>JARQOD010000001.1:106637128-106674716 GCA_033576555.1 Oophaga sylvatica
AAAATAGGTAGTGTTGGTAAAATATGTGAAAATACAATTCAGTACAATATCAGTGCATCACAGGTTGCCGAGTAATAGCAGTGCCAGCAGTCAGGTCAGAGTGAAATGCTTAGCCTTGCAATAGGCATAACAGATCAGACTGGCTGTGGAGCAATAGAAAGAAAATGGCATAATCAGATGGAATTACATTTCCTTTTACATTGTGAGAACAGGGAGCTTCATAACGGAAACAAGCTGGTGGAGGCAGTGTGATTATTTGGACTATGTTGTGCAGGTAAACTTGGGGTCTTGCATATGGATGCTCGTTTGACCCCAAATAACTTACAAATTGGTGCAAACCAAGTACCCTCCATATAGTAATAGTTATATTTAATGGCTGTAGCATCTGATATTGGGATAATGCATCTTGATACACTGACAAAATAGTTTTGAAATACTTAGAGGAACAGGACCAAGATTTCAAGATATGAAATTTAAATATACTTCTCCAAAAATAAAAGGAAACACTTAAACAACACACTGTAACTCTAAATTTTAATCTCAATCACACTTCTATGAAATCAGTCTGTCCAGTTATGAAGCAACACTGATTGTGAGTCAATTTCTCCTTCTATTGTGCAAATAAGGCCGGGATCACGCAGTGAGGAATACGGCCGAATCTTGCATGTTAATACCCGGCCTCGGGAGCGGAGCGTGTGGCTCCATGTATTGCTATGTGGCCGCACGTTCCGCTCTCAAGGCCGGCGGCAGTGCCGGAAATTAACTTGCGACACTTGGCCGTATTCCTCGCATGTGTGATTCCCGGCCTAAAACAGATAACGGGGAAGAAATGTAGGCAATTATCAAGACAACCCCTATGGAGTAGTTCTGCAGGTGATGACAACAGACCATTTCTCTTTTGGTAACTTTTTCATTTTGTCATTGCTGTTACCTAAAGAGGTACATGTGTCTACAGGTGGTGTCTACAGTACAACCCACAGAAGTTGCTCAGGTAGTGCAGCTCATCCAGGATGGCACATCATGCAAGTTGTGGCAAGAAGGGTAGCTGTGTCTGTCAGCAAAGTGTCAAGGCATGGAGCAGATACCAGAAAACAGGCCAGTACACCAGGAGAGGTGAAGGGGCTGTAGGAAGGCAATAACCCAGCATCAGTACCTCTACCTCTGCTTTGTCCAAGGAGGAACAGCAGGAACAGTGCCAGAGCACTGCAAAATGGTCTCCAGCAGGCCACTAACATCCATGTGTCTGCTCAAACTGTTAAAACAAATTCCATGAGGGTGGTATGAGGGCTCGACTTCCACTGTGCAGGGTGGCTGGCATTTCCAGAGACCACCAAGATTGGCAGAGTCTTAAGATACTGTGGAAAATTTTCTGCTGCTTGAAACATCCTCAGCTGGGTTGGTTATAGCCCGATGCACGTTTTTTCAGTCATGCTGAAGGTGTTGCAGGCAGCAGATTGCTTTCCACGGCATCTCCAGACATGTGCTGAGTGTGAAACCTGCTGCCTGCAATATCCTTCAGCATGACCAGTTTGGCAGTGGGTCAGTAAAGTTGTGGGAAGGCATTTCTTTGGAGGGCCACACAGCCTCCATGTGCTAACCAGAAGTACCCTGACTGCCATTAGGTACCAGGATGAGATCCTCAGACCCATTGTGAGATCATATGTTGGAGCAGTGAGCCCTGGGTTACTTCTGATGAATGACATTGCTAGGCTTCATGTGGCTGAAGTGTGTCAGCAGTTCGTGCATGATGACGGCATTGATATTATGAATTGGCCTGCCCATTACACAGACCTGAATCCAACTGAGCACATTTGGAACATCATGTCTCGTTTCATCCACCAAATCCACATTGCAACACAGACTGTCAGGTGTTGACTGATGCTTTAATCCAGGTCTTGAAGGAAATCATTCAGGAGAACATCTGCTGCCTCATCAGGAGCATGCCAAGGCATTGTAGGGAGGTCATACAGGCATGTGGAGGCCACACACACTACTGAGCATCATTTCCTTGTCTTGACACATTTCCACTGATGTTGGATCAGCCAATAATTTTATTTTCCACTTTGATTTTGAGTATCATTCAAATCCAGACCTCCATGGGATATTAATTTTGATTTACATTGATAATTTTTATGTTATATTGTTCTCAATGCATTCCACTATGTAATGAATAAAGATTTGCAACTGGAATATGTAATTCAGTGTTTTCTAGGATGTTTTATTTTTGTGTAAAGTAGAAGAAAAAATGCAGCACTCACCAGTTGAACTGAAAAATTGTGCGTCTTTTATTTCACATAAATTCCATCGACAGGTTTATGGACAAGCAGGACTTAGAAGAATGCTAGGGGAGGGAGGTGCCAGACAACGGCCATTGCACTACAGTCATGGCCAAAAGTTTTGAGAATGACACAAATATTATATTTTCACATGATCTGCTGCCCTCTGGTTTTATGTGTGTGTTTGACAGATGTTTTTATCACAGACAGAAATATAATTGCAAACATATGAGTAATAAAAGCTTATATTGACAGTTAGAATGAGTTAATGCAGCAAGTCAATATTTGCAGTGTTGACCCTTCTTCTTCAGGACCTATGCAATTCTCCCTGGCATGCTCTCAATCAACTTCTGGACCAAATCCTGACTGATAGCAGTCCATTATTGCACAATCAATGCTTTCATTTTGTCAGAATTTTTAGGTTTTTGTTTGTCCACCCGTCTCTTGATGATTGACCACAAGTTCTCAATGGGATTAAGATCTGGGGAGTTTCCAGGCCATGGACCAAAAATCTCTATGTTTTGTTCCCTGAGCCATTTAGTTATCACCTTTGCTTTATGGCAAGGTGCTCCATCATGCTGGAAAAGGCATTGTGGATCGCCAAACTGCTCTTGGAGGGTTGGGAGAGTTGCTCTTGGAGGACATTCTGGTACCATTCTTTATTCATGGCTGTGTTTTTAGGCAAGACTGTGAGAGAGCCGATTCCCTTGGCTGAGAAGCAACCCCACACATGAATGGTTTCAGGATGCTTAACAGTTGGCATGAGACAAGACTGGTGGTTAGCGTTCACCTTGTCTTCTCCGAATGAGGCGTTTTCCTGATGTCCCAAACAATCGAAAAGGGGATTCATCAGAGAAAATAACTTTACCCCTGTCCTCAGCAGTCCACTGCCTGTACCTTTTGCAGAATATCAGTCTGTCCATGATGTTTTTTCTGGAGAGAAGTGGCTTCTTTGCTGCCCTCCTTGAGACCAGGCCTTGCTCCAAGAGTCTCCGCCTCACAGTGCGTGCAGATGCACTTACACCTGCCTGCTGCCATTCCTGAGCAAGCTTGCACTGCTGGTAGCCCGATCCGCAGCTGAAACACTTTTAAGAGACGGTCCTGGCGCTTGCTGGTCTTTATTGGGTGCCTGGAGCCTTTTTGGCAACAATGGAACCTCTCTCCTTGAAGTTCTTGATGATGTGATAGATTGTTGACTGAGGTGCAATCTTTCTAGCTGTGATACTCTTCCCTGTTAGGCCATTTTTGTGCATTGCAATGATGACTGCACGTGTTTCTTTAGAGATAACCATGGTTAACAGAAGAGAAACAATGATGCCAAGCACCAGCCTCCTTTTAAAGTGTCCAGTGGTCTCATTCTTACTTAATCATGACAGATTGATCTCCAGCCATGTCCTCATCAACACCCACACCTGTGTTAATGGAGCAATCACTGAAAAGAGGTTAGCTGGTCCTTTTAAGGCAGGGCTGCAATGATGTTGAAATGTGTTCTGGGGGATAAAGTTCATTTTCTAGCCAAATATTGACTTTGCAAGTAATTGCTGTTAAGCTGATCACTCTTTATAACTTCTGAAGTATATGCAAATTGCCATTAGAAAAAGTGAAGCAGTAGACTTTGTAAAAATTAATATTTGTGTCATTCTCAAAACTTTTGGCCAAGACTGTATTACTCGCTTCTACGGGTCCATTTTTTCTTCTACTTTGCATTGAATGTTTCATGTTTATTCAAGCAAGCACCTCAGTTTTTTGACTGAACTGCATACCGCAATACTTCAGATAAATAGCTCCATCTGTTAATAGTGGTGATTTGTGTGCCCTAGTTTGCATTCATCTCTTTTCTTATCTACTGTGTTGTATTTTAGTGTTCACCTTATTTTTTTGAGCAATGTATATATATTATATATATATATATATATATATATATTATATACAGTGAAGAGCTAAAGGATAGCAATGTTTTGAACTTTTGACTTTCAGGGTCCATGTTTCACCATCCACTACTGCTTTGATTGTGAGACTGCCATCATTTTTTTGATAATCATCTTGGCTATCTCATGCATAAATTTGGCTTGCAACTATTTAGGATGTGTTTAGTTATGCAGATTCTTGTCATGTCACTGCATTGTTACTGTTTTGCTCCTGGTGGTGGAAAAATATTTTTCTTCCTGAATACTGAAAAATACAACCTGTTCTCACATTTCTAATAGCTCAGTGTAATATTAGGTTGATTGCAAAGTGAAAGGTCATTGGTTCGAATCGAGGAGCGGTTTGGTAAGAAAAGAGAAACAGCATCATCCAGCTCATTGATAGCGGTCTCTTGGCCAGGAAAATTGTCAAACTGCATCATCTAACTTCCATAACAGTTGGAAGAATATGAAATGAAGTCCGGCCATCCATTCTGAGGAGAGAAAAGGAGGCCATCCAGGCAAAATATCGGCTCATCCAAGGTCTACCAGTTCTGGCGCAACAAACACGGCAGTGAAGGTAGTTCCTATGCTTCATAATAGTGAGATCACAGACATTGATGCATGCACCATGTGATGCACATTACAAGTCTGGAATGGTGACCCAAAAAGAGGTGAGGAAGCCTCAACTTCAATATTGTGTGATTTGGAGAGATGACACAAAAATCAATAGACTAGGCTATGATAAGTGCAAAATAGGTCTGAAAGAATGGGTCTGAAAGATGCAAGGGATAAAGGGGCTAACGTATTGAGAAATTGAAGGAGATGTCAAGTTTGGGGGAGGAAGCCTGATGATATGGGGTTGTTTACAGCTAAATGCATTGGATATTTGACCAGGATCAATGTGTTCTCATTGCTGAGCTATATTTGCGTATCTTACAGGATGAGCTACTTCGTACACTTAAGTACTATGGGTATGTGTTCCAACAGGACAACAACACGTAGCATACGTCGAGATTGGCAAAGAAATGATTCAATGACAATGATGTTGTAATGCCTAGAGAGGCGAGCTTCCCAGAGTGGACCCTTGGGCTGTGGTATCGAATCTCCCCTGAGTAAGCTAACCATGTGGAACCAACCCCTATTCAGGGATCGTTAGGGGCAGGCTAATAGGCTTCTAATACCACGACAGCTGGAACAAGAGGGCGGCTCAAAGGAACTGCAAACAATAGTACTCCAGACAGAAGAACTGGGTGAGCAAAAGGAAAAGACACAACCGGGAAACAGCGGAGCTAGAACAGGAGAGGAACAGAAGCCAAGGACCAAGGTTCAGGAATGGAAGGAACCAAGGGATAGAGCAGGTACAGGAGTCCACCAGGAGCGGACAGGAGACAGGGGCTGTAAGAGACACAAATGGAGAAATACTAATAACCACAGGGAAGGCTGAGGCACAGGAGACAACGTACAAGAGAGAGAGCCCAAGTACTAGTACGAAATAATACACAATAATCAGGCGCCTCCACTAAGGGAGGGCGGCCTAAAAATACCTGGTACATGCCCTTCATTGGACAAGCGGTGCTTCCAGGTCAGGTCACTGCAGCTGCTAAAGACCCTGGGATTTCGTGCGGCCGGGACCTATGGAGCATGAGCAAGACTGCAGTACGAGAGACCGACAGTGCAGGAGAAACACGTTGTGATGCCCAAGCAGCTGCATGTTGGGACGCCATAGCAAGAAGGCGAGGAGCGGAGGACCGAGCAGCACCAGCAGTGGAGTACCGGGCAGTGCTAGCAGTGGAGGACCGGGCAGCACCAGCAGCGGAGGACCGGGTAAGTATAGTGCCTACAGTACCCTCTCCCTTACACTCCCCTCTCCTAAGATTGGACAGAAATCTCTTAAGAATATGGGGTGCATTAATATTCTCCTCGGTTCCTAGGACCTTTCTTTAGGACCAAAACCCCTCCAATCAATTAGAAAAAATATCTTCCCCTTAATTTTCTTCATGGCTAGAATATCCTTCACTTCAAAGACATTGTCGGCACCAAACAGTAGAGTTGTAGAACCAGATGTAGAATGGAAATGATTAAGTATAATGGGTTTCTGGAGAGAGACGTGGAAGGCATTGTGAATACGGAGTGAGGCAGGCAACTTCAATTTATGTGCTACGTCGTTGATGCGTCCGAGGATCCCAAAAGGACCGATGTAACAAGGTCCCAACTTGTAGGAGGGAATCTTCAATCTGATATATTTAGAGGAAAGCCAAACCTTATCACCCGGAAGATAAGCTAGGGAATCCAAGGCCTCTTATCTGCATGCCTATTCATTCGATCTCCGTACCTTTCCAATGCTCCTTTAGGGCCCCGTCTCACATAGCGACACACCAGCTATCCTGACAATGATCAGGATCGCTGGTGTGTCGCTACATGATCGCTGCTGAGCTGCCAAACAGGCAGCTCAGGCAGCGATTAGGACAGCGACACTGCGGGTAACGTCGCCTAGTTACCCACAGTGTACGTTGGATACCAGCCCGCTGATGCAGGGAGCTGGTAACCAAGGTACACGTTGGGTTTCCAGGCTCTGCGCGGTGCCTGGAAACCCGACGTGTACCTTGGTTACCAGCTCCCCTGCAGCAGCGCGCTGGTATCAAACGTACACGTCGGGTTTCCAGGCACAGCCCCGCCCCTGGAAACCCGATGTGTACCTTGGTTACCAGGAGATCGCTGGTCTCCTGCCTGTCACACGCAGCGATGCGTGCTGCCCAGCGGGAGACCAGCGATCAAAAAAATGTCCTGGTATTTCTGAAAGGACCAGCGATTCACAGCAGGGGTCTGATCGCTGGTACGTGTCAGACATAGCGAGATCGCTGCTGAGATCGCTGTTTAGCAGCGATCTCGGTAGCGATCTTGCTATGTGAGATGGGGCCTTAAGTCTCCTGCCAAATCTTTGAAAACTCCATAGACAAGGAGTCGGCTGCAGGCACACTGAGGCTGAAGATCCTGGAAGCGGAATACAGATGCTGCCCAAAAATAATGAAAAACGGAGACTTGGTAGAGGACTCGCTGGGATGGTAATTATAAGCAAATTCTGCCCAGGGAAGGAGACAAACCCAGTCATCTTGATGTGCATTAGAGAAATGACGCAGGTAGGATGCCAACACTCGGTTAATACGCTCCACTTGGCCGTTGGACTGAGGGTGGTACACAGAGGAGAAATCCAAAGAAACATCCAAAGTTTACAAGAGCGCTCCATAACCAAGTAGTGAACTGAACTCCTCGATCTAACACGATATGTCGAGGTAATCCATGGAGTCCGAAGATGTGCAGAATAAATATCTTCGCTAACTCAGGAGCAGAGGGTAGCCTGGGTAGAGGGACGAAGTGGGCCATCTTAGATAAATGGTCCAGGACCACCAGAATAACCGTACATCCGGAAAAAGGAGGAAGGTCGGTGAAGAAGTCTAGGGCAATATGCCGCCAAGGAGCTGATGGAACTGGTACAGGGAGCAAAAGCCCTGAGGGCAACGTCTTGGTACCTTGATCTTGGCACAGGAAGGACAGGAAGCAGTGAAGTCTGAAATGTCTTGGAGCAGAGAAGACCTCCAGTAGTAGCGAGAGGCATGGGCTAGCGTCTTCTTAACTCCGGCATGACCAGTGAATTTAGAGGAATGACCCCAACATATTACACTTCTTCTATCAGCCTCTGACACAAAAGTCTTGCCCGGTGGTGGAGTAACAAGATTAAAGGGGGCCACAGTGATGATCTTGGTAGGATCAATAATGTGAGATGGCTCTTCAACTGTATCTGAGGGCTGAAGGGACCCGGACAATGCATCCACCTTGAATTTCTTATGTGCTGTCCGGAAATTAAGTTCGAAGTCAAAGCGACCAAAGAACAGAGACCACCTGTCTTGTCGGGGGTTGAGCCTCTGAGAGGACTGTATGTAGGACAAATTTTTATGGTCGGTGAAGATTATAAAAGGATGAACTGCCCCCTCAAGCAGACAGCGCCACTCATCCAGAGCCGGTTTAATGGCCAATAGCTCACGATCTCGATTGAGTAGTTGCATTCTGCGGAAGAAAAGGCTTTGGAAAAATCCACAAGTGACAGGCCAACCAGAAAAAGACCTTTGGGATAGTAAAGCGCCAGCTCCGTGGAGGAAGCATCCACCTCAAGGATAAATAGCCTGCTAGCCTCAGGATGGTGTAACACAGACGCGGCCGCAAAGGATTGTTTCAGGCATAGAAAGGCATCCTTGGCCTCCGAGGTCCAGACACTAGAATTAGCCCCCTTTCGGATTAGAGACGAGATAGGCTTGATGACCAAGGAGAAATGAGGAATAAACTGCCTGTAATAGTTGGCAAAGCCAAGAAAGCGTTGGATGGACTTAACTCCTACAAGACGTGGCAATTTGAGAATAGCGGACAGTTTCTCAGGATCCATCTTCTGTATCAGAAGATTTGTTGATCTGGAAAGCTGTTTTAATCTGGTGGCTGGACGTCTGTATAACAAGTTCAATATTGTTTACTGTTGAGTATATTCTGTGAAGGTGTACGCTCTGAGTGCTCACTAACAAAACAATGCACTGTGTACATACTGTGCTGGTTTAAGTGATTTATCGGGTAGATAAAATATATATATATTTTAAAGGGAAAACAGGGTACCCATGAATTATTGTAATTTAGGCGGGAGGCGGGTGTGAGAATGTATACCTAAGAGAACCACAGTCGCAGAAGAACCCCGTATAGGCCCGTTACAGTTAAGGTAGGGAGTGGCATAGTCTTAGGGTTGTCTGTTTCCTGTCTGTGAAGCTGGCATTTGGGATCTCTCAGACTGCATAATTTGTTTTGTAAACATATTGATCTTATAGCTGATGTACTATACTAAGATCAAGAAGTGCTTTCACTGAGATATAAAAACAATCAGCTTTATTGAAGTTGATTAAAATACATAGAGAACATATATAATGGTGCCTCAAACCAAACAGATAACAAAGACAGGTCAGCAAAAGTGGAAAATAAAATATCCAGGGCATACAATATAGTAATCACTTTCCCCACTACAATGATGCAGCAACAGTATAAGAATGATGTGACCTTTATATTGAATACATTCACAAGGAGCTGATTCAAATTAAATCAGACAAACCTTTTCAACTAAAGTGCATGACAAAGGTCAGACATTATTAAAGGATCACAGATGTAATGAGGCAAGCTGAAAAAGCATGCTACCAAAGCCATAATCTGCCACTAAGACATCATCAGTATCGATATCACATGAACAATAAAATGCACATTATTATACATATTACCTGGATTTATGTCCACAAATGAATATACCGAGTCACAGTGACCTGCTGAACCTCTCACCCCAAAGCGCGTTTCGCGGTAGCTTCTTCCTGGGGGCATGTCTACCGGTAGGGCATCATAGAAATTATACCATACACCAACCAGTAGAAGTAAACGTGGGCAGGGTTAACCCCTTAGCGACCAAGCCATTTTGTAGGTTAATGACCAGGCCAATTTTTACATTTCTGACCACTGTCACTTTATGTGCTTATAACTTGGAACGCTTCAACGGATATTGGCGATTCTGACACTGTTTTCTCATGACATATTGTACTTCATGATAGTGGTAAAATTTCTTCGATATAACTTGCGTTGATTTATTGAAAAAATGGAAATATTGCGAAAATTTAGAAAATTTTGCAATTTTCGAACTTTTAATTTTTATGCCCTTAAATCAGAGAGATATGTCACAAAAAATAGTTTATAAATAACATTTCCTACATGTCTACTTTACATTAGCACAATTTTGGAACCAAAATTTTTTTTTGTTAGGAAGTTATAAGTGTTAAAAGTTGACCAGCAATTTCTCATTTTTCCAACAAAATTTACAAAACCATTTTTTTTAGGGACCACCTCACATTTGAAGTGAATTTGATGGGTCAATATGACAGAAAATACCCAAAAGTGACACCATTCTAAAAACTGCACCCCTCAAGGTGTTCAAAGCCACATTCAAGAAGTTTATTAACCCTTTAGGTACTTCACAAGAATTGAAGCAAAGTGGAGGGAAAAAATGAACATTTAACTTTCTTCCCCAAAATTTTTCTTTCGACACAATTTTTTAAATTTGTCAAGTGTATCAGGAGAAAGTGAACCACAATATTTGTTGTACAATTTCTCCTGAGTACACCGATACCCCATATGTGGGGGAAAACCAATCTTTAGGCGCACGACAGTGCTCAGAAGGGAAGGAGCATCATTTGATATTTTGAATGTCAAATTGGCTGGAATCGAGAGCGGACACCATGTCGTTTTGGAGAGCCCTTGATGTACCTAAACAGTGGAAACCCCCACAAGTGACCCCATTTTGGAAACTAGACCCCCAAGGAATTTATCTAAATGTGTGGTGAGAGCTTTGAACCCCAAGAGCTTCACAGAAGGTTATAACGTAGAGCCGTAATATAAAAAAATCATATTTTTTCCACAAAAAATTATCTTTTCATCCAATTTTTATTTTCCAAAGGATAAAAGGACCCCAAAAGTTATTGTGCAATTTGTCCTGAGTACGCTGATACCCCATATGTGGGGGTAAACAACATTTGGGTGCATGGCACAGCTCGGAATGGAAGCAGCGCCATTTGACCTTTTTGGCTGGAATTGAGATTGGATGCCATGTCGCATTTGGAGAGTCCCTTATGTGCCTAAACAATGGAAACCCCCCCAAGTGACCCATTTTGGAAACTAGACCCCAAGGAACTTATCTAGATGTGTGGTGAGAGCTTTGAACCCCCAAGGGCTTCACAGAAGGTTATAACGTAGAGCCGTAAAATTAAAAAATCATATCTTTTCCACAAAAATGATCTTTTCACCACCAATTTTATTTTCCAAAGGGTAACAGGACCCCAAAAGTTATTGTGCAATTTGTCCTGAGTACGCTGTTTACCCCATATGTGGGGGAAAACCACTATTTTGACCCCATGGCAAGCTCGGAAGGGAAGGAGCATCGTTTTCTAATGAAGACTTTGATGGAATGGTCTGCGGGTGTCATGTCACGTTTGGAGAGCCCTGATGTGCCTAAACAGTAGAAACCCCCACAAGTGACTCCATTTTGAAAACTAGACCCCCAAGGAACTTATCTAGATGTGTGGTGAGCACTTTGAACCCCCAAGGGCTTCACAGAACTTTATAACGTAGAGCAGTGAAAAAAAATAAATCATATTTTTTTTCCACAAAAATGATCGTTTTGCCCCAAAATTTTATTTTATAAGGGTACCAGGAGAAATAGGACCCCAAAAGTTGATGTGCAATTTGTCCTGAGTATGCTGATACCCATATGTGGAGGGGAACCACTGTGATCGCCTTACTGCGATCTTTGGGAGGCAGAATGAACAAATCCACAAAAGGTGAAGAATTGGTTTTATTTTTTACGCCATTCCTCGTGCAGTATTAGTGATTAGGTGACTTTATTTTTCGGGTCGGTGCAATTACAGCGATACCAGATTTATACCCTTTTTTCATGTTTAGCTTCTGTCACACACTAAAAGACGCTTTTTTTTTTGGAAGAAATTTTTATAAGAAATTTTTGCATCGCCGTATTTTGAGTGCTATAATTTTTCCATATTTCGGCCGAAAGAGTTATCTGTGGGTTTTATTTTTTGCGGGACGAGCTGACGTTTTTATTAGTACCATATTTGGGCACATAACGTTTTTTGATCGCTTCCTATTCCGATTTTTGTGGAAGCAGAATGAACAAAAACCAGCAATTCAGGAATTTTTTTTTTTTTTTCTCCGTTCAGCGTGTGGTTAAAATTGATTGAAGCAGCTTTATTCTTCGGGTCACTACGATTACAGCGATACCTCATTTTATATTTTTTTATGTTTGGCGTTTTTACAAAATAAAAATTTTATAGAAAAAATAATTATTTTTGCATCAGTTTATTCGCGAGCTATAACTTTTTTATTTTTCGATGATGATGCTGTATGGTGGCTTGTTTTTTTGTGGGACAAGATGACGTTTTCAGCTGTACCATGATTATTTATATCCGTCTTTTGATCACGTGTTATTGCACTTTTTCCAAGAGGTATGATGATACCGCTTGTAAAAAGTATAATTTACTACTTTTTTGTGTTTTTTTTTTTACGGCTTTCACTGAAGGGGTTAACTAGGGTTACACTTTTATAGATGGGATTTTTACGGACGCGGCGATACCAAACGTGCATTTTTTTGTTTTTTGTTTTTTTATTACATAAAATGTGTATTTTTTAGGGGATTTTTTTATTATTATTTTTTATTATTTATTTTACAATTTTTTTTAAAAAAAATGCTTTTTTTTTTTGCCCCTTTATGGGACTTTCACTTTTTTACTTTTGATTGCAGTTACAGCCTCTTCTGCCTGATCGCTGCTGTGTTTGGTCAGTCACATTGACTGACCAATCAAAGCGCTGTAGGTGCAGGGACCGACTGCAAAGGTCCCCGCACCGCTTGCTGTGCCTGTCAACTGTCATAGACAGCTGTTTGCACTGAACTACCACTGCGTGTTTACACGCAGTGGTAGTTCAAAGGCTGGACGTGCACAGTCCGTCAAGGAGCCAAACTGACACCTTGCCATGAAGGACTGTGCACGTCCATGGACATTAAGGGGTTAAAGAATACATGTCACGTATCATAGACATTATACCATGGACCAACCAATTGAAATAGAGTGGGCGGTGTTAAAAAATTATAATTAATATCTTATTGTATTGTATTCATTTCTTTATATCAGGGCTATTTAGCCTTTCTTTCAATCACTTTTATTATTCTATCATTAAAATTTATTTTACTTTCACTTTTGGTGTTTGTGTCTGGCACTTTTCTGTATATTTGTTCATATATAATTTTCCATTTACAATTGGCCCATATGATGCTCCATATGTAATAGGCCCATAAGATCCTCCATATGTAATTGGCCCCATAAGATGCTCCATATATAATTGTCCCCATAAAATGCTCCATATATAATTGACCCCATAAGATGCTCCATTTATATGTAATGGGCCCCATAAGATGCTGAAACATTAACAAAAAAATACTCACCTCTCCTTGCTGCCCTACTTCGGACTCCCCAGCACTGGTGACTTATGGCTCTCTGCAATGTGACTGTTCAGACAGAGGATGCACAGACGTGACGTCATCGTACCCTCTGACCTGAAACATCACAGTCAGAGTACACGGAAGACGCTGCAGCGGTGGAACTGGGAGAGACAAGAATCGTAAGTGCCAGGACCTGGCGTAAGCAGGGGGGCTCATCGAGGGCTTCGGTACTGGCACAGGCACCGGGCCCCATAGTACGGCGATATCTCCAATGGCGAGTGGGCCTCAGGGCTCCGGCACTTGCTGGGTGTGCTGGGTGCTGACACGGCCCTGATTACTAGCCACTTCAGAACTCTCCAGCACTTTGTTTCCATCCATTTTAGATGCTTCTTGAAGTATGTTTGGGGTCATTATCCTGCTTGAAAACCCATGACCTAGGATACAAACCCAGCTTTCTGACACTGGGCACTACATTGTGACCCAAAATCCGTTGGTAACCTTCAGATTTCATGCCAGAGGCAGCAAAAACAACCCCCATACATCTTTGAACCTCCATCATAATTGACTCTAGGTACTGTGTTCTTTTCTTTATAGGCCTCATTCCCGTTTTCGGTAGACAGTACCGAAAACAGTAGACTGATGTACTTTACAAAAAAAGCTCTATCTTGGTCTCATTTGTCCACAAGACACTATCCCAGAAGGATTTTGGCATACTCATGCACATTTTGGCGAACTGCAGTCTAGCTTTTTACGTCTGTGTCAGCAGTAGGGTGCTCCTAGTTCTCCTGCCATAGTGTTTCATATCATTCAAATGTTGATGAATAGTTCGCACTGACACTGTTCCATCCTGAATCTGCAGGACAGCTTACATTTCTTTGGAACTTGACTGGGGCTGCTTATACACCATCCAGACAATCATGCATTGCAACCATTCATACATTTTTCTCTGTCATCCACATCCAGGGAGATTAGTTACAGTGCCATGGGTGGTAATTGTCTTGGTAACATCAAGATCTCTGGAGATGAACTTGTAACCTTGAGATTGCTGATATTTTTCAAAATGTTGGTTCTCGAGTCCTCAGACAGTTCTCTTCTCCTTTTTCCGCTCTCCTTGTTTAGTGTGGCACTCACAGACACACATTGCAAAGCTCGTCAACTTCTCCCCTTTTTTATTGTTTTTTCAGATGTGATTTTTATATTGCCCACATCTGTTACTTGCCGCAAGTGAGTTTGAACGAGTAATATTTGTCCGCAATCTTTGAAAGGTCCCAACAATTTTAACCGGTCCATTTTTGGGCTTTTGTGTACAATGATGAATGATGTCAATTTGCCTTTTTTCTCTGTTTTTTTTTTTTTTTTGGTTCAATACACTTAAACAAAATAAACATGTGTATAACACTCTAGAAAAATGTCATGAGTGCCAACAATTTTAGCCACGATTGTATATACAGTTTTATATATATATAATATATATATATATATATATATGTGTGTGTGTATGTATACATATACTGTATTTATACAGAGCTCCTTCTTGCACTTTCCTTTGTGCTTTGCTTGTCTCTTGCTTCTATCCTTTGTGAAGTTTTAATGTTTTTCTTAAACAGATTTATTCGCTGCCTTTACCAGCTAGGCAATTTCCCTTTAGGCATTCACTTGGCATGGACTTTTCCTTGGCTTGCACACCCTATTTATCTTCTCTTTGTCTGGCTATATATTTTAAGAACTGTTCTTTAGTGTTTGTAATGCACTTCTTGTTACTTTCTTTGAAAACCGTATATGTTTTATTTGCCATGTACTTTTACTGCTGTGTCTCACATAGAGGTTTGTTACTAAATTTAGTGAAGATAAAGGAGCAGGTAAAATGTTATAAATTAGACAGTGTATATGTCAGCACTTAAAAACTGAAAGAATTTGGCTCTCTTTAGTATAGTTGGCACAAACTCACTTTTCATTAAAAAGGACTTTTTTACCCTATGGAATCATAGTAGTTTCATAATTAATGCTACATTTATATAAAATGGGTTATACTGGCAAGAGCCAGTCTAGGTACAGTCATATGAAAAAGTTTGGGCACCCCTATTAATCTTAAGCTTAATGTTTTATAAAAATTGGTGTTTTTGCAACAGCTATTTCAGTTTGATATATCTAATAACTATTGAACACAGTAATGTTTCTGCCTTGAAATGAGGTTTATTGTACTAACAGAAAATTTGCAGTCTGCATCCAAACAAAAATTTGACAGGTGCATAAGTATGGGCACCTCACCAGAAAAGTGACATTAATATTTAGTAGATCCTCCTTTTGCAAAAATAACAGCCTCTAGTCGCTTCCTGTAGCTTTTTAATGAGTTCCTGGATCCTGGATGAAGGTATTTTTGACCATTCCTCTTTACAAAACAATTCCAGTTCAGTTAAGTTTGATGGTCGCCGAGCATGGACAGCCCTCTTCAAATGATCCCACAGATGTTCAATGATATTCAGGTCTGGGGACTGGGATGGCCATTCCAGAACATTGTAATTGTTCCTCTGCATGAATGCCTGAGTAGATTTGGAGCGGTGTTTTGGATCATTGTCTTGCTGAAAGATCCATCCCCTGCGTAACTTCAACTTTGTCACTGATTCTTGAACATTATTGTCAAGAATCTGCTGATACTGAGTGGAATCCATGCGTCCCTCAACTTTAACAAGATTCCCGGTGCCGGCATTGGCCACACAGCCCCAAAGCATGATGGAACCTCCACCAAATTTTACTGTGGGTAGCAAGTGTTTTTCTTGGAATGCTGTGTTTTTTTGACGCCATGCATAACGCCTTTTTGTATGACCAAACAACTCAATCTTGGTTTCATCAGTCCACAGGACCTTCTTCCAAAAAGAATTGTCTTCTCCAAATGTGCTTTTGCATACCTCAGCCGACTCTGTTTGTGGCGTGCTTGCAGAAACGGCTTCTTTCGCATCACTCTCCCATACAGCTTCTCCTTGTGCAAAGTGCGTTGTATAGTTGACCGATGCACAGTGACACCATCTGCAGCAAGTTGATGCTGCAGCTCTCTGGAGGTGGTCTGAGGATTGTCCTTGACTGATCTCATCATTCTTCTTCTCTGCCTTTCTGATGTTTTTCTTGGCTGCCACTTCTGGCCTTAACAAGAACTGTCCCTGTGTTCTTCCATTTCCTTACTAAGTTCCTCACAGTGGGAACTGACAGGTTAAAATCTCTGAAACAGCTTTTTGTATCCTTCCCCTGAACAACTATGAATAATCTTTGTTTTCAGATCATTTGACAGTTGTTTTGAGGAGCCCATGATGCCACTCTTCAGAGGAGACTCAAACAGGAGAACAACTTGCAAGTGGCCACTTTAAGTAGCTTTCTCATGATTGCATACACCTGGCTATGAATTTCAAAGCTCAATGAGGTTACAAAACCAAAAAAAGTGCTTTAGTAAGTCAGAAAAAAGTAGGTAGGAGTATTTAAAACAAGAAATGATAAGGGTGCCCATACTTATGCACCTGTCAAATTTTGTTTGAATGCAGATTGCACATGTTCTGCTAGTACAATAAACCTCATTTCAAGGCAGAAACATCACTGTATCCAATAGTTATTAGATATATCAAACTGAAATAGCTGTTGCAAAAACACCAATTTTTATAAAACATTAAGCTTAAGATTAATAGGGGTGCCCAAACTTTTTCATATAACTGTATATCTGAACCTGGCTGTTCAGATGGTGTGACTCTGTTTGCTAATGTGCATCAGTTTTTTCATTGTCAGATAACGCATCTAATCCATCATAATATATGTATTGTAATTGGTGCTGCTGCTGCTTTGTTGTGGATATTATTAATTTTGTTAAAGAAAATTGCACTTATGGAATAAAAAGAATTGTTTTTGAAAGTTTTAAACATTTTTTTCCTTTCTCACTTTCCATGTACACAGGCTGCAAATTCAAAGAAGGGTTGACTGTGCAGGGAATGCCTGTGGTCACATGCTGTGCAAAATCTTCATTGATTAAGGAACACAGATTTTCCTACTAATATGCCAATTTCTCAACTATTTTGGAAAAAAATGGTTATTTTGTAAAGAAGATTGCAGTTATGGAAGTCATAAGTTTGGTTTGTTACTTTTCAATAATTTTGCCCTTTTTCACAATACTGATAAGGGTGCTACTGGGAAAATTCAACCAGATGGAGTCACATTAATATTTATTTACACCGAAAATTAAAAAAGATGAGTTTGTTGTATTTAAAAATTGATGCATTTAATAAATAGTGATGAACGAATGTGCTTGGTGATTTTCGGATATCACTTGAGTATATGGGTGCTCTGATATGCCGGACTACGTCAAGCATTGGCTTGTGCTCTGTTTGAATGCTTATACTTTGTGGGGGGACTGTATTATACTGTGTGTGGGGGCTGCCCTATACTATGAGCGGGGGAATGCATTATACTGTGAATGGGGGGCTGCATTATACTTTGAGTGGGGGGCTGCATTATACTGTGAGTGTGGGCCTGCATTATACTGTGTGTGTATGTGTGGGAGGCTGCACTATACTGTGTGTCTGCACTTACTGTGTGTGTGTCTGCATTAGTGTGTGTGAGGGGACTGCATTATACCCTGAAGGGGGGCTGCATTATACCCTGAGGGGGCTGCATTATACTGTATGTGGCTGCATAATACTGTGTATGTGTGGGGCTGCAGTATACTCTATGATGGGGGCTGCACTATATTGTGTGTGTGGGGCTGCATTATAATGTGTGTAGGGCTGCACTATTCTGTGTGTGGGGACTTCACTATACTGTGTGTGTGTGTGGCTGCACTATACTGTGTGGGATGGAATGCATTATACTGTGTGGGGGGACTGCATTATACTGTGAGTGGGGGCTGCATTATACTGTGAGTAGGGGGCTGCATTATACTGTGAGTGGGGGGCTGTTTTATACTGTGTGTATGTGTGGACCTGCGTTTAAACTGTGTGTTAGGTGCTGCACTATACTATGTGTAGAACCACATGAAGCCCTACTGTAATTAAACAGCAGGCTAAACAAAGGGAACCAAAATTCAAGATAAATTTAACATTTATTAATAAATATTTAAAATGATAAAAGACACAAATAATCATTGCACAAAAATACCCAGTAGGGTGACAAGGAAAACCTACCCAAAAATCAAAGACCAGTGCATATAATTAGCTCCTAGTTAAGTAAAAATGTATAATAAATTAGTGCAGATATTGTAAAAACATCATTGTCTTGTTTATAAGAAAAGATTGACAGGTATTTAGAGTTAATAAAGTGACACAGTGCCTATGGCATCTTTCAATAACAATACCCACTTACTCCTCAGGGTTCCATTTTTGATCTGGGTATTGTTATTGAAAGATGCCATAGGCTCTGTATCACTTTATTAACTCCAAGTACCTCTCTTTCTTTTCCTGGTATGATTGGCCCCTATTCCCATCCTGGTATGCATGGCCTCCATCAGAAAAATTTCTGCAGGATAAGGATGGGGCAATGCATGTATAGAGATGGAGGCCTACATACCAGGATAGGGATGAGGGGAACCATGCATACCAGGCTAGGGATAAGCGGCACATGCCTACCAGGGTAGGGATGAAGAGGCAATGCATACCAGGTTAGGGCTGAGGGGGCCATGATACCAGGATAGGGTTACACGGAGCCGTGCATACAGGATAGGGTTCAGGGGGCCATGCATGCCAGCATAGGGATGAGGGGGCCTTGCATACCAGGATGGAAAAGAGGAGGTTGTGCATACCAGGATGGGGGTGAGGGGGTCATGGATACCAGGATGGGGATGAGGCGACCGTGCATACCAGTATCGGGATGGGGGGATGCATACCAGGATAGGGATGAGGGGGTCATGCATACCAGGATATGGATAAGGAGGCCATGCATACCAGGATGCGGATGAGGGGACCAAGCACACAGGATAGGGATGAGGGGGCCATGCATACCTGGATATATATATACAGTACAGACCAAAAGTTTGGACACACTTCTCATTCAATGATTTTTCTGTATTTTCATGGCTATGAAAATTGTAGAATCACACTGAAGGCATCAAAACTATGAATTAACACATGTGGAATTATACATTACACTTTACGAAAAAGTGTGAAACAACTGAAAATATGTCTTATATTCTAGGTTCTTCAAAGTAGCCACCTTTTGCTTTGATTACTGCTTTGCACGCAGAAAAGGTGAACGGCTGTACTCTACATGACTGTTTCCCACCGTGAAGCATGGAGGAGGTGGTGTGATGGTGTGGGGGTGCTTTGCTGGTGACATATTGGGGATTTATTCAAAATTGAAGGCACAGTGAACCAGAATGGCTACCACAGCATCTTGCAGCGGCATGCTATTCCATCCGGTTTGCGTTTAGTTGGACCATCATTTATTTTTCAACAGGACAATGACCCCAAACACACCTCCAGGCTGTGTAAGGGCTATTTGACCAAGAAGGAGAGTGATGGGGTGCTACGTCAGATGACCTGGCCTCCACAGTCACCAGACCTGAACCCAATCGAGATGGTTTGGGGTGAGCTGGACCGCTCACCGCTTCAATTTTGAATAAATCCCCAACAGTGTCACCAGCAAAGCACCCCCACACCATCACACCACCTCCTCCATGCTTCACGGTGGGAACCAGGCATGTAGAATCCATCCGTTCACCTTTTCTGCATGCAAAGCAGTAATCAAAGCAAAAGGTGGCTACTTTGAAGAACCTAGAATATAAGACATATTTTCAGTTGTTTCACACTTTTTTGTAAAGTGTAATGTATAATTCCACATGTGTTAATTCATAGTTTTGATGCCTTCAGTGTGATTCTACATTTTTCATAGTCATAAAAATACAAAAAAATCATTGAATGAGAAGGTGTGTCCAAACTTTTGGTCTGTACTGTATATATACCAAGATAGGGGATATTAACACAGAAATGACCACATTTTTTGCTTCAATTTTTTTTCTAATTTCTTCCTCTAAAACCTAAGTACCTCTTATGGTCCAGTGTGTTTTATAGTCAAAAAAATTCCGTAACTCTTAGGATGCTTCACAAGAATTTATGCAACGTAAAAGGAAAAAATTATCATTTTCCTTTTTTCCACAAAAAATGTAATTTAGTCCCCAATTTTTTTTGTTTCACAAGGGTAACAGGAGGAAATGGACTGCAAAACTTTTGCAATTTCTCCTGAGTACACAGATATCCCATATATGGGGTAAAACTACTTTTTTAGCGCACAGCAAGGCTTGGAAGGGAAGGAACACCACTTTACTTTTTTAACTAAAAAATGGTTGGAATCGAGAGCGGAGACCATGTCTCTGATGTGCACAAACAATGGAAACTCCCCACAATTGGCTGCATTTTAGAAAATAAAGGAATGTATCTAGATGTGTGATGAGCACCTTGAATCCTCAGGAGTTTTAATATGACGTGAAAATAAACTAAATCACATTTTTCCCACAAAAAATATTCTCTTAGCCCAGATTTTTTTATGTTCACAAAGATACTAGAAGAAAGTGGACCCCAAAATTTGTGCAGTTTCTCCTGAGTACGATACCCCATATGTTTTCGAAAACTACTTTTGAGGCACAGTACAAAGATCAGAAGGGAATAAATGACGTTCAAATTTTGCTGTAATGGTTTGTGAGTGCCATGTCACACTGGCAGAGCCCCTGAGGTGCCTGAACAACATAAACTCCCCATAAGTGACCTCATATTACAAACTACACCTCTCTCAATGACCTCTCAATGACTTAACTTAATCTAAGGGTGCAGTGAGCATGTTGACACCACATGTGCTTCACAGAAATTTATACCATTGGGTGATTAAGAAAGAATAATTAGATTATTACCTCTACAATGTTGTTTTGGCCCAAGTTTTGAATTTTACTAAGGGCTAAAAGGAAAAACTGGACCTCTCAAGTTGTTCCACAATTTCTCCTGAGTGCTCCAATACCCTATATGTAAACGTGAAATACCTTTCAGGAACAGCGCAAAACTCAGAAGGGCATGAGCGCAATATTATAATGCAGATTTTACTGCTATGTTAGCGGGTGCCATGACTCACTGGGAGAGCCCCTGAGGTGCCAGAACAGCAGAACTCCGCCATAAGTGACCCCGACTTACAAACTACACCTCTCAATGAATTTATCTTGGTTTGCAGTGGTCATACTGACACCACGGGTTTGTCACAGAATTTTATACCATTGGGCTGTAAAGAAAAAATAATTACATTTTATCGCAAAAATTTTGTTTTACCCCAGATTTGCATTTTCATTATGGGAAATGGATAAAAAAATGTTGCACAAGTTCTGTAGAATGTAGAAATACCCCACATCTGACTGTACCATAATGTTTAGTCACACAGTGAGAAACATGAGGGGCGGAATGCTATTTGCCTCCTGGAGCGCCGATTTTCCTAAAATAGTTTGCGGACTCCATATGAAGAGCCCCTATAAGAGTAGAACTCCTGCGCAAGTGACCCAATTTTTGAAATGATATCCCTTTGGGATTTTAACTACAGGTGTAGTGATGATTTAATGCCATGGATGTGTTTCAGAAACAAGCAACACTGGAAGTTGCTGAGTAAAAATTGCAAACCGCTATTGTAGTGCCGATACGTTGTAGTGCTTAGTAGGTTGTAGTCCTAAGCTCGTGCTTCTGAAGACATAAATTTGACATGCTCTGATCGCTACAGAAATGCCAAACATGTGGACGCTAAATGTGGTTTAGGCACACTGTGACTCAGAAGGGAGAGGGGCATTTGGCTTTGAGAGCACAGAATTTTCTTAATTTCTTTAGGGAGTGAGGAGCCATAGCACTTTTCCAGTGCCTTTGTGCTACTAGTAATGTGGAAGCCCCTATATTTCCGTTAACAGATGATGGACCTGAGTAGGAACTTGCTTTTTTTGTGAATTGAGTTGAAGCTTTTGCTGAGAACATTTTACACAACATTTAGGATCACATTTATCCAGCGCTCTGTGCTGAGCACTTACATTGGGGTTTCCATCTAAGGCTGGATTCACACTAGTGATTTTAAAATCGGTCCGATTTTATTCCTGCAAAGTTGGACAAGTGTAATGCAAGTTTCATACGAGTCTCATGCGTTTTTCATGTTGTGATTTTTCCCAGCCTAGTATCCGATTTACATCTGAATGCAGCGTGATTGCTATCTGACTGCAATGCAATTTTAACATGAGCTTTTTCATAGAGAAATTCTCATTTACACATAATTTTCAAAGGAAATATTCGTCCAAACATATATATATATATACCTTAAGGAAGAGTGACCACGTCCCTCGAGGTTAGAATTGATCCCCACATGCACTCGTCCTTTCTAGCAGTTAGCTACGTGACGTCACGGATCTCAGCTTTCTGCTTCTAACTTCACAGCGGCGGCACTTCAGGCTCGGAGCCCGCCGTTAGCTCTTATCTCTTATCTTCTGCCTGCACACACCCTCGGATTCATATCCGGTGCATCCACTATCCATCAAGGGGACATGCATCAACGGCACCTAACGGCCCCGTTGGCAGTTAACTCTTTCAGTACAGCCTCATCTAAAGTAAGTGCCTACTTTCTTTTCTCTCTTTTATCCACCAGCACTTGTCATATATTAGCACATGTTAGTGCATTGACACGCTGCACTGCTGATACACCTACACCTCTTTGAGCAAGCGGAGTGAATCCTTAGCAGTTGATCTACTTTTTCCATTTCATTTTATATACAGTACAGACCAAAAGTTTGGACACACCTTCTCATTCAATGATTTTTCTGTATTTTCATGACTATGAAAATTGTAGAATCACACTGAAGGCATCAAAACTATGAAGTAACACATGTGGAATTATACATTACAATTTACAAAAAAGTGTGAAACAACTGAAAATATGTCTTATATTCTAGGTTCTTCAAAGTAGCCACCTTTTGCTTTGATTACTGCTTTGCACGCAGAAAAGGTGAACGGATGGACTCTACATGCCTAGTTCCCACCGTGAAGCATGGAGGAGGTGGTGTGATGGTGTGGGGGTGCTTTGCTGGTGACACTTTGTGGATTTATTCAAAATTGAAGGCATACTGAACCAGCATGGCTACCACAACATATTGCAGCAGCATGCTATTCCATCCGGTTTGCGTTTAGTTGGACCATCATTTATTTTTCAACAGGACAATGACCTCAAACACACCTCCAGGCTGTGTAAGTGCTATTTGACCAAGAAGGAGAGTGTTGGGGTGCTACGCCAGATGACCTGGCCTCCACAGACGCCAGACCTGAACCCAATCGAGATGGTTTGGAGTGAGCTGGACCGCTCACCGCTTCAATTTTAAATAAATCCCCAACAGTGTCACCAGCAAAGCACCCCCACACCATCACACCTCCTCCTCCATGCTTCACGGTGGGAACCAGGCATGTAGAGTCCATCCGTTCACCTTTTCTGCGTGCAAAGCAGTAATCAAAGCAAAAGGTGGCTACTTTGAAGAACCTAGAATATAAGACATGTTTTCAGTTGTTTCACACTTTTTTGTAAAGTGTAATGTATAATTCCACATGTGTTAATTCATAGTTTTGATGCCTTCAGTGTGATTGTACAATTTTCATAGTCATGAAAATACAGAAAAATCTTTGAATGAGAAGGTGTGTCCAAACTTTTGGTCTGTACTGTATATATAATATACATATATATATATATATATATATATATATATATATATATACTGTATATATAATAGATAGATAGAATAAAAGCCAGCAATTCAGTAGTGTAAAATCACAGCAGGAGCCGACAAGATAGAAGAGATGGATTACATACTGTAAATACACATAGAATGGGCATGTTTATAGATGTCAGTGACATATACAATTAGTACAGTGTGTGTGCAGCTTAGGCCTCTTTCACACTTCAGTCGTGCGACGTCAGTCAAAATCCGTCAAAATGTGAAAAAAAACGGATCCCCATTTTTTTTGGCGGATCCGTTTTTTTCCCATTGACTTGCATTAGTGACGGATTTTGACGGATGGTCGTCCGTTAGGTCCGTTTTTTGACGGATCCGCCAAAAAATTGGCGTCCGTCATTACAAAAAAACGTCCAATGCAACGCTGCATCTGCCATTTTGTATAATGGCCGCCTATGGGCGGCGGATCCGCTGGCATCCGTTTTTGACGGAATCCGCCTGCGGATCCGTCGCCTCTATAGAAAACCATTGTAAATGCAGAAAACACTGTTCGGGCTCTCTTCTCTCTCTCTCTCTCTCTCCCCCCAAAAAAATGATGTTTGGTCCCCTATAATTAATAACCAGCAAAGGCTATGCAGACAGCTGAGGGCTGATATTAATAGCCGAGGAAGGGGCTATGGATACTGGCCCCTCCCAGGCTAAAAACATAAGGTGTGCCAATTCTGGCACTTAGCCTTGCTCTTCCCACTTGCCTTGAAGCGGTGGCAAGTGGGGTTGATGTCACCTTTGTATTGTCAGGTGACATCAAGCCCCGATCCATTAATAAGATTCCCCATTACTAACCCCACAGTCATAGTGTATAAAAACAAAGACACCCAGAATAAAGTCCTTTAATTGAAAGAATGACACAGACTCCTTTAATACATTGTAATTAAACAATGCTTACGACCTCGCCCATTCCCCCAACGACATTATCTCCTGCAAAAGAGTTAAAAAAATGAACAATATCCCTCACCTTTCGCAGAGATGATGATAATCCATTTGTCCCACGACGGGTCTAGCTCTGTTTCATATAGATGGCAGGGTGCATGGTTGCATGATGTGACCATACAGCCTGTCATCCAGCAGAGATACTGAGTAGTGTAAGTCTTTTATTTTTTTATGGGTTGTCAGAATCCAAGTGGGACAGCTTGCTATAAATAATTACATTATTATCAGCATTATTTAGGACCTAAGTTAACGCATGTTTAATCAAGGTCCTAAAATGTAATAATTGAGAGACAGACAGGGGCACATTGACCATCTCCCCGTCCATTGATTCCCGAGCCCAGGTCCATGTTGTCAGCATCGTTAGTGCTCAAGCACACACTAGGGCGTGAACATAGCTGCTCTGTGGGCTGGTGCAGATTTTCCTCATCTTCAGACTCATGTAAGTCCTGCCAAGTCATTGCTGCAGCTGCTAGTGCTGAAGGGGTTCTTCTTTTTGAGCCAACAGAGCCCACCGGACGACTGTAGCTTGCTGCCCCTGTGCTACCGCTGTGCTTGTACTGCAGTGATGACTAGACACATCACCAGAAGGGCTGGCAATTGTCATGGCAACTGCCCCCTACCGGTGAATTTGACGTTCTCGCACTGGGCGTGGGGACTTGCAGGGAGGTGGGACTGACTTCCTGCAGATTCTTTTATTCCAGATGGTGGGCAACGGAGGTAATTATTCCTTTTTCTCTGCAGGCTCCTGCTTGATCTTGACACTGGAGTGGACTCCACCTCTGTTCACACTGTTGCTTCTTCAGTTGAATCTTCTTCATTCTCCGTCTTCGCAGGGGTCTTTGGGAGAGACAGCTTCTGAGCCACTCTGCACTGCCTTCTTCCTCGGCTCTTTGGGCAAGCTGTTGGAATAAAGCTTTCATGCTTTATTCTTTTGCTTCAGGTTTTAACTGACAACTGATCCATGGACTCCCTTCTTATATACTGTTTCTTCTTCATTTTTTTATAAAGGTAATCAATCGTATTCCAGGAAAAGAACCACCAAAAGAAAGCTATTTGAACTGGACTGAACCTGCTAATGATATTCACAGCAGACCTGGTAAGTATATTCCACAGTAATTAAAGAAACCATTATGACCACCAATGTACATGACTGATTAATAAATACTAGTGATGAGAGAGCACTAAAATGCTAAAATGCTCGGGTGCTCGTTACCCAAGTTGAGCAAATCGTAATGCTCTGGTGCTCGACCCAAGTGACGAGTATAATGGAAGTCAATGGAAACTCAATCATTTTTTCAGTGCTGAAATGCATGGGAACAGCATGGGAAAGGCCCCTGGAAGAAACTGAATCCCAGGTTGCTGCTGGGAACAATGTTGTCAGAGTATTACGCCACTTTTAGGGTCTGACCCCTAAAGCCCCCGTCTCACACAGCGATCTGTGTGTGACATTCAGCGATGATCAGCCCCCCTGCTGGGTATCGCTGATCATCGCTGAATGTCCTGGACATTTTTTTGATCGCTGGTCTCCCGCTGACAGGCACGCATCGCTGCGTGTGACAGGCGGGAGACCAGCGATCCGCTGGTAACCAAGGTACACAACGGGTTTCCAGGCGCGGGGCTGTGCCTAGAAACCCGCTGTGTACCTTGGATACCAGCGCCCTGATGCAGGGAGCTGGTAACCAAGGTACACAGCGGGTTTCCAGGCACCGTTGCAGCGCCTGGAAACCCGATGTGTACCTTGGTTCCAAGCTCCCTGCACCAGGGCGCTGGTATCCAACGTACACTGCGGGTAACTAAGCGATGTTACCCGCAGTGTCGCTGTGCTGATCGCTGCCTGAGCTGCCTGTTTGGCAGCTCAGCAGCGATAATGTAGCGATACACCAGCGATCCTGATCGTTGTCGGGATCGCTAGTGTATCGCTATGTGAGACCGGGCTTAATACATACAAAACCAAAGATAAAATGGATTTTATTGGAAAAAATGTTAAGAAACATTCTTTTTAGGATAATGACTTCTACACAAGGAGAAATAAATAAATGAAAAACCTCGGGCTATGATCACACATGTTTTTGCTGCTGTTTTGCACTTTTGCATTGTTTTAAATTGTGAAAAAAACATTCACAAGAAAATTTAATTTCAACATTTTACTACATTATCTGGCCATCTGGTGTGAAGAAAAAGAGAGCAAAAAGCCAAACATACAGCCCAAAATATTGTAAAGAGAGAAATCAATTTATTAAGATAATCAGGTAAAAATAACAGGACAAACCGCAATGAATGAGGTAAAATATAAAATTTGACAAAAAGAATGCACACCCAGGACAATAATGATAATAATGAAGCTGTGTGAAAAGGTATGCATGGTATGAAAAATATCATATACATTTTTAAAAGACAATAGGCAGAGTTGTACAGAATATTTACTAGCAAGTAAAGTGCTAGTGCTGTGTAACAGGAGTGAGTGTTACCATAAAGTCATAATCAATGGAGAAAAGTGTATACCATATAGGTGTCAAAGCACCAGGTAACAGCACAGAATAAATGTGTGGTGACAGAGACAGAGGATCATGCGAAAGTGTAAACAAATTGATCCGAAGTGGATGGTAACTGACAATAATAGTGCAAATCTTTGGCTCCTGGATGGCTTCCACCCCAACGCACGTTTAGGCACGCTGCCTTCATCAGGGGGTGAGGTATAATTAGGTTTAATTTATGAAGGAAGGACTCTGAATGTCACAAAGTATTTTTTTAAGGGCCATTAGGTGGCCTTCATCATTTGTATACAGCTATCAGGCGGCACTTACAATTGTTAGAAGGCCAGCAGTCAACCCTCACTATTGTTAGAGGGCCATCAAGCATCTTTGGACAGATGAGACCAAGATAAGGCTTTTTGGTAAAACACATCATTCTACTGTTTACTGTAAATGTAATGTTGCCCACAAATAAAATAACACAGTAGTTACAATGAAATATGATGGAGGTTCAAAGATATTTTGGGGTTGTTTTGCTACCTCTGGCACTGTTTGTCTTGACTCTGTGGGAGGCATTATGAAATGTGAAGATTCACAAAGGATTTTGGGTTGCAGTATAGTGCCCAATGTAAGAACGCTGGGATTGCATCCTAGGTCATGGGTCTTCCAGCAGTATAATGACCCCAAACAAACTTCAAGAAGCACCTACAAATCGATGAACACAAAGAACTGAACAGTTCAGAAGTGGTAATTCCAGCTCCAGAAGCTAAAATCTTCCACCACTACCTCTTACATACAGATGCTAACAGAGAAACTTCAAATAAACACATTAAATCAGTTAAAGCGAATCTGTTACCCTAAATTGGCGGGATATTTAAATGATGGCAGTCAGGTCAGATGGGAGGTGTTTTGGGTACTTGCCTTAACATATTGTTCACCGCTGTCTCCATTATTTCTGGGAATTGTAGTCATTGCCCTCCATATAACGCGCCTGCGCATTGCAATCTTCGGGCAAAGCATACTGCGCGTGCGCAATTCAAGATTGCAATGCGCAGGCGCGTTATATGAAGGGCAACGACTACAATTCCCAGAAATAATGGAGACAGCGGCGAACAACATGTTAAGGCAAGTACTCAAAACACCGCCCATCTGACATGACTGCCATTATTTAAATATCCGCCAATTTAGGGTGACAGATTCCCTTTAATTTAGCCTGCATTGTCGTTGAAAACTTGAAATTATCTGTGAATTGAAATATAATGAACCTTTAATGAATGGACCATTTTTCATTTTGTGTATTGAAATACTAAAGAACATAAAATCATTCCTGTCAAGTTATTGAGAATAAAATTATTTTAGGTGTCATGAAAACTTAACTGGGCTTAACATCAGACAAGATATAACAGGTCCACCAGGACATTACTATGGTAGAAACCTGTTAAAAATGGTTGTGCGCATTCTTTCTTTTCAAAAAAGGGTATTTAACACTGTTTACTAAGTTCTATTTCAATCTGTAACAAAAAAATATCAGATAAAGAATTGTCAAGATTAAAAACAAGTAGTAAAACAATACACAGAGATTAAAAATTAAAGACCAAAGACAAAAGAACCTTAATATTTCTCCAACTGAAGCAACCAATAGAAATATTTGCTTTGTGCCTTTTAAGTTTTTGTCTGTTATACTAATCACACGGCTTTACTCATTATCCTTATATTTGTGAATCCTTAGCTGTGATAATTCTTTTTCTTGTTTTTACAAATTCATGAGTTTCTTTTATAATCCCCAAATGACTGGAAAGAATTTACTTCTTGATCAGTTTGTTCTGCAGTGAAGTGGAATAATACTTTTCTCTTATAATTTGAAGTGAAATGTACAATCCTACTACATTTACATTATACACTCTTCAACACTGAGATTGCAACACCAAGAAAGAAAATTCATAAGGTTATTTACAGTGAGGAAGTTACAGGTGTTGCTATGATCTGCAAATGACCAAATTTTAAAGGGAATCTGTCACCCCAAAATTGCCATATCATATGAAGATATGGCTGAATAGTGCGTCCCATAACAAAGCTAACGGTGGGTATCATATATCATGATACCCCCGTTTTCAGATCAAAATACCTTTGTAAACTTCGTTTTTTTCCCTGTCAATCACTGCAGTCAGGTAGGAGGGCGGCGGTTTCCATGTCCTCACCCCCCGCTCCTCGGCATCTGTTGCGTATCGCCATCTGTGAATCCCACAGACGGCGTTCAGCTTCCCGCAATTGCGCCATTCAATTTCGGGCGGCACATGCGCAGTGTGCTTTGCCCGACAGTGGGCAAAGCATAAAATCAGTACCAAGGCAAGCAGACATTTCCGGGGCAAGGAAAGAGTAGCGCATGTGCTGTACTGATTTTATGCTTTGCCCACTGTTGGGCAAAGCACACTGCGCATGCGCCGCCCGAATTTGAATTGCGCAATTTCGGGAAGCTGAACGCCATCTGTGGGATTCACAGACGGCGATACGCAATGGATGCCGAGGAGCGGGGGGGTGAGGACATGGAAACCGCTGCCCTCCTGACCTGACTGCCATGATTGACAGGGTAAAAAACGAAGTTTACAAAGGTATTTTGATCTGAAAGCGACGGTATCATGATATATGATACCCACCGTTAGCTTTGTTATGGGACGCACTATTCAGCCATATCTTTATCTGATATGGCAATTTTGGGGTGACAGATTCCCTTTAAAGCACCTAGCGCCAAACTTTGAAATGTGGGAGGGGCATAACATTAATATTAAATTAAAATTTGATTTAACCAAATGAAACAAAAAAAATCAGATCCAGTCTTGTGGCATGATTGTGCCATACCTGTTTATCGACAAGTTAGTTATCATCACTTATCACAAACTGACCAGGACTCAATCTTGAGACTGATCTTGGTTTATCACTCCGACAGATCACAACAATTGTAGCCCAAGTTATCAGAACTGTTCTATATCTCAATGGTTGAGGGAAAAATGACAAACTGAAATTACAGCAAGACGTGCACAGAGGAGAACAATTGCACACACGGATCACTAGACTAGAAAAGCGGCCCGATGTGATCAATTCTGTACTGTAAGTGTTAAATTGGACATCACATATCTAAACCTAACGAGTCAAACAGTGCTTGCACAAACCATCAGAAGGTGTTTGCATGACATTGGGCAATGAGATAGACAACATGTTATGTTTTGGTAGCTGAGGAGAGCAGGCAAAAACGGCAATACACCAGAGAGGTTGGGATCTACTGGATTGCAGTACCCTGACTAACCACCACAACTAAAGGCAGCCGTGGAGCGTTCCTACGTTGGTCCTAGACGCCTCGTCACAGCCTGAGAGGCTAACTACACCTAAAGATAGAAAGAGGAAAGCTATCTGCCCAGGAGCAGATCCCCAAAGAACATAGGAAGCCCCCAAACATGTAATGGCGGTTAGACAAGAGGAAATACAGACACAGACAGAAAATAGTATGAGCAAACGCTGGGGCCCAATCTACCTGGACAGAAAAGGATAGGAAGGATATTTACTGCAATCCAAAAAAAACCCTAAAAAAACCAATGCTACTGTCATGATACTGTAAGCTTCATGTCTGGTGCTGTTTCCAGAACTTTCCCCATAGAACTACAACCCCCACCGTTTGCAAGCACAGGGCAAAGTTACCCCTCCCTCCTTCTCTCTGCAGCTCACTTATCTCTCATCCCTCCCACCTCAGGAATTTTTCTTTGTCTTCCCAACCCTGCAAAAGTCCTATAGCAGCCATTTTGGAGAATTCATCCTTTTGGCTTATAACACGGTGGGAAGTTGCGTCAGAAACACGAACGTCACTGTGTTGAACCATGCGCCGACGGGCATCGTTCCCGTGGTACCGGTGAACCCGTAACTCCAACAGAGCCCGAGAAATGGAATTCTCGGGTGCCCATGAGCTATGTCACCCAAGTTTGGGTTCATTTGAACCATTATTTCAAAGCAAGATCATTGATAGGTCTGCCATTATTCTGCTAGAGTTCCCCGCTGAGTTATGGACCTTATGATATTTCAGAGCTCAAATCATACACTTCTGTCCCTGGGAGGTGGCCAGAAAAACCAGCCCTGTTTGTGAGGTCAGCAGCCCACATGTATAAGTCTGGCAGTGACCCCCCCTGGGGTCAGTCCCTGCTGTGAGGTCCTGAGTAAGAGATCTGCCAATGAACTATGACGTGTGGCTCCTTCCCCCAGCCTGGCTTGCCTATGCATATGTAACTATCATGTGAGTTATCTTTCATTCTTAATCCCATTTAATTTTATAACTGCATCTGTACATAACGATATTGTCTCAGTTTGTTACATCTTTTTATATTATATAAGCACTGCCTGTTTTTTAAGGAATAAACCTATAAATTTATTAGTTTGTTTCTCCTGCTCTATAAACGAATTTGCACGTGCCTGAAGCACTACGCTACTGTTTTGGGGTTGCTATGGACCCTCTTGATAAATTGTTCATTAAGAAAAACCGTAGCTGGTGGCAGCTTAAAAGAAGGGGTGTTAAGTGTTGACATTGGGGTGGCGTTGGCGGTGACAGAGCGGGTTTTATAAGTATATTGCCCGGCTGCGGCTCGGAGTAATTATAATTCCCTCACTGCCGCGTGCCCAATAGCCAGCACACATCCAAGTGACCCGTCTGGCGACTAATTATCCTAGGTGCAGTTCCTGACTGACCTGAGGGTAAGGGGGGCGCCAGAGAGCTGCAAGTTCCTAAGTGGAAGTGGGATAATCATAAATCCCTGCAGTTTACTGGGTCGGACGGCAGCAGCCGTCGTGTGTGTGCGCGTTTTCGTCACATTTGCAGCACGGAGGGATCACAAGCCGTGATACCCCGGGCATCCGTGTGGCGGACCGCGTGCCCGTTCGTCACATATTGGTGGCAGCGGTGGGATCATAGAGCATTAGTGATCGGTTTGAGCAATCATTCCATTCACTAAAAAACTTGCACGGTTCTTCAGCGACCCTGCAGCTAAAGTTTTGGAGAACAGACTCAGTGTTTATTAGTCCTGAGACAATTGTGTGTACTTGCGGTTACCCCTCCCTTCTCTTTGTTTTTCTATCCTATCTTTTATTTGGCAACATGGCTACAAGAGGAGCAAGTTGGTTCGAAAAGCAGAACAGGGACACTCTTGTGGGAATCTGCGTGTACCACGGCCTTGACCACAAGAACCAAACCAAAGCCCGACTGGTCCAGGCCCTGAAGGAACTGGAAGAGCACCAGAGTGTGGCGGGCAGAGGAGCCGGCCCAAGCCAAGGTGGTGCTGCAGCAGAGGCCCAAACCCTGCATGCTTACACCCAGGGCGGGTTGGACCCTTACCTGCAGGCGGCCCTGGAGGGACTCCCTGCTGACAACCGGGAAGAACGCCTGAGGCTGATCCAGCAAGCTCAAGAGAGAGCCGAGCAGCGAGAGGCCAAACAGCGAGGAGCTGAGAGAGCCGAGAGGGAGGCTGAGAGAGCCCGAGCTGAGCGGGAAGCCCAAGCACAGAGAGCCCATGAGCTGGAGATGGTCCAGCGAGGGGCAATGCCCTCCACAGCCCAGAGCAGTGTGCCCAGCAGCACTCAGAGTCCCAAGCCCCGGCCGGAGCACTTTCCCGTGCTGGAAAGGGACGGAGACTTGGACACTTTTCTGCGGGCCTTTGAGAAAGTCTGCAGACAGTACCGGCTGCCTGCGACCAATGGGCCAGGTACTTGACCCCGGGCTAAAGGGCAAAGCTTTGGAGGCGTTTGCTTCCCTCGCGCCAGATCAAGACAGTGACTATGAGGCCATCAAGCAGGCCCTGATTGCCAAGTACCAGCTAACCCCTGAGGTATACCGAAAGAAGTTCCGGAACCTCCAACGTGGCCCACATGACAGTTATAGCGATGTGGTGCAAGGACTCAGGAACCACTTTGACCAGTGGATCCATGGACTGTCAGTTGACACCTATGAGGAGCTGAAAGACCTGATGATCAAAGACCAGTTCCTGCATCTATGCCCAGCTGAGGTCCGACAGTTCATCCTGGACCGAGAACCGGAGGACGCGGTCAGAACAGCACGGATCGCCGACAGCTATGAGGCCAACCGGAAAACGAGGTGCGGAAGCCCGTCACCACCCACTGGGGAGGGGGTAAGCCTGCAACCAACCCCAGTGCCCCTGCCAGCCGTCCCTCTGGAGGCACTATCCCCTTTGCCAGCGCCAGGCCTACATCAGACCCCCGCCAGTGTTTCTCCTGTAAAAGGACTGGACACATCAGCGCCACCTGTCCGGAGAGGCAGAAGAACCCCCCAGCCAAGGCCTCCGGGCCCAACGCCTCTGTTCTTTTGGTGGGTGGTGTGGTGGGGAGGGTTGATGACAACGTGCAGCCCGTCCGCGTGGGGGCCCATCTTGCTACAGGCCTCAAGGACACCGGGGCTTTACGAACCCTCATCCAACCCGAACTGGCGGCCCCTGAAGAGTTTATTCCGGGGAAAACCCTAACTGTCACCGGGATTGGGGGCGTCCACTACCCCTTGCCGATAGCCCGAGTTTTCATTGACTGGGGTGCCGGGAGCGGGGTGAAGGAAGTGGGGGTGTCCGAAAACCTGCCACTGATGTTTTACTGGGGACTGATCTGGGGAGGATGGTCGCGTACTATGTCCCTGACACCCTCCCCAATCTGATGATAAGGTTAACGTTAACCATGATGTTGATGTTGATGATGATGGGAAACTGATTGTGTTACCTGCTAATGCTTTGCGAAGTGATGATGCAACGATAACCTTTCTTTCCCTAGGAATGATGTTGATAGTGATGTATCTGTGCCATCTGAATCTGTTAACCCTTTCTCTGAAGTGGTAGATGTGTCCACAGGTACAGGAGCGTTCAGCCACGTCGCTCTGCGGAGTGAGACGGCTGAGGAACCCCTAGCAGGAGCAAGCGACAGTGCTCAAGGAAATGGGGAGGTGCATGGGAACCGGGAGGAAGGTGACGCCATGACACTGACCAGTGCCACCGAGGAAGGTAACTGGCCCATAAGTAGCACTGCTCCTGAAGTGTTGGGGGTGGATGGGGAGGTAGAGCCCATAGCAGCGCAGGCTGATGGGTCTGTAGAAATCCCCGGGGAGACTGCATATGTAGCTGCTGTCCACCGCAGTCAGAGTGCCCGGATCGCAGGTAGCGCCCTGCCATCTGGACCCTCCTCCGCTACAGGAGAGACTGAACCAGAGGTGGACCCAGAGCCGGTCCCAGAGGGTCCCAGTGAGGAAGGAACCCTGACGTCAATTCTGGCTGCCTCCAGCCAGGAGTTCCAGGCTGCTCTGCACTCAGATGCGAGCCTGGAGAACTTGAGGCACCTCGCCGAGACTAGTGTTGAGCGATACTTTCCGATATCCATAAGTATCGGAATCGGAATGGTATCGCCGATACCATTAAAATATCGGTGATACCCGATACCGATACCGGAAGTCCCATGTAAGTCTATGGGAACAAAATATCGGAACTAAAAAAACCCCATTCTTTCCTTGTAAACACTAAATATACACACATAGAATACATATATATATATATATACATGTCATTGTGACATGTTATATATACATATATGTATAGTTTATACACTTCTACATAGTAAAATATCCTCTGATTCAATTGCCGGGTAAAGCCGGCTTCAGTGAAAAGACAGAAGCACCGACATGAAATGACACTTGGTGTACATAGGGTTAACCATGTATTTTCATGTCCTTTGCTATCTGATTTTCACAAACAATTAAATCAGTCTATGTGTGCAAAATTTCACACCTGTAGGGGTTAATTAAAGGTGTAAATTCGTTGTATAAAAAACGGACTTTTTTGCTACGAATTTACACCTTTAATTAACCCCTACAGGTGTGAAATTTTGCACACATAGACTGATTTAATTGTTTGTGAAAATCAGATAGCAAAGGACATGGTTAACCCTATGTACACCAAGTGTCATTTCATGTCGGGTTCTGCATTTTCACAAAAGCCGGCAATTGAATTAGCGGCTATTATACTATGTAGAAGTGTATGAACTATAAATATATATATATATATATGTGTCACAAACTCAATGACATGTATATATATATATGAGGTGTAAAATTGCTGAAAAAAAATGCGTGGGCTCCCGCCCTATTTTCGCAACCAGACAAAGCCAGTGAGTGGGGGCAGATAATAATAGCCCAGAGAGGGACCATTATTTTTGGCCCCCCCGGCTACTAACATCTGCCCCCAGACACCCCAGAAAGGGCAAATCTCTAATTAGATTTGCCCTTTCTGGCACTTTGCCCGTCTATTCCCATTGCCCTGTAGCGGTGGCGAATGGGTTAATAAGGGGTTAAAATGACCTTGCAATTGAAAGGTCACTTTAAGCCAGGTTAATAATTGAGAGCTGTCAATTAGACAACTATCAATTATTAATCCTATTGTATGAAAGAAAAATCAAACACACACTTTAATAAAAAAGAAGTTTAATGAAATAATCACACAGTTTTTGACCATATTTTATTTACCTGCTAAAACCATTTCCTGTAATAAAAATAAAATAATAAAGCAAAATTATTCTTACCAATCCGATGCACAGTCAGGTCCCACGGTGTAATCCTTCAGAAAGGGTTAATGTTTACTGCAGGGACCGCAGCTAATGCTGCAGCCTCACAGTAAACCCCCAAATGAATGAGTTCCTCTCCTGGCTGACAGGAGAGGAAGTGGAAAGCTTAATTGATTGCTTTCCACTTTCACTTCAGGTCATCCAGGGACACCATCAGTGACGTCAGAGGGAACTGATTAACAAAAATAGGGGTTCCCTTCGAAAAAAAAAATGGCGTGGGATCCCCCCTATTTTTGTTAACCAGCCAGATGAAGCAGACCGCTGAGGCCTGGTTTTTCAGGCTGGTAAGGATCCAATATCCATGGACCTTGCAAGCCTGATAATACCAGGCCACAGCAGTCTGCTTAGCTTGGCTGGTTAACAAAAATAGGGGATCCCTCAAAAAAAAAACAGCGTGGGGATCCCCCCTATTTTTGTTAACCAGCCAAGTAAAATGCAGACTGCTGCGGCCTAGTATTAAAAGACTGTCAAGGCCCATGGATTTTGGCCCTCAACAGCCTGATAATACCAGGCTACAGCAGCCCCACATTTGGCGCATCAAAAGATGTGCCAATTGTGGCACTTTACCCGGCTCTTCCCACTTGCCCTGTAGCAGTGGCAAGCGGGGTTAATAAGGGGTTAATGTCACCGTTGATTGCACGGTGACAATAAGCCCGGTTAATAATGGAGAGGCGTCAATAAGACACCGATCCATTATTAATCCCAAAGTTATTAAATGTTTAAAAAAAAAACACAGCAAGAAAAAGTCTTTTAATGAAATAAAAGAGACAACACAGTTTTCATTTTTTTTATTACTCTCTCATTCCTGCGACGCCATCGATCTCCTGTAAAAAAAGAAAAAAAACAAACCAACAGTATACCACCTGTCCGACGCAGTCCATAGTAACGATTGTCCCACGACGATCCAGCTCTGCTACATCGGAATGACAGGCAGAGCCTGACATCCCGGCGCAGCACAGCTGCTTACCAGCTTCCCCGGCGGTGACGTCATCGGACTGACTGCTTTACGGCCGCGATTACCCAGCAGTCACTGCAGTTATCGCGAGATACTGCATGTGACCACCGGGGGGAAGAGGATGGCGGCCATGAAGCAGTCCGGGATGTGACCGCCGGAGATCTTCTGCCAGGTAAGTGCCGCTGACTCCTGACAGACCCGACCGACGGACACTGACAGTGACAGTGACAATTCCGATTCCGGTATCCGATCTGACGAAAATATCGGAACTCGGGATCGGAATTCCGATACAGCCAATATCGGCCGATACCCGATATTTGCAGTATCGTATCGCTCAACACTAGCCGAGACGCCCACCTCCGTGACTGATAAGGAGAGGGTGTTCTGGGAACGAGGAAGGTTGTACCGGGAGACAGTACCCAGAGACTCCCAAAAGGAGTGGTTGAGGGAAAAACAGCTGGTCGTCCCGCACCAGTTCCGAGGTGAGTTGTTGAGGATTGCCCATGAGATTCCACTTGCTGGACACTTGGGGATTAGCAAAACTAAGGCACGGCTGTCTCAACACTTCTATTGGCCCAAAATGGGG
>JARQOD010000001.1:106674816-106729451 GCA_033576555.1 Oophaga sylvatica
TTTGGAATACGTTTTTTAGCTCAGCAGCTATTAAATTTTTACAGGACCATTTAAAGTTTCCTATGCTACACAATTGTAATATATCTGCAAATAATGGATGCCATACTGATGGTCCAGCATTTTTCTCTCTCTGTTCGATTTCGGAGTGAAATTTCAGCATAATGAGATTTTTTTTTCTCATGCCGAATAAGCTGAGAACTGCACTGCTTCACTGAATAACACTGCTCGGAGTGCAGTCTGATTTTTTTCAGATTACACTCGTTCAATTTACCGTATACGATAGTGTGGGCGACTCCTAATAGCCAGTATCTGCCTCTTCTAGAGGAAGCTTAGCTCCTGAGCCATCTCCACACCTCTTACCAAGATGTGAATTCAACATGGTTTTGCAGGAGGGGTTAATCTTGAAATGCCCCAAATTTCTTTGATGACTTAATGGGAGTCTTAATGCATCAAATTAATACATTAAAATAAACAGAAAGTAAAAAGTAATAAATACAACAAAATAAAAAAGAAGAAAAACTAACAATAGTAAGAACCGCCGTTTCTACCTCACCCATATATTATGTTTATAAAATAATTGTAATAGGGAAAAACCTGTCACAGTGTGCATAACAAAATGAGAAAACAATATTAAACACAGACATATTTAATTTCTTTTATTTAAACTCTTCCGCTATGTAAGTAAAAATGTGAATAAAAAAAGTAATTGACTAACAAGAAAACATTTTTATATGTCATATGTCATGCTCCTGACTTGCCCGCAGATGAGGGCCATCGTGTGCCTCTAACAGCTGCAGGTGGAGCGGAGCTCCATCCTTGGCTGTTCATCTGTTAACTGTTGCTATAAGTCTCTGACAGCAGCAATTAGTATGAGGCATTCATGGGGTGCGTCATTTCATGTGTCCATTGGCGCATCCGTGATATGATCGCCGTGCGGTGATAGGTTGACATTACAGCCGGGGGTCTGCTGAAGACCTCCATGGTTATCATGACAATTCTCCTGTGGAAGCACTGCTTTGTATAGCAAAAGTTAATAGATGATCGCAGCTTCAAGCCCCCTAAGTTGAATATTAAATACAGTAAAAAAAATAATGTTTTTAAACATATGAAAAAAATTTAAAAAACACGAAAGTTCAAATCACATCCCTTTTGCACCATAAAAAATAAAGCAATAAAAATTACACTTATTTGGTATTGCTATGTTTGTAAAAGTTCCATTTACAAAAATGTAAAATAAATTAATCTGATTCCTAAACAATAAGAAAAAAGTGAAACACTAGAATTACTGTAATTTTTTGTCTACCATAACATTGCAATAAAATATAATAAGAGGCGATCAAAACATCATATATATCCGAAAATAGTATCAGTTAAAGCATCTCTTCAGGCCACAAAAAATAAGCCCTCATACAGCCCCATATCCTGAAAATTGAAAATGTTATGGGTCTCAAAAGATGGTGACAGAAGCAAAATTTTTAGTTTTTTACAAATTTCCGAATTTTCGTTTACCACTTAAATAATAAAAAATATATATACACATGTTTGGTATCTGCACACTCGTACTGACCTGAAGAATCATATTGACAGGTCAGTTTTATATTATATTTATATATATTTATATTTCATATAGTGAACATGGTAAATAAAAATAAAACAAAAATCACTTGTGAGACATACTTTCCCATTACTGAAATAGAATATTATATTGTACCCTGAATTGCTTAAAAATCACTCTAAAGCACTGGAACTGCATTACTGCCATAGAAAATAGGAAAATGCTACATTATCTACATATGAAATATTGGAAAAATGAAACCTTGATATTGCTATGAAAAATTACAGTAAAAAAGAAGGTACTTAGCGGAAAGATTGGAAAAATATATGTGAGCCCAACAGCCAACATCAAGGCGTTCTTCATTGTTGGGTCCCTGCCCTCATATGACAGCTTTCCTGGGCAAGATGCCTACAATTTATGGGGTAGGAAGGAACCAGCTAACTACTTAAAATCGCTTGTGGGTGGGGGTGGGTCTGTGGTCCTGTCTTGTCCCACTGAATCAGGTATATACTATATTCCTCCATGATATTTTCTGCATAATGATAGTATTAACATGCATATTACATAGGATTGCCTAGGATGGTTGCAGAATATTATGGGTACTGTTTACATTTTGATTGGGTTATGTGGGTAGATGGGACCCAGTCCCTTATGGCGTATATGTGCTGACACCTCTATGTTCATCTGCCCCTATCTGTACTATTCACCTTTTGCTTATTTTTATCTTTTGCAATTATTAAAGTTGATTTTATGGGATCTTATGGCTGCCACAATTGGTTTATTTTGAATGGCTTTTGCAGTTTTCCCGCATTGTCTTGCATAGCTATATACCCGTTATATGAATCGATTAATTGTCATTTTTGAATGTAATGGATTATTTCTGAGTATATGCGATGGTTTCTGCTATCTCTTTATCATTAAAATCACTTGAAGCTGATGGGAGTAGGCGTGCACATGTCAAAAAAGGTTTGCTACAAAAGTAGTTTACGTAGTTAGCTGATTCCTTCCTGCCCATAAATTATAGGCTATTTACCCTGGAGAGGTGTCATATCAGGACATGGACCTAACAATGAAAGACACCTTGATGTACATAATATAACTTTTTCCTATTCTTTATGGAAGTTCCAATGTTCTAGAGTTATCATTCTTAAGCAATTCAGGGTGCAACTTAATCTTTTTCTATAGTTATTTTTTTGTTTTAGTTTTCACCTGTTCACACTAGTTTGGATATGCTGGACATTTTCTTCTATTTTGAGATAGAATATTATCAGTAGCAACTGCCATCTGCTATCTAGAGAGGAGGAGGAAGAAGGGGAGGAGGTCTGCATACAACTCCTCCCTCCCATATACTGTACATAGCATCTTATCTGAGCCACTGCTGAAAATAGGACTAATCTGTGATCAAACTGATGAAAATCATTGATGATACTCTGCCCTATTGATTTGAATAGATGGTGGAAGTGCAGTACCCAGCTGTAGCCACTATGTAAAAGACGGAGCAGCTCCGCAATTGAGTATCTCTGGCTGCCGGTACGGAGAGCAGCTGATCAATGGGGGTAGTGGGTGTCGGTACCTGACCTATCAGACATTGATGACGTAGCCTAACGATAGGACAGCAGTCATAAAGTAGTGGACAACCTCTTTAAAGCTTTTACAAAGATTCTATAAGATACAGTGAAGCAAAAAAAAAGGTTCATTGTCAAGGTGAGCACAGCACTGAAATATTTCTCCACCATCCTATCTGTTTTCACAGTATTCCATCAAAAGTGCAGACGTTAAAAAAAAAAAAAAACTAAAGAAACTAATTTATTAATTTAAACTTCGTAAATCCATACAAACCCTTAAGCCTCAAATCAAACATTTCATCAGTTAAGTTTTGGATGGTGTTACAATCTAAGTAACAGGCAAGGAAATTCATATTTATTGTGTTCAGTCACCTCAAAAGTGTTTTGCCTGCAAACGTTTGTGTGTTAGCTGCTGCAAGGTTTTCGAAATGAAAGTTAATGAAAAGGATTTGTAGACATATCCAGATGACACGAGCATTGATGCCTTGCAGATCTAAGTGAATGTATTACACTTGTGTACATTATGTTGTCCTTGATTCAGAGTAAATGCCATCAGTTCCTGTCTTGTCTGACTGTAAATAACTTTCAACAATTTGTCTTATTTTTTAACAGCGTCACCTGTGCTTCCACTGGAAATGCCATAATAAACTGTTCTGTATTGATGGCACCAGTATAAAGGCGAGGTAAAATGATGCACTGAAACATTAATATTCTGCTTTTCAAAATTTTGGACTGTAGAATCATAAAAATGTATTTTTTCCTAAGTTTCATATAGCTTACTGCATGGTAACCTTTTCTGAATGTCCATGTCTTGTGACATGAACTTCTTGTTGCGTCAATTTTCTGCTATAGGTCAAAAATGTCAGCAGTATTCTCTTCAAAATTGTGGTTTAGAAGAATTATATTTTCTTACTGGAAATATCTATATATTTTTCTTCATACATTAAAATCTTGTTTACCGTGTATTTCATAGAAAGGCAAAAAAAAATTCATAGAAAGGCAAAAAGTAAGGATAACAGGCAAGGAGGGGGTGTATTTCAGCCATGTGATGTGCCAACCACTAGGGGCGTGTTTAGCATGGTGACATAGGGGGTGATTATGGCTGACTACTAAAGAACCAGAGGCTCTAACATCGTCATGTGACTGTTGGTGAAAATGGCAGGCAATGGATCTGAACAATGGAGCTTTCATCTATTTGTAAGTAGACCTGCTATCTGTAGCACAAGAGATCAGAAGATCGCAGCTTCAAGTCTCCTAAGGGGACTATTGAAGCAAGTAAAAAGTGAAATAAAAATGTTTTAAAAAATGTAACAAAATATAAAAGTCCCCCCTTTTGCCCCATTCAAAATAAAAGAATAATAATTAAAAAAAAAAATCCAAAATACACATATTTGATGTTGCTGCATTCAGAAACACTGATCTATCAAAATATAACAAGAATTAATCGGATCGGTCAACGGCGCAACAAAAAAAAAAATCAAAACGCCAAAATAACGCCGCTACATTGCAATAAAATGCAATAACAGGATATCAAAAAATCATATCTACCCCAAAATGGTATCAATAAAAACAGGGGCATGGTGCGTAAAATATAAGCCCTAACCCATCCCCAGATCCCAAAAAATGGGGACTCTACGGGTCTCAGAAAATGAAGACTTTTAGAATAAAGATCCTTTACATATTTGTTATCTGCAAACTTGTAATGTCCGGGAGAATCATATAGGCAGGTCAGTCTTAGAATTTAGTGAACACAGTAAAAAATAATTATGAAATTGCACCTTTTTTGCAATTTCACCTCACTTGGAATTTTTTTTCCCATTTTACAGTACACGATATGGTAGAATCAATGATATCATTCAAAAATACAACTTGTCTTGGGGCAAAAAAACGAGTCCCTTACACAGCCATATTGATGGAAAAGTAAAAAATGTATAGCTGTGAGAAGGAGAGTAAAAAAATGAAAATGCAAAAGTGGAAAATCCCAAAGTTGTGGGTTAATTTATACAGAATTAAAGTTATTTTATAGATATATATATACTCTCAGGCTTTTCATCATCCGTGGGTTAGCACCTCCATTGCCTGTGAAAACCTTTTCTCCATCCTGATATTCTTTATCCTCTCTCTGGCAATGCCGAATGATGCACATGGATGACACCCCCATGCTACTCCTCAGAGTTCTGTGCCTCCAGCAGAACCTTATAAGGTGAATTTGATACCTTACTGTGTATCTCATGTATCAATAAGAATTATTTCTACACATGAAGCACTCTCCTAATTATTGGAGTTGAAGATATTTATTTGCAGTCATGCCTGTCTCCTTAAAAGAAATCTGACAGTAGGTTTTTGCTACGAAATCTGACATCCGCATTATGTACTGACAGATACCCTGATTCAAGCGATGTGTCACTTACTTTACAGTTTTGATACAATCACAGTTTTCTCTGCTGCAGAACTAGCAGAGCTCAGCATTTCAGTGCTGGGGGTGTTGTCTTCTAGTGATAATCTCTTGCTGATAAAACAATGATTGTACTGAAACAGCAAAAACACAGCTCAGTAAGTGCCACATCACTGGAATCAGTGTCTCGCCCCTTAGTTATTCTTCTCAAATTACACAGCAAAAACTGCTGACAGTTTTCCTTTAGCAAGAAACAGAAAAAGATAATATAGAAAAAATAACTCCTTTTTTTATTGTGCTATTATGTTCATTCATGTTGCCACATTTCATTGGTTGGTTAATTATTTCCAAATCCCAAATATTAATTATAAATACAAACACTTTATTTTACAGTGCATAAAATCCAAACAGTATTACTGCAACTAGATAAATTGTGCAAAAACAAATCCCTTTTTCAACAGTTACGCTAGTTATAGAGGTGCAAAAATGCCCAGAAAATAAATTACTGCCTCAGCTGGTCTATTTTCTGCTACAAAGCTGACTAGCTTGAAATAATCTACATGTAGGAAAAAAAGCAATAAACTGTGATGCTCGCTAGAATATTTTATCACATACTAACTGGCGCACAGTCTATGGCAGTTTTGCATTTAGCTAAATATAATGAATTTATTAGAACTCAGTAACTGGGGCACTATGGATCACTCGTACTAGATACCGAGAAGTGTTTTGTGGCTTCTTAATTAAACCATAGTCTCCATAATAGCGGATTGGCATTTTTATGACAGATTTCCATCTGCAAAAGTCCTAATCCTCAAAGAAATCGATTGAACTTGCGCTGATGCAGAAATGTGAAGAATAAGGTAATGATATTAAGATATTTAAACTTCGTGTGACTTGGAAAAAAGAACACTAGGAAATGTGCCGCACGGTAAATGAAAGTGATTTGTTTTATTTTCATAAAGAAGATGACTCAAGCACTTGGAATCTGCAGTTTGTAGCTTTTCTGCATCCAAAATTAGGCCATGTTCACAAATTCAGTATTTTATTAGTATTTTACCTCAGTATTTGTAAGCCAAAACCAGGAGTGGGTGAAAAATGCAGAAGTGGTGACGTGTTTCTATTATACTTTTCCTCCACTCCTGGTTTTGGCTTAAAAGTACTGATGTAAAATACTGACCAAATACTGAACCTGAACATGTGAATGTGGCCTTATAGTTAGCCTTTCCTTGATACCAGTAAGTCCGGTTTCACACATTCTGATATCTCTGGTAAGGGAAATACTGTTACCAGAAATATCCGTGTGTCCATGTGTGTAATACTTGTGGCAACCGTGTGCCGCTCGTGTGCTGCACAAGTACCGCATGTACCAGCACTAGGGACGCAGCAGTACAGTTAGCGCTGTTCCCTGTCACTGGGTGCTGAAGATGACTCTCATCATTCTCCCCTGCTCTACCGGCAATCAGCATGAGCAGGGGTGAATGATGAGAGTTATATTCAACTGATAACAGGCGGCAGCTGATGGAACTATTACTTCCATCATCCTACTGCTGCTGCCGCTAATAACAGTGAGAGCAGATGGCTGATAGGAGTATTCATCAGCCAGCGCCTGGACTATAAATAAATAAATAAAAAAAAGGGTGGGTTCCCCTGTATTTTTGACAACCAGCCAGCTTCAGCAAGGCGGATTATCAAGAATAGATGGCCCCCCACTCTATATTTTTTATTTTTTCAATAAATAATTAAAAAAAACAGTGTAGGGTCACCCCCATTTTTGAAAATCAGCCTTGCTAAAGCAGACAACTGGGGGCTGGTATTCTCAGGCTGGTGCTTTGACCCAATCCACACTGACTTTTATTTTGCCTTGTGATTCACAGGCGTTTTGCTGTAAACACAAGGCTCTCCAGCGGGTTTAATATGACTCCATATGCATCATGGGGGACACATACTTGCACTCGTATATGATCCCCCTCACTGCCTCACAACAGTTGCACCCACCTAACGCCCATTCCACCCTTGTCTCCTGTAATATACCAAAAATAAAAAACAACAATATCCCTCACCTGTTCGACATTCTGTCCCACGCTGAAATCCATGTCTGGGGATTAATAGTTTTCAACCTGGACGGTGCCAAGATGCGACTGTCCAGGCTGAGAACCACTGGTGAATGAGCTGCTGTGAGCTGAGCGCTGCATCAGTGACTAGCGGTGACCTCATTGAGGTTACCACCAGTCACCGAGGCTATGTTTTCAGCAGGGCTGAACTGCGCTGACCTCAGCACCATGAGAAAAAAAATCACTTTTCTGGGTGGCTGTGGGCTGCTATTTTTATCCTGGGGGAGGCCAATATACATGGCTCCTTAACAGCCTGAGAATAGCAGCCCCCAGTTGTCTGTTTTAGCAAGGCTGTTTTTTTTTTTTTTTAATTGTTTTTAATAATTTAAAAAAAACAAAGTTGGGAGCCCTCTATTCTTGATAACCAGCCTCGCTGAAGCTGACATCTGAGGGTTGCAGTCGCCAGCTGTAAGTTTTCTTTTTTTTATTTATTTATTTATTCATAGCACTAGCGGCAGGTGATGAATCAGCCGCCTCCTGCTGTCACTGTTATTAGTGGCAGCAGGTGTAGGCTGATGGGAGTAATAGTCCATCAGCTGCTACCTGCTGTCACTATTATCAGTTGAATATAACTCTCATCATTCTCCCCTGCTCGTGCTGATCAGCACTAACTGTACCGCTGCTTAGAAGGTGCCGGTTCGTATCACACAGATGAAATCCCTGTATGTCATCCATGTGCATGTATGCAGAACATTTTGCAGCCCATGCTGCTGGTAAAAAACAGACATGTCAGTGTATTTTGCACACAGATACACAGTCCATGGAAACACACTGACATGTGCACAGACCCATTCACTTGAATGGGTCTACGTGTGTAAGTGTCTCCGGTACTTGAGAAACCTGTCACCACACCTACTGGACACACTGACATCTGAAAGAGGCCTTAGAGATATGGTTTGCTGCCCAAGCTCTATATTTTTTCTGTATACCATGGACAAGGCAGAGTTTCTTGCTGGCATCTTTTTGGCAGGGTCATATCTGTAGAGTGCTGACAGTGCATGAAACTTTTAAATAGGTCATCCCAATTATAGGCTCATCAGTTCAGATACCAAACTACTAAATCAGACCCCAAATCAGACCACAAAAAGTGGGCATATTTATTTAACTTTTCTCTTTCCTAGATGCTCTTGTCTTTAGGTTCTCGCACTAAAACTTCTGACATCAGTCAGCATCAGTAGAGATATGGTAGCCTTCAGCACTTTATCCAACCATTAGGTTGAACACAATGTCAGTAAACCAATGAATCCAGCTTGACAGTGTTCAATCAGGTTGTGACAAAATATCACAAGCTTTTATTCCAACAAATAAATAACTGGTACATTTCAACACTTAATAGATATTTTTTTGTAACATTCTACATGCTACAAGAATACTTGGAAAAAAGTCATAATATCGAAACGTAGCTCTTATGTATTTGACATGCTTAAAAGAGAGTATCAACAAAAAATCCCATATACTATAAGTAATTCATGGGAATATGAAGTGATCCTAAATACAATAATGTTAAAAGATAACTTTTATTCATCATCAAATAAAGTCAGAATACATAATAAAAAACACAAAATACTGTCAAGAGGACACTAAGTGGAACACACCAATATATTATCTATATAGAGAGGGAATCACTAGAATGATATAGCATTACAAAAATTCATGCCATAACAGATATAATTAATGAGGCACTAAGAAACAATGAATCATAATATATACAATAATACAATCAAAAAATACACTTAAAACTTCACTACTAGAGTTGAGCGAGTTGACAGGTCGGTCAGATTCATAAGTCGCCGACTTTCGCCAAAGTCGGGTTTCGTTAACCGAAACACGACCATAGCGTGCAGTCGGCCATGCGTTCGGCAAAACGAGCACCAAAGTCGGTTTTCCCAGAATGCTTTCAGGTGCCTTTTTTCAGCCAATGTGCAAGGATGTACACTGTGGGCAACGGATGACATGTGCAGCGTCCACCACCATCTTAGAGAAGGTCATTGCAGTGATTGGCTTGCTTTGTGTGGCGTCATAGTGTCTATAAAAGCCCTAAGCGCCGACCGCCATTTTACTTCTTCTGATCTTAACAGTAGAGAGAGGTTGCTAATGCTGTTTATCAGTAGGGAGAGAGTTAGGGCTGGAAAGAGAAGTTCTTCTGTGCTTGTGCTGATAGCAATTGTGCTGTACAGTTAGTGTGCAGTGACAGTGGAGGATTTTCTTGTGTGTGCAGCAGCGCTGGTTATTAGGCTGCCTGATAGCTGTATTGCTGTGTGTACACTGCTGTGCACACTCCTTTTTACACAGCACTAATACTTTTATTCTTTTTTTCTGCACAGTTACCGAGCGTTCCTTTTTTCCCACACCGTATAGAGCTGTACGCTCCTCACACACTACCGTGTACCGGCTGGTATCACGGACAAATACATGCTGACTATCTGTGTGTGACTCGGAAATATATACGGAGATTGAAATTTTCCCCTACACCGTATACAGCTCTCTGCTTCTGATACAGTACCGTATATGTGCTCTTTGTATTACGGTCAAATCCGTACTGAGTGAGCGTCTGTGTGTGACTCCGGAAATATATACGGAGATTGAAATTTTCCCCTACACCGTATACAGCTGTCCACTTCTGATACAGTACCGTATATCTGCTCTTTGTATTACGGTCAAATCCGTATTGAGTGAGCGTCTGTGTGTGACTCCGGAAATATATACGAGATTGAAATTTTCCCCTACACCGTATACAGTTGTCCACTTCTGATACAGTACCATATATCTGCTCTTTGTATTATGGTCAAATCCATACTTTGTGAGTGTTTGTGTGTGACTCCAGAAATATATACGGAGATTGAAATTTTCCCCTACACCGTATACAGCTGTACGCTCCTCATACAGTATTATATATCTGCTGGTATTTTTGGTACATTTTCCCAAACATGAGAAAGTATGATGGAAGAGGTCGCGGACGTGGGCGGGGGGGCCAGCTGGTACTGATGGTGGTGGTGGTGCATCTGCTGGTTGATCCAAAAGAACAATAGCACCTAAGGCAGGAGGTGTTGAGCCTGCGTCATCATCTGGCTCCAGAAGGCCTGGAAGGCTCCCTTTTCTGGGAGTGGGTAAACCGCTTTTAAAGCCTGAGCATCAGGAACAGGTTTTGGCTTACATTGCCGAAACAGCGTCCAGCTCTATCGCCTCCTCTTCTGAAGTTTCAAAAATGCAAGCACTGAGTCGTCAGTGCAGGCTCCTGGTCAGGAACAACACCTTTCCTTGTGTCCTTCACCCCCAACAAAAGTGAAGGATGTGGCAGGCCACATTTCAGATTACTCTCTGGAGCTCTTTACACATACCATGCCTGGGTTATCAAGTGAAATCCTGAATTCCCCAGTCCAAGATGAATATGACATGGAGTGCACTGATGCACAGCCACTGCTATATGATTCTGCAGGTACATTCACCCAGAGCACTACATTGCCCTCGCAGTCTACTGAGCCAGATTCTCACCCTGATGAAACTCAGGTGCCCCTTCCCGCATACTATACCACCTTACACGGTGACACAGAGGAAGGTGCAGATGAAATTGAAGAGGAGGTGATGGATGACCCAGTTGTTGACCCGGATTGGCATCCATTGGGGGAAGAAGATGCCGCTGGCAATAGCTCAGAAGAGGAGGAGGATCCGCAGCAGGCATGGACATTGCAGCTGCGGTTATCTGGCAGGCCCGTAGCAGTCCAAAAACGTGTTAAAAAAACAAAAACAGTTGCAGGACAGCTTGGCCAGATGGTCAAATTAGCACAGCGTGCAAGCCCTGAAAATTCATCCCAGAGTAAGAAGAGTGCAGTGTGGCACTTTTTTGACCAAAATCCTATTGATGAGGCAAAGGTTATCTGTAAGAAGTGCGGAAGGACCTTTAGCTGCGGGAAAAATCTCCGAAATTTGAACACCAGTTGCATGCTTAGACATTTAACACCATGTACTTGCAAGCGTGGACGGACTACAAAACCTCAGGTAGCAGATGTGCACCTGTTCCGACTGAAGGTAGACAGCAACACTACATCACTTCCCCACTGTAAGCCCACCGTTTAGCACACCACCAGCAAGAAATGTTGAGGTGTCGTCGCAAGGCCAAAGCAGTCAGGGAATCACAATGTTTTTCCAATGAAAGACTGAATCTAGGCCATCACCACCACCACCCCCGTCACCAACCCCCTCTCAGTCCGCCATGTCCACCGCTAGTTCCACCATATGCATCTCTCAAATCCAGCTCACCCTAGCAGACACTCTGAGTAGGACAAGAAAGTACTCATACTTTCATCCGCGTACACTGGCATTGCCAAACTGATCTCATTAGAGATGATGCCCTTCCGTTTGGTTGAAAGCGCAGCGTTCCAAGAAATCATGGCCTACACTGTCCCACGCTATGACCTACCCAGTCGGCACTTCTTTGCTAGAAAAGCCATCCCTGCCCTCCACCTGCATGTGAAAGACCGCATTGTCCATGCACTCAAACAATCAGTGAGTGGAAATGTGCACCTCACAACAGATGCATGGGCCAGTAAGCATGGCCAGGACCTTTACGTGTCCGTCACTGTGCACTGGGTTAATGTGGTGGATGCAGGGTCCACAGGGGACAGCGGTAGTGGGACTGTGCTGCCTAGCTCACGGTATAGGCAACAGTTGGCTGTAGGCGTTCGACCCTCCTCCTCCTCCAGAAGCAAAAGCTCGTCGACAGAGCGCAGTCGCATGAGCACTCCATCCGCAGCTGCAAGTGTTGCACACGAGGTGTCTCACTATCGAAGAGCTAATGGTAAGCATCAGCAGGCTGTTTTAAAGACGATGTCTTTGGGCAACAACAGACACACCGCTGAGATACTGGCTGACTACTTGCAGCGAGAAACTGAGTCAAGGCTGGGAAGTCTACATCTTGAGCCAGGCAAGGTAGTCAGTGATAACGGCCGTAATTTTGTGATGGCCATAGCCCTGGCAAAACTCAGACACATACCTTGCCTGGCTCACACCTTGAACCTGGTGATGCAGTGCTTCATAAATAATTATCCGGAGTTACCAGTCTGCTCCATAAGGTGCAAAGACTGTGCTCGCACATCCGTCTCTCGACCGTAGACTCCAGTCGTATGCAGAGGCTGCGGTGATCGCTCCACCTCCCCAAGCACCGCCTAATCATAGACATTGCCACAAGGTGGAACTTCACCATGCACATAGTTGAGAAGCTGTGCATTCAGAGGCAGGCTGTAATGCATTTGTGGGAGGATACACGGGCAGGCAGTTTGTGGGCAGACATTGAGTTTTCGGGTGTGCAGTGGTCAAAGTTGAAAGACCTCTGTAAAGTCCTTCAGTGTTTTGAAGAATGCACACGGCTGGTAAGCGCAGATGACACCATCATAAACATGAGCATCCCACTTATGTGTCTGCTCATGCAAACTTTGACTCACATTAAGCATCAGGCGTCTGCAGCGGAAGAGGAGGAGGAAGAGGGAAGCCTTGATGACAGTCAGCCATTGTCTGCTCAGGGAAATGTTCTGGATGAGGTGGAGGAAGAAGAGCAAGAGGAGGAGGATGAGGGGGATGATTATTTTGGGAGGAGGATGCTTCTCAGGGGGAAGAGAAAATGTTGGCTTGCCAAGGTCAGGTACAGGGTTTGTGCGTGACTGGAGGGATGTGGATTTGGAAGAAAGTGCTCCTCCACCCACCACTGGCAGTGCATCATTGACACCTGGAACATTGGTCCACATGTGTGATTTTGTCTTGCGGATCCTAAAAAGGGACCCCCGCATTGCCAAAATGATGAAGGATGACGACTACCGGTTGGCCAGCATCCTCGATCCACGCTATAAAGGCAAATTACAGAACATCATGCCACAGGAGAACCTAGAGCTAATATTGGCCGAACAAACAAGCAACCCTGGTAAACCGTTTGTTAGACGCATTCCCAGCACACAGCAGCCGTGCAGGTTCTACCACGAGCCGTACTGGGAAACATGGAAGAGGTGTTCGTGGTGCACACAGCCGAAGTGGCGTTGGAGAAGTGGGTTTCATGACCATGTTGTGGACTGATTTCTCGAGTACCGCTCACACAACTGTTAATACTGAATCGATTGCAACAGACAGGAAACAGCAGTTGTCAACTATGGTTTAAAATTACCTCTCCTCCTCTATCGATGATCTCCCTCACAGTTCATTCCCCTTTGAATACTGGGCCTGTAAACTGGGCATCTGGCCTGAATTGGCACAATATGCCTTACAGGAGCTCGCTTGCCCTGCTGGTCGTGTGCTATCAGAAAGAGTCTTCAGTATTGCTGGATCAATCCTGACAGAAAGAAGGACACGGCTGTCGACCCAAAATGTTGATGATCTCACCTTCATTAAAATGAACCATGTCTGGGTTTCAAAGGATTTTGTACCACCTTCCCCTGATGACACATAGGTTGTCAGCAAAATGGCGCGCTTTGCCCTCCTCTCCCTCCGACTTCTCCAATTCCTCCATTTGCAGTGGCTGAACGTCAAGCCTACACCTCAACATATGCCAGTTTTTCCACCTCCCTAACTGGGCTGTACCCCCCAGGGCCAGGGGTCAGCACCTGGCGCACCCGGGCAAGTGCCGGGGCCCTGAGCAGGTGGGGGGCCCATTCGAGGGCGACGGCACTGGCACAGGACCCCTCATAGTACGCCAGTGTCTCTGATGGTGGGGTAGCCCACTCGCCGTCAGAGACACCGGCGTACTATGAGGGGCCCTGTGCCAGTGCCATTGCCCACGAGTGGGCCCTCCCTGATTGCTCAGGGCCCCAGCACTTGCAATACTTACCTCTCCCTGCTCCACAGCTGTGATGTCTTCCGCATTTCCTGACAGTGACATTCAGGTCAGAGAGCGTGATGACATCACGTCTGTGCGCCCTCTGCCTGAACAGTCACAGTGCATAGAACTGGAAGATGGCGACGCTGAGGAGTCCAGAGTACAGCAGTGCCCAGCGAGGAGAGGTATTTCATTTTTTTTTAATGTTTGGAACAATATATGGGGAGCATTATACACTGGAGAATTATATATGGGGACCATCATACACTGGAGCATTATAAATGGGGACCATCATACACTGGAGCATCATATATGGGGCCCATTATACACTGGAGCTTTATATGGGACCAAAGATATATGGAGCATTATATAGGCCCATCATACACTGGAGCATCATCCATGGGGCCCATCATACACTGCAACATTATAAATGGGGCCCATCATACACTGGAGCATCATCCATGGGGCCCATCATACACTGGAGCATTATAAATGGGGCCCATTATATATGGAGCATTATATAGGCCCATTATAAACTGGAGCATTATTCATGGGGCTCATCATATACTGGAGCATCATATGGAGCCCATTATATATGGTGCATTATATAGGCCCATCATACACTGGAGCATCATCCATGGGGCCCATCATATACTGGAGCATTATGTGGAGCTCATCATATACTTTATGGAACATTATATGGGACCAATTATTCTGTATGGAGCAATATATGGGGCTAATTATTCTGTATGGCGCAGTATGTGGTGGCCATAATACTGTATGGAGGAATATACTGTCCGTTTTTTGAGCAATTGTAGAATTTAAAATAGATATCAGTCAAGTAATGTAAGAAGTGAAGTATTTGTCATTGTACTATACCTATATTTCTGTGCCGTATCGGAGCATCATGAATTGTGGTATGTGTTAAAGGGGCCCACTGACACTCTTTTGCCCGGGGCACACGAAAACCTGGAGCCAGCCCTATCCCCCCACAACTTTAGCTAAATAACCCCAGTTTTCAATGCGTAACTATTATTATAAAGTAAATGAAGGTTGACAAGCTTAAGTAATAAGAATTGATGTCGTTGGCATTGAAATGGGCACTGTAGGTGTGTTTAATAATAATAATAATCTTTATTTATATAGCGCCAACATATTCCGCAGTTTAACAGTTTCAAAACACAAGTCATAAGTAACAACGTTAACAATACAATAATTAAAGCAAAATAATATGACCCTGCTCGTGAGAGCTTACAATCTACAATGAGATGGGAGAGGTGCAAAGTACAGGTGTGTATATACAATGGTGTATTTACAATGATGGTCCAGCCATCTTGAGGGAGTGAGGGATTGATGGAGATAGTGAATGGGCTACACAGACACACTTACACATAGAATGACTTTGATTAGTGAATGTGATAGGCCTCTCTAAACAAATGTGTTTTGATGAAGCGCCTCAAACCATGCAAATTGTGGATAGTCCTAATGTCTTGGGGTAGAGCATTCCAGAGGATTGGCGCAGCATGAGAGAAGTCTTGGAGTCGGGAGTGGGAGGTACGGATTAGTGCAGAGTTTAGTCGAAAGCCGTTTGCAGAGTGCAGCAGTCAGTTAGGCCGATAGATAGAAATGAGGGAGGAGATGTAGGGGGGTGCTGCACTGTGGAGAGCTTTGTGGATGAGAACAAGTACTTTGAATTGGATCCTATAATGAATGGGCAGCCAATGTAAGGACTGGCGAAGAGCGGATGTGTCCGAGTACCGATTAGCCAGATGGATGACCCTGGCTGCTGCATTCAGTATGGACTGGAGAGGGGATAGTCGAGTAACGGGGAAGCCAATTAATAGAGCATTGCAGCAGTCCAGGCGGGAGTGGATCAATGCTATAGTGAGGATTTTTGTTGTTTCCATGGTGAGAAAAGGGCGGATTCTAGAGATGTTCTTTAGGTGTAGGCGGCAAGAGCGGGCAAGAGATTGTATATTGGAGTTGAAGAAGAGATTATTGTCAAACATAACACCCAGACAGTGAGCCTGCTGCCGGGGTGTTATTATTGTGCCGCACACGGAGAGGGAAATGTCAAATTTAGGGAAGTTAGTAGACAGCGGGAACAGAAGAAGTTCAGTTATGGAGAGGTTGAATTTTAGATAGAGAGCGGATATGATGTTGGAGACTGCAGACAGACAGTAGGTGGCGTTCTGTAGTACAGCAGGGGTAAGGTCGGGGGATGACGTTTATAGTTGTGTGTCATCAGCATAAAGATGGTACTGAAAGCCAAATCTGCTGATGGTCTGTCCAATTGGGGCCAAGTAAAGAGAGAAGAGAAGGGGGCCAAGGACTGAGCCATGGGGTTCCCGACAGCGAGAGGAAGAGGAGATGACGTGGAGCTGGAGAACAAAACACTGAAGGAGCGGTCAGAAAGATAGGAAGAGAACCAGGAGAAAGCAGTGTCCTTAATGCCTAGTGACTGGAGCCAGACAGTAGGAGACGGTGGTCAACCGTGTCGAAAGCTGCAGAAAGGTCGAGAAGAATGAGCAGAGAGTGGTCACCGTTACGTTTTGCTGTCAGAGGTCATTGGTCACTTTGATGAGTGCAGTTTCAGTCGAATGTAGGGGGCAGAAGCCGGACTGTGAAGGGTCTAGGAGGGAGTGAGTGGAGAGGTAACGGGTAAGGCGGGAGTAGACTAGGCGCTCCAAAAGTTTAGAGATGAAGAGGAGATTTGAGACCGGTCTGTAGTTGTATATGCAGGAAGGGTCGAGAGCGGGTTTCTTAAGTAATGGAGTAACGATGGAGTGTTTGAAGGAGGATGGGAAAATGCCAGAGGAGAGTGAGAGATTAAAGATTGTAGCTAGGTGAGTTGTGACAACTGGAGAGAGAGACTGGAGGAGATGTGAGGGAATGTAGTCGGTAGTGCATGTAGTCGGACGAGAGGAAGAGAGGAGTCTGTAGACTTCTTCTGTGATGGGATCAAATGTGGAAAGTGAGCCAGGGGAAATGCAGGGAGGGATGGGAGTCACAGCTCTTGGTGGTTGAGAGCAGGTTTCTTGACGGATAGTATCTATTTTTTCTATAAAGTGGGAGGCCAGGTCGTCAGAACAAATGTCTGTGATAGGGGCTTGTGCTTTTGGCCTGATGAGGGAGTGAAAGGTGTCAAAAAGTTTCTTGGGGGTGTTGGCTAGTGAGGAGATCAGGGTGGTGAAGTAGGTCTGTTTGGTGAGGTGAAGGGCAGCGTTATAAGTTCTTAACATAAATTTAAAGTGGATGAAGTCTTCTGGTGTGTGTTTTTTTTTCCAAAGGCGTTCAGCACTCCTAGAGCATCGCTAGAGAAGTTGAGTTTGCAATGTGAGCCAAGGCTCTTTTACTGTGTGTTTGGAAGTTCTGAGGATGAGTGGCACTACTTGGTCAAGGGTGCTTCTAAGAGTGTCATTGTAGTGATGAACAGCCAGATCAGGACAAGAAATAGAGGAGATTGGGGACAGCGATGAGTGTAGGGAGTCAGAAAGTGTCTGAGGGTTAATGGCTTGTAGATTTATGAATGTGTGGTAGGTAGGAGTGCGCTGGGGTGGTCGAGGATTTGTGAGCATGAAGGAGAGAATGTTGTGGTCAGAGAGTGGAAGCGGTGAGTTATATAGGTAGGAGATTGAACAGAGCCGGACAAAGACCAGGTCAAGGGTGTTACCGTCCTTGTGTGTCTCAGAAGTTGAAAGTTGTGAGAGGCCTAGAGAAGTGATTAGTGATAGAAGCTGAGATGCTGATGTGGAAATAGGGCTGTTAATGGGGATGTTGAAGTCTCCAAGGATAAGGTTTGGTAGTTCTGAGGACATGAAGTGCGGCAGCCCGGCTGAGAAGTGGTCAAGGAACTGGGTGGGCGAGCCGGGGGCCGATATATGACCGCTACTCTGAGGGAGAGGGGACGGAAGAGCCTGATGGTGTGAACCTCAAAAGAAGGGAATGAGAGTGATGGAATTGGAGGGATGTGTTATGATTTGGTAGCTGAGGACAGGAGCAAAAAACAGCAAAGGCAGCCAAACACCCAGAGAGGGTGGGAACTAATGGGTTGCAGATCCCTAAACTAACCGCACAACTAGAAGCGGCCGTGGGACGTACCTACGGTGACCTAGACGCCTCGGCACAGCCGGAGAGTTAGCTACACCTAAAGATAGAAGCAGGATAACTAACTGGCCCGGAGTAGCGCCCCAAAGGAATAGGTAGCCACCACACATATAATGGCGGTTAGACAAGATGAAACACAAACGCAGGCAGAAAATAGCATGAGCAAACACTGAGGCCAAACACTGCCTAGATAGGACAGGACAGAATACTATCTGCAACCCAGAAAAACCCTAGAAAAATTCCAACACTTCTGATTTCAAAAATGCTGAGACCACACGATCTCGCCACCCGCTAAATCAGATCTCTGGTGTGAACAAGCGGCTAACCCGCAGTCACTTAAATAGCAGGGACAGAGCAATTGAGCAAATAAACAGTGGCTACTGAAAAACAGAGAGTAGCACAGGCCCCTGGAGGGGAACCCGGCTAATTGCCCACAAAAGTGCAGACAAAAAATGAAAATAGCAAACACGATAGAAACAAGCAGCAAATAACTTATCTGAAAGTAGCAGATGAAAGCAAGACACCAGCTGACTTCCAAATGGACCAGGAAACAACAATTGATCACCGGCAAGGATCATGGGAAGGCAGCTCACTTATATCAGCCCAGTCCGTTTCTCCTGATTGCCAGTCCCCGCTTCCAGGTGAGGAAGCCTTGTCATTTCAATACAGCTTCAATACCGTCAGCAACCACCAGAGGGAGGCTCAGCTCAAAAGTCATATCCAGTACGTTCACAACAGTACCCCCCCTTGAGGAGGGGTCACCGAACCCTCACCTGCGCCACCAGGCCGATCAGGATGAGCTCGGTGATAGGCAAGAACCAGTCTTTCCGCATGAATGTCAGAAGCAAACACCAAGAATTGTCCTCCTGACCATAACCTTTCCACTTAACCAAGTACTGGAGTCTCCGTCTAGCCAAACGAGAATCCAATATCTTCTCCACTTCATACTCCAGATTGCCCCCAACCAAAACAGGTTCATGAGGCGCAGCCATAGGAACCACTGGCTCGACAAACCTTTTCAATAAAGATTTGTGGAAGACGTTATGAATCTTAAACGTCCCCGGAAGAGCCAAACTGAAAGAAACTGGATTAATGACTTCCAAGATCCTATAAGGTCCAATGAACCCTGGCTTAAACTTTGGAGACGCAACCTTCATAGGGATATTCTTCGAAGACAACCAAACCAAGTCACCCACTTTAAATCGAGGACCATCAGTCCTATGCCGGTTGGCAAACCACTGGGCCCTCTCCTGAGAGAGAGACAATTTATCCACTACTTGATCTCAAATCTGCTGCATTCTCTCCACCATAGAGTTAACACCCGGACAGACAAAAGCCTCCACCTGCTCTGAAGAAAACCGAGGATGAAACCCGAAATTGCAGAAAAAAGGAGACATCAAGGTGGCAGAACTAGCCCTATTATTCAGAGCAAATTCAGCCAAAGGCAAAAATGAGACCCTGTCATCCTGATCAGCAGACACAAAACATCTCAAATAAGTCTCCAAGGTCTGGTTTGTTCTCTCAGTTTGTCCATTGGTCTGAGGGTGAAACGCAGAGGAGAAAGACAGCTGAACTCCCAGTTTAGAACAAAATGTCCTTCAAAATCTGGAAACAAATTGGACTCCTCTGTCAGACACAATGTTTTCTGGAATGCCGTGCAACCGAACCACCTGCTGAAAAAACAAGGGCACCAACTCGGAAGAGGATGGCAACTTTGGCAGTGGCTCAAGATGGATCATCTTGGAGAACTTATCACAGATCACCCAGATAATGGTCATTCTCTGAGAGACAGGGAGGTTGGAAATAAAATCCATAGAGATATGGGTCCATGGCCTCTTGGGCACAGGCAATGGCATTAACAATCCACTTGAGCGAGAGCAAGGTTTGGACCGAGAACAAGTCCCACAGGACTGCACAAAGTTCCTGAAGTCACGAGATAAAGTAGGCCACCAAAAGGACCGACTCACCAAATTTCTAGTACCAAAAATACTGGGATGATCAGCCAACGCAGAGCAATGAACTTCAGACATAACTTTTTCTTTCCATTGGTCTGGGACATACAATTTTCCCACAGTGCAACGTTCAGGTTTATCCCCCTGAAATTGCTCCAGGGCCAGTCTCAAATCGGGTGAGATAGCGGAAAGAACGACACCCTCCTTCAGAATGGCCATAGGATCAGTTACATCAATAGAATCCGCAAGGAAAGTCCTAGAGAGTCATCCCCTTAACATTCTTAGTAATCGGGATGAAGGAGACCACAAAGTTAAAACGTGTGAAAAACAAGGCCCACCTGGCCTGTTTGGAATTCAATTGCTTGGCTGATTCGAGATAGATCAAGTTTTTGTGGTCAGTGAGGACCACAACTTGATGTTTGGCTCCCTCCAACCAATGTCTCCATTCTTCGAACGCCCACTTTATAGCCAATAATTCCCGATTCCCCACATCATAATTACGTTCAGCTGGGGAAAACTTTCGGGAGAAGAAGGCACAAGGGTTAATCTTAGAGGTTACAGGATCCCTTTGGTACAAAATCTCAGAAGCATCTATCTCCACCTGAAATGGTAGAGAAACATCAGGTTGCCATAGAACATTAGCAGAAGTGAATCTCCGCTTGAGCTCCTGTAACGCAGAAACTGCCTCAGGAGACCAATTCACCACATCAGAACCCTTTTTGGTCAAATCAGTCAGTGGTTTCACAATACCAGAGAAATTAACTATAAATTTATGGTAAAAATTAGCAAAACCCAAAAATCTCTGAAGAGCCTTCAATGAAGTGGGTTGAACCCAATCACAAATGGCCTGAACCTTGACCGGGTCCATTTCAATAGCAGACGGAGACAAAATTAATTCCAAAAACAAAAACCTTCTGTACGCCAAAGAGACATTTCGATCCCTTAACATACAAAGCATTCTCTCTCAAAATCCGGAACACCATCCGAACATGTTCCAAATGAGAATCCCAGTCATCGGAAAATATCAAAATATCGTCCAAATAAACGATCAGAAACTTATCCACCAAATCCCAGAAAATACTGTTCATGAAAGACTGGAAGACGGAAGGGGCATTAGTGAGCCCAAAAGGCATCACTAGGTGCTCAAAATGCCCCTCAGGGGTATTAAACGCCATCTTCCATTCATCTCCGTGCTTGATGCGAATAAGATTATACGCCCCCCTAAGGTCAAGCTTGGTAAACCAACTGTCACCTTTCACACTGGAAAATATATCAGAAATCAATGGTAACGGATACAGTGATCTTATTAAGGAGACTATAGCAAAAACATGACTCAATGAACCATCCTTTTTGGCCACAAAGAAAAAGCCGGCGCCCAAGGGTGAAGAGGATGGTCTGATATGACCCTTCTCCAAAGACTCTTTGATATAGCATCATGCTCGGGTACCGATAAATTGAAGAGCCGACCCTTGGGAAATTTACAACCGGGTACTAACTCAATCGCGCAATCATAACTCCAATGAGGAGGTAAGGACGCAGACTTACTCTCTCTAAACACATCAGAAAAATCAGCCAAATAGTCAGGGACAGCTTGAGACTGGGGAGAGGTAGAAAAAACAGGAGTGTCATTACGAACACATTGACAACCCCAACTGACCACAGACACAGACTTCCAATCCAAAACAGGATTATGAGTCTGTAACCAAGGAAATCCCAGTACAATAATGTCATGTAAATTATGTAACACCAAAATTTACAATTCTCTTGGTGGTCCGGGTCAACCCGCATTATCACCTGGGTTGAAAACTGGGGTTTATTCTCCGCCAAAGGGGTAGAATCAATACCCAGCAAAGTAATAGACCTCCGCAGGGGTACCATGGGAAAACCACAACATTTGGCAAAATCAAAAATCCATCAGGTTTAGCGCTGTGCCTGAATCAACAAAAGCCTGAGCCGAAAATGTGGACATGGAGCAAATCAAGGTAACAGTCAAAAGAAATTTAGTCTGAACATTACCCAAAACAACCAAGCACGCAAAACGTCTTCCCCGCTTAGGGCAGATAGAAATAGTATGAGAAGCGTCTCCACAATAGAAGCACAACTTATTACACTTTCGAAACTCTCGACGCTAAGCCCCAGAAACCACTCCATCACACTGCATGGGCTCAGAGATTTGCTCACAAGGCATCACCACCTCTAGCATATTTCTATACTCACGTAAATGTCTATCAATTTGAATAGCCAATGACATAGAGTCATTGAGACCAGAGGGAACAGAAAATCCCATCATGACGTCCTTTACGGTTTCTGCCAGACCCTTCAGAAAAAGAGCTGCCAGGGCATCATCATTCCATTTAGTAAGGACTGCCCACTTTCGGAATTTCTGACAATATAGCTCTGCGGCTTCCTGACCTTGATTCAATGCCAACAAGGTTTTCTCAGCTTGATCAGTAACATTAGGTTCATCGTACAACAACCCCAGAGCCTGAAAAAACACATCAACATCAGTCAAAACAGGATCCCCAGGAGTCAGGGAAAAAGCCCAATCCTGAGGGTTGCCGCGCAACAGGGAGATGACAATTTGAACCTGCTGTGCTGCGTTCCCCGAGGACTTAGGTTTCAGAGCAAAAAACAACTTACAGTTATTTTTAAAATTCTAAAATTTAGACCGATCCCCAAAAAAATAAATCCAGAGTAGGGATCTTAGGTCCTACAGCAGGCAAACGAGTAAGATAGCTAGCAATTCTCCGAACTTCAGCAGCAAGCTGCTCCACATGATCGGACAAGTGCTTGATTTCCATTGCAGAAAAACTTCTCCTACAGCCCCCAGATATAAAGAGGAAAAAATACACACACACAAAAAAAATTCTGACTACTTTTTTTTTTAACTATTTTTTTCTTCTTTTGAGGACCATAGGATTTACAGTATGGCTGGTGATTCTGTTATGATTTGGTAGCCGAGGAGGACAGGAGCAAAAAACAGCAAAGGCAGCCAAACACCCAGAGAGGTTGGGAACTAATGGGTTGCAGATCCCTAAACTAATCGCACAGCTAGAAGCAGCCATGGAAGTACCTACGGTGACCTAGACGCCTCGGCACAGCCGGAGAGCTAGCTACACCTAAAGATAGAAACAGGAAAGCTAACTGCCCCGGAGTAGCGCCCCAAAGGAATAGGTAGCCCCCAAACATATAATGGCGGTTAGACAAGATGAAACACAAACGCAGGCAGAAAATAGAGTAAGCAAACGCTGGGGCCAAACACTGCCTACATAGGACAGGACAGAATACTATCTGCAACCCAGAAAAACCCTAGAAAAATTCCAACACTTCTGATTTCAAAAATGCTGAGACCACACAATCTCGTCACCCGCTAAATCAGATCTCTGGTGTGAACAAGCGGCTAACCCGCAGCCAAATTAAATAGCTGGGACAGAGCAATTGAACAAATAAACAGTGGCTACTGAAAAACAGAGAGTAGCACAGGCCCCTGGAGTGGAACCCAGCTAACCTCTCACAAAAGTGCAGACAAAAAATGAAAATAGCAAACACGATAGAAACAAGCAGCAAATAACTTATCTGAAAGTAGCAGATGAAAGCAAGACACCAGCTGACTTCCAAATGGACCAGGAAACAACAATTGATCACCGACGAGGATCATGGGAAGGCAGCTCACTTATATCAGCCCAGTCCGTCTCTCCTGATTGCCAGTCCCCGCTTCCAGGTGAGGAAGCCTTGTCATTCAATACAGCTTCAATACCGTCAGCAACCACCAGAGGGAGGCTCAGCTCAGAAGTCGTCTCCAGAACGTTCACAACAGGGATGACCTGGAAAGTGCATTGTGGAGACAGGAGTATGCCGACTCCACCACCATGTCTGTTTGCGGGTCTCGGGGAATGTGAGAACTGTAAGCCACCATAGTAAATAGCAGCAGGGGAGACAGTGTCACAATCCTGAATCCAGGTTTCAGTGGGGGCCAACAGATGAAGAGAGTTGTTCGGAAAGTAGTTGTGTAGGAAGGAAAGCTTGTTGCATACAGACCGTGGATTCCAGAGGGCACAATTAAAAGGAGATGAGGGAGTGCAAGTAATATAAATAAGATTATTATGGTTTCGATATGAGGTAGGGTAGGGGTTGAGGCTGGGGGATAGTGGACCAGGGTTGGGGGAGATGTCCCCTGCAATCAGTAGGAGTAGGAAGATAAAGAGCAAGTAGTTGTTGAAATTGTAAGTAGTTTTTTTCTGCAATGTGTTTGGGCAAGATGGGCTGAGGTTTTTCAAGAAGGTGAGGAGTGCATCGAAGCTGTACATGGGAAAGGGAAGTATAGAGGGGCTGATGTGTCTGAGTCGTGATGGAGGGGGGATGGGGCGGTGAATGTGGATGGCAAGGGAACACAGGAGGATAGAAATAAACCACATGGGTAAAAGGGGAAGCAAAGTGTGGGTTACCTGTTTCCTGCCCTGATTAACTGCCATGGATAACTGCCGTTTACATGATGCTTAGCTTCTGTGATGCTTTACTTATGGGATGACTGCATGCGCCCCACACTGTGTTTAATGTCCTCCACTCCCTGCCAACTTTTATTCCCCATTGACTTGCATTGTGGTCAGATTTTCGACTCCGACTCGACCTTTTCCGTTAGTCGGCAGACTTCGTTCGACTCGACTTTTGGTAAAGTCGGGTGGTCCGAAACCCGACTCGACCCTCCCGGAGCCAAAGTCGCTCATCTCTAGTGAGTAGAAAAAAAAAGTCTTTACTTGTGCACAAAGATTGTGAGGCTCAAATGCATGGAGGAAGGTGCTGTGGTCAGGTGAGACCAAAATTGAACTTTTTGGCCACCAAAGTAATTGCAATGTCTGGCACTAAATCAACACAGCTCATCACCCCTAAAACACCATATATATATTGAAACATGGTTGTGACAGCATCATGCTGTGGGGATGCTTTTCGACAGCAGGGACAGGGAAAATGGTGTGAGTCAAGGGGAAGATGAATGGTGCAAAAATACAGTGATATTCTTGAGCAAAACCTGTTTCAGTCTGTAAGTGATTTGAGAATAGGATAGAGTTTGACCAACCAAACAGACCATGACCCAAAGCACACTGCTAAAACAACATTTGAGTTGTTTAAGGGGAAATGTGTAAATGTTTTGGAGTGACATAGTCAAAGCCCAGACCTTAATCCAATTGAGAATTTGTGGTCAGACTTGAAGATTGCTGTTCACCAGAAGATACCATCTAACTTGAATTAGCTGGAGCAGTTTTTCCTTGAGGAATGGACAAAAATCAAATGTGGGAAGATGTGGAAAGCTGAAAGACTTATCCAAAATGACTTACAGCTGTAAGTCCCACAAAAAGAGGCTCTACAAATTACTGACTTTAAGAGGGGAATAGTTATGCACACTGAAGTTTTCAGTTATTTTGTCCTATTTGTTGTTTGCTTCATAATAAAACAAAAACCAAATGTTCACAAGCCACAACATAGATTGTCAGAATAGTGAGAATAGTAAGGAATTTTAAAATAAAGCAAACTACAAAAGTGGCTACAGTTTAAAAATAGATATTTAAAAAGGCCATTATAGGTATCGGACAGTCCTTTTAATTTAAGCCTTCAGTATTGACATGGTACTACTATATATTTAGTCTCTCTTCTATGTAGATTCATGGCCATTTACACCATTATTTATTTTTATTTTTTTTAAAGAAGATTGTTTAATTTGTTAAATAGTGACACAATAAACAACTTTATAAAAACAAGCAAACAGGCTGAGAACAGATCATTTGTGTGCTTTGTTAAATGAAACACAACTCTTATTTTTATTCTGTTAATTGTAGGCAGTAGCACACTCATAAAGGTGTAAATTAAAATGATCAAGCTGTTTAAATGTGCCTCATTGTAATCAGTGCAACTCTGTGACATCATTACAGATTGCAAGGACTTAAAATTCTACATATAATGATGACTTCTTAATTTTACTATCTAATTAGTTCAGTTGTTAATATTTAGAAAATCATTGATGTGGAGATTATGTCTGTGTTATTTCTTAAAATGTGTTTGCTACATACTATTCTTAATTTCCAGCTGCTGAAATGAAAAGCTGATTTTCTAGTTCTACCTTTTTGACCTTGTTTTCATTGTACTACATTTCTGTATCACCTTTCAAACTGCAATGATTAGACTTAATTGCATGGAGTATTTTATATCTTATTTTTGTGTTGCATGCATTGGATTTCTCTTATTCCCTTACATGAGGAAAAATTGAGGTAGTCCATTGCTATTTTTTAGAGACAGACATTTTTTGTTAATCCCTTATGACTTGTTCTGTCATGGGTCTTCTGTAAATAGTCTATAATTTCAGATGACCGGTTTGACACTTCTCACTCTGGTGAACAGTACCATTAGCTGGACAGTTCTGTAACCATGAGCAATATTATAACAATAATCATATTTTTTCCATCTATTAAAGAGCATCTGCAACCAGGTTGAAAGTGGCCAATTTTTGCCTGTAGTTTATTCCTACAGCTTCACTGAGTATGTCATTTTTTGTTTTTATAAAAACTGTTCCAGAGAGATGGGCCGAGACTTGGACTGGCCAACAGGAGAACAAGAGAATCATCCAATGGGTCTCTGTGCAAGGGTGGGCCACCACCCTCTAATTTGACCAGTACTTGGCACAATATACTTGAATCACTATGTACAGACAAAGGCAGCATCCTATTAAAGGGAATCTGTCACCCTAAATTGGCGGGATATTTAAATGATGGCAGTCAGGTCAGATGGGCGGTGTTTTGGGTACTTGCCTTAACATGTTGTTTGCCGCTGTCTCCATTATTTCTGGGAATTGTAGTCGTTACCCTCCATATAAGCGCTGCGCGCATTGCAATCTGCGGGCAAAGCATACTGCGCGTGCGCAATTCAAGATTGCAATGCGTTATATGGAGGGCAACGACTACAATTCACAGAAATAATGGAGACAGCGGCAAACAACATGTTAAGGCAAGTACCCAAAACACCGCCCATCTGACCTGACTGCCATCATTTAAATATCCCGCCAATTTAGGGTGACAGATTCCCTTTAATGTAATAATCTATCCAGTTCATTGTTACATACAGTGGTGTGAAAAAATGTTTACCCCTTTCCTGATTTTCTATTCTTTTGCATGTTTGTCACACTTAAATGTTTCACATCACCAAGCAAATTTAAATATTAGACAAAGATAACACAATTAAACATAAAGTGCAGTTTTAAATTAAGTTCTTTATTATTAAGGGAAAAATAAATCCAAACCTACAGGGCCCTGTGTTAAAAAGTGATTGCCATTGTAGGGGTTTTACTCACTTGGGTGCGGTGGGAGGAAAACAAGAGACTTGTTACTTTGAAAGTTCATGTGAGTTTATTGCTTCATAAATTCCAGACGCAAAACAGAAAATAAACAGCCTTTAGATCAGGCGAAATACAACATAAAATGTCCTTAGCAGGGCTATGCTCCCTCAGGCCTGTGGGCACACAGGCTGGTTTAGTGTACAGATCCCAGGCCCGGTCTGGAGCCAGAACACAGGAGGACTTCCCCCTCCTACCTCACAGACCATGTGACAAACAACAGCTCCCTGTCATGATCCCAGTGCAGGGTTGACCTGCACGCTAGGGGTTAAGGTTTTGATCCCAGTGCAAGCTCTTACCTGCACACCTGGGGCTTATTATTGTGGCCTCTCCTTGGTTCGGGGAGAGCTTCTTATAGCCCTAGGAAGCTCCAATCCCTGTCAGTTATACTTTCGCCCTTGGCAGAGTGTGTTGATCCCTGAGTGTGTTTGTGCTGTGTTCTGGTGTGCCTGATACTTTGGTTTTGACTCGGTCTGATCTCTGGATACTGCTTGTTGGATTCTGTTTCTGTACCTTCGCTGTCTGTTTGGTTTTGACCTCTGCCTGGCCCCGACTATCCGTTCTGTCTCATCCTTGGTACTATACTGTCTTCTCGTGCTTTGACCTTGGCTTGTTCAGATTTACGTCTCTGTCTGTGCCCCTGGGTAACTTTGTCCCGTAGTTACCTTTCTAGGAGTTTTCCCTCAGCTTCTAGCTCCCTGGAGCTGAAGCCACGCCCCTCAACTGTCAGGTGATTCAGGCCCTGAAACCATCTCTTTCCTGCCTTGCTCACCCTGCGTTCCTAGGAGCCTGAGGCTTTCTTCTGCACTCGTCTTCCGGGAGATTGCACTGGTGAGTTCTCTTGTAATCCTCACCGTGATATTATAACTGACCACTAAGTTTTTTTTTTTTTGCTTCACGGCTGTGTTTGGGGCGCAGGTTGTGCAGAGAGTTATGGATTCCATACAGTCGCTGTCCGAACAGATGAAAAATCTGAGTCAGATGTTTCAGGAATTATCTCTGGAACAGCAAGTGCTGTCGTGTTCACAGCGGCAGGTTTCTGAGACTGTGCAGGGGGCTTTATCTGCTGGTTCTCTGAGGGCTATGGCGAGTGATGTTGCGCTGGTGTCCTCAGAACCACCTGTTAATCTGCCTGACTTCTTTTCTGGGAACAAAAAGGAGTTTAGGATCTTCATGGAGGGTTGCAAACTTTTCTTTAGTTTGAGACCACGGTCCTCTGGGGATGAAAGTCAGAGGGTAGGGGTCATCATGTCTTTATTAAGAGGGTCCCCACAAGCATGGGCATTTTCCCTTCCTCCCACTGCCCCTGAGAGAGTGTCGGTGAATGCATTCTTTGAGGCCCTCGGACACATATACGATGAGCCTGACCGAGTGCGATTGGCAGAAGACATGGTGATGAGCGTCTGTCAGGGGAAGCACTCGGCCGAGTGGTTTTGTACTGAGTTCCGCCGCTGGGCCGCAGAGATTTCTTGGGAGGATGCCGCCCTCCGAGGACTATTTCGCAGAGGCTTGTCCGAGCGGTTGCAGGATGCTTTGGCGTTACACCCCCCCACCTAACTCTCTTGAGGACGCCATGACCCAGGCCGTCCGGATGGACCGCAGGTTGCGGGCCAGGGGGGTGATGCAGGTGGAGACTACATTGTTCCCAAGTGGAAAAGAGACTGTCTCTGAGCCCATGGATGTGGGCGCTATCACTCTGAAGGAAAAGGAGAGAAAACGCCGTCGGGAAGAACAGTTGTGCTTCTACTGCGGTAAAGCTGGACATTGGAAAAAGGAGTGTCCTGTCTGCCCGTCGTCAACCCGGTCGGCGGGAAACGACTAGGTCTGGGTAGTCAGCGAGGAGACTACTCAGACCCTCAGGTACACTTTTCCTCGTTCTCTAAGGTGTTGCTTCATGTGGAACTGTTAGTGGATGATTGTTCTTTTTCCTCTACAGCCTTTGTGGACTGCGGGTCATCCATCAATCTGATTGACTCTCAATTGGTCACACGCTGCAAGATAGGGACAGCTAGGGTTGGTGTTGGGCATGCCCTGGTTACAACGCCATAACCCAGTTATTAACTGGAAAACGGGGGAGATTGTTCAATGGGGGTTTAATGATTCTAAGTTATGTTATGAATCTGCACTGCTGGTTAAACCTGTTAAATCTGTGTCTGTGTCATCTGTCGAGCTGGAAGGTATTCTGGAGTACCTGAAAGACTTCGAAGATGTGCTCTCAGAAAGCGAGGCCGAGACATTGCCGCCACATAGACCTTTTGACTGCGCCATCGAGCTAGTCCCGGGGGCTAAACTACCTAAAGCCCGCCTGTTTAATTTGTCTGCACCTGAGCGCTTAGCTATGAAGGATTATATTGCTGAAAGTCTTCGCAAGGGACACATACGTCCCTCAGTTTCACCTGTGGCGGCGGGGTTCTTTTTTGTGAAGAAAAAAGATGGCGGTCTATGTCCCTGTCTCGACTTTCGTGAATTAAATAAGATTACTGTACGAAATACGTATCCCCTTCCGTTGATTCCTGATTTATGTAACCAACTATCAGGGGCAAAATGGTTCTCTAAATTGGATCTTCGGGGAGCATATAATTTGATAAGGGTCCGGGAGGGGGATGAATGGAAACCTGCGTTCCTCACGTCCGAGGGACTTTTTGAAAATTTAGTCATGCCGTTTGGTCTTACCAATGCTCCCGCCATATTTCAGAATTTCATCAACGTGGTGTTTTCTGATCTCATTGGTCGTTTTGTTGTTATCTACTTAGATGATATTCTGATATATTCCCCGACAGTCATTCTCATATGAATCATGTACGAACTGTTCTCCAAAGACTTAGGGAAAATCATCTGTTTGCTAAATTGGAGAAGTATGTGTTTTTTGTTCAAGAATTATCTTTTTTGGGATTGATTGTGTCCTGTGAGGGTTTTCGTATGGACCCCAAGAAGGTGCAGACCATTGCGGATTGGGTACAACCCCGAGATCTTAAAGGGCTCCAGCGCTTCTTGGGGTTCGCCAATTACTACCGCAAATTTATTCGGGGGTTTTCGCAGGTGGTCAAACCACTCACAGATTTAACATGCAAAGGTGCGGATGTGAAAAATTGGTCCTCGCTCGCAAAAGAGGCCTTTGCTAGTCTGAAAAAATGCTTTATGACTGCTCCGGTGTTGGTACAGCCAGATCCGTCCAAACCATTTATTGTGGAAGTGGACGCCTGTGAGGTGGGGGTGGGTGCTGTGTTGTCCCAAGGTCCTGCCACTCTGACCAACCTCAGGCCATGTGCTTTTTTTCCCGGAAATTCTCTGCTGCTGAGAGGAATAACGATGTTGGCAATAGAGAGCTTCTTGCAGTCAAGTTAGCGTTTGAAGAATGGAGGCACTTTTTGGAGGGGGCCAGTCACTCGGTTACTGTGATTACCGACCACAAAAATTTATCATATATTGAGTCTGCTAAGAGACTAACACCCAGACAGGCCCGTTGGTCACTTTTTTTTTCCCGTTTTCAGCTTACTATTACGTTTCGTCCGGGGTCAAAGAATATCAAGGCTGATGCCTTATCTCGCAGTTTTCATCCGGTGTCTCCCCCTGAGCCACCTTCCTCCATTCTTCACCCTGGGGTTGTGTTGGCAGTGGTCTCGTCTGAGTTGGAACAGGAGATTGAGGGGGCCCAGTCTCTGGCCCCTGCTGCCAAGCCAGGGGGTAAGTTGTTTGTCCCAGAGCAGCTTCGGCTTAAACTCCTCCAGGAGTTCCATGAATCCAAGCTCAGTGCTCACCCTGGTATATCTGCCACATGTCGGGCGGTGGCTAGGATCTTTTGGTGGCCTACTCTTAGCTCTGACATAAAAAAATTTGTTTCTGGTTGTGGGGTCTGCGCTCGTTCTAAAAACTCACATAGCCGGCCGGCTGGGGAACTGATGCCCTTGGCAGTTCCCGAAAGGCCATGGACTCACTTGTCCATGGATTTTATTATTAATCTTCCTCCATCCAAGGGCAATACGGTGGTATGGGTAGTGGTGGACAGGTTTTCGAAGCAGGCTCATTTTGTACCCTTATCCGCACTACCCTCAGCTGAGACTTTGTCCAGATTGTTTGTACAGCATGTTATCCGGTTGCATGGGGTACCCCTGAATGTGGTGTCTGATCGTGGAGTGCAGTTTGTGGCAAAGTTTTGGCGTGCTTTTTGCAATAAATTGGGGATGTCTCTGTCTTTTTCATCTGCATACCATCCTGAGAGCAATGGTCAGACGGAACGCACTAATCAGTCTCTGGAACAGATCCTCAGATGTCTGACTTCTGCAAGACAGAATGACTGGTGTGATGTACTGCCATTGGCGGAATTCGCCTTTAATAGTCAGGTGAGCCAATCTACTGGTATGTCTCCTTTCCTGATCAATTATGGTTTTAGTCCTCATTTTGGTGAGTTTTCTCGTTTGGATTCTGGGTGTCCAGGGGCAGAGGGGTCTGTTCAGCGATTAAAGAATACATGGGCGGAGGTCCAGCGGAATATATCCAGGTCTCAAGGCAGGTACAAGTTTTTCGCTGACAGGAAAAGAACACCAGGTCCTATGTTTCGGGTTGGAGAGAAAGTTTGTTTCTCCACGCGAAACATTAAGTTGAAGGTTCCATCAGCCAAGTTGGGCCCCAAGTTCATTGGCCCATACAAGATTGTGGAAAAGATCAATCCAGTGGCTTACAGGTTGTGTCTTCCAGTCTCATTCAAGATCCCTAACGTCTTCCATAAATCCCTACTGAAACCTTTTGAGGCAGTCCGGGGGGAGTCCGAGTCCGCTGATCCTCCTGTTTTGGTTGAGGGACACATGGAATATGAGATTGAGCATATCGTTGACTCCAGGTTGGTGCAGCGGTCGGTACAGTACCTGGTTCATTGGAAGGGGTATGAACCGGAGGACAGATCCTGGGTGCCGGCCCGTTTGATGCATGCGGATCGCCTGGTTCGGGCTTTCCATGCCAGGTTCCGGGCAAGCCTGGGGGTCCAGAGGCCCCCCGTTGAGAGGGGGGTACTGTCATGATCCCAGTGCAAGGTTGACCTGCACGCTAGGGGTTAAGGTTTTGATACCAGTGCAAGCTCTTACCTGCACACCTGGGGCTTATTATTGTGGCCTCTCCTTGGTTCGGGGAGAGCTTCTTATAGCCCTAGGAAGCTCCAATCCCTGTCAATTATACTTTCGCCCTTGGCAGAGTGTGTTGACCCCTGAGTGTGTTTGTGCTGTGTTCTGGTGTGCCTGATACTTTGGTTTTGACTCGGTCTGATCTCTGGATACTGCTTGTTGGATTCTGCTTCTGTACCTTCGCTGTCTGTTTGGTTTTGACCTCTGCCTGGCCCCGACTATCCGTTCTGTCTCATCCTTGGTACTATACTGTCTTCTCGTGCTTTGACCTTGGCTTGTTCAGATTTACGTCTCTGTCTGTGCCCCTGGGTAACTTTGTCCCGTAGTTACCTTTCTAGGAGTTTTCCCTCAGCTTCTAGCTCCCTAGAGCTGAAGCCATGCCCCTCAACTGTCAGGTGATTCAGGCCCTGAAACCATCTCTCTCCTGCCTTGCTCACCCTGCGTTCCTAGGAGCCTGAAGCTTTCTTCTGCACCCGTCTTCCGGGAGATTGCACTGGTGAGTTCTCTTGCAATCCTCACTGTGATACTCCCATTAAATAGGCTGTAACCACATCCAGCAGTGAGGTATATGGGTAGCCAGACCCACCCATCTTTCATAGCTACCCACGACCCATACCCAGGTGCACCAAACAAACCTCTTAGTGCTTATGTGCACTAAAGAAGATACTTTGGGTTACATCACAGAGACAAGCCATCTTTGTGACACATACCTCGCAATGACTATGCGACCATTAGCCACACTACACCTCCTAAACTTAATAACTAGTTGGGCCACCCATAGCAACAACAGCTGCAATCAAGTGTTTGCGATAACTGTCAATGAGTCTTTTACAATGCTCTGGAGGAATTTTGGCTCACTTATCTTTGCAGAATTGTTGTAATTAATCTCAATCAGATTAAAGGGAACCTGTCACCCCCCCAGGGCATTTTTAACTAAAAGAGCCACCTTCAGCAGTACTTTTATAAATAGGTCCCCATAACTGTATTGAGTCCCATAGGTATGGTGTGTCCCCTGTATCATCCGCCTCCCAGCCGTCCATCATCCCCTTGTTACATTACTGCGCCACCTCCTCCTGTGTTTCTGTTGGAGTTACATGCCAGCGGGCGCCTGCGCCGTGCCAACAGTTCTTGGGCATGCGTAGTGCGCGCTGCCCGGGAACTGACATCAGGCTATCGCGCCTGAGTGTTTCGGAGGCCCCAGATCCCGCCCCGCAGTTTGTTATGATGTATTCACACTGCGGGGCTGGGAATCTGCCACTTGCGCAGTGAACAACTACAGCTGCGCCTGCCCCATCTCCCTCCTAAATGAAACCTGTCACACTGGGCAGATCACAGCTTCCTGTCTCATCCCAAAGGGTTCTCTCTGCTGTCTTATATCCTGTGACTTCACACTCTCCCCCTCCTGAGCTGACACTAGAGGCAGCTCTGCGCACTGATGAAGGATAGGACAGCCGGGCTCGTCTACTTCACAGCGAGGGAAAGTTAATCACAGGCATGGATCAATGCAGTGGGGCAGTAGCAGTCGGTGCACAGGCATAGTAACTTTTACCTGACTTGCTGTCACCACAACTGCAGACTGGCAGGAGATCATTGATGATGATGATGGATCTTTGATGCTAGTGATGACCCTGCTGCTGACTATGACTGTGGTTTGATGAGACCATGTTCTTTCACGGTCAGACACAGCCATTACACAGTACAAAGCAGGGGCACATTTATGAGATTATCTCCGCACAGGAACATTTTATATAAACACATCCAAGTGTGGAATTTAATTTTATTTTAAGATGTATTGATTGAAATGAATTTTGTTCATGGGAAAACTCATTTTATGTATTGAAATAATGGCATAAAGATAAGAACATACCACTTTTCTTTTGTTTACAGCTTGTTGCCTTAGACACTGACCACTGCTGCTAGAAAGCAGAACCTGCAGTGTTTACAAGCTCTTGCATAGTCAGCATTTATGTATGCTGTTACCGCTTAATCCCAGCCAGCTTCAGCGCAGTGCTTACATGATACAATGAAACAGAAATGTGTCAATATATCAAAAATGTCTGCTTGTTTTAATAAACAGTAATTTTTAAATTGCTTGTGCGCTGTGAAAATATCATCTATAAAGATGAGAAAAAAACTTAAAATGTGCATGCATTTTAAAGTTGTGAAAAAGGTGCATTTTACATCAAAATTTTCAAGCTGTTACACATCGCATGATTAATCTGGCTCAGTTTAAGAAGCAAATTTATGACATCTGATGGTTAGCTCCCATGTTTTCCACAAAAAAGGCACAATCATTTTTCTTTTATGACGTAACATTCTTTTTTTTCTAGGCACTATTCAAAACAAATTTGTCCAATACATATTTTATATTTGGCGCATGTTATATTCATTCTTCATTTATAAGTTACAAGTCCATTGCTTTGCAGGAATCTTTTATTTTCAAAAAACACTGTGTTTTCCAATGTAGACACTGTGCGATTTTTTTTTTTTGTCATTCTTGGCAAGGAAAAATATAAGATACAGAAAAGTGCTGACTGCTGAGACATTTTGCTTGGAAAGTAGACGTATTTTTCCTCATATTTTTGAATTATGAGGTATTGTCTTTGTTGAATACATGAACATTTGATTTTGAATATAAATTGTAATAAAGTAAAAATGTGGTACATGGAAATGTCATTTTATAAAATCGTATTTGCATGTGTATAAATGGTAAATTAGACATTAAAATATGCAGAGTTTGGTATTTTTCCATTTCAAATGTCAAATGGAAAACATCACCTTGATTACAGTATGCGAAACCGCGGTCAGCCAGAATGTGATAACATGAGAGGAAAATGAGAACAGCGCATGCATTTTACATTGCACTTCTTCAGATTTTGGAAAGAAAAAAAAAAAAAAGCAACAAATGTCTTCAGTAGAGTTGAGCGATACTTTCTGATATCAATAAGTATCGGATCGGAATGGGTATCGCCGATACCCAAAAAGTATCGGCGATACCCGATACCGATACCGGAAATCCAATGTAAGTCTATGGGAACAAAATATCGGAATTAAAATAAACCCATTCTTGCCTTGTAGGTTAATTGTACATGAAGGAAAACAACAAAGAGTAATCTAGAATGTATTGGGGGAAGGTTGAGGAGACATTAAAGGCATAGATGTTTAACCCAATCAAATGAAATAGCAGTAATCCTTTTTTTTTTAAAGACGTTTGGATTGACGAAGAAATTGACAATGTTGTTAACCTTTTTTCTATTTTGGCAAATATGTATGTTTCACAACTTGCATGCTCTTCACCTTTTTAACTTCTGCCACACTTTCTCCTTCATAATCTTCAGCAGCATCATCTTTTTCATCAAATTATTCTTCATCTTCATCTTATTTATCTTCTTAAACTTCTTGCTATTGATCTTTTTGTTAACATTACTCATATTCTTCTTATTAAACTATATTTTCTTCATATTCTACTTCTTCATCTTCTTCCTATTCATCTTCTTCATAATATTCTTATTTGTGACAGAGATTCCTGTACTTGTAATCTGTAAAAGTATGAATTTTTCATCCTTCCGTTCTTGCTGTCACCAAAGATTTAAATTACAACAGTGTTTGTCCGCGTTCAGTTTAGCCTGCAGCAGCAGCAGGCCTTTTCCAGGGGCACCACGAGGAGGAACAGACTCACCCCCATACACTGCTTAGTCTTCTTCTGCTTATAATTTACAGCATATATTTAGCTCTTAATTTTGGTCTTATACTTCATGTTCTTCTGCTTTTTGATCTTCTGCTTATTGTTCTTCTGTCTCTTGTTCTGTATCTTGTAGTTTGTCTTAACCTTCTTTTGTCCTGTTGGTGATCTTCTTCTGGGTAATCTTTTATTTGTTCTTTGTGATGGTGTTCAGGCTGGTTGGCTTGATGCTCGTCGTCCTTGTGGTCATCGTCTTCTTCGGGGTGGTCATCAGGGTCGTCGTCTTCATAGTTGGATATCCATAGTGATTACCCAAAAAAAAATTTAAAAAATCTTCAATTTGGAAATGTAGCTGAAGGTACAAGAAGGCTGACTAACTTCCGAGAACCAGCTGACGATACTGGAACCCGGACGGGTATCAGATGGTACAAGAGACAATGGAAGTAACGAGGACCAGCTGACTGTGCTGGAACCCGGAGGGGCAGCAGAAGGAAAATAGCCAATGGCACAACCGAGGACCAGCTGGCGTTACTGGTACACGGTTACTAAGCAGGAGGTACCTGTGCTCCAAAGCACTACCAAGGACTAGCAGACGTTGCTGGAACTCGGATACCGAGATGGAGGCACCTAGGCCAAAGGCACTGCGGAGACCCAGCTGACGGTACTGGAACCCGGACGGGTAGCAGATGGTACAAGAGCCCATGGAAGTAACAAGGACCAGCTGACTGTACTGGAACCCGGAGGGGCAGCAGAAGGAAAAGAGCCAATGGCACAACCGAGGACCAGCTGACGTTACTGGGACACGGTTACTAAGCAGGAGGTACCTGTGCTCCAAAGCACTACCAAGGACCAGCAGACGTTGCTGGAACTCGGATACCGAGATGGAGGCACCTAGGCCAAAGGCACTGCGGAGAACCAGCTGACGTTACTGGAACCCGGACGGGTAGCAGAAGGTACCCATGGAAATTTAAGTTGACAGGCCGCGAGCCGGCCGCAGTTACGGAATCACACAGTCCTACAGTGGGTGATTGTCCTATTGTCACAACGGAAACAGCCTTTATTTACATATCCCGCAGCACACATAGAAAGCACCTAAACTGCAGGCACCATAGAGTCGGCTAACCCGAACGAAACACGACAGGACATCTTATTGGAGGCTAAGTGACGTTTACACTGACAGGAAACAGCTGGCGTGCTGTAACCAGTTGGGCAGGAGTGAGTACCCGTGCCAATTATACTTCCGAGCAACAACTGGCGGTGTTGGAGCCCAGGGATGAGAGGAGAACAGGGTGGAGGCAGCAGGACTTTTTGCCGTTCACACAGCAGGGGAACAGCTGACATTACTGAACCCCAGTAACACAGGAGCAAGTGTTGACTGTGCTAACAGCACTTCTGAGCAACAACTGGCGGTGTTGGAGCCCAGGGATGAGAGGAGAACAGAGTGGAGGCAGCAGGACTTTTTGCTGTTCACACAGCAGGGGAACAGCTGACATTACTGAACCCCAGTAACACAGAAGCAAGTGTTGACTGTGCTAACAGCACTTCCGAGCAACAACTGGCGGTGTTGAAGCCCAGGGATGAGAGGAGAACTGGGTGGAGGCAGCAGGACTTTTTGCCGTTCACACAGCAGGGGAACAGCTGACATTACTGAACCCCAGTAACACAGGAGCAAGTGTTGACTGTGCTAACAGCACTTCCAGGCAACAACTGGCGGTGTTGGAGCCCAGGGATGAGAGGAGAACAGAGTGGAGGCAGCAGGACTTTTTGCTGTTCACACAGCAGGGGAACAGCTGACAGTACTGAACCCCAGTAACACAGAAGCAAGTGTTAACTGTGCTAACAGCACTTCCGAGCATAAACTGGCGGTGTTGGAGCCCAGGGATGAGAGGAGAACAGGGTGGAGGCAGCAGGACTTTTTGCCGTTCACATAGCAGGGGAACAGCTGACATTACTGAATCCCAGTAACACAGGAGCAAGTGTTGACTGTGCTAACAGCACTTCCGAGCAACAACTGGCGGTGTTGGTGCCCAGGGATGAGAGGAGAACAGAGTGGAGGCAGCAGGACTTTTTGCCGTTCACACAGCAGGGGAACAGCTGACATTACTGAACCCCAGTAACACAGGAGCAAGTGTTGACTGTGCTAGTAGCACTTCCAGGCAACAACTGGCGGTGTTGGAGCCCAGGGATGAGAGGAGAACAGAGTGGAGGCAGCAGGACTTTTTGCCGTTCACACAGCAGGGGAACAGCTGACATTACTGAACCCCAGTAACACAGGAGCAAGTGTTGACTGTGCTAACAGCACTTCCGAGCAACAACTGGCGTGTTGGAGCCCAGGGATGAGAGGAGAACAGGGTGGAAGCAGCAGGACTTTTTGCCGTTCACACAGCAGGGGAACAGCTGACATTACTGAACCCCAGTAACACAGGAGCAAGTGTTGACTGTGCTAACAGCACTTCCGAGCAACAACTGGCGGTGTTGGAGCCCAGGGATGAGAGGAGAAAAGAGTGGAGGCAGCAGGACTTTTTGCCGTTCACACAGCAGGGAACAGCTGACATTACTGAACCCCAGTAACACAGGTGCAAGTGTTGACTGTGCTAACAGCACTTCCAGGCAACAACTGGGGTGTTGGAGCCCAGGGATGAGAGGAGTACAGAGTGGAGGCAGCAGGACTTTTTGCCATTCACACAGCAGGGGAACAGCTGACATTACTGAACCCCAGTAACACAGGAGCAAGTGTTGACTGTGCTAATAGCACTTCCGAGCAACAACTGGCGGTGTTGGAGCCCAGGGTCAAGGAGGATGTTTAAATACTAGATCAAGTATTTTCCTTGTTACGTGTCAATTAAAAATGTCTATACTACAAACAAGAGAAATATAACCTTTAGTACCATAAGATGATGATTTTACTTTAAAATATCTATATAAATTAAGAGTTGACAAACATAAACGCATACATTAACATGTTGAAAAGCAATGCAAACCACAAAAAAAATTGGTTAAGTAATCTGCTATATGGTTTTAAATAAAGGCATACAAGTACATATCAGAATCCATTAATGATGGATAATTAACAGTATGTACACCATTTTTATTGTATAGACAATGAATGTCTGACTTCAAAACATAATCAGCATTACAATTTATCTGTGACATTCATAAAACTTTACATTTGCAGAATAATATCACCAAACAGTTTATAAAAATATATAAAATTTCCATCATGTAATACTGATAATATGTGACAATCATTTATATTAACAAACATAACCTTTAAAAAGTGCATAGTGCATAGTGAAAATAGCTATTTATGCCTGACTGTGGACTTGCAAGCATGACAACGGATAGATAAGGTATATATAGATGAGACTGCATAGCCACAGATGGTCAATGGCGATGTAATACTGTACCTCAATAAACTGTGCGTCACTACTACATCCTTTTTTTTATATAGCTTTATAAACAGGGTACGTGCATGTATGCTTGCGCCTTTGTTTGGACGCACAGACTGGCTTCCTGCTGTGACGCGTTGGGTATTGGAGCGTCTGTGCGTCTTATGACGCAGACTAACATTCACGTTGCGCATCGTTCATCATCGCAAGCGTACCGACAACACAAAGGCGTTGTCATGACTGCTTTACTCAGTAAACATGCACCAATGATTAAACATACACGCATGTGCCCTATTACATAAGAAGCTACAAGAAAACGCGTGTGAGGTGTGACACAGCTGTTTTATTTAAGGTACAGTATTATATCAACATTGTACAGGTGTCGCTATTCAGTATGATAACTAGATATCATTCACCTTTTCTATCAGTTGTCGTTGTTTCAGCACCACTTGCAGGTATATATTTTGCTATTGTGACTATGCACTATTGACTTTAACAAGGTAATGCATGATTTTTGTTACCGATTATCATGTTTCCCTGATGGACCTTTATGATATGGGCTGTTAACTTTCTAATTCAATATGTATTTTTTAAAATGAAAGAAATATAAGTAATATTGAAGAGGACTATTCCTACATGCATTGTTTGCACAATATTACAGGTGTACATCACGTCCCTTAATCAACATTGGATTATTATATTTACTTGTATGCTTTTATTTAAAAGCCAAGAACACTGAAGTCTAACCTTCTCACTGCAGCTGTTGTCAAAGTTCAACCCACATTATGCACTTCCAACATTGCAGCATTTGAGTCATGATGTGAGTTGGATTTGTCTAAGCTATGGAGTGACAAGGTTGACCATCAGTATCGTATAGCATAAGTAGGCTTTTGTGTTAGCATTTGTGTTCGACATGTGCATATCTGCAATAAGATGTCACAATTATTTTGTTACAGATTTGTGGCAAAGACTAATCATTTTATGGTATTAAAGCAGACGTTTCACTTGTTTACAGCTTATAAATCAGGGTGTAGCCTCATATCTATGTGTAGCACTAGCCACTTTGACATGTCATGTTTTTTTCACCATGTGTAGGTAGCTATCAGTAATTTTTGCCAGACACACAGCAGGGGAACAGAAGGCGTTACTGAACCCCACAAACACATCAGCGATTGTTTTCATCTGTGCATCCAACACTTCTGAGCAGCAACTGGCGGTGTTGAAGCCCAGGTCAAGGAGGGTGTAGGCAGAGGCCTAGTATGAGATGTTTGAAGTTTAATTTGTAGTTAGCAGCAGTAATTTTTGCCAGACACACAGCAGGGGAACAGCAGGCTGTTACTGAACCCCAAAACACATCAGCGATTGTTTTCATCTGTGCATCCAACACTTCTGAGCAGCAACTGGCGGTGTTGAAGCCCAGGGTCAAGGAGGGTTTTGAAATAAAATATTGAGTTATTGCCTTGTTAGTGGCCATTGCAAATGTATGTACTTCAAACAAGAATAAATGAAGTTTTACTAGGACAATAAAATGATGAATTTCAATTCCAAGAATAGAAAAATATTTAGACTTGAGAGTCCTCAGTGGTTGATACCTTTTAATGGCTAACTGAAAAGATGGTAACAAATTGCAAGCTTTCGAGACTACTCAGGTCTCTTCATCAGGCAAAGACTAAACAAAAATGAAGAATCACATATTTATATACACAACAGGACACTGGAATAGTGCAATAGGTAAGACAAGTGACGTGAAGCAGAACTGTCATTATGGCAGAGGGATGAACATAAATATTGGAACAGTTCATAGATAAGGAGAGAAAGTTTTATTGCCCTCTGATTGGGGTCTGTGTTGTGTTTTTATCCCCCTAGAAGGTCAGAGACGCAGATTCCTTAATTGATAAAGAATGACATGAATCCGTGTGATATATTCATTCCAGCACTAAGAGTGTCAAAGGTCATCATGAGCTTATATTCCCAAACCTTTCTATCTTTCTCATATTTGAAGTTAGATTTTAATACAAGTAATTCCATATCCATCATGCTATGACCGGGCATACAACAGTGTTTTGCCACAGGTAAATCCATTCTTTTTTCTCTTATTGTGTGGCGATGAGAATTCATCCTTGTTCTCAGTTTTTGCCCGGTCTCCCCCACATACAGACCCCCAGTTGGACATTTAATACATATAATTAGTTACACCACATTAGATGTGATGCAGCTGAAATACCTGGGATCTTGTAGTCCTGATGGGAGTTGGGGATCTTTATCTTGTCCGTGGTCATTATAGATGCACAGGTTTTACATTTTTTCTTCTTGTTGCAAGGAAAGGTTCCTGCAGCTGTTGGGGAGGACAGGGAGCTTCTGACAATGATGCTTCTTAGATTTGGGGGCTGCCTAAAACACAGTAGTGGGGGGTCGCCTCAGAAAGACTTTTTTGAACCAGGGATACCATCCAAGAGCAATTGAAAACCAAATTTGAAGAGCCACCAGAATATCAAGGAATCACCTGCTACATTACAGAGCTAAAGAAGAAAATAACCGGGTGCCTCTAGTGGTCACCTACAATCCAAATCTGGAGGTGCTAAGGGAAGCTACACGGAAACTACAACCTTTACTACAAAAAGATGACCGATTACAATCCATATTTCCAGACCCCCCACTACTGTGTTTTAGGCAGCCCCCAAATCTAAGAAGCATCATTGGCAGAAGCTCCCTGTCCTCCCCAACAGCTGCAGGAACCTTTCCTTGCAACAAGAAGAAATGTAAAACCTGTGCATCTATAATGACCACGGACAAGATAAAGATCCCCAACTCCATCAGGACTACAAGATCCCAGGTACTTTCAGCTGCATCACATCTAATGTGGTGTACCTAATTATATGTACTAAATGTCCAACTGGGGGTCTGTATGTGGGGGACACCGGGCAAAAACAGAGAACAAGGATGAATTCTCATCGCCACACAATAAGAGAAAAAATTATGGATTTACCTTTGGCAAAAAACTTTTGTATGCCCGGTCATAGCATGATGGATATGGAATTACTGGTATTAAAATCTAACTTCAAATCTGAGAAAGATAGAAAGGTTTGGGAATATAAGCTCATGATGACCTTTGACACTCTTAGTGCTGGAATGAATATATCACACGGATTCATGTCATTCTATATCAATTAAGGAATCTGCGTCTCTGACCTTCTAGGGGCATCAAAACACAACACCAGACCCCAATCAGAGGGCAATAAAACTTTCTCTCCTTATCTATGAACTGTTCCAATATTTATGTTCATCCCTCTGCCATAATGACAGTTCTGCTTCACGTCACTTGTCTTACCTATTGCACTATTCCTGTGTCCTGTTGTGTATATAAATATGTGATTCTTCATTTTTTGTTTTAGTCTTTGCCTGATGAAGAGACCTGAGTAGTCTCGAAAGCTTGCTTTTTTTTACCATATTTTCAGGTAGCCATTAAAAGGTATCAACCAATGAGGACTCTGAAGTCTAAATATTTTTCTATCTACTGTCTAACACGGTACCAAGATACACATCTTTCCTAATTCCAAGAATAAAAATAAACACCCTGCAAATATAAACGCATATAAGCACATGGCAACAAGAAATGGAACAACACACCACCCAAAAATTAGTTTACAAAATATAGTGTTGTACATTTAAGAATAAAAGTACATTTTAGTATTTAGTAATAATGCTTAAGGAACGCTATGTTAAACCATAACATAGTGAAGACAATGGATTTTGTAATAGTCACTATCATCATCTATTGCAATTTATATGTGACAGTCACACACATTCAATTATTTCAGTTAAGAAAATTGTTACTTTGGACAGCATGTATGACATGTCAGCATGGACTCATCAATGTGATGACGCAATAATGTAGGATAAAAAATAAACATTTAAAAAAACATAATGCATTGTCAGAATTTAAGTGTGTGCCTGCAAGTGTAGGTGAAACAAATGCTACGGATAGCAAAGGTATATTCTATGTCTGTATCAGACAGTGGACAGCCTCTGATGGGTAATGGCAATGTTATACTGTACGTCAATAAAGTCTGCGGCTGCAATCATGCATTTTTTGCTTGTACAGTGTTGAAGAGGGTAAAAGCATGTCTGGTTGCGCAAGGCTTTATCCGTCAACACTACCTTCCTACTGTCACGCGTAGGGTAGGGTAGCGTGTGTCTATTATATGACTCTCTATAAAATGTGACCTTACGCAGCGTTATTCTGCCCTAGGGACGCAAAAAATACGACAGCAGTAATCATTTACTGTATAATACTCCACCTATGAGCAACAAAAAAAGCACGTTCCCTCTTTAACAATCTACAAGACTAACAAGCATGATGGTTGACGCTGCCTTTATTGAGGTACAGTATTAGATCGACATTGTCCATGAGTAACTATGCACTGTGATACCTATATACCATTATTAATTTATATCTGTTGTGGTTGTTTCACCAGCACTTGCAGGTTATAACTACCTATTGTCAGTATGCATGATGCACTTTCTAGATGTAATAATTTATTATTGCACATTATTACCAGGTTTAGATGCTGGCCATTTCATATATGGTGTGTGAAGTTACAGTTGGCATCATCTGTGTATTTTATTATGTCTGTCATAAATATAACTCGTGAGGATGATGATGATGATGTTTATGATTCGTACATCCATTGACTGCATTATCTTACAGGTACAGATAAAGTTCCTTAAAAAGCATTAATTGATAAGTATGAAATGTACTTTTATGCATTAATTCCAAAAGTGAACACTATGTATTAGTTTTTGTTACCATTTCTAATAGACATGTGCAGATATGCGCTGTGATGACAAATTATTATTTGTCATATTTCTTATAAAAATTATCATTCTAGGCCTGGAAAACTTCAAACTTTCCTGTTTTAAGCATAACAATCAGGGTGACGGCTCTTCCCTATTTGGAGCATGTTCACATGGGTTTTTCTGTGCATGTGTAGGGAACAGGAGACTTCTTGCCGGACACACAGCAGGGGAACAGCTGGCGTTACTGAACCCCACTAACACTATAGCTTGTGTATTGGTCTGTGGACACGACACTTCTGAGCAGCAACTGGCAGTGTTGTAGCCCAGGGAGTAGAGTTCAGGTGGTAGAAAGATGAACATAACAGGAGACATGGATAACGTTGCCAACCAGTTATTTAATCGGAAACCGGACAGGCAAATTCAGGCGAGATCCATGCCTTGTTCATTTTCAGAAAAGTAAGCCGGTCTACATTATCGGAGGATAGTCGCATGCGACGGTCTGTTAGTACACCACCTGCAGCACTAAAGACGCGCTCCGATAATACACTGGCAGCAGGGCAAGCCAGCACCTCCAATGCATACTGGCTAAGCTCTGGCCATGTATCCAGCTTAGAGACCCAAAACTTGAATGGGGAAGAGCCATCTGGGAGTACACTGAGAGGGCAAGACATGTAGTCTGTCACCATCTTACGGAAACGTTGCCTCCTGCTGACTGGAGCCGTCTCGGATGGTGTAGACATTGGTGGCGCTGCCACAAAACTTCGCCACATTTGGAACATACTGGTCTTGCCTTGTGCAGAGGCGCTGCTTGTGCTCCCTCTTGTTGCAGAGCTGTCTCCACTGCCTCGACGCACAGAGCTGCTTTGTAAAGCAGTAGCAGCAGCAGTGCTCTCGGCTGGAATGGAGAACATTATGGATTGCACCAGTGTGTCTTGGTACTCCCGCATTTTACGCTCCCGGTTCAACGGTGTGATGAGGCTTTGTAAGTTGTCCCGGTAGCGAGGGTCTAGGAGGGTGTACACCCAATAATCAGACGTGGTGAGAATGTGGGCGATGCGGCGGTCGTTTCTCAGGCACTGCAGCATGAAATCAACCATGTGCTGCAGACTCCCAACTGGCCAAGAAACGCATGTCCCCTGCAAGAGGCGTCATCTCTGCCTGCTCTGCATCACCCACCCTCGCTCTACATACTGACTAGAGCGTTGTGTACCTCCCTCTGGAGCGATGTCTTCCTCCTTTCCCTTGACTCCTCCTCATCCTCCTCACAAAGTGAGCCCTGCCCAGCCCTTTGTGAGGAACCACGTTGCGCTGACTGTCCAGAAGGTGATGGAATTTGTGACTCTCATCCTCCACCTCTTCCAAAACCTCATCCCTTAGTGCTTGCAGTGTTTTTTGAAGCAGGCAGATAAGGGGGACAGTCAGGCTGACTAGTGCATCATCTGCACTCGCCATCCGCGTTGACTCATCAAACGCACGCAAAACGTGGCAGATGTCCTTCATAGAGGCCCACTCAGTAGTGGTGAAGTGTGAACGGCGCAAATTGCGAGTTGATTGCGCCTGATGCAGCTGATACTCCATTACTGCTGGCTGCTGCTCACACAACCGCTCCAACATATGTAACGTGGAATTCCACCTGGTGGGTACGTCACATATGATGCGATGTTCAGGAAGGCGAAATCTGCGTTGCAGAGCTGCAATGCGCGATCTGGCCATGCTGGAACGTCGCAAGTGAGCGCACTCTAGGCGGACCTTGTGCAGCAGTGCATCAAGATCCGGATAGTCCCTCAAAAAACTCTGCACGACCAAGTTGAGCACATGTGCCAGACATGGTATGTGAGTGAGGTTGCCAAGGCCCAGAGCTGCCACCAGATTTCGGCCATTGTCACACACTACCAAGCCTGGCTGGAGATTCGCTGTCAAAAACCACACGTCGCTCTCCTGCTTGATGGCATTCCAGAGCTCCTGCGCTGTGTGGCTTCGATTCCCCATGGAAATTAATTTCAGGACGGCCTGTTGACGTTTGGCCACGGCTGTGCTCATATCGGTCGCAACAGGTAAGCGTTCACGGGTCCATGTGGAGGTAGACCGTGACGGCTCCTGCAGCGATGATTCTGAGGAACTGGAGTAGGAGGAGGAGTCAATGTGTACAGACTGGATTCCTGCAATCCTTGGAGTTGGCAGAACACGTACAGCGCCACTCGCAAGATCTGTACCCGGCTCCACAACATTGACCCAATGGGCAGTGAGGGAAAGGTATCGTCCCTGGCCATGGGTACTGGTCCACGCATCGGTGGTCAGGTGGACCTTGCTACTGACGGCGTTTAAATAGCGCATGTTTAATTTTTCCCTCAACATGCTTTTGCAGACCAGGGACGGCTTGCCTGCTGAAATAAAATCGGCTGGGCACATTGTATTGTGGGACTGCCAATGCCATTAAGTTACGGAAACTGTCAGTCTCCACCAGCCTGAATGACAGCATTTCAAGGGACAGGAGTTTTGCAATGCCAGCATTCAGAGCCTGTGCTCGTGGATGGTTTGCCGAGTATGGCCGTCTTTTATCCCATGCCTGTGCTACCGATGGCTGTTTTGTGGCCTGGGAGTGTGAGGATGACAGGGAACTTGCAGCTGTGGGTGGAATAACACTGGGTCTCTGGACAACAGTGACAGAGGTTCTTCCATGGCGATCCTGTGAGGAAGCCGAACCAGCTGTGTGTGAGCTGGAGGAAGAGGCTCCAACACGAGCTGAAGATGTAGGTGCTGCTGTAGGTTGCCTACATCTCCAGTGTGTCTTTGTAACTCAACCACGTGCTTTGTCCGCACATGTTTCCACATTTTGTGGTATTGAGGTTACTGACACTTTTACCTCTTTTTACTTTTTGATTACACAGCTTGCATTTGACATAGCAAATATCATCTGCAAGTGTGTCAAAAAAGGACCACGCAGTGCAAGTCCTGGGAGCGCCCGTTTTGGCTTTTGGAAGAGAACTGCTCCGAACGGGTGCCAAATGGAGGCTACAGGCAACCGAGTCTGCAGCCTACCTCTCCCTCCTGTTTGGACCGTTGGGGCAATCTCTTCCTCAGAGCTGCTCCCACCACCTTCCTGTTACTCACGCCATGTTGGGTCTTGGACCTCATCATCTCCACTACCCTCTTCCAACACCTGCTGCTGTTGGGTGGTCTGGCCAGCACCATGCTCAACAGAAACTGGCACCTGAGTCTCATCATCATCAGATGCGTTCTGCGGTGTGCTGACCATCGGCACTGTCTCACCCGCCTCTTCAGATTCAGAGAGACACAGCTGTTGCGCATCACTGCATACTCCCTCTTCTTCACATTCCAGAATGCTGCTTGGCTGGGCCCCTGTTTGCAAGCCAACAGATTCTGAGAACAGAAGCAGAGACTCAGCTGGCTCCTGTACCGAGCTCTCTGACTGCCTGGGCAATTTGGCAGGCGGTGAAGAGACAGATGGTTGTTCAACAGTGCTGTGGTCCTGAGAGGAGGTGGAAGCAATTGAAGTCGATGCATTGGCTGCCATCCAACCAACAACGGCTTCAATTTGTTCTTCCCGCAGCAGGGGGGTACGCCGAGCTCCTACAAAAGTGCGCATAAAGGAACGCTCACGGGGAAAACTGGTGGATGCTGTGTCACTGGGGGCGGCAGCAGCCACAGAATCCCCACGTCCTCTCCCTGCTGAAACTCCACGGCCACGACCACGTGCCTTACTCCCTGCCTTCTTCATCTTGTAGATTGATAAAGAAAGTCAGAAAAGTTATAAGGCCTAAGTGTGGTTATTCCTCAGAGACTGCAGTGAACACTGCAGACAACTGTTCACTAGCTGTGAAAGGCCCCTTTGTGTACTTCTATAGTGTTTGCAACCAATGTATTGTATACGGATGGAAGCGCGTCACACTAATAGATTGAGTTTTTTAAATAAATGGAGCAGCACCAATTAGAGAAAAATGTTAGGATGAGGCAGTGACACACTCAGCAGACTACAACCAGCAGTGGTTGAAGAACTAACTGTAGCGTGATCTGCACTCAAAAAATGAAAACCTCACAGACTACAGTGAACACTGCACACAACTGTTCACTAGCTGTGAAAGGCCCCTTTGTGTACTTCTATAGTGTTTGCAACCAATGTATTGTATACGGATGGAAGCGCGTCACACTAATAGATTTGAGTTTTTTTAAATAGAATGGAGCAGCACCAATTAGAGAAAAATGTCAAGGATGAGGCAGTGACACACGCTCAGCAGACTACAACCAGCAGTGGTTGAAGAACTAACTGTAGCGTGATCTGCACTCAAAAAATGAAAACCTCACAGACTACAGTGAACACTGCACACAACTGTTCACTAGCTGTGAAAGGCCCCTTTGTGTACTTCTATAGTGTTTGCAACCAATGTATTGTATACGGATGGAAGCGCGTCACACTAATAGATTTGAGTTTTTTGAAATAGAATGGAGCAGCACCAATTAGAGAAAAATGTCAAGGATGAGGCAGTGACACACGCTCAGCAGACTACAACCAGCAGTGGTTGAAGAACTAACTGTAGCGTGATCTGCACTCAAAAAATGAAAACCTCACAGACTACAGTGAACACTGCACACAACTGTTCACTAGCTGTGAAAGGCCCCTTTGTGTACTTCTATAGTGTTTGCAACCAATGTATTGTATACGGATGGAAGCGCGTCACACTAATAGATTTGAGTTTTTTTAAATAGAATGGAGCAGCACCAATTAGAGAAAAATGTCAAGGATGAGGCAGTGACACACGCTCAGCAGACTACAACCAGCAGTGGTTGAAGAACTAACTGTAGCGTGATCTGCACTCAAAAAATGAAAACCTCACAGACTACAGTGAACACTGCACACAACTGTTCACTAGCTGTGAAAGGCTCCTTTGTGTACTTCTATAGTGTTTGCAACCAATGTATTGTATACGGATGGAAGCGCGTCACACTAATAGATCACTGTTAAATTCAATTGAATGGAGCAGCACCAATTCCACAAAATAAAAAACAAAAAGAGTCAGTGAGTGACACGTGCAGATGACTACAAACAGCGTTGGATGCAGAGCAAACTGCAGCGTCACCTGCACTCACACACACACCTTGCACAGAGCTGTGAAAACAACACTGCAAGGAAAAAGGATGATTTACAAAGCGGTTTCTCAAATAGCCTGCCTACAGAACAATTCACAAAAACGCTATCTCTAACTGTCCCTCAGAGTCAGCAGAGCAGCGTCCTGTCCCTAACTGAATTCACAGCACAGTGACGCTAAAATGGCGGCGGGCCTTTTATAGTGCATTCTGACATATTTCAGCATCCAATCACAGCCATGCCATTAGTTAACATGACCGCAGCATTACAGGATGTGCCCACACTTCATAGGATTCCTCATTGGCTGTCTAAAATCACATTGCCTCTCAAAGAATTATGGGAACTTCCGATTCCGGTATACGATATAGGAAAAATATCGGAACTAAGTATCGGAATTCCGATACAGCGAATATCGGCCGATACCCGATACTTGCGGTATCGGAATGCTCAACTCTAGTCTTCAGACATGCTCTACCAGGTGTCTTCATTCACAAGTATATTTTTCTTGTACATGCTCTACCCTTTTTTATGGATAGAACACATATCCTTCAGAGTCTATAGGGCTCTTCAAATGTCTATATATTTTTTTGCAGACCAAATGTGTCCACAAAAAAATTGAGATGTTTTGATCTGAGTTACGGATGTAACTTGCCCATTGTAATCAATGGACTCATGAAAAAGACAAATGAAGAAAGAAGTTCCGGCACTCACCGGATAAATGAATGATATTGATTCTAATACATAGAAATCCAATTGGAGATTTTTCAGCCCATCCCAAGCTTTTATCCTTCAACACATGAGTGCCGGGACCGCTTTCTTCATTTGTACTTTTCTCCACGAGCACAGCGATTTCAGAGTGACGACTTGCCGTCTTCTATTTCACTGTGAATAATCATTGTTGATGCTACCTGTGTGTCACCCAATTGCTGTCCCTGTTTTACTGTTTGAAGCGAATGTATCATGGTTTTTATTTATTTTTAATTAAAAACTAAATAAACATTTTTTTTTAAAGAACTATAAAATTTACTCACAAAGAGTGAATAAATCGCTCGCCGTGCAGTAAATGACCAAATCTGTCCTTTGTATGCAATGAGTGCTGTTTTAAGTACTGCTGACCTTCAGGAAATAGGTCCATGATGAAGTAAAGTTGATTGGCACATCCAAAAAATAGATAAAATTTTCAAATGTTATTCCATAAGCATCAAACAATTAAAATCCACATATTGGTGATAGAAGAACACTGATAAGTTCCTGGTGCTGAGCGAGCCCTTAGGCCGGCGTCACACAACGACAAAAAATCGGTCCGTTTTAGACGGTCGATTGTCGGATCAAAATGCAAACATCACACATCCTTCTGGCATCCGATTTTCCTTCAAAGATGCGATTTAGTCGCATGTGTGTGTACCTTGTAACATCCGATTTTCATCCGACTTGCGAGATTTTCTCGCAGGCTTGCAAAACTGACATATAATGGATCCAAAAGAATAGTATTTCAATCACAAAAAAAAGAATAGATATATACACATATAACACATATATATATATATATATACATGTCATTGTGACATATATATACATATATTTATTGTTCCTAGACTTCTACATACTGTTATAGCCGCTAATTCAATTGCCGGCTTTTGTGAAATCACAGAAGCCGACATGAAATGATACATTGTTTCCACACAGTTAACCAAGTCATTTCCTGTATTTTGATATTTGTTTAGAATTACAATTACATGAGTGTATTTGTGCAAAATTTCAGACATATAGGGGTTAATTAAAGGTGTAATTTCGTTGAAAAAAAATGCGTGGGCTCCCGCTGTATTTTCTCCACCAGACAGACAAAGCAAGCGAGTGGGGGCAGATAATAACAGCCTAGGGAGGGTACATTTTTTGTGCCCCCCCTGGCTACTAACATCTGCCCCCAGACACCCCAGAAAGGGCAAATCTATAATTAAATTCGCCCTTTCTGGCACTTTGCCCGTCTATTCCCATTGCCCTGTAGCGGTGGCGAATGGTTAATAATCTCACCTTAATGTCACCTTAGTATTGAAAGGTGACCTTAAGGCAGGTTAATAATTGAGAGCTGTCAATTAGACAACTATCAATTATTAATCCTATTGTATGATAGAAAAATCAAACACACACAGTTTAATAAAAAAGAAGTTTAATGAAATAATCACACAGTTTTTGACAATATTTTATTTTCCTGCTAAAACCATTTCCTGTAATAAAAATAAAATAAAAAAGCAAAATGATTCTTACCAATTCGAAGTGCAGTCAGGTCCCACGCTGTAATCCATCAGAAAGGGTTAACAGGTTACAGGTCGCAGTTTAATAAAAAAGAAGTTTAATGAAATAATCACACAGTTTTTGACAATATTTTATTTTCCTGCTAAAACCATTTCCTGTAATAAAAATAAAATAAAAAAGCAAAATGATTCTTACCAATTCGAAGTGCAGTCAGGTCCCACGCTGTAATCCATCAGAAAGGGTTAACAGGTTACAGGTCGCAGTTTATAAAAGAAGTTTAATGAAATAATCACACAGTTTGACATATTTTTCTGCTAAACCATTCCTGTATAAATAAATAAAAGCAAGATCTTCCAATTCGAAGTGCAGTAGCCGCTGTATCCTCAAGGTAACATACAGTCGCAGAGAGCTAATAAGTGTCTCAGACTGTTCCTGAATGAATCAGTTACTCTCGCGAAAGGAGAGGATAGATTCATGATGGAGCTTAATTGATTTATTGCCACTTTCACTTGAGTGACCTGACCTAAGGTGAAAGTGGATACAATCAATTAAGCTTCATTCATGAATCACATCCTCTCCTGTCAGCAGGAGATAAGCTCATTAATTCAGGAGCTATCAGATGAGCACGCAGGATTACTTGCGCTGCTTATCTGATTGCTAGTTAACCCTTTGTGAAGGATTACATCGTGGGACGTGACAGATTGCCAGATAGGTAAGAATAATGTTGTTTTATTATTTTATATTTATTTTAGAAGAACAAGGGCTTCGAACGATTAAGACTTAAATAAAAGATGGTCAAAAATATGTGTTTTTATTTCATTAAAATTATTTATTCTTAAAGTGTGTGTGTGTTTTTTTATTTACTTCAATAGGATTAATAATTGATAGTTGTCTAATTGACAGCTCTCAATTATTAACCTGCCTTAAGGTCACCTTTAAATACTAAGGTGACATTAAGGTGAGATTATTAACCCATTCGCCACCGCTACAGGGCAATGGGAATAGACGGGCAAAGTGCCAGAAAGAGCGAATCTAATTATAGATTTGCCCTTTCTGGGGTGTCTGGGGGCAGATGTTAGTAGCCAGGGGGGCACAAAAAAAAAGTACCCTCCCTAGGCTATTATTATCTGCCCCCACTCGCTTGCTTTGTCTGTCTGGTGGAGAAAATACAGCGGGAGCCCACGCATTTTTTTGTCAACGAATTTACACCTTTAATTAACCCCTACATGTCTGAAATTTAGCACAAATACACTCATGTAATTGTAAGTTCTAAACAAATATCAAAATACAGGAAATGACATGGTTAACTGTGTGGAAACAATGTATCATTTCATGTCGGCTTCTGTGATTTCACAGAAGCCGGCAATTGAATTTGCGGCTATTACAGTATGTAGAAGTCTAGGAAATATAAATATATATATATATATACATGTCACAATTATATATATATATATATATATATATATATATGTATTCTATGTGTGTATATCTATTCTTTCTAGTCTTTATTAAAGCTGTCAGTGTGATTTTACAGTATAGCCGGGGATGAATTGCCGGCTTTTCTAAAGGACACCGATGCGATTTCATCGCAAGTCACACATGCAGTCCGTTTGTAATCAGATTTTTCATCGCTCCCATAGACTTGCATTGGCGATAGTCGACCCACAATCGGTGACAATCGCAGCATGCTGCGATTGCACACGGACGTTTAAAACGGACCACAAAAAATCTGATACTGGGAGCTGCTCCATAGATTAACATAGGGCAGACTGCAATACGATTTTTCATCGCATTGCAGTCGTCCGATTCTGTCGCCAGTGTGACGCCGGCCTTAGACTCTGTGACAGCATTACAAACACATCAGAGTGTTTTTCTATTACCAACATGTGGATTTTTATTGTATTATACTTATGGAATAAAATTTGAAGATTTTATGTATTTTTTGAATGCGTTGTTCAACTTTACTTTTTCTTATAAATTTACTGACTTCATTTTTTTGCATCTTACTTCAAGTTGCCAGTTATGTTTGCTGGTGTGTTAGTGCCATCAGACCGGCGCCATAGTAGACTGACCAACCTCAACTCTTATGCTGTGTTAATATTAGCTATAAACCATGCACCCCCAGCATGCACTGTTAACAGCTGTAAGCAAAGCCCAGTGCCATTTTATCGTAGCGCCACGCTGTGCGTTGAGCTGAAATATTCCTTCTTCACTGCTACTTACAATAGTGAACGGTACCAAGAGGACTGGGCAGAGGCCATCATGCATTGTTTGTGAAAACACGTCAGCAAGCATGACATTGTGCCATTATTGCCACATTACCAACCTGTTCTCACCACTGGGAGAAGTCACCTCCATAGTCTTGTAACTTTAACTTCTTCCAGCACTGAGAACTAATTGATAGCCTGGCATTAGTACAGTCATGGCCAAAAGTTTT
>JARQOD010000001.1:106729551-106935245 GCA_033576555.1 Oophaga sylvatica
TGTTTGGAGTATAGACATTTTTAATTGACACGTAACAAGAAAATACTTGATATAGTATTTATACATCCTCCTTGACCCTGGGCTACAACACCGCCAGTTGTTGCTCGGAAGTGCTGTTAGCACAGTGAACACTTGCTCCTGTGTTACTGGGGTTCAGTAATGTCAGCTGTTCCCCTGCTGTGTGAACGGCAAAAAGTCCTGCTGCCTCCACCCTGTTCTCTTCTATCCCTGGGCTACAACACCGCCAGTTGTTGCTCGGAAGTGCTGTTAGCACAGTCTACACTTGCTCCTGTGTTACTGGGGTTCAGTAATGTCAGCTGTTCCCCTGCTGTGTGAACGGCAAAAAGTCCTGCTGCCTCCACCCTGTTCTCTTCTCATCCCTGGGCTACAACACCGCCAGTTGTTGCTCGGAAGTGCTGTTAGCACAGTGAACACTTGCTCCTGTGTTACTGGGGTTCAGTAATGTCAGCTGTTCCCCTGCTGTGTGTACGGCAAAAAGTCCTGCTGCCTCCACCCTGTTCTCCTTCATCCCTGGGCTACAACACCGCCAGTTGTTGCTCGGAAGTGCTGTTAGCACAGTCTACACTTGCTCCTGTGTTACTGGGGTTCAGTAATGTCAGCTGTTCCCCTGCTGTGTGAACGGCAAAAAGTCCTGCTGCCTCCACCCTGTTCTCTTCTCATCCCTGGGCTACAACACCGCCAGTTGTTGCTCGGAAGTGCTGTTAGCACAGTGAACACTTGCTCCTGTGTTACTGGGGTTCATAATGTCAGCTGTTCCCCTGCTGTGTGAACGGCAAAAAGTCCTGCTGCCTCCACCATGTTCTCTTCTCATCCCTGGGCTACAACACCGCCAGTTGTTGCTCGGAAGTGCTGTTAGCACAGTGAACACTTGCTCCTGGTTACTGGGGTTCAGTAATGTCAGCTGTTCCCCTGCTGTGTGTACGGCAAAAAGTCCTGCTGCCTCCACCCTGTTGTCTTCTCATCCCTGGGCTTCAACACTGCCAATTGTTGCTCGGAAGTGTCATTGGCACGGGTACTCACTCCTGCCCAGACTCGTTACAGCACGCCATCTGTTTCCTGTCAGTGTAAACGTCACTTAGCCTCCAATAAGTTGTCCTGTCGTGTTGCGGTCGGGTTAGCCGACTCTATGGTGCTTGGAGTTTAGGTGCTTCCTATGTGTGCTGCGGGATATGCAAATAAAGGCTGTTTCCGTTGTGACAATAGGACAATCACCCACTGTAGTACTGTGGGATTCGGTAACTGCGGCGGCTCGCGGCCTGTCATCTTAAATTTCCATGGGTACCTTCTGCTACCCGTCCGGGTTCCAGTACCGTCAGCTGGTTCTCCGCAGTGCCTTTGGCCTAGGTGCCTCCATCTCGGTATCCAAGTTCCAGCAATGTCTGCTGGTCCTTGGTAGTGCTTTGGAGCACAGGTACCTCCTGCTTAGTAACCGTGTCCCAGTAACGTCAGTGGTCCTCGGTTGTGCCATTGGCTCTTTTCCTTCTGCTGCCCCTCCGGGTTCCAGCACAGTCAGCTGGTCCTTGTTATTTGGATTGGCTCTTGTACCTTATGCTACCCATCCGGGTTCCAGTACCGTCAGCTGGTTCTCCGCAGTGCCTTTGGCCTAGGTGCCTCCATCTCGGTATCCGAGTTCCAGCAATGTCTGCTGGTCCTTGGTAGTGCTTTAGAGCACAGGTACCTCCTGCTTAGTAACCGTGTCCCAGTAACGTCAGCTGGTCCTCGGTTGTGCCATTGGCTCTTTTCCTTCTGCTGCCCCTCCGGGTTCCAGCACAGTCAGCTGGTCCTCGTTACTTGGATTGGCTCTTGTACCTTCTGCTACCCATCCGGGTTCCAGTACCGTCAGCTGGTTCTCCGCAGTGCCTTTGGCCTAGGTGCCTCCATCTCGGTATCCGAGTTCCAGCAATGTCTGCTGGTCCTTGGTAGTGCTTTAGAGCACAGGTACCTCCTGCTTAGTAACCGTGTCCCAGTAACGTCAGCTGGTCCTCGGTTGTGCCATTGGCTCTTTTCCTTCTGCTGCCCCTCCGGGTTCCAGCACAGTCAGCTGGTCCTCATTACTTGCATTGACTCTTGTACCTTCTGCAACATTTACAAATTGAAGATTTTTTCAATGCTTTTTTGGGTAATCACTCTGGATCTCCAACAATGAAGACGACAAACCTGATGACCACCCCGAAGAAGATGACGACCACAAGGACGACGAGCATCAAGCCAACCAGCCTAAACACCATCACAAAGAAGAAATAAAAGATTACCAAACAGGACTAAGAAGGTTAAGACAAACTACAAGATACAGAACAAGAGACTTAAGAACAATAAGCAGAAGATCAAAAAGCAGAAGAACATGAAGTATAAGACCAAAATGAAGAGCAAAATATATGCTCTAAATTATAAGCAGAAGAAGACTAAGCAGTGTATGGGAGTGAGTCCGTTCCTCCTCGTGGTGCCCCTGGAAAATGCCTGCTGCTGCAGGCTAAACTGAACACGGACAAATACTGTTGTAATTTAAATCTTTTGTGACAGCAAGAACGGAAGGATGAAAAATTCATACTTTGACAGATTACAAGTACAGGATTCTCTGTCACAAATAAGAATATGATGAAGAAGATGAAGTACAATATGAATAAGAATAATAGTTTAATAAGAAGAATCTGAGTAATGTTAACAAAAAGATGAATAGCAAGAAGTTTAAGAAGAAGATAAAGAAGGTGAAGATGAAGAATAATTTGATGAAAAAGATGATGCTGCTGAAGATTATGAAGGAGAAAGTGTGTGAAAAGTTAAAAAGGTGAAGAGCATGGAAGTTGTGAAATATACATATTTGCCAAAATAGAAAAAACGTTAACAACATTGTCAATTTCTTCGTCAATCCGAACATCTTTAAAAAAAAAAATATTTATGCTATTCCATTTGATTGGGTTAAACATCTATGCCTTTAATGTCTCCTCAACCTTCCACAATACATTGTACATTACTCTTTGTTGTTTTCCTTCATGTACAATTAACCAACAAGGCAAGAATGGGGTTTTTTTAATTTCGATATTTTGTTCCCATAGACTTACATTGGATTTCCGGTATCGGTATCGGGTATCGCCGATATTTTTTGGGTATCGGCGATACCATTCCGATTCCGATACTTTTGGATATCGGAAAGTATCGCTCAACCCTAGTCACAACCACTGTCATCACAGAAGGTATTAAACGGACATCTGATATCCACAGTCACGGCAGACACGGCTTTCCCAGACCCAGCAGACTCTAAACATTGGCTCCTGAATCTTGTCATGTATAGTGTACAGTTCCTATAGCGTCTTGTGCTTGGGTGCGAGAAAACACATGAGACACAGGTTGATATGAAATGACTTGTATTACTTCATACAAGCATGCAGAAAAGGTCACACAGTTTGCAGGAACAGAGGCAGGAGACACAGCAGGCAGTAACTTCAAGCTCTACAATAACTCTCCAAAGCAGGTTCAGGATCTCTTCTCTGTACCGTAATTCCTCTGCAAACATGGATTCACCAGACAGCAGGTTTCCAGAGTCCAAAAGTGTTCCAAAGTTCCTCAGTAGGAAATAGCTGGAGTCCAAAATCCTAGGTTTCCAGGAGTCAGGTCACAGGCTGACTGAAGCTTGATTCAGGAGCACTGATTGTTCAGCTGAGGCTGCTTAAGAAGCAAGAGGAGAGAATCAGGCGGGAACATGAAAGCTGGAACCTCCATATTAACTGAGGGCAAGATAGCTGCAGCAAGACAAAAGCAAAATGGCCGACGGAAAACTGAGTTTCAAGGAACATGTCAAAAGAGACAAAGAACCTTACACTGACATCACGAGACAAGGTAGGCCACCAAAAGGACCGACTAACCAAGTCTCTGGTACCAAAAATTCCGGGATGACCGGCCAACGCGGAACAATGAATCTCAGACATCACACTCTTTTTCCACTGGTCCGGGACAAACAATTTCCCAACAAGGCAGCGCTCGGGCCTATCCTCCTGACACCCCTCCAGAGCCAGTCTCAAATTGGGCGAGATGGCGGAAAGAACTACCCCTTCTTTCAAAATAACAGAAGGATCAGATAACTCAGGAGAGTCCGCAAGGAAACTCCTCGAGAGGGCATCCGCCTTAACATTCTTAGTGCCAGGAAGAAAGGAAACCACAAAATTAAAACGTGTGAAAAACAAGGCCCACCTGGCCTGTCTAGGATTAAGTCGCTTGGCAGATTCCAGATAAACCAAATTCTTATGGTCCGTAAGGACCACCACCTGATGTTTGGCTCCCTCCAGCCAATGTCTCCACTCTTCAAAAGCCCACTTCATGGCCAATAACTCCCGATTACCCACGTCATAATTACGTTCAGTAGGAGAAAATTTTCGAGAGAAAAAGGCACAAGGGTTACTTTTAGAGGTCTCTGGATCTCTTTGGGACAAAACGGCACCTGCCCCAATTTCAGAGGCATCAACCTCCACCTGAAATGGCAGAGAAACATCAGGCTGCCGTAGAACAGGAGCAGAAGTGAATCTCTGCTTAAGTTCCTGAAATGCAGAGACTGCCTCAGGAGGCCAATTCACCACATCAGAACCCTTTTTGGTCAAATCAGTTAATGGTTTAACAATAACCGAGAAATTACCAATAAATTTACGATAAAAATTGGCAAAACCCAAAATCTTTGAAGAGCCTTTAATGAAGTAGGTTGGACCCAATCACAGATGGCCTGCACCTTAACCGGGTTCCATTTCAATAACAGATGGGGACAAAATGAATCCCAGAAATGAGATCCTCTGTACGCCAAAAAGACACTTTGATCCCTTCACATACAGAGCATTCTCTCTCAAAATCTGGAATACAGTTCGAACATGTTTCACATGAGAGTCCCAGTCATTGGAAAAAATCAAGATATCATCCAAATAAACAATCAGAAATTTATCCACAAAATCCCTGAAAATGTCATTCATGAAGGACTGAAGACAGAAGGAGCATTAGTGAACCCAAAGGGCATCACAAGGTACTCAAAATGCCCCTCAGGGGTATTAAATGCTGTCTTCCATTCATCCCCGTGCTTAATGCGAATAAGGTTATATGCCCCCTGAGGTCAAGCTTGGTAAACCAAGTAGCGTTTTTCACCCTGGAAAACAGGTCAGAAATCAAGGGTAACGGATATTGCTATTTCACAGTAATATTGTTCAAAAGACGATAATCAATACACGGCCTTAATGAACCATCCTTTTTGACCACAAAGAAAAAACCGGCATCTAAGCGTGAAGAGGATGGTCTGATATGACCCTTCTCCAATGACTCCTTGATATAAGACCGCATAGCGTCATGTTCAGGTACAGACAAGTTAAAAAGGCGACCTTTAGGGAATTTACTACCAGGCACTAATTCAATAGCGCAGTCATAGCTCCTATGGGAGGCAAGGATGCAGATTTACTTTCGCTAAACACATCAGAAAAATCAATCAAAAAGTCAGGAACATCCTGAGCCTGGGGGAGGCAGAAAAAACAGGAGTGTTGGTATTAACACATTGGCAGCCCCAACTGGTTACAGACACAGATTTCCAATCCAAAACAGGATTATGAGACTGTAACCAAGGGAAACCCAGTACGATAATGTCATGCAGATTATACAGAACCAAAAATTTGCAGCTCTCCTGATAATCAGGTTCAACCCTCATTATCACCTGAGTAGAGAACTGAGGTTTATTCTCAGCCAAAGGGGTAGAATCGATCCCCAGTAGGTGAATAGACTTCCGTAGGGGTATCAAGGGAAACCCACAACGTTTAGCAAAATCAAAATCCATCAGGTTAATAGCTGCTCCCGAATCAACGAAAGCCTGAGCAGAAAATGAGGACAGAGAGCATATCAGGGTAACAGTTAATAAAAACTTAGTCTGAACACTACCCAAGACAACTGAGCGTGCAAAACGTCTTCCCCGCTTAGGGCAGACCGAAACAGCATGAGAGGCATCACCACAGTAGAAACATAACCCATTGCGCTTTCGAAACTCATGACGCTGTGCCCCAGAAACCACTCTATCACACTGCATGGATTCAGAAGCAGGTTCACAAGGCAACACTATTCCACGCATACTTCTCCGCTTACGCAAACGTCTGTCAATTTGAATCGCTAATGACATAGAATCATTGAGACCAGAGGGGACAGGGAATCCCACCATAACATCCTTTACATTATCTGACAGACCCTTCCGAAAAAGGGCTGCCAAAGCGTCGTCATTCCATTTGGTCAGGACTGCCCACCTACGGAATCTCTGACAGTATAACTCAGCGTCATCAAGCCCCTGATTTAATGCCAACAAGGCTTTTTCAGCTTGATCAGTGACATTAGGCTCATCGTATAATAACCCCAAAGCCTGAAAAAATGCATCAACATCACTCAAAACAGGATCCCCAGGTGTCAGGGAAAAATCCCAATCCTGAGGATCGCCGCGCAGGAGAGAGATGACAATTTGAACCTGCTGCGCTGCGTTCCCTGAGGACTTAGATTTTAAGGCAAAAAACAATTTACAGTTATTTTTGAAATTCAGAAACTTAGCTCGATCCCCTAAAAACAAATCTGGCATGGGAATCCTAGGTTCCACAACAGGCAACCCAGCAAGATAGGCAGCAATACTCCGAACCTCAGTGGCAAGCTGATCCACACGGCCAGACAACTGTGAAACTCCATTGAGAGAAAAAATCCTCCCCAGCACCCAGAGATACAGAGGGAAAAAAAAACAATGCAACAAACAGAAAAATATCTCTGACAACTCTGACAACCTTTTTTCTTTCACAATATTTTTCCCTTCTGTGAGTACCATACAATTTTCAATTTTTTGGCCGGTGATACTTTTATGTTTCGGTAGCTGAGGAGTGCAGGTAAAAAAGGCAATACACCAGAGCAGTTGGAATCTATGAGATTGCAGTACCCTGACTAACCACCACAACTAGAGGCAGCCGTGGAGCGTTCCTACGTTGGTCCTAGACGCCTCGTCACAGCCTGAGAAACTAACTACACCTAAAGATAGAAAGAGGAAAGCTATCTGCCCCGGAGCAGATCCCCAAAGAACACAGAAAGCCCCCAAACATGTAATGGCGGTTAGACAAGAAGAAATACTGACACAGACAGAAAATAGTATGAGCAAACGTTGGGGCCCAAACTACCTAAATAGAAAAGGATAGGAAGGGCACTTACTGCAATTCCAAAAAACCCTGAAAAGCACCAACTCTACTAATTTCAAAAACACCTGAGATCACACGACCTCTACCACCTAAATTAGTTCTCTGGTGTAACAAAATCAAAACAGCAGCCACTGAAAAAACTGGAAAAAGCAAATGTACAAACATCAGTGGCTGAACTAAACTGAGAGGGCAAAAGCCCCCGGAGGGGACCCTGAAGGCCCCCACAGAAGTGCAGGACAAAATGCAAAAATCAAGCTCAAAAACAAAAAGAAGAAAATGTCTTATCTGTTAGCAGGAGATGCAGACACGACACAGCAGGCTACAAAGGAAACAGGAATCAAGGATTGAGACCAGAACAATTGATCACCGGCAACCCTGATGGGAAGGCGACTCCCTTATATAAGACCAGTCAGTAACACCTGATTCCTAATCCTCACAATCTTCACTGGACAGTCCAGTACCGCTTGTAACCACCAGAGGGAGCCTCTGCTCAGAACTCATTTCAAGCCCATTCACAACACTTTACCATATAATGTACTGGAGAACCGGAACAAAATTAACAAAATTCCAAGTGGGGTGAAATTGCAAAAAAAAAAAGAAAATTCTTTAATTTTTTTTTTTTTACCATGTTCACTAAATGCTAAAACTAAACTGCTATTTTGATTTTTCAGGACATTACAAGTTCGCAGATAACAAACATGTATAGTTCTTTTTTATTTAAATAATGAAAAAAAATCCAAGGCTTCTTAAAAAGGAAAAAAAAAAACGGCACCATTTACCGTGACTACATTTTGAGTGCAGTGCTGTTGTTTTTATCGATACCATTTTGGGATAGATACGATCTTTTAATCACCAGTTATTGCATTTTATTGCAGTTTATTGCAATGTTTCGACAATCAAATAAATGTAATTCTGGCGTTTAGATTTTTTAGTCTTTAGACCGTTTACCAATCAAATTAATTATTTTGATATTTTGATAGCTGGGGCATTTCTTAACACAGTGATATCAAATATGTCTATTTTTTAAATAGGGGTGATTTGAACTTTCATATTTTTTTCATTTTTTTATCTTTTCAAAAACTTTTTTTACACTTTTTACATGCTTCAAAAGTCTCCTCAGGAGACTTGAAGCTAAGATCTTCTGATCGCTTGTGCTTCACATAGTAGGGCTTCAGTCCTGCTATGTGTAGCAGAATTGATCATCTGTATGAACTCCGGCCTCATGAAGACCTCAGGTTGTCATGCCATCCTATCATTGTCCCGCAGTCACGTGACAGTGGCTCTGATGGGCAGAGCTAGTGATCTGCTTCCGGCACAATCATGATGAATCCCACAATCAGAGATTGACAGTGGCATTTAACATGTTAACAGCTATGGGTGGATCGCAATTTCACCCACGGCTGTTAAGGGCATATGTCAGCTAATGAAATCAGCTGTCATGTGGTGAAAAAGATTCGGGCTCAGAGCCAGAGCCCGCTTTGAAGGGGGAGACATGACATATGACATGTAAATAAGTCATATGTCGTTAAGTGGTTAAAGAGAACCTGCCTCTAGATCAGTGTTTCTCAACTCCAGTCCTCAGGACCCACCAACAGGTCATGTTTTCAAGATTTCCTTAGTATTGCACAGGTGATAATTTTATCACCTGCTCAAGCATTAATTCCATCACCTTTGCAATACTAAGGAAATCCTGAAAACATGACCTGTTGGTGGGTCCTGAGGACTGGAGTTGAGAAACACTGCTCTAGATTCATACTGCCCAAACAATGGTCACCATGAATTATAGTCTGGGTGCACAATTGCAACCAGTTATGTTTTATTCTACTCTTAAACACCACAGCTAGGGATAATGTGGCTCCCCTGAGGTTCCAGTCGCCACAGAGGTACTGCACCACATCCAGAGGTGTTGCATCCCACTCTCAGGTAAGGAGGGAGCGCTACCCAGGACTCTAACACTCGCACCCAACACACACTAGTTCAGTCAAGGCACCTGGGCGTACCCTTTCGAGGAGGGCTTCATCTCAGACTGGGTAGGAAAGGGTGTTGTGGACTGGGTGGAGAAGGTAGAAAAGGGGAGGAGCTTAGAGAGTGAGAAGAACAGAGAATTGTGAGGAGGAAGTGAAAGTGAGCAGACATGCTGACAAGGAGCTCCCTGTCAGAGGGAACTAGGAAGAACAGAGTAGTTGGTCTGATGAGACAGAAGGAGAAGGAGTGCAGCAGACAGAGAATCACGAGGGGAGGCTGAAGAAGCTCCCAGGAGGACAGAAGTGGCCCCTGAGACTAGTGGAGGATTACAAGATTCAGCTAGCAAGCCGGAGGCAGGGGTAGCTGTAGTTGTCTCAGCCACATCCACAATTAATCACCCCAAAAGGCAGCCATATAGGAGCAAGGGGACTCAGAGGACGTCGCCTGACAAAGTCCGCGGCTGCTGGCTTGGGACACTGATTGTGTAGGTGCTGGGCTGGAAGGAGGAAGCAAGCACGGTGAGACAGCCAGGAGAGGAACATACTGAAGGGAGTCCTGGAAAGGTGTATCCTGATCTACGTGGGAGTTTGCTGGGCCTCTCATCTGGAGGACATGGCACCAAGCGGGAATCTGCGCACAAGTGAGCTGTGAGTAAAGCATTGGAAACTGTACCCTACTGTGTCCTCTGAATCATTCCTGCGTCACCTGCCCTGCACCACACTCACCACTAATATCACCTTTATCATCCTAACTGCCCTGGAACACAGCTCTACCCATGGAGAGCTTAACTATCTTTGCTGCCCTATCATCACCCCAGAGGATCTGCATTGCAGCGTCGGTCCCCTGACCGAATACCCCAGGTGGCGACATGAACATTAAATCTTATACAAACTTTATTTCCCATTTTCATTAAATCCCTTTTTATTGAACGCCCAGGGCCATGGACCAGGTCACCGCTGCCGTGACACTGCCCCTTTAAGAAGTGGCCCAGTAACAAGTATCCCCACTGCCCAGGCAGGCTCTCCAATATGCGGATCTAATTCAAATTTGCTGACATCTAAAAATGCTAGAATTCACATAAAACCTTACATTTCAAGAAATTTGACTCATAATCGATCTATTTGCAGATCGATCCTCTCATCTTTAGCAGTAGGATTTCAGAGAAAACACGGTTTGAGAAGCCAGTTCATGGTATAGGACATGGTTAATGTCCTGTCCACTCAGGGTTAACTTTTGCTGGCCTCCCTTTGGATCTGGGAGGGTATTTATACCCAGTCCAGAGGGAGATTCTCTGTCAGCTATACTTTCGTTGTGACTGTGTATTTGACCCCCCTGGTTTGCGTGTATACTGCTCTGCTTGTTTGACTCCTGTGTATGACCCGGTCTGTTTGCTCACTCTGCTCTCTGTCTCACGTTTTGCTTATATTGTCTTCTCCGGTTCTGACCTTCTGGCTTGGCTATCGATACTCTGTTACCGTTTTGTCCCTATTGTACTGTCTATTGCCCGCTCTGGTTTACTGATCTATTGCTACGTCCTGACTATCCGCTCTGTCTAACCCTTTGGTACTATCGTGCTATCTTGTGCTCTGATCTCGGCCTGTCCTGGTTTTCGTCTCTGTCTTTGCCCCTTGGTAACTTTATCTCGTCGTTACCCTGCTAGGAGTTTTCCTGCAGTTCCTAGATCTCTGGAGCTTAGGCCACGCCCCAGCAGTCATGTGCTGCAGGTCCTGTTAGTCTGCAGTACACATCATTCATTACTGCTGCCTCTGAGAGACGTGTGGCCAGCTCCGCCCCTTGGCTGTCACATGCTGCGGAAGGTCCTGTTACACAGAAACACACGTCTTCTCTGCTGCGGCTCTGCTTACAGGTATCTTGGGGCACAGTTGGTTTACTTAGGACACGTGCACTGGCTCAGTGAGCATGTGCAGTGCGGTGTCCTTGACAGCCAGTCAGAGACTATAGGGAGACACTGTCTCTTCTCTCTGCCTCGCTCCAGGTGATTAACAGGTGTCAATGCATGCACACAGTTCGGGAAGCAGGAATCCAGTGACAGGTTCCCTTTAAAGTATCCAGCTGGCTTCACTAAAGACAACAGTTGCTTTTATAAACCTGAACTATTATATTCTTCAAACTGAAAGGCATTTTCTCGCGATTTATCCTTAGGAGCACATTGGCACTTCAGAACAGTGTCATGCTTGCGCCACTGGCCTGAACTGTGAGCTATCCAATGCTGCAGCAGCGCAAGGGCAATAAAACTGGCCAGATCCAGCCTGAATTAGATCAGTGCTTAGCAGCTATTAAGAAGAGTTTATAGCATAGTGCATGATCGACAACTGCTGCCAGTCTGCAGCGTTGGTCAGTAACCTTGGTAGCCTTTATTACACAATAAACTTGAACAATTTCAGTGAGGATTTTTAACAAGAAATAAATTAGAAATGTACCTGTTATTTCAAGCACTTTTGAATTTTAACCATTCTTTGTCTATCCGTGGATTATGTGAAAAATTCTTAATAGGTATAGCTGATAGGCAATAGCCACATCTTTGTGCATATCTATTTTCATCAATGCCTCAGATTTTGAATTTATAATCCTACAGAGAGAATGAAGTAATGTACCATAAAGTAAAGTAACAACCATAACAATGGTTAAATATAAGATCAATTTCTTTATTATTCAATAAATCTGTTACATAATATAAAAGGGTAAATACCCAAACAACAAAACAAGATGGGTGTGAAAGGGGAAAGAAACCTAACAACACCAGCAGTCAGAAAAGTCTCATGAAGCATGATGGCAAGCAGATTAATAAACTGTCACACAGAGCGAAGCGAGGGCAGAATGTCACATATATCTCAGAGTAACGACATATATAACAACCAAGAGATTAAAGAATACATGTGACAGCAAAAGTTATAGGGAATAGAGGTCCATCAGAGCTGCCCAGTATTAGGCATAAAGTGCCACTCATAGTGCAGTTAAAGTGTCAGTGCTTACCCATGTGGGGGAGACCAAGGTGACCAGCTGGGTTGGTTATAGCCCAGACGAGCGTTTTCGCGTAGCAGGCTTCCTCGGGGGGCTTTGAATTCAGTCTGTGTGTTGAATAAGGATAAAAGTGACCCTTATTACTGGCAATCTATTTGTCAGTTTGTCTGTTTCCTTACTGTCTGTCCAAAATCAAAAGATACAAATATTACAGAAATGTAGAAAAACAGCATCGGATTTGCATTTTGGCTTGTTATTCAGAGCACATGACAGAGCGGTAAATCCTGCTGTATTGCTGCTGATCTCTATGTGGGGTTCCATTTCATAGGTCAAATGTTTCCTGCAGGCAGTTCACATAGAAAAGAACTCTGGTGTAGTCTGATATGCAGAATTAAAAAAACAACAACATTATTTGCAATGAATTATAATCAACATTCACATTCGCTGCACACAAACTCCAAATATGCATATCTAAATGAGGCTTCCTCTTAAGCAAAACACGCCCATACCTATAAACCTCTTCTCAACATTTGTCTACAAGTGAGTATTTCTTATGGCAGGTTCAGGTGTATTGACAAAGTTGGGGACCTGAGCCCTCTTCATACACATCTGGTATCAGCTGCAATTTTCAGCAGGCATCTGCCTCTATCAGCAGCAATCAGAGCTAGCTCCAATCACTGCTCAGTGGCAACATTGAGAGTAGAGACATTAAAGTGCTCATTGCCCCCCATTATTCAAATACAAGGTGCCGATGGGTTACCATGGCAGCTAGAGACCTTCTGAAGACCCCTGATGCTGCCACTTTGATACACCTATGAAGTTTTATAGGAGATTGTTCATTTCCTCATATTTTGCAATACCAAAGTATTGCTGCAGTAACCAATGTGAAAGCGATCAACCAGGTTGACGCCCCTAAACGGACTAAAAATATGTGTAAAAAATAGTTAAGAGAATTCTTAAATATAAGAAATGAAAAATTTAATTCACCCCTTTCTATTTCTTAAAATAAAATATAATAAAAAATAAACAATTGATTTTGCAGCATCGATAATAGTCTAATTTAAAAAAAACATAAATACACTGCTCAAAAAAATAAAGGGAACACTCAAATAACACATCCTAGATCTAAATGAATGAAATATTCTCATTGAATACTTTGTTCTGTACAAAGTTGAATGTGCTGTCAACATAATCACACAAAAATCATCAATGGAAATCAAATTTTTGAACCAATGGAGGCCTGGATTTAGAGACCCCCAAAATGAAAGTGGAAACAAGTCAAAATGATGCTCAGTATTGAGTGTGTCCTCCACGTGCCTGTATGACCTCCCTACAACCCCTGGGCATGCTCCTGATGAGGTTGCAGATGTTCTCCTGAGGCATCTTCTCCCAGACCTGGACTAAAGCATCCGTAAACTCCTGGACAGTCTGTGGTGCAATGTAACGTTGGTGGATGGAGCGAGACATGCTGTTCCAGATGTTCTCAATTGGATTCAGGCCTGGGGAACGGACGGGCCAGTCCATAGCTTTAATGCCTTCATCTTGCAGGAACTGCTGACACACTCCAGCCACATGAGGTCTGACATTGTCCTGCATTAGGAGGAACCCAGGGCCAAACGCTCCAGCATATGGTCTCACAAGGGGTCTGAGGATCTCATCTGGGTACCTAATGGCAATCAGGCTACCTCTGGCGAGCACATGGATGTGGCCCTCCAAAGAAATGCCACCCCACACCATTACTGACCCACTGCCAAACCGGTCATGCTGAAGGATGTTGCAGGCAGCAGATCGCTTTCCATGGCGTCTCCAGACTCTGTCAAGTCTGTCACGTGCTGAGTGTGAACCTGCTGCCTGCAACATCCTTCAGAATGACTGATTTGGCAGTGGGTCAGTAATGGTGTGAGGTGGCATTTTTTTGGAGGGCCACACAGCCCTCCATGTGCTCGCCAGAAGTGGCCTGACTGCCATTAGGTACCGAGATGAGATCCTCAGACCCCTTTTGAGACCATATGCTGGTGCGGTTGGCCCTGGGTTCCTCCTAATGCAGGACAATACCAGGCCTCATGTGGCTGGAGTGTGTCAGCAATTCCTGCAAGATGAAGGCATTGAAGCTATGGACTGGCCTTCCCGTTCCCCAGACTTGAATCCGATTGAGCACATCTGGGACAGCATGTCTCGCTCCATCCACCAACGTCACTATGCACCACAGACTGTCCAGGAGTTGACGGATGCTTTAGTCCAGGTCTGGGAGGAGATCCCTCAGGAGGACATCTGCAACCTCATCAGGAGCATGCCCAGGCGTTGTAGGGAGGTCGTACAGGCACGTGGAGGCCACACACAATACTAAGCATCATTTTGACTTTTTTCCACTTTAATTTTGGGGGTCTCTCCAAATCCAGGCCTCCATTGGTTCAAAAATTTGATTTCCATTAATGATTTTTGCGTGATTATGTTGTCAGCACTTTCAACTTTGTACACAACAAAGTATTCAATGAGAATATTTCATTCATTTAGATCTAGGATGTGTTATTTGAGTGTTCCCTTTATTTTTTTTGAGCAGTGTATTTAACTCATATGGTAAACAAATTGAAACACCGAAATTGCTTTTTTTTGGTCACAGAACTGCCCCAAAAAATGCAATGAATAGTAAGTCATGCAATAAGTATTTAAAAATGTCACCAAAAAAATCTACAGCTCACTACACATAAAAGAAACTTTCATACACCACTACTGATGGAAAATAAAATTGTGGATCTTGAAAAATTGGGAGCCAAAGCTATTTTGTTTTTTACAAAGTATGGTTCTGCTTTGATCGTATTGATCTCTGTTGCAAGGACATTTTTACTAGTGATGAGTAGGGTTGAGCATTCCGATACTGCAAATATCGGGTATCGGCCGATATTGGCTGTATCGGAATTCCGATTCCGAGTACCGATATTTTCGTCAGATCGGATGCCGGAATCGGATTTGTCACTGTCACTGTCAGTGTCCGTCGGTCGGGTCTGTCAGGAGTCAGCGGCACTTACCCGGCAGAAGATCTCCGGCGGTCACATCCCGGACTGCTTCATGGCCGCCATCCTCTTCTCCCCGGCGGTCACATGCAGTTTCTCGCGATAACTGCAGTGACTGCTGGGTAATCGCGGCCGTAAAGCAGTCAGTCCGATGACATCACCGCCGGGGAAGCAGGTAATCAGCTGTGCTGCGTTGCGATGACAGGCTCTGCCTGTCATTGCGATGTAGCAGAGCTGGATCGTCGTGGGACAATCGTTACTATGGACTGCGTCGGACAGGTGGTATACTGTTGGTTTGTTTTTTTTCTTTTTTTACAGGAGATCGATGGCGTCGCAGGAATGAGAGAGTAATAAAAGAAATGAAAACTGTGTTGTCTCTTTTATTTCATTAAAAGACTTTTTTCTTGCTGTGTCTTTTTTCTAAACATTTAAAAACTTTGGGATTAATAATGGATCGGTGTCTTATTGACGCCTATCCATTATTAACCGGGCTTATTGTCACCGTGCAATCAACGGTGACATTAACCCCTTATTACCCCGCTTGCCACCGCTACAGGGCAAGTGGGAAGAGCCGGGTAAAGTGCCACAATTGGCACATCTTTTGATGCGCCAAATGTGGGGACTGCTGTAGCCTGGTATTATTAGGCTGTTGAGGGCCAAAATCCATGGGCCTTGACAGTCTTTTAATACCAGGCAGCAGCAGTCTGCATTTTACTTGGCTGGTTAACAAAAATAGGGGGGATCCCCACGCCGTTTTTTTTTCGAGGGGATCCCCTATTTTTGTTAACCAGCCAAGCTAAGCAGACTGCTGTGGCCTGGTATTATCAGGCTTGCAAGGTCCATGGATATTGGATCCTTACCAGCCTGAAAAACCAGGCCTCAGCGGTCTGCTTCATCTGGCTGGTTAACAAAAATAGGGGGGACCCCACGCCAATTTTTTTCGAGGGGATCCCCTATTTTTGTTAATCAGCCAAGATATGCAGACTGCTGTGGCCTGGTATTATCAGGCTGGCAAGGTCCATGGATCTTGGCTCCTTAACAGCCTGAAAATCCAGGCCTCAGCGGTCTGCTTCATCTGGCTGGTTAACAAAAATAGGGGGGACCCCACGCCATTTTTTTTTCGAAGGGAACCCCTATTTTTGTTAATCAGTTCCCTCTGACGTCACTGATGGTGTCCCTGGCTGACCTGAAGTGAAAGTGGAAAGCAATCAATTAAGCTTTCCACTTCCTCTCCTGTCAGCCAGGAGAGGAGCTCATTCATTTGGGGGTTTACTGTGAGGCTGCAGCATTAGCTGCGGTCCCTGCAGTAAACATTAACCCTTTCTGAAGGATTACACCGTGGGACCTGACTGTGCATTGGATTGGTAAGAATAATTTTGCTTTATTATTTTATTTTTATTACAGGAAATGGTTTTAGCAGGTAAATAAAATATGGTCAAAAACTGTGTGATTATTTCATTAAACTTCTTTTTTATTAAAGTGTGTGTGTTTGATTTTTCTTTCATACAATAGGATTAATAATTGATAGTTGTCTAATTGACAGCTCTCAATTATTAACCTGGCTTAAAGTGACCTTTCAATTGCAAGGTCATTTTAACCCCTTATTAACCCATTCGCCACCGCTACAGGGCAATGGGAATAGACGGGCAAAGTGCCAGAAAGGGCAAATGTAATTAGAGATTTGCCCTTTCTGGGGTGTCTGGGGGCAGATGTTAGTAGCCGGGGGGGGCCAAAAATAATGGTCCCTCTCTGGGCTATTATTATCTGCCCCCACTCACTGGCTTTGTCTGTCTGGTTGCGAAAATAGGGCGGGAGCCCACGCATATTTTTTTTCAGCAATTTTACACCTCATATATATATATACATGTCATTGAGTTTGTGACACAATATATATATATATATATATATATATATATATATTTATAGTTCATACACTTCTACATAGTATAATAGCCGCTAATTCAATTGCCGGCTTTTGTGAAAATGCAGAACCCGACATGAAATGACACTTGGTGTACATAGGGTTAACCATGTCTTTTCATGTCCTTTGCTATCTGATTTGCACAAACAATTAAATCAGTCTATGTGTGCAAAATTTCACACCTGTAGGGGTTAATTAAAGGTGTAAATTCGTAGCAAAAAAGTCCGTTTTTTTTACAACGAATTTACACCTTTAATTAACCCCTACAGGTGTGAATTTTGCACACATAGACTGATTTAATTGTTTGTGCAAATCAGATAGCAAAGGACATGAAAAGACATGGTTAACCCTATGTACACCAAGTGTCATTTCATGTCGGGTGCTTCTGTCTTTTCACAGAAACCGGCTTTACCCGGCAATTGAATCAGAGGATATTTTACTATGTAGAAGTGTATAAACTATACATATATGTATATATATATGTCACAATGACATGTATATATATATATGTATTCTATGTGTGTATATTTAGTGTTTACAAGGAAAGAATGGTTTTTTTTAGTTACGATATTTTGTTCCCATAGACTTACATGGGACTTCCGGTATCGGTATCGGTATCGCCGATATTTTAATGGTATCGGCGATACCATTCCGATTCCGATACTTTTGGATATCGGAAAGTATCGCTCAACTCTAGTGATGAGCGAATTTGCTCGGAAAACGATTGCCAAACATAAATTCTGCACGAATATGGCACATTCAGATTCCTGATCGGAAACACGAGCAAAATTTTATAAAATTGGGAAAAATCTGTAACATTCGGTGAAAGTGCAAGAAAATATTTGCTTTGCTGCGAAAGTATTTTCTGCACTTTAGCAACAATAATGTTGGTGTATCATAAGCGTTTTGCACGTGTTTGATGAGGTGGGTTTTCAGAGCTCAGAGGCGCGACGTTCTTGTAAATTAGTAATTTTTTATTTTTTTTCGTTTCCTAACTTTATATGTGCACATTACCGTTAGCAAATCAGGGTGCAGGAAACACTCACAATGTCCTGAAACAACGAGTTGTGTCATTGGCTGCTGAAATCACATGCCCATCTCCATGAAAATAGCAGACATCTTGTTTTAGCCCCATTTTGATACTGTAACAGTGCAGAGAAGCTGGTCCTGACGCTGGCACTGTTAACAGCAAGATTTTAGCTAGTTAGTTAGGCGGTTGTAAATCATTCAGATAGTGTAGATAGTGTCCAGTGTGGCTATTAAATTTTTCTTCCAGCAAGTGTGTTGTACACTACTTCTATTGTGCTCCATGCACGAGTATAGCATTCTAATTAATATTTTTTCACTAGCTAAATGTGAAAAAGCCTGGTGTATTCCAGATTTTAGCTAGTTAGCTAGGTGGTTGTATATCTGTCAGATAGTGTAGCTAGCTGATGTCCAGTGTGGCTGTTAAATTTACCTTCCAGCATTTTGTTTTTTTGGCCTTTACTGAGGTCCACAGACAAAGCCAGCAGGGCATATGTCCTACAAGTGTTGTGCACTGCTTCTATTTTGCTCCATGTACGAGTATAGCGTTTTAAATAATATTTTTTCACTAGCTAAATGTGAAACAGCCTGCTATATCCCACCTTGTCATTTAGTGCTGTGGTGACATGAAACTGTCTGCAGACCTAAGGCACATTAAAATAAAAATATATTTTTTTCTGTTGCTGAATGTTATACAGCCCGCCGAATCCCACATTGTCATGTTGTGGTGGTGATATGAACCTGTCTGCAGACCTAACGTGGATTAAAATAAATTATAATATTTTCTGTTGCTGAATATGATACAGCCTGCCGTATCCCACATTGTCATGTTGTGGTGATGATATGAACCTGTCTGCAGACCTAAAGTGGATTAAAAAAATTATAATATTTTCTGTTGCTGAATGTGATACAGCCTGCCGTATCCCACATTGTCATTTTGTGGTGTTGTTATGAAGCTGTCTGCAGACCTCAAGCACATTAAAATATTTATTTTTTTATGTTGTTAAACATAATACAGACCTCTATAACCAACCTTTTCATTTAGTGGCATTGAAATTGTTCAGTGTGCAGAGTTGTTGCACATTAAAATTAATTAATTTTATTTTTTTACAAATGTGATACAGCAGCTGAAATCTGACTTTGAAATTGTTTTGAGCCTATCTTCTAGATTATGTGCATCTTTGGCATCCAATTTCTTATGGGCATCTGTTACACCTATCTTCTGACGAGCATCAAACACTATCTGGTAATTGGGGTTGGGTAAATGAGTAATCGTTGTAGGCTGGATCCTAGATCTCATACTTCCCATAGCCGCCCTATTATTAATTCTGTTGTACATTCCCATTCCCGCCGTCATCATGTCCCTTTTCCTGATCAGTTTATGTAATGACTCGTCGGCCATATTTCTCCAGCAAACCTGCATCTTATCAGCAACAACTGTAGGGATGAGGGCGTTCCAACGCCACAGACAATCTTCTAAGTTATTCAGGCTTTATGCACACGAAAAAAAATATTTTGTATTTCTAACCGAATATAAAAGGGGAGATCTCAGTTTGAAATTGCCATATCCAAAAAATTAAGTGGCATCAGGTACTCACCATCCCAAAATAATCCTTTATTCGGTGATATACGAAAACAGCATGGAGGCACAAAGTGGAGACGTACTAGACGACAACTGTTTCGTGCAGAAATGCGCTTCTACAGGTCCTGTAGAAGCGCATTTGTGTGCGAAACAGTTGTCATCTAGTACATCTCCACTTTGTGCCTCCATGCTGTTTTTGTATATCACCAAATAAAGGATTATTTTGGGATGGTGAGTGCCTGATGCCACTTCATTTTTTGGATATTGTGATTTGCTGCGATACTATTTAGTGCGGCACCAGAAATCCCTGAACCAGTGCCAAGGATTGCTCCTGGAGTTTTTTCAGGTGTGCTATCCATTCTGATTGCTTGGTGTTATTTCACTCAGTTTGAAATTGTTTTAAGCATCTAGTCAATGATATACAGGCCTCATCGACAGGCCCCCCAAAAAGTTCTTCTGTTACTAACGTAATACAGTAGGGGACATCTCACTTTTTAATTGTTTGGAGCATCTAGTTAATGTTATTCAGGCCTTATCGACAGGCCCAAAAAAATCTTCTATTACTAATTTCATATAGTAGGGGACATCTCACTTTGAAATTGTTTGGAGCATCTAATCAATATTATGCAGACCTTATAGACAGGCCCCCCAAAAATTCTTCTGTTACTAACATATTACAGTAGGGGACATCTCACTTTGAAATTGTTTGTAGCATCTAGTCAATGTTATACAGGCCTCATCCACACCAAAAAAAGCAAAAAAAAGTCTGTTACTTATGTCATACAGTAGGGGACATCTCACTCTGAAATTTTTTGAATTTTTTGGAGAAGACCTTCTTTGTCGTACAGGCCTCATCGACACTAAAACAATTCTTTCTACTGTGAGTAACTTGATTAATCACGCCATATTTCACCTTTTCATTTTGTGCCGCTGAAATTTAGCTGTGTGCAGAGGTTGTGCATAGTATAAAATCTATTTTTAGTTGATAATTGTGTGCTAGCATACTATCTGAGCAACATGATTGGGAAAAAGCAAGGTCGTGGATGAAGGGGGATTAATCTTGGTGTTCGAAGTGTATGTGGGGTAGGTGTTAATATTTCGGAAAGCACTAGTGAACGACTAACATGACATCCTATCCAAAGACAACTGACAACTTCTGGTATTGGATGTTGTAGTTGCATTGTTCTTGAGTAATTGCAGTCTCTGATATCTTTAGTGGGGCTTATGTTCCTGCTGTTGCTGCTGCTGCTGCTGGAGATGTTAACACTAATTTGTGGAAATGTGAACAGTCCTGATTGGGTGTCCATTTGCTGGGTTGGGTGTAGTGGAAGACCTATCGGTCCCTATTATACAATTTCTACTGTTAAAATTTATGCCAGTTTGTTGGTGCCTGCCACTAATTTTTTGAAATGTGAACATTCATGGTTGGGTGTCCATCTGCTGGGTTGGGTGTAGTGAAAGACCTGTCAGTCCCTACTATACTATTTCTACTGTGGTAAAATCGATGCCACTTTGTTGGTGTCTGCCACTAATTTTTTGAAATGTGAACATTCATGGTTGGGTGTCTATCTGCTGGGTTGGGTGTAGTGAAAGACCTGTCAGTCCCTACTATACTATTTCTACTGTGGTAAAATCGATGCCACTTTTTTGATGTCTGCCACTAATTTTTTGAAATGTGAACACTCTTGATTGGGTGTTCATCTGCTGGGTTGGGTGTATTGGAAGAACTGTTGGTCCCGATTAGACTATTTCTACTGTGGTGAAATTGATGTCACTGTGATGGTGTGTGCAAATTAATTTTTGTAAATGTGTAGATTCTGCGTTGCATCTCCTTCATGTGTTTTGCAGTAGGCCTCTGATACCGGCAGTCATCCACTGTCTTTGAGTCAACTACCCGTGTTACCAGGGCCGGCTCCAGGTTTTTATGGGCCCCGGGCGAAAGAGTCTCAGTGGGCCCCTTTAACACAGACCACGATTCATGATGCACAGATACTGCAGAGAAATATAGGTATAGTACACTGCCAAACACTTCTCTTCTTCCATTACATGAGTGATATCTATTGTAAATTGTGCAATAGCTCAAAAACTGCCAAATCCTCACAGCGCACAGTACAGACTGGACAGTACAGTCCTCCATACAATATTATGGGCACCACATAGTCTCCCCTCATCACCCATATAATACCCCATGCAGGATGTCACCCCCCATACCCCATATAATGCTCCATACAGAATACTGGACCCAATATAATGCTCCATACAGAATACTGGACCACATATAATTCTCCATACAAAATATGGAGCTCTCCTCTACACTGTGCTGCGTTCTGCACTGTTACGGCTCAGGAAAGGGCGCTGTGGAAAGACTCCCCATTATCATCATCATTGCCTGCCCATTATCATCATCATTGCCTCCCCATCATCATTATCATTGGCTGCCCATCATCATCATCATTGCCTCCCCATCATCATTATCATCATTGCCTCCCCATCATCATAGTCTCCACATCATCATCATCATTGCCTCCACATCATCATCATTGCCTCCCCATCATCATAGCCTCCTCATGATCATTGCCTCCTCATCATCATCATCATCATCATCATCATTGCCTCCCCATTAATATCATCATCATCATCAACATCGCCTCCCCATTATCATTGCCTCCCCATCATCATCATCATCATCATTGCCTCCCCATTAATATCATCATCATCATTGCCTCCCCATCATCATCATCATTGCCTCCCCATTAATATCATCATCATCATTGCCTCCCCATTAATATCATCATCATCATTGCCTCCCCATCATCATCACCACCATCATTGCCTCCCCCACCACCATCACACATACAGCACCGCAACACACACACACATCCCGCAACACACACATCCCACAACACACACACACACATCTCACCTGTCCTGCGTCCGCGCCCTCTCTGCCACAGCCGGCCGCTGAATGATGACATCATTCAGCGGCGCTGCTGTGAGAGAAGAAGCGCCGGCGCCCTGCAGGTGCCCCCTGGAGCCCGGAGCTGTGGCAGCGGAGGCACGGGGAGAGGTGAGCATTGCGCCGGTTGCTGCGGGGGCCCTGAGCAAGCAGGGGGGCCCAGTGGCGGCGCTGGCATCGCTAACGGGCGCCGGGGTGCCCGACGGCGAGTGGGCCCCTCCGCCTGCTCAGGGCCCCGGCACTTGCCCGGGTATGACGGGTGCTGACGCCGGCCCTGCGTGTTACTATACTTACATTTTTCTGACAATAGTAATCTACGAAACTGATATGAGTGCCTAATGAGTGTGGCTGAGCATCACTTTCAAATTTTCGGGGGGGTGTTTATCACTTATATAGTACGAATAATTCATCAATCGCTTTACAGACATTACTGGCACTGTCATCATTGGGACTCAATCTAAATTTACTATCTGCATGTCTTTGTAGTGTAAGTAGAAAAATAATTACTGGGAGTAAACCCTCACAAACACGGGCAGAACATACAAACTCTTTGCAGATGCTGTCCTTGATGGAGTTGTAACACAGGACTACAACGCTGCAAGGCTACAAATGTTTTTGCGTTGACAGCTGAACGTTTCTGTGGTTGGAAGGCTATCACTGTGATTTAAATTGTGTGCCTCACTGCGGCATTGGGGAAAACCACTGTCAAGATTGTCTTCCAGCATGTTTTGATACTGCAGCATGGGTGCGTCTCTTTCCAGGGAGGGAAGCAACAGGCAATATTTACTTTTGTATTGTGGAAAAAGCACACTGGCAACCCAATAGTCAGCAATATTTGGAAAGATAAATATACAGGTAACAATCATGTTGCAGATAGTGCTGCAAGAAGGCGCTCATGAGTTGGTCTCTTTCATGGGGTCCAACTCCACAGTGTGTTGGTTTTGGTATAACACTCAAGCTTTCTTCCTCCATCCAATCCTGACAAACACAGACAACATAGAGGGAATCATTATCATCTTCATCTCCTGTTGCACATCCATCACCTCTTCCTTCTCATCCTTTTCATGATCCTTCTCCACTTGTTCCTTCCATGGCCAACCTTTGTGAGATGACAGACCTGAACTTATAGAAACTGTTAACCTAGACTTAGTGTCTAGTGACACCTTGGTGTCTACTGCTTTAGTTCTCCATCCTCTGGTGTGTACTAGTTTAGTTCTCCAACAGAAGCTGTTTAGTAGTTTAGTTCTCCAATCCCTATTGTCTATTAGTTTAGTTCTCCATGTTCTGGTGTTAATTTGTTTAGTTCTGCAATCATATCTGTTCAGTAGTTTAGTTCTCCAACCCCTGTTGTCTATTAGTTTAGTTATCTATTGGATGGTGTGTAGTTTAGTTCTCCAACCCCTGTTGTCTATTAGTTTAGTTATCAATCGTATGGTGTATAGTGGTTTAGTTCTACAACCCTAGATGTTTAGTAGTTTAGTTCTCCAACCCCTGTTGTCTAGTTTAGATATCCATCTTATTATGTGTAGTGGTTTATTTCTCCATCCTCAAGCGCCCTGCAAGCCTTGGGGATTGCAAGACTTGTAGAGCAGCCTCTTCCCCGACTGCCCCTACAGCCACCAGAGTCACGTAGTGTCCAGTCGTCTAGATATAACTCCCCTGTCTATGCTTGCTCGTCAAGGTGTAGTTGTTGAAATGCACCCTGGCAGACACAGAATTTTTCAGGGAATGGGTGATGTTGTCTGCGACTTGTTGCTGTAGCACAGGCACATCTTTCTTAGAGAAGTAATGGTGACTAAACAACTAATGCTGGGGAGACTGCGACGGCCATCAGCTTTCGGAAAAAGTCTGTATGCATAAGGCGAAAGGGCTGCATTTCTGTGGCCAACAGATTGGAGTGGCCATGCAATAATCACAGAGATCACAGGTCATGAGTCATAAAGAAACAAGCTCTGTGATCGATTTAGTGAATAGCTCTCAGCTGGACCCTATCGTCCACACAATGACACAATTGGGCGATGAATTTTCTGAGGAGTTTGCAGGCTGTTCACAATAATTAATGCTCAGAAAAGTAATAATGAGCTATGGCTTATCCATATCCAGATTAGACACATGGAATATGTGTATATCCTGCTGTACGATCACTGCTAACTCTATGATAACCCTACACTCCTCGCTACCAACAACAATCCTGTTTTTAACCCAATAAATAAATACAGGCCAATTGGACGCCATTCTTCTTTTGAGGATCAGACCATCAGGGTGTTCCATCCCCTATCCTTCAGAGCAGCAGTCATATACAGGTCCCCATGCTCACCTACCCACTTCCTTGACCACTTTTATGCGTTGCGTCCACACTTCATGTCATCAGAATTGACAACCCTTATAATCTTTATTTTTTTATTTTTATATAATATAATCTTTATTTTTATATAGCGCTAACAAATTCCGCAGCGCTTTACAGTTTGCACACATTATCGTCGCTGTCCCCGATGGGGCTCACAATCTAGAATCCCTATCTGTATGTTTTTGGAGTGTGGGAGGAAACCGGAGTACCCGGAGGAAACCCACGCAAACACAGGGAGAACATACAAACTCCTTGCAGATGTTGTCCTAGGTGGGATTTGAACCCAGGACTCCAGCGCTGCAAGGCTGTAGTGCTATCCACTGAGCCACCGTGCTGCCCTTATCCTGGGAGACTTCAACAGCTCCACCTCCCCAACTGCATGCCAGCTTCTATCTCTAGCCATTACTTGTGGCCTCTTACAACTGTCAAACTATGAGACACCCAAAGACGTTAACACCCCTGATCTGGACTTTGTCCGGTTCAGTTCAATCTCCTACCTAGATGACTCACCTCTTACCATTTGTCACCCATGAAATTAGGAGTATAACCACCACTTAGTATATATATATATATATTTATAGCTTATTCTCTACTTCTGTGAACATAATTCGCCATCAAACTCAACTGTACCCAAAAGGCTCATGTAGCCTTTATCTACCCCCCCCATTTCCTCAAGGTGGTTGTACCACCATTGAAAATTAGCACCTGTAATTGGTGTTACCCCCACCTCATTGTAGATTGTAAGCACTGAAGAGCAGGGTCCCATTATTTTTGCTTTAATTATTTGATTATCTTAAACTTGGTAACTTTTGATGGTTTTATATGAACTGCTGACTTGTAAAGGTTGCTATTATTAGTAGATTGAAGATGGCAAAATTTAAGATGTTATGTGTTGGAGTAAAGAATCTTTTCAATGAGCACAACTGCACAAACAAGGGTTTGCTGCTGTGCTGACAGAGGGTGGAGTAGGGTGAACACGACAAGCTGCTGGACTGTGAGAGAGGTGCAGGCGGAGATGTTACGCTGGATTGAGAAAGATGAGGTGTGCTTGGTATGTAAGATCAGTCAAAACCAGCAGACATTCCAACTCAACTTTTACAGGCTCTCAGTCACCACAACTGTAGGGGGTAAACAAGTGGAGGTTCTTTGGCAGGAGACCTGTGTGACAACACTTACCATGGTGAGGGAGGAGGAAAAATCAGAAGATCTGGTTGATGGGGTGGACGGTGGTTGACGAGACCTACTAGTCTGCATTTTAGCACAGTGACATTACCAGATTAATGCATGTTGATCGCGCATGTGCCAGGTCATGCATGTAGTACTGAAATTACTTCATTTGTTTACTGTTCTAGGTTGTTTTTAAAAAAAAGTTGACAGATAACATGATTTTTTAGATTTTTGCCAGTCTGAAAAAAGTCCCAAGCTAGGCAATTGCAGAACCGCGAACACTGCTGTCCACTGCCAGAGTTGGGCCTCAGGATGCATTGGTTGTCATGGTTGCATAACTCTGTTTCTACATAACCTCCTCATCTTCCTCCTCCTTCTCCTCTGCTTAGCTACTCACCTGTATGCCTCTGGGTTTACACCAAGTGTGATCTACAACCTCATCATCATCCTCTCTGTTCTCCCACTCCTCGCCCTGAGAGTCACCCTCCTCCTCTTCCTGCCTTTACAGCACAGTACAGTCTTCAGGCACCTCAGATATCTGAGTCTCATCACAATTGGATCACCTTCACCCAATGGGGTTAACGTCTTTTGACAAAGGTTTGGTTTATGCTCAGACCAAACATCGTCTGGCCATGGATCAAAGTGAGAAAAAATTTGACCATCGTTGCTGATGATTACCTCCTCTTGACTCTTTGAATCTTTAGAGTATATTTCCTATATCCATGGCATACAATGTGTGAAGAGATCTGCAGACTCAGTCATCTGTGGTTCCCAACTGTCAGTTGGGCGCTTGGAGAGCTGTGATGTGGGGGAAAAAAAGGTTAATTGAGGTGCCACCACTGAGGACTCTACTGTGTGTGATCTTAAGGTGAAGGAAAAGGAGCAGAGGCCACTTGATGCAGTGCTTGCCATCTACTGAAGCACATATTCTTTCTGGCCCTTATCTACAAAGTGTACCCTTACATGGCTGCCAAAGAAAGGGAGCAGAGTTGCCCATCCAGTAAAAGAAGTTGTGAAAATGCTGCGAAAATTCTGACTGCAGCAAAACAAACTGACTTCTCATCCCTTATATCATACCTGTCTCACAACCTTAAACAGCTATTCTGTACTTTCAATTCTTTATTGCGTCCACCAGTTCACCCTCCCTCTCATCTCAGCTGAATATTTTGTTGAATACTTTTGCCTCACCACCTGTGAACTTGACTCAATAACATCCCACCTCACTCCAAACTTTACCACAGTCTTCATCACAAGCCTAATCCACCTTTTCAACCTGTCACTAACAACTGGTGTCTTCCATCCTGATAAAAACATATCTCGATCACACCCATCCTCAAAAATCCCACCCTTGACACATCCTTTGTGTCTACCCATCGCCCTATATCATTTCTCCCCTATGCTTCCAAACTACTGGAACGCTTACAATCTGACTTCAGACTGCACCATTCCACTGAAACTGCCCTGACTTAAGTCACCAACGATCTGCTAACAGCCAAATGAAACCAATGCGAGTTTGTCCTCCTCCTTCTCCTGGACCTGGCATCTGTCTTTGACAAAGTGGACTATTCCCTCTTACTACACACTTTCTGATCTGTTGACATTAAAGACTTGGCCCTTTGTTGAATTTCCTCGTATCTAACAGACAGGATATTCACACTCACACACCATCTCCTCATCTCGCCCCCTATGTGTCGGTGTCCACCAAGGTTCAGTTGGAGGACCTGGAGCTATGCTTAGAGGATGCAAGCACACGCTCCCTCCCTCTTAAAGGGACTGACCACATCAGCCTAAGGTATTTACAATCTATAGCTGGGCGACACCTTTTTAAGGCTTCTTCTCCAATATGGAGGTGCCTTAGCTATGTTGTTAGTTTACCTTGCATGCTTGCTAGTTGTCAGGTTCCCCAGGTCTGCCTGTCTGCCTGTCTACCCGTCTGCCATGTACCTGTTTGTTCTTACCTGTCTGTGCCCGTCGGCTCGTATTTGTCAGCATTTTTCTGTCCATCAGCGGGTCCAGATCACACCTGTCAGTGCCCATCTGTGTAATACCCAGTCCAGCCCGCACCTGCCAGTGCTTTTCTGTTCCTCAGCCGGTCCCATCTGCACCCATGTTTCCAGAGTCACTACAGTGCCTGTCTGCATTTTTCATCCCTCCTTTGGGCCGTAGCAGCTTATCCACTGTAGGGGATCAGCTGCCATCTTTTGTAGGTCAGCCATGGAGTAGCACCTGGTTCCACCTCTTTGTACCTCCTTGGGTCACAGTTTTCACCTGCTGCAACTTGTCCGAGTAGGGATTTGGTAGGCCACCTAGTTACGCCACTTGTAGGCTTTCAGAGAGATATGGAACAGTGATTCAACCAATTTGCCTGGTACAGTCTCTGTCTGCTGGGTTGGCTATTGTGGAAGAGGTGTCAGTCCCTGCTATACTAATTCTACTTTATTGCAATTGATGCCACTTTGTTGGTGTCTGTCACTAATTTTTGTAAATGTGTGGACTCCTGGTTGGGTCTCCTTCATGCATGTTGCCTGTAGCAGTAGGCTTCCATGACCATCAGGCTTTACTTCCTTGGAGTCACCTACCCATGTTACTATCCTTATATTTTTCTGACATTAGCAGTCTACAAAATGTATATGATATTTTTGCCACCTGAGTGTGGCTGAGTATGAAAGTAAGTTGAGCTGTTGCATGTGGTATCTGGGCTCCCAGCACAGGAGGTCTACACCGATCCCTCACCCATCTCGTCTTACTGTGACGTTCAATTGAAAGCTGTAAATGCTGTCCCAGACCCCAATACCTCATGCCTGGCTGATTGTTGCAGTGCCATGCTACAATTAGTACTGTGGGTGAATTAAGGCCAATTTCCTGGTGTCTGCCCCTCATTTGTTGAGTTTTGGCAGCATTTGGAGCTGTTATAAGGTGTTGTGCATGAGTTTGTTTTTGCCTCCCATTGAGATAAATGGTGTTCGGTTATGTTCGGCGAATATTCGACGAATTAATCAGCGAATATTGCAAACTCTGAACCAAACTTTGAAATATTTGCTCATCTCTAATTTTTACCACTCATACATTAAAAGCTGATTAGTTGTTCATAAATAAAAGAAACCCTGGTTTTTGGATCCACTTCTAGCATTGGTTAAAAAAGATGGACACTACAGTATTAAATTTAATCTGCACCAAACTACATTGTTTGATACTTTACAGAAAATAAACCTCACAGTTACCCCAACAGCCAATCACAAGGAAATTATCTTCAATTTTCCAGAAGGAGTTAAAAGTGTAAGGCTAGGTTCACATTGCATTTAGAGCAATCCATTCAACAGATCCATTAAACGGATGTGCTAAAAATGAGCCAAATTTGGTGTATTTTTGCCATCGCGTTAACTCATGCGTTAACCCATGTGGCTGCGTCATAGGTTATTTTGGGGTCCGTTCCTGTAGCATCCGTTTGTATGCATTCTGGCAATGTCAATAAAGTTGTTCAAATTATGTTTTTTTGTCAGCGTTGTGTGTGGGTGGACACATTCTCCATTTTGGAAGCATCGAGTGTACTTCAGCTGCAAGCAAGATGTTTGTGTCTCAGCTTGTAAGATTTCGCTTGATGCAGTTGCGACATCATCAGAGAAGGTATATTTCCCGGAGGAGATATTGGATTCATGAAGTCAACTTTTTTCGAAAAACATATGGTGCCTTTCACACCCTCTATGTTCAACTTCGTGATCATCCCTTTAAATTTCAGCAATATCTTCGAATGACAATTGAAACGTTTGATATTCTGCTGTCGCATGTCAAGGATGAGATACGTCATCAACACAGCAATTTCTGTGACAGAATGTTAGGGATCGAGTTCCCGCTGCGGCACAAGGGGAATCTCGAACCAGTGCCACTGCGGTCCCCCATCCATCTCCGGCCACAGTGGAGCCTGATCAGCAGAGACGTCGGTCCCAGCGTCTCGCTCGGTCTAATGATGTGCAGAGGCTTGTTGCTGCCTCTCCTGGTTAGTGTTGAGCGATAATGCTCGATATCTAAAAATATCGTATCGAAATTGTATCGCCGATAGCACTAAATATCGTCGATATCCGATTTTGATACCGGAAGTCCATGTAAGTCTATGGGAACAAAATATCGCAACAAAAAAAAACCTTTCTTTCGTTGTAAACACAAAATATACACACATAGAATACATATATATATATATATACATGTCATTGTGACATATATATATATATACATATATTTATAGTTTATACACTTCTACATAGTAAAATAGACTCTGATTCAATTGCCGGGTAAAGCCGTGACATACCCCATAGAAGTCGACGGGCTCGGTGCCGAGTACCCCCAAAACCTCTGACTCTGTGCGACTCAACTTGGGCGTCACGAACAGGATTCTGTAGCTCGCTATAAGCGAGTCCTGTGTGCCTGAATTGAACTGGTTTTGTGCTTGAGAATTGCTAAAATCATTAGAGAATGTATTTGCCATTTTTCCGCCATATCTGCGTCACGACGAGGCACTGGTGAAGAAGAAGGGCGTGCTCTTCATGGGTGTACACTCACTCAGTGACGCGAAAACGATGGCTCTAAATGGTACTGCAATGTAAGATCGTGCCCCACAGCTCTTCAGTTCCGCCTCCTCATCCTCCTCAGTGTGCGGAAACTAACACGAAGGTCCCGCCTCCCTACAAAAGAGGGGCCCTCTCCAGATGCTAATGACACATGTGACTTGGCAGAGATGGCTAATGGACACGAGCAGAAGTGTGAAGGGATGGAGCAGTCAGAGCTCTCCCCCACGGAAGCGACCCGATCGCCACGGAACCACCGTTGGGCACCCGGCCTGGAAACCCTCCTACGCTGCAAGAAGCGGAGGATACCCTAAGAGGCCTGGCCCGGCACCGGGAGGAGGTCGCCAGGATGGAAGCGAGCTGGCGTGCCCTAAAACTAAACTTGGAGCGGCGCCAATCCCTCTTACCTGAAGTGTCTGTACCGGAAGGTGAGGCACCCGTTCTAGTAGAGGAGTCCTTGCAATGTGATCCGGTTGACGTTGTCGCAGTGGAGGCACCCGTTCGTGCAAAAAACGCTGCACCGGCAGCACCCCAGATCCCGCTGTCTGCCCCCGTCGCTGAGACAGAAGAAGCGACACCCGTCCTCATGGAGGAGGCCGCGCAGGCACCAGAGGTCTACCTGTCTGTACCGGAGCCCCGACTGTCATCTGTTCCAGAGCCGGCTGCTTCCTCCGCAGGTGAGCGCCGCCAGGACTGGGGGGCGCCAGGAGAGCTGCCGCAAACCGGACACTGTAAGCTGCAGTTTGATGGTGGAGATATGGAGCAGCTGGTGGAGGAGAATTTCAACCGGCGTCAGGAGGAAGAGTGGAGACGTTGGGAGCGGGAAGCAGAGCGACAAAGGGAGCAGCGAGAATCCCAAAAACTTCACCAACGTAACCTGGAGAAGGACCGGGCAGATAAGGACCGGATGAGAAAGGATAAAGGAACCCTGTGGGAGCCGCGGCGTAAGGGTGCAGTACAGAGCTTTAAATTGAAAGGTGGTTGGGGCTTCATCCAGGAGCCTGGACTTTATTTAGAAGTTTTTGTGAACCGGCGGGACGTGGAGGATCACCTCCCAGAAGGACACCCGGGGAGGGACCTGTTGCCAGGAGACTTGGTGACTTACACCCGACACTGGGGTTACAATGGATGGTACGCCCTAAATGTTACCAGGTGCGACCCCTACTCCCCAGAGTGTCAGGAAGCTGTGAGACCCTCGGAGCCTTCAGCCTCCCACATCCAGGCCTCTGCAAAAGTGCCCACCCCACGCCGTAAATCTCCCAAGCCTCCCTCAGTGGTCTCCTCAGCAGCCCCAGCTATGGACATGATAAGTATAGCTGGCCCGTACCCGGCGCCTGTTAGGCCCCCTGGGGTTCGTTCAGTCCGGGACATAGGGTTCCAGACCCGGAGGGAGATGAAAGAGGTGGCCACACAGACCCAGATAGCAGGTCACGACTTGACTGTACAGGCCACACGACGTCATCAGGTCCTGGTGGTCCTTGGTGCCTCGGATGTTTGGCAAGCATCAGAAGAGTACCAGGTGGTACTGGAACACCCCTGCCAAAGAATTATAAATAACCCGGACAGGGTCCCTGTATGTAAATAGTTAAATTGTTTATGTACCCGGACGGGTGAATGTTCATAAAAAAGTTTTTTAATTTAATAAAAAAAAAAAAACACAGTTTTCATTACTTTTATTACAGTCTCATCCTGCGACGCCATCGATCTCCTGTAAAAAAATGAAAAAAAAAAGTATACCACCTGACCGACGCAGTCCATAGTAACGAGTGTCCCACGACCGATCCAGCTCTGCTACATCAGAATCCCGGCGCAGCACAGCTGATTACCTGCTTCCCCGGCGGTGACGTCATCGGACTGGTTTACGGCCGGGATTACCCTGCAGTCACTGCAGTTATCGCGAAAAACTGCATGTGACCGCCAGGGAGAAGATAATGGCGGCCATCAAGCAGTCCAGGACGTGACCGCCGGAGATCTTCTGCCAGGTAAGTGCCGCTGACTCCTGACAGACCCGACTGACGGACACTCACAGTGACAGTGACAAATCCGATTCCGGTATTCGATAAGACGAAAATATCGAAACGAATTATCGAAAGGCCGATAGAGCTAATATCGGCCGATAGCCGATATTTGCAGTATCGTATCGCTCAACACTACTCCTGGTTCCTCTATTATAACCAGTGCTGGAGCAGGCAGTCCTGGGACAAAGTCCTCACTTTCTCCATCTGAGCATGCCCAGGGCAAGGTCTCCCATTGGAGATCAGGGGTCACATGCTCGGTTACAGCAGCGACTCCCATTGGTCCGCCAGGAAGGTCCTGAAAGTGCTTGTGTTCTGGAACAGTTTCTCATTGGTCCTTTTCTGGAAGAATTGGACGCCATTCTTCTTTTGAGGATCAGACCATCAGGGTGTTCCATCCCCTATCCTTCATAGCAGCAGTCATATACAGGTCCCCATGCTCACCTACCCACTTCCGTGACCACTTTTATGCGTTGCGTCCACACTTCATGTCATCAGAATTGACAACCCTTATCCTGGGAGACTTCAATAGCTCCACCTCCCCAACTGCATGCCAGCTTCTATCTCTTGCCATTACTTGTGGCCTCTCACAACTGTCAAACTATGAGACACCCAAAGACGTTAACACCCCTGATCTGGACTTTGTCCGGTTCAGTTCAATCTCCTACCTAGATGACTCACCTCTTACCATTTGCCACCCATGAAATTAGGAGTATAACCACCACTTAGTGTATATATATATATATATTATATATATATATTATATATATATTTATGCTTATTCTCTACTTCTGTGAACATAATTCGCCATCAAACTCAACTGTACCCAAAAGGCTCATGTAGCCTTTATCTACCCCTCCATTTCCTCAAGGTGGTTGTACCATCATTGAAAATTAGCACCTGTAATTGGTGTTACCCCCACCTCATTGTAGATTGTAAGCACTGAAGAGCAGGGTCACCATTATTTTTGCTTTAATTATTTGATTATCTTAAACTTGGTAACTTTTGACGGTTTTATATGAACTGCTGACTTGTAAAGGTTGCTATTATTAGTAGATTGAAGATAGCAAAATTTAAGATGTTATGTGTTGGAGTAAAGAATCTTTTTCATGAGCACAACTGCACAAACAAGGGTTTGCTGCTGTGCTGACAGAGGGTGGAGTAGGGTGAACACGACAAGCTGCTGGACTGTGAGAGAGGTGCAGGTGGAGATGTTACGGTGGATTGAGAAAGATGAGGTGTGCTTGGTATGTAAGATCAGTCAAAACCAGCAGACATGTCCAACTCAACTTACAGGCTCTCAGTCACCACAACTGTAGGGGGTAAACAAGTGGAGGTTCTTTGGCAGAGACCTGTGTGACAACACTTACCATGGTGAGGGAGGAGGAAAAATCAGAAGATCTGGTTGATGGGGTGGACGGTGGTTGACGAGACCTACTAGTCTGCATTTTAGCACAGTGACATTACCAGATTAATGCATGTTGATCGCGCATGTGCCAGGTCATGCATGTAGTACTGAAATTACTTCATTTGTTTACTGTTCTAGGTTGTTTTTTAAAAAAAGTTGACAGATAACATGATTTTTTAGATTTTTGCCAGTCTGAAAAAAGTCCCAAGCTAGGCAATTGCAGAACCGCGAACACTGCTGTCCACTGCCAGAGTTGGGCCTCAGGATGCATTGGTTGTCATGGTTGCATAACTCTGTTTCTACGTAACCTCCTCATCTTCCTCCTCCTTCTCCTCTGCTTAGCTACTCACCTGTATGCCTCTGGGTTTACACTAAGTGTGATCTACAACCTCATCGTCATCCTCTCTGTTCTCCCACTCCTCGCCCTGAGAGTCACCCTCCTCCTCTTCCTGCCTTTACAGCACAGTACAGTCTTCAGGCACCTCAGATATCTGAGTCTCATCACAAATGGATCACCTTCACCCAATGGGGTTAACATCTGTTGACAAAGGTTTGGTTTATGATCAGACCAAACATCGTCTGGCCATGGATCAAAGTGAGAAAAAATTTGACCATCGTTGCTGATGATTACCTCCTCTTGACTCTTTGAATCTTTAGAGTATATTTCCTATATCCATGGCATACAATGTGTGAAGAGATCTGCAGACTCAGTCATCTGTGGTTCCCAACTGTCAGTTGGGCGCTTGGAGAGCTGTGATGTGGGGGAAAAAAAGGTTAATTGAGGTGCCACCACTGAGGACTCTACTGTGTGTGATCTTAAGGTGAAGGAAAAGGAGCAGAGGCCACTTGATGCAGTGCTTGCCATCTACTGAAGCACATATTCTTTGTGGCCCTTATCTACAAAGTGTACCCTTACATGGCTGCCAAAGAAAGGGAGCAGAGTTGCCCATCCAGTAAAAGAAGTTGTGAAAATGCTGCAAAAATTCTGACTGCAGCAAAACAAACTGACTTCTCATCCCTTATATCATACCTGTCTCAAACCTTAAACAGCTATTCTGTACTTTCAACTCTTTATTGCGTCCACCAGTTCACCCTCCCTCTCATCTCAGCTGAATATTTTGTTGAATACTTTTGCCTCACCACCTGTGAACTTGACGCAATAACATCCCACCTCACTCCAAACTTTACCACAGTCTTCATCACAAGCCTAATCCACCTTTTCAACCTGTCACTAACAACTGGTGTCTTCCATCCTGATAAAAACATATCTCGATCACACCCATCCTCAAAAATCCCACCCTTGACACATCCTTTGTGTCTACCCATCGCCCTATATCATTTCTCCCCTATGCTTCCAAACTACTGGAACGCTTACAATCTGACTTCAGACTGCACCATTCCACTGAAACTGCCCTGACTTAAGTCACCAACGATCTGCTAACAGCCAAATGAAACCAATGCAAGTTTGTCCTCCTCCTTCTCTGGACCTGGCATCTGTCTTTGACAAAGTGGACTATTCCCTCTTACTACACACTTTCTGATCTGTTGACATTAAAGACTTGGCCCTTTGTTGAATTTCCTCGTATCTAACAGACAGGATATTCACACTTACACATCACCTCCTCATCTTGCCCCCTATGTGTCGGTGTCCACCAAGGTTCAGTTGGAGGACCTGGAGCTATTCTTAGAGGATGCATTCACACGCTCCCTCCCTCTTAAAGGGACTGCCCACATCAACCTAAGGTATTCACAATCTATAGCTGGGCGACACCTTTTTAAGGCTTCTCCTCCAATATGGAGGTGCCTTAGCTATGTTGTTAGTTTACCTTGCATGCTTGCTAGTTGTCAGGTTCCCCAGGTCTGCCTGTCTGCTTGTCTACCCATCTGCCATGTACCTGTCTGTTCTTACCTGTCTGTGCCCGTCGGCTCGTATTTGTCAGCATTTTTCTGTCCATCAGCGGGTCCAGATCGCACCTGTCAGTGCCCATCTGTGTAATACCCAGTCCAGCCCACACCTGCCAGTGCTTTTCTGTTCCTCAGCCGGTCCCATCTGCACCCATGGTTCCAGAGTCACTACAGTGCCTGCCTGCATTTTTCATCCCTCCTTTGGGCCGTAGCAGCTTATCCACTGTAGGGGGTCAGCTGCCATCTTTTGTAGGTCAGCCATGGAGTAGCACCTGGTTCCACCTCTTTGTACCTCCTTGGGCAGGGCCGGCTCCAGGTTTTTTATGGGCCCCGGGCGAAAGAGCCTCAGTGGGCCCCTTTAACACAGACCACGATTCATGATGCACAGATACAGCAGAGAAATATAGGTACAGTACAATGCCAAATACTTCACTTCTTCCATTACATGAGTGATATCTATTGTAAATTGTACAATAGCTCAAAAACCGCCAAATCCTCACAGCGCACAGAACAGACTGGACAGTACAGTCATCCATACAATATTATGGGCACCACAGTCTCCCCCTCATCACCCATATAATACCCCATGCAGGATGTCACCCCCCATATAATGCTCCATACAGAATACTGGACCAAAAATAATGCTCCATACAGAATACTGGACCCAATATAATGCTCCATACAGGATACTGGTCCCCATATAATGCTCCATACAGGATACTGGTCCCCATATAATGCTCCATACAAAATATGGAGCTCTCCTCTGGCTGTACTGCGTTCTGCACTGTTACGGCTCAGGAAAGGGCGCTGTGGAAAGACTCCCCATTATCATCATGATTGTCTCCCCATCATCATCATTGCCTCCTTATCATCATCATTGCCTCCCCATCATCATCATGGCCTCCCCATTATCATCAATGCCTGCCCATCATCATCATCTCCTCCCCATCATCATCTTCTCCCCATCATCAATGCCTGCCCATTATCATCAATGCCTGCCCATTATCATCATCTTCTCCCCATCATCATCAATGCCTCCCCATTATCAGCAATGCCTGCCCATCATCATCTTCTCCCCATCATCAATGCCTGCCCATTATCATCAATGCCTGCCCATTATCATCATCTTCTCCCCATCATCATCATCAATGCCTCCCCATTATCAGCAATGCCTGCCCATCATCACACACAGACAGCACACAAGCACTCTCTCACATACATACACACACACATACACACACACACATACATACACACACAAAGCACCGCACTACATACACACAGAGACACACACACACACGTCTCACCTGTCCGGCATCCCCGCGCTCTGTGCCACAGCCGGCCGCTAAATGATGACGTCATTCAGCGGCCGGCTGTGAGAGGAAGCGCCGGCGCCCCCTGGAGCCCGGAGCTGTGGCAGCGGAGGCACGGGAGAGGTAAGTATTGTGCCAGCTGATGCCGGGGCCCTGAGCAAGCGGGGGGGGCCCAGTGGCGGCGCTGACACCGCTCTCCTCCGCTAACGGGCGCGGTGGTGCCAGACTGCGAGTGGGCCCCCCCGCCTGCTCAGGGCCCCGGCACTTGCCCGGGTGTGCCGGGTGCTGATGCCGGCCCTGTTGGGTCACAGTTTTCACCTGCTGCAACTTGTCCGAGTAGGGATTTGATAGGCCACCTAGTTACGCCACTTGTAGGCTTTCAGAGAGATATGAAACAGTGATTCAACCAATTTGCCTGGTACAGTCTCTGTCTGCTGGGTTGGCTATAGTGGAAGAGGTGTCAGGTCCCTGCTATACTAATTCTACTTTATTGCAATTGATGCCACTTTGTTGGTGTCTGTCACTAATTTTTGTAAATGTGTGGACTCCTGGTTGGGTCTCCTTCATGCATGTTGCCTGTAGCAGTAGGCTTCCAAGACCATCAGGCTTTACTTCCTTGGAGTCACCTACCCATGTTACTATCCTTATATTTTTCTGACATTAGTAGTCTACAAAATTTATATAATATTTTTGCCACCTGAGTGTGGCTGAGTATGAAAGTAAGTTGAGCTGTTGCATGTGGTATCTGGGCTCCCAGCACAGGAGGTCTACACCGATCCCTCACCCATCTCGTCTTACTGTGACGTTCAATTGAAAGCTGTAAATGCTGTCCCAGACCCCAATACCTCATGCCTGGCTGATTGTTGCAGTGCCATGCTACAATTAGTACTGTGGGTGAATTAAGGCCAATTTCCTGGTGTCTGCCCCTCATTTGTTGAGTTTTGGCAGCATTTGGAGCTGTTATAAGGTGTTGTGCATGAGTTTGTTTTTGCCTCCCATTGAGATAAATGGCGTTCGGTTATGTTCGGCGAATATTCGACGAATTAATCAGCGAATATTGCAAACTCTGAACCAAACTTTGAAATATTTGCTCATCTCTAATTTTTACCACTCATACATTAAAAGCTGATTAGTTGTTCATAAATAAAAGAAACCCTGTTTTTTGGATCCACTTCTAGCATTGGTTAAAAAAGATGGACACTACAGTATTAAATTCAATCTGCACCAAACTACATTGTTTGATACTTTACAGAAAATAAACCTTACAGTTACCCCAACAGCCAATCACAAGGAAATTATCTTCAATTTTCCAGAAGGAGTTAAAAGTGTAAGGCTAGGTTCACATTGCATTTAGAGCAATCCGTTCAACAGATCCATTAAACGGATGTGCTAAAAATGAGCCAAATTTGGTGTATTTTTGCCATCGCGTTAACTCATGCGTTAACCCATGTGGCTGCGTCATAGGTCATTTTGGGGTCTGTTCCTGTAGCATCCGTTTGTATGCATTCTGGCAATGTCAATAAAGTTGTTCAAATTTAGTTTTTTTGTCAGCGTTGTGTGTGGGTGGACACATTCTCCATTTTGGAAGCATCGAGTGTACTTCAGCTGCAAGCAAGATGTTTGTGTCTCAGCTTGTAAGATTTTGCTTGATGCAGTTGCGACATCATCAGAGAAGGTATATTTCCCGGAGGAGATATTGGATTCATGAAGTCAACTTTTTTCGAAAAACATATGGTGCCTTTCACACCCTCTATGTTCAACTTCGTGATCATCCCTTTAAATTTCAGAAATATCTTCGAATGACAATTGAAACGTTTGATATTCTGCTGTCGCATGTCAAGGATGAGATACATCATCAACACAGCAATTTCTGTGACAGAATGTTAGGGATCGAGTTCCCGCTGCGGCACAAGGGGAATCTCGAACCAGTGCCACTGCGGTCCCCCATCCATCTCCGGCCACAGTGGAGCCTGATCAGCAGAGACGTCTGTCCCAGCGTCTCGCTCGGTCTAATGCTGTGCAGTGGCTTGTTGCTGCCTCTCCTGGTTCCTCTATTATAACCAGTGCTGGAGCAGGCAGTCCTGGGACAAAGTCCTCGCTTTCTCAATCTGAGCATGCCCAGGGCAAGGTCTCCCATTGGAGATCAGGGGTCACATGCTCGGTTACAGCAGCGACTCCCATTGGTCCACCAGGAAGGTCCTGAAAGTGCTTGTGTTCTGGAACAGTTTCTCATTGGTCCTTTTCTGGAAGGTCCTGTAGCTGCTACTATAAAAAGGTGGCATAACCGCACGGCCGCTCTCGCTCTCTAGTATCAAATCTGTTAGTGCTTGCGCCAGTGTGGTCATGTATGCATGTGGTTAGGTCCGGCTGAAATAAGCCCCTAGAATATAGGCACCTCCGGTGAGGAGTATTGTATGCAGGGCTCGGCTGAAAACGCCATTAGAATACGGGCTACTCCGGTGAGGAGATTATTGCTTGCTTTCTGATTACATGACCACAGACTGCAATCTGCTTAACAGTCATCTGTCCTCTGTGAGTCTAACACGACACAGTCATTGTCACAGTGGCTCTGTGAATTAACAGAGTCTGCTTATATCGCCATATAGCTCTACAGCATTTTAGTTGGTGACTCTGTGGAATAGCAGAGTTCGCCCATACCGCCATATAGTGCTATGGCGTTTACATCTGCGACTCTGCGGGATAACAGAGTTCGCTCATACTGCCTATTGTGCCATCTTACTAGCAGCAGGCTCTGCCTGCACGGTGGACCCCGGGCTGAGAATGCACCTCTCCTTAATATCTATCAGGTGCTTTCTGCAGGCCCTTAACACAGTATTTCTGCGTAAGAATGTTTAGTGGTGACACTGAGGTAATTTGCCTTTGATTTTTTTACATTGTGCCAGCTGATGACAAAGACAAGATGTAATGTAATTACCGTTGTGCATTTCTTGTTCTTTCCTACATGTAGCCTACTGTGATACAGTGTAAAGTCCATTTTCAATTTACTTTTTGTTTGTTTTCATAAAAATCCTAGCTCTCATTAAATCTGTACCCTATGTCCATTTTCGTCATGACATTGTTTTTTGTTCATAGATACCTGGCTACGGGAGAAACTTTTGCCTCACTGCACTTCCAACTTTGGCTGGGCAAATCTGCCAACTTGTTCCTGAAAACTGTGATGTAATTTGGAAAAATTTACATCCAGTTGTACTACCAACACTAACACCAGCAATGTGGCTATCCATTGCTAAAAGCTTTGAGGATGTGGCTAATTTTCCCAATTGCATTGGTGCCGTGGACGGGAAGCACATCTGGATTCAGAAACCCGTGCATAGTGGATCCTGTTCTGAATACTCTGGAGGTGACTTCTGAGCTGGGGCTCCCTCCGGTGGTTGCTGAGGGTAATGAACTGATTGCTGAATGGCCTTCAGTTGGCTGTGAATGGTCTGATATAAGTGACCTGAACTCCCTTCAGCCTTGCCGGTAATCAATTGTTCTTCCTGGTCTTGCTTGGAGCTCAGCTTGCATTCCTGCTCTCATTCAGGTAAGTGATTTGCTGCTTTTTTTCCTTGGTTGGATTTTCCTTGCTGGTTTGCTGCTTAGCAGTAGACTTCAGCCTGGTCCCCTTTTGGGGCCTGGCGCTGCAATTGTGCTCAGTTTATGTTTGCACTTTTGCTCTGTTCCTATGTCACTTTTTATTTGCTGAATTGCTGTGTGTTACACTAGAGATCTGATTTAGGTATTAGAGATCGTGTGATCTCGGGTTTTTTGTTAATCAGAAGTGTTGGTATTTTTGTCAGGGTTTTTTTTGGATTGCAGTCAGAATTCTTTCCTATAATTTTCTATCTAGACAGATTGGGCCCCAGCGTTTGCTCATTCTATTTTCTGTCTGTGTTCGTATTTTCTTCTGGTCTAACTGCCATTACATGTTTGGAGGCTTCCTATTTCTTTGGGGATTCTGCTACGGGGCAGATAGCATTCATCTTTCTGCCTTTAGGTGTAGCTATCTCTCCGGCTGTGACGAGGCGTCTAGGATCACCGTAGGTACGCTCCACGGCTACTTCTAGTGTTGCGGTTAGTTCAGGGTCCTACAATCCAATAGTTTTCAGCCTCACTGGTGTATTGCTTCTTTGGCTATTTTTTTTGCAATTTCTCCTCAGCTACCGAAACATAACAGGATCCCTGTACTACAACTGCAAAAAATACTTTTCAATTGTGTTAATGGCTATTGTGGATGCTAGATACTGCTTTGTTGCAGTTGATATTGGGGCATATGGTCGGACCAATGATTCACGAGTGTTCCAAGAGTCCAACATGGGGAAATATCTGTACAGAAACCGCTTCAACATACCCTCAGCATGACCTCTACCAGGCACGGAATGCCCAAGTTTGCTGTTTGTTTTAGTTGGGGATGATGCGTTCCAACTAGGACGAAATCTAATAAAGCCGTACTCAAGCCGCAGTCAAAACTACACAAGACGCATATTTAGTTATCGGTTGAGCCAGGCAAGACGCTATGTTGAAAGCACATTTGGTATTTTGACAACAAAATGGTGGATTTTATTATCTTTTATGCAAGTGCAACCTGAAAATGTGGACCGTGTAGTTAAGGCTTGTAATCTGCCTGCACAATTTTGTGTCCAGACATGAACCCCTGCTAGTTGACCCCGATGACTGTGAGTCAAACTTGATGAGCATTGAGTTGACTGCAGTTCGTTCACCAGTTGAGATTATGCAAATACGAGATAAATTTGCCCATTATTTTGTCAATGAAGGTCAAGTTCCATGGCAAAACAGCCATGCATGATAATGTTTCGCAATCTTTCTTTTATTGACATATGTGAACTGTGTGTAGATTATGATTCTTGGACTATGTGTATTTTTGTTTCTTTTGGTGTTACGCTCTGTTATTTTTAGTTTATGTTTACAGTGTCTTTTAAAAACAAAAGTAAAGTTTCAAATATTAATTTGCAAAAAACAGTCCTGAATACAATAGTCTCGAGCTCCTAATTTTGGTAGGCATTTTAAACATATTCTATCTCATAGGGATTTAATAAAGTATTCAAACTGAGGTCTTGTAGAATGTAAACCAAAACTTTCAAAGGCTATATTGCCAAACTTAATGAAATTCAAAACATTTTTAAAGATTGTGTTAATGTGCGGGCGTATTGTCTGTCCAACTGAAAGTTGGACTGCTACATTGATGGTGCATTTCCAGACCAGGCTCACTCTGACCTCTGAGTTGTGTTGTCACTTGGTACGACTGCATCTACATGGTGCAAAGGCTCGCACTTGTTCTGGTTTTAGAGGAAGTGGGTTCCTAAGGTGCCAAAAATTCCTCAACTAGATCATTAAACCTTTGTCGGAACTGTAAATTCCTTTGCGGTGGTATGTTTTTCACTAAAGTGACATAAAATAAAACCAGGAGCTTCCAATCATTGGTTGCGTACACTGATTCTCACGATTGCAAGTCCTTAATTTCCCGCCTTATATCTCTGTGTTCGCTGCAACACAGATCCTCTAACCGTTGGAGTCCATCAACTATTATGGCATCTACTTCTTCTTTGGCAACAGATCGCTTGCGTCCATTCTGTGCTTGAAAACGGGCACTGACAACTGGAGCCACAGTGCTACTGTCCATTGATTGTGGCTCGCTTAGGACAGACACATCTTCAGAGTCCCTCTGTTGGGTTGTTTCCTGGCGAGATGGCTCCATTGCCTCTGGCTCTTGAGGCGCAGCTGTACTGCAGACCGTTCTACCAAAAAAAGTAATAATAATAATTTAAAAAAAAGGAAATTTTAGACACACTTGTTGCACACACACATTTTTTCACACACACACTTAAGATTACAAGAAGATTACTGTTACTTTTGATTGCTTGGACAATGTTTTCTGCAGAAACATCAACTGCTCGTAGTGAACATAAGGGGTGGTCCATTTGCCTGAAGATCCACTTGGGGTGTTAAGGTTCTGCCAGTAGTCACAGACAAATCTGTCTCTTATCGATCTCCAATGGGTATGGACTGCACCGGCTACAATAAAAACCCAAACCAAAAAAAAGGAATATTATTTCTCGCAAACAATATTTAAATGAACTAACATCTATTTCACTTGCCCATTAATTAACTTTTTTTTTGGAGAGGAGGTCGACTTTTCCGGATAACGAGTATCTAACTCACTAATTATTTTCTCCCACAATCTCTGGTTTTTAATTATGTCATTATTCGAGCTGTCACTCTGGTCCCATATGGAAGGATTTGCATGCACCAATGCTATCAGAGTCTCATTTTCGATGTCCAAGGGCTCTTCGTCAACATCACGGTGTCTTTTTTGGATGGCTGCTTGGTCTATGTAAACACAAAGTTTTAAAAAAAAATTAGAGTGGATGTTCAGATTGCATTTATATATCTGTTTCAACGATGACATGCCCTAGACCACTATATGTTCTAACCCCCCATTTTTTAAAATTTTTTTAACCTTTCAGATTTTTAAAAATTATATATTTTTTCCATATACAAACATTTTTTTGTGGGGGTTCCATGCATTATTGGTTGTTTTGGTTAATGTAATGTAATGATAATGTAGTTTGTTAAAATACTAAAATGTTTTGAAAAGTTTCTATTGGGGGGGTTTTATATGCATTATTTTTTGGTTTGTTTACTGTTTTGCTTGAATACTAAATTGGTTAAAAAAATTTTTAAAAAAATTGTTCAAAAATATAGACTTTGTGTGATAATTCTTACCACTGCAACAGGAGGTGACGCAACACGCCAAGGCTGGGAGGTAGTTCGCCTCGCTTTGGTTGGAACCTTCAATTTAAAAAAGATAGAGTTACGATTCATGTCGCTATTTATGTCAACAAACCTACATTTTTTTGCATGTACCTTTTTGCTATGTTTAGTCGCTTGTTTTTTGGGGTTGGCCTGGTTTGCTTTGGTTCAGAAGATTCCTAAAATATTAAACAGACTACATGATTACACTATGCAGAATACCATACTGAGCGGAGCTAGAATGTAAAGAAGGATTTCACAGAAAAATGGACGTGAAACCCCTCAGTACACCAGAGTGCCACACAACTTTTTTTGGAATTTTTATAAATGGCATAACTTTACTGTTTCAGAGGAGGTGGTGGCAGACACGCTGCTGTGGGTAGATCCCTCAGTATCCATCATCTGTGTACATACAAAACCATACATTTAGTACACATACATTGGCCACTACACACTCAAATGATGTATATACATATATAAAATTGTACTTACATTGACTCCAGTCGGTCACACAGTGCACACAGTGTGGCTGGGGTTTGCAGACTGCAGAGTGTAGGCTCCAAAATGGCTGAAATCATATTTCCTGTCACATGACCACATGGCAAACCCTCATGAACGCAATCCAATGCAGGGATTAAATTTGTACAATTTGCTTGATTTGCATCTGCCTGCGTTTGCAATAGAGTTCTATAGCAGAAATAACGCTTCCTTTCATAGTGCGTTCGCTGTACCGGACCCGAAAACGTTGTAGCCCGCGTTGGAAGGTGTGTCACAAACTAACGGACCATTGCAAACGCATGCCGATTTTGACATGCGTTAGGTTCCGTTACACTAATGGAAGTCTATGGGTGCGTTAACATGTCTGTTACATTGCGTTAGTACTGCTTAAAAACGCATCCGTTAAATGCTCAATGTAAACCCAGCCTAAAGCTTATCTCTGACTTGTTCCTACAGATATTTTTTAATTCATTTTACACAATGCTGATAAATGAAATATTCATTTCTCTTAAGTATTGGAACACGTGACCACCGCGGCAGCAGGAAGCCGGCGGCTGACACCGCGCTACTGAAGAGGAATGAATACTCACCGCGATCTCCAATTAATAGTCCCGGTGAGTATTCCAGCAGCTGTGCTCTGCTTGTGAGCAGCGCATGATGTCCCTGCCATGGGCTGCTTACAAGCATTAAGCAGCTGCTGGCACCGGAGCAGGACGCTGCCACTGCGTGGGAGCAGAGGAAGGTAAGTGTAATGGTTTGTTTTTTTAATTTTTTCTGATGGGGCCATGCATGCTAGGAATGGGATGGGGCAATCATACCAGAATAAGGATGGGACCAATCCTACCAGCAAGGGGATGGGGCCAATCATATCAGGATGCCAGAAAAATGAATATTTATTGTACTCCACGCCCATGGGTGTGGAATTCAGTGCATATTCATTCTCTTTAGCAGCGGGCACAGGAGTTAGCTGGAGCCGCCGACTCCAGCCTCCTGTGATCCGCCGAAACCGCTCCCCCACCTCCCTACCACATCCAGAGCCAGTATATCCAGACTATAAGACGCACCCCCCATTTTCCTCCTCATTTTGGGAGGAAAAAAGTGTGTCTTGTAGTCCAAAAAATATGGTACTTTGCACTGATGTTCTAAAATGTCAATCCACAGTAAGCATCTTGCAGGAGATTGTGCAGCTGCTGGATCTGGGGCCTGGCTGTCTGAGACAGCTGACTCCTCACACAGAGGGCAGGTATGATTTGTTATCATATTTGTCTTCCTGAACAATGTGTGCAAAACACTGAAGAAGCACTTGTATATACAGATTTGGAAGCACTGAGAGTGCTTCATTTTCCGGGCTCAGTGATGCTGTCAGCTCTGCTATGCATCTAGGAGAAATTTAACTTGTAACTGGGGCTAATATATGTATTATATATAAACTATATATATATATATATATATATATATATATATATATATATATATATATATATGTAAATACATACAAAGAAAGAAGCAAGAAAAAATAAAATAAAACAAAAAAAGTAAACAGCTTCATTAACCCCTTAGTGACAGAGCCAATTTGCAGCTTAATGACTTTTTACAATTCTGACCACTGTCTCTTTATGAGGTTATAACTCTGGAACGCTTTAACGGATCCTGCTGATTCTGAGAATGTTTTTTCTTGACATATTGTACTTCACGTTAGTGGTAAAAAAAAATTATATGACTTGCGTTTATTTATGAAAAAAACAGAAATATGGCGAAAATTTTGAAAATTTTGCAATTTTCAAACTTTAAATTTTTATGCCCTTAAATGATTTAAGATATATGTCACACAAATTTCTTAATAAATAACAATTCCCACATGTCAACTTTACATCAGCACAATTTTGAAAACAAAATTTTTTTTGTTACGAAGTTATAAGGGTTAAAAGTTGAGCAGCGATTTCTCATTTTTACAACACCATTTTTTTTAGGGACCATATCACATTTGAAGGCACTTTGAGGGGTCAATATGATAGAAAATACCCAAAAGTGACACCATTCTAAAAACTACACCATCAAGGTGCTCAAAACCACAATCAAAAAGTTTATTTACCCTTTACTTGCTTCACAGGAACTGAAGCAATGTTGAAGGAAAAAATTAACATTTAACTTTTTTTGAAAAAAATTAAAAATTTACTTCAGAACCAATTTTTTTTATTTTCACAAGTGTTAAAAGAGAAAATGAACCACAAAATTTGTTGTCCAATTTCTCCTGAATACGCTGATAACCAATATGTGGGAGTAAACCACTTTTTGCTTGCTCGGCGGAGGTCGCAAGGGAAGAAGCGCCGTTTGACATTTTCAACACAGAATTGGCTGGATGCCATGTCTCGTTTGGAGAGCCCCTGATGTGCCTAAACAGTGGAAACCACCAACAAGTGACCCCATTTTGGAAATTAGACCCCCTAAGGAACTTATCTAGATGTGTGGTGAGCACTTTGAACCTCCAAGTGCTTCACAGAAGTTTATAACGTAGAGCCTATATATCAAAAAACTGACCGGCACATCCAAACATAGATCCAGTGTGAACAGGTGCTAAACCTAGAGTCACCAACTCATGTACATACAAGAAAAAAAGGTAGCACACTGTAGCGCTATAGCTTGCAAACACGAAATATGAAAATATGAAAAATATGAAAAATGAATTGCATCACTGCCTTAGAAATATGAAAAATTGAGAAGTCTTAGCGCATAAGATTGCCAAATTATTTCTGCCTGATAGCCACGTCAAGGCTCTTTTCGTATATCAGGTCCTAACTAATGCCAATCCTCGCTTAGAAAAGTCTGTCTGCATGGGAACATATGAATCCTCTCTTAAGACTAAAATCTACATCTCTGTGGAGGGGTAATGAACCTGGTGTAATTAAAAAGCCTGTGACCAACAGTTGGAGTGCTCAGGTAGAAGGTAAATGAATACATATCAAAAAACTGACCGGCACATCCAAACATAGATCCAGTGTGAACAGGTGCTAAACCTAGAGTCACCAACTCATGTGCATACAAGAAAAAAAGGTAGCACACTGTAGCGCTATAGCTTGCAAACACGAAATATGAAAATATGAAAAATATGAAAAATGAATTGCATCACTGCCTTAGAAATATGAAAAATTGAGAAGTCTTAGCGCATAAGATGGCCAAATTATGTGTGCCTGATAGCCACGTCAAGGCTCTTCTCGTATATCAGGTCCTAACTAATGCCAATCCTCGCTTAGAAAAGTCTGTCTGCATGGGAACATATGAATCCTCTCTTAAGACTAAAATCTACATCTCTGTGGAGGGGTAATGAATCTGGTGTAATTAAAAAGCCTGTGACCAACAGTTGGAGTGCTCAGGTAGAAGGTAAATGAATACATATCAAAAAACTGACCGGCACATCCAAACATAGATCCAGTGAACCACTGTTTGGGCGCACGACAGGGCTCGGAAGGGAGGGAGCACCATTTGACTTTTTGAACGCCATGTCGTGTTTGTAGACTCCCTGATGTGCCTAAATAGTGGAAACCCCTCGATTCTAGCTTCAGCCCTAACCCCAACACACCCCTAACCCTAATTCCAACCCTAATCCCAATCCTAACCCTAATTCTAACTCTAATCCCAACCCTAATTGTAACCCTAATTGTAACCCTAACCCTAATTGTAACCCTATCCCTAATCCTAACCCTAATCCTAACCCTAATCCCAACCCTAATTCCAACCCTAATTGTAACCCTAACCTTAACCATAACCCTAATGGAAAAATTAAAATAAATATATTTTCTTTATTTTATTATATGTGCCTAGCTAAGGGAGTGATAAAGGGTTGGTTTATTTACTATTTTTTTTATTTTGATCACTGTGATAGCGTTTATCACAGTGATCAAAATGTCCTTCACTGAAAGAATGAATCTGCCTGCCGGCAGATTCGACGGGCGCACTGCGCTTTCTTCCGCCATTTTCTTTGCAGGCAGAAGACCGGGAGCTGCAAGTAGCCATAGGAGGACGGGGGGGACACCGGGAGGTACTGGGGGGATCGGGGGTCCCGGGGACCCTATTTCTCTCCCTCTGATGTGCAATCACATCAGAGGGGAGAGAAATTACATGCAGGATTGCAGCTTTTTTTTTCTTTTGCGAACGCCGTTATATGGTTAATAACAGCGATCGCAAAAGTGGGGGACCCGAATTATGTTCCCTACCTCTGGTAGCCGAGACCCCAGAGAAAATCCGACTCGGCGGGCACACTGTGCACTGGGCATGCGCCCTCCATTTTCTTTGTACTTAGAAGACGCGGGCAGCTCTGGGAGCCACAGAAGGACTGGAGGTGACACCGGGAGGCACGGGGGACAGATCGGGGGTCCCTGGGACCCTATTTCTCTCCCTTTTGATGTGCGATCACATCAGAGGAGAGAGAAATGAAATGGAGAATCGCGGCCTTTTTGTTTTTTTGGCGGTCGCCATTATACGGTTAATAACGGCGATCGCAAAAGTGGGGTCAGTAAAAACTGACCCGAATCATGTTCTCTGGGGTCTTGGCTACCCCCGATAGTCAAGACCCCGGAGAAAATCTGACTCTGGGGGGTGCTATATACTTTCTCCATAGCGCCGTGAATTAATGGCGTTGTGGTTTAAGTACCCTTAACTACCGCAGTTAAAATGCATATCTGTGGTCATTAAGGGGTTAAGAATCACAGTTTATAGACTTCCCACTAGTGATGAGCTATTATATTTGTTGCTCGGGTTTTCCGGAGCATGCTCGGGTGATCTCCGAATATTTGGAAGTGCTCAGAGATTTAGTTTCTGTTGCCGCAGCTGCATGATTTATGACTGCTGGGCAGCATGAATACATGTGAGGAATGCCTGTTTGTTAAGGAATCCCCACATGTATTCAGGCTGTCAAGCGGCCGCAAAACATGCAGCTGTGGCAACAGAAACTAAATATCTGAGCACTTCCAAATACTCAGGGAGATCACCCGAGCAACGAGTATACTCGCTCATCACTACTGCCCACATAAAAAAATATATGTTCAATATATACAAATAATTTCTATGGACTAGGGAACATAATTTAAATAGTTGTTAGTGGCTGTTTGTGGTCATAAAGAAAATTAAAAAAATACAAAAATGTGAAAAATAGACATGTATTTCCAATATTTCTTTAAATGTTTCACTGATATCAGCAAAATGAAGAAAAGGAATGTAAAAATGACATAAATATTGGACCCCATGTATCATGAAAAAAAGGTGAAAATTATTAAAATACCTGAATGAGAATTTTTAAAAGCACATGGACAATAAAATCTGAATATGTACCTGGTCAGAAATAGGAGAAAATTGCCTTGTTCTGAACTGGTTAAGCAGATAAAAATCTGTATAATCTATTTTCCAAAAATGAAGGAAATGAATTCATGAACTATGCTTTCTAACCTTGGAACTACTGGAGATGTTTTACTGTATGCCATCTCATCATAGGTACTCATATTTTTCAAATTGATGTTCTAGATTATAAAATCACATAGAAGAAGATAATTTGTAAAGATCTTTAAAAAAGCCACTAATTGCAATCAGAATTTTGAAATTGCAGAAGGAGTAAAGGTTGATGCAATAATCCACAGAGTCTGAGCGCTTTGAAAATTATACTAAAAGAACAAGTTTGATTTAGATGAGAAGGAAAATCTATTTCCAAAGGGAGGTGAAATATTTTACTCTCATCAATTATGCATTCTTTTATATCTTTGTGAAAACGAATTCATAGACTAGCTATCATTATGATTAGACCTCAGCACTCTGCTTTCAAATTGCTAAAACCTTGGCAAATATGATACATTATCTTCAGTTCTGTATTTCTTAATAATTTGCTTTCATTCAGAGTTCACTCAGAAAATAATTTTAAAAATTGTAAAATCTTAATTAAAAACAAATCTTTCTAAAATAGCAACAAGTTACAAATCAGTCAATCAGTCTAAAAAATATGATGTAATCATTCATTTAGGCTCAAAAAAGTGTTTCTAAAATTGTAAATTTAAAAATCTATAATATTTTTTAGCAAGGAAACAAACCCCAAAGCAAACCCCAAATATCTCAGTGACTTCATAACTTTTAACATTATTACCGTATGTAAAAATATATTTAAGGGGGTTCAACAGTAGGCATAAGTATATATCCATGTATGGTAGGAGTTAAAAGTTTGTACACACATATTTTATTTTCCTTTTTCATCTCTTTTTTACACAATTAAGAATAAATTAAGAAAATCATTGGAACTAAAAAGTAGCACAAATGGAACTATACAACGATCCTGAAAAATAATTCAATTATAATCTGTCTAACAGATGTGTTCTCCTTGATCTTGTTAGTAATTTCACAAATTCAGTACAATATAGTGTGATCCAGTAAATAATGTATACATTATATGTACCGTATATACTTGTGTATAAGCCGAGATTTTCAGCCCTTTTTTCGTGCTGAAAATGCCCCCTCGGCTTATACACGAGTCATAGGGCAGAAACCAGCGGGGGGGATGCCGCGGCAGGAGCCGGTGGCTGGGATCATACTCACCCCTCCCCGTGCCATCGCTGAGCATCCCTGCAATCCTGTGTTCTCCCAGTCTTCTTGCAGCTCTCCAGCACTGAGCGGTGATGTAATACCCGCTCATTAAGGTCATGTAATATGGCCGCGAACGCCACTCCCATGGGCGTGGCCTCCATATTCATGGCCTTAATGAGTGGTATTACATCACCGCTCAGCGCAGGAGAGCTGCAAGAAGTCTGGGAGAACGCAGGATTGCAGGGACGCTCAGCGATGGCACGGGGAGGGGTGAGTATGATGGAGGAGAGGAGAAGGAGCACGAGCAGGACGGGGGGGAGAACGGTGGACGGGGGAAGCATAGAGGAGGATGGGGGAAGCTGGAGCAGGACGGGGGAAGCATGGAGCAGGAGGGGGGGAGATCGGTGGACGGGGGAAGCTGGAGCAGGACGGGGGAAGCATGGAGCAGGAGGGGGGGGAGATCGGTGGACGGGGGAAGCTGGAGCAGGACGGGGGAAGCATGGAGCAGGGGGGGGAGATCGGTGGATGGGGAAGCATGGAGGAGGACAATGAGCACGGAGCAGGACGGGGAGGATGGAGGGCACAGAGGAGCACGGAGCAGGAGGGGGGGCACAGGAGGATGGAGAAGGAATGGGGGAGCACAGCGGAGGACGGAGCAGGAGGGGGGAGTACAGAGGAGAATGGGGGAGCACAGAGCTGGATGGGGAGCAAGGAGCAGGACGGGGGCAGCACAGAGCAGGAGGGCAGTTTATACACCCGGCTTATACATGAGTCACTAATTTTTCCCAATTTTTTGTGGCAAAATTAGGGGGGTCGGCTTATACACGGGTCAGCTTATACACGAGTATATACGGTATATATTTTTGTCATGAGAAACTAAGGATAGTGGATGGCCTAAAATTGGAAGCATCTATCACAGCCATCAAGTAAAAAAAAACATGCATAACACATACACATTTTTGGAATACATGGCTGATTTCTTTTTTTTTTTTTAAATAAGAGCTTATGTGTGGTGGATGGCTGATGGATGACAGCTGTTAATGGTATCCGTCAAAGTAATCTTGTAAAAGATGAATAAATTTGATGTATTTAAATTGTAGGAGCCTATGGGTGATGAATGACATTAGGCCCTGGCATCTGTCAAATGTATACTTTTTTTTTGTTTGTCCATCATCTAGCACCATATATATCAGCATTAGTTAGGTCTGGATACACGCTAATGAAAAACATTTCTGGATATTTTAGATTATTCTAAATGGTCATAATTTGCCTTAAGTGGATTTTCCCACAAGCAAAGTGCATTTTAATCAACAGATTTTGGAATAAGAATAAAGGTTCCTGTGCTGAGATAATCTTATATATGTGCCCCTGCTGTGTACTGTGTAATGGCCGTGTCTGACTGTGCAGGAACATGGTCTAATCACACCACATCTCCTGGGAAGAGGAGGCAGCAAAAGAGTATATAGACAAGACAGCATGGTTTTGCAGCTGATTCCTTCTGTGAGGTAAAACATTGCTTAAAAACAGGTAGGAAAATGCTTTTCCTCACAAAAAGAATCAGGTGCGATCCCATGCTGTGAGGTAAAACATTGATTAAAAAGGTAGGAACATGTTTTTCCTCACAAAAGAATTCGCTGCGATCCCATGCTGTCCTGACTGTTTATACTCTTTTACTTCCTACCCTGCACAGGAGCTGTTGTATGATCAGACCATGTTCCTGCACACAGCCATTAAACAGTACATAGCAGAGGCACATTTATAAGATTATCTCAGCACAGGAACATTTTTTTAAATAAATCCAATTGTAAAATTTACTATTATTTGAAGATCTAGTAATTAAAATGTACTTTGTTTGTGGGAAGATCCCTTTAACCCCTTCATGCTAGGAGCTTTTTTCGTTTTTGCTTTTTCGTTTTTTGCTTCCCTTTTTCCCAGAGCCATAACTTTTTTATTTTTTGGTCAATATGGCTGTGTGAGGGCTTGTTTTTCGCGGGACGAGTTGTACTTTTGAACAACACCATTGATTTTAACATATCTTGCACTGGAAAATGGGAAAAAAATTCAAAGTGCAGTGAAATTGCAAAAAAAGTGCAATCCCACACTTGTGTTATGTTTTTTTTCATAATGTTCACTAAATGCTAAAGCTCACCTGCCATTATGATTCTAAAGGTCATTATGAGTTCATAGACACCAACATGTCTAGGTTCTTTTTTAGCTAAGTGGTGAAAAAAGTTCCAAACTTTGTTAAAAAAAAACAAATTGCGCCATTTTCTGATACCCATAATGTCTCCATTTTTCGTGATCTTGGGTCGGGTGAGAGTTTACTTTTTGTGTGCCACGCTGACGTTTTTAATGGTACCATTGCAGATACAATATTTTGATCGCACGTTACTGCATTTTAATGCAATGTCGTGGCGACCAAAAAAAACGTAATTCTGTTGTTTTTACTTTTTTTTTAGCTATGCCATTTAGCGATCAGGTTAATCCTTTTTTTATTGATAGATCGGGTGATTCTGAACCCAGTGATACCAAATATGTGTATGTTTGATTTTTTTATTCTTTTATTTTGAAAGGGGAGTGATTTGAACTTTTATATTTTTTTAACTTTTTTAAAAACATTTTTTTTTTACTTTCGGCATGCTTCAATAGTCTCCATGGGAGGCTAGAAGCTGCCATAACTTGATTGCCTCTGCTACATACAGGCGATGATCAGAATTGCTGACTTGCACCGGGTGGTGCTCATAGCAATACTGCAGTGACAACCATAGACGTCTCCAAGAGAGCTATGGTTGTCATGCCAACCCACCGGTGACCCGCGATCATGTGACGGAGTCACGGGTGGGAGGATTTCCTGCCCGATGGCCAGAAGCGTGAGTTAAATGCCGCTGTCAGAGTTTGATAGCAGCTTTAAATGGGTTAATAGAATCGTGATCCACCCGCGGCTATTCCGGGCATATGTCAACTGTTCAAAACAGCTGACATGTACCGGGAAAGATATGAGCTCACCACTGGAGCCCACATTAAAGGGAGGGAGTCCAACATTGGTGTATATTTACGCCCAACGTCAGAAAAGGGTTAACCCCTTACGCAACCGTCTGGATTTCTTACCTACATGCTGTCTATTGATGATGTGTTTTACCACTAGTTGTCTATTGATGATGTGTTTTACCACTAATTGTCTATTGATGATGTGTTTTACCACTAGTTTCCATTTACCCTTACGGGTGTTGCAGAAATATCCTCATAATCTAGGCCATATATGACCTTGAAATACCAGAACAGTGATGTGAATATTGACATTAGAGTAAAATGGTACTTGGCTTATATGTAACTTATGATTGTTTTGACATTCAGTCATGTAAGGGTTATGTATAGTGTGTTTGTTAAACCTTTGTGCATGTGCATTGATTGTTCTTGTACATTGGGTTACTTGTCGCTTCTTAACTACTGAAAAATAGTGTTGAGCGATACGATACTGCAAATATCGGGTATCGGCCGATATTAGCTCTATCGGCCTTTCGATAATTCGTTTCGATATTTTCGTCTTATCGAATACCGGAATCTGATTTGTCACTGTCACTGTGAGTGTCCATCGGTCGGGTCTGTCAGGAGTCAGCGGCACTTACCTGGCAGAAGATCTCCGGCGGTCACGTCCTGGACTGCTTGATGGCCGCCATTATCTTCTCCCTGGCGGTCACATGCAGTTTTTCGCGATAACTGCAGTGACTGCAGGGTAATCCCGGCCGTAAACCAGTCCGATGACGTCACCGCCGGGGAAGCAGGTAATCAGCTGTGCTGCGCCGGGATTCTGATGTAGCAGAGCTGGATCGTCGTGGGACACTCGTTACTATGGACTGTGTCGGTCAGGTGGTATACTTTTTTTTTTTTTTTCATTTTTTTACAGGAGATCGATGGCGTCGCAGGATGAGACTGTAATAAAAGTAATGAAAACTGTGTTGTTTTTTTTTTATTAAATTAAAAAACTTTTTTATGAACATTCACCCGTCCGGGTACATAAACAATTTAACTATTTACATACAGGGACCCTGTCCGGGTTATTTATAATTCTTTGGCAGGGGTGTTCCAGGTACCACCTGGTACTCTTCTGATGCTTGCCAAACATCGAGGCACCAAGGACCACCAGGACCTGATGACGTCGTGTGGCCTGTACAGTCAAGTCGTGACCCGCTATCTGGGTCTGTGTGGCCACCTCTTTTCATCTCCCTCCGGATCTGGAACCCTATGTCCCGGACTGAACGAACCCCAGGGGGCCTAACAGGCGCCGGGTACGGGCCAGCTATACTTATCATGTCCATAGCTGGGGCTGCTGAGGAGACCACTGAGGGAGGCTTGGGAGATTTACGGCGTGGGGTGGGCACTTTTGCAGAGGCCTGGATGTGGGAGGCTGAAGGCTCCGAGGGTCTCACAGCTTCCTGACACTCTGGGGAGTAGGGGTCGCACCTGGTAACATTTAGGGCGTACCATCTATTGTAACCCCAGTGTCGGGTGTAAGTCACCAAGTCTCCTGGCAACAGGTCCCTCCCCGAGTGTCCTTCTGGGAGGTGAGCCTCCACGTCCCGCCGGTTCACAAAAACTTCTAAATAAAGTCCAGGCTCCTGGATGAAGCCCCAACCACCTTTCAATTTAAAGCTCCGTACTGCACCCTTACGCCGCGGCTCCCACAGGGTTCCTTTATCTTTTCTCATCCGGTCCTTATCTGCCCGGTCCTTCTCCAGGTTACGTTGCCGAAGCTTTTGGGTTTCTCGCTGCTCCCTTTGTCGCTCTGCTTCCCGCTCCCAACGTCTCCACTCTTCCTCCTGACGCCGGTTGTAATTCTCCTCCACCAGCTGCTCCATGTCTCCACCATCAAATGCCAGCTTACAGTGTCCGGTTTGCGGCAGCTCTCCTGGCGCCCCCCAGTCCTGGCGGCGCTCACCTGCGGAGGAAGCAGCCGGCTCTGGAACAGATGACAGTCGGGGCTCCGGTACAGGCAGGTAGTGCTCTGGTGCCTGCGCGGCCTCCTCCATGAGGACGGGTGTCGCTTCTTCTGTCTCCAGCGACGGGGCAGACAGCGGGATTGGGTGCTGCCGGTGCAGCGTTTTTTGCACGAACGGGTGCCTCCACTGCGACAACGTCAACCGGATCACATTGCAAGGGCTGGGATGCCCGCACGGACTCCTCTACTAGAACGGGTGCCTCACCTTCCGGTACAGACACTTCAGGTAAGAGGGATTGGCGCCGCTCCAAGTTTAGTTTTAGGGCACGCCAGCTGGCTTCCATCCTGGCGACCTCCTCCCGGTGCCGGGCCAGGCCTCTTAGGGTATCCTCCGCTTCTTGCAGCGTAGGAGGGTTTCCAGGCCGGGTGCCCAATGGTGGTTCCGTGGCGATCGGGTCGCTTCCGTGGGGGGAGAGCTCTGACTGCTCCATCCCTTCACACTTCTGCTCGTGTCCATTAGCCATCTCTGCCAAGTCACATGTGTCATTAGCATCTGGAGAGGGCCCCTCTTTTGTAGGGAGGCGGGACCTTCGTGTTAGTTTCCGCCCACTGAGGAGGATGAGGAGGCGGAACTGAAGAGCTGTGGGGCACGATCTTACATTGCAGTACCATTTAGAGCCATCGTTTTCGCGTCACTGAGTGAGTGTACACCCATGAAGAGCACGCCCTTCTTCTTCACCAGTGCCTCGTCGTGACGCAGATATGGCGGAAAAATGGCAAATACATTCTCTGATGATTTTAGCAATTCTCAAGGACAAAACCAGTTCAATTCAGGCACACAGGACTCGCTTATAGCGAGCTACAGAATCCTGTTCGTGACCCCAAGTTGAGTCGCACAGAGCCAGAGGTTTTGGGGGTACTCGGCACCGAGCCCGTCGACTTCTATGGGGTATGTCACGGCTTTACCCGGCAATTGAATCAGAGTCTATTTTACTATGTAGAAGTGTATAAACTATAAATATATGTATATATATATATGTCACAATGACATGTATATATATTATATATGTATTCTATGTGTGTATATTTTGTGTTTACAATGAAAGAAAGGGTTTTTTTTGTTGCGATATTTTGTTCCCAGACTACATGGACTTCCGGTATCAGAATCGGATATCGACGATATTTAGTGATATCGGCGATACCATTTCGATACGATATTTTTAGATATCGAGCAGTATCGCTCAACACTACTGACAAATCCCATTTGGCACTCCATCTGCATTTTTGTATGGGGACGTCTAACATCTCTGCCATTGTTCGTGATACATGCTCACAACTGTGTTACATACTTCATCAACTGGTGTTGGCTGAGCCAAAGATGGAAGAGTGGAAGAGGATTGGCAGGGGATTTGAGGACCAATGCAACTTCCCATATTCTCATCGTCTCTGTCTGGTGTTAATGGTCATAACGCATGCATTTGTGTTTGAGTACAAAGAAGTAATGAAAAAAGACTCCATACTTTTTACAAAAATAGATATTTATATGTGTAAACTGCCACTTGAGGTAGTGACAACCATATTAGCTTTATATGGTATATTTTGTTACATCACAATAGTTTAAGCGTGCAGTCTTACACAAGGAAAAAAATAAGGCATCACAACATTACAAATTCTTCCAAATATAATAGTATGTAAAGACCAAAACCAATAGTGACTATGGGTAATGCTAATCATATGTTGCACATATGTTTGGTTGACAAGATTATTCTACTTTAAATATGCAGTAGCCAACATGGTGTGAAATAACATTTAACCAAATAAACAACTTTCACTACCACTAGTGAGCACCTTATCTGCCCCATATGGTTAGGTTGTAAGACTAGACTAATGCAATGATGCATTAGCCAACAATTTTTAACAGGGATGGGGACAAAATAACAAATATTGGTAGAAATTATAATATCTAACGAAATAATAATATTTTCCCATATCCCACATACCAGCAGCTAAGTACCATATGTTATTTGTAGGCATTCAGATTAGTGCAAATATGCGTTACACAACATGTTGTTAAAATAAATGATAAAAAATAACTAGCATTTCTCGCAATAGGAGCAGATATTGAAAATAATATACTGTAGGTTGACTATGCCTAGTGAACAGCATATTGCTAGCATATGTTGTTTAAAGGCATCTAAATTACTGCTAATGTCTTAGACACAAAATGAGTTTAAAGTAAATATAAAACCATTACTAACTGGTTTTTCAATCAAAAAATATAATTTACATACAAAATCACAGCTGGTGGTATGTGGGTGGTGGGGTTGGCGGCTTCCCAGCATCTCTTTGTGGTTGGCTTGGATCACCACCTTGACCATCACCCAGTTGGGGTAGATTTTCAGGCCCCTGAGCTAATATCTGGCCATGGTCAGGTTGGTGTGTGGGCACATTGCCATACAGATAAGGGAGATTATATTCCTGTGTAAGATGATACCCACGAGAATCATACCCCCCAATATGACCATGTTGAGCGCATCCAGGTTGGGACCAGCCTGCAACACTGGATCTGTACAAGTGGTCATATTGGGAAGTCGGATTATAGGCAGCCATTTGACCCTGTTGTTGCCAACGTTGTTTTGGTGGGGGAATGGATAGAGGTGTGGGTGCCAGTGCAGGAGGATCATCAGATCTGTTGGGAAAGGAAAGGGGATTAGAACATGTTTGAGAGGTGACCCTAAACTGCATATGTGGTATGTGGTGTGATGTATGTACTTACGGTTTGAGATTCAGAATAGGTGCAAGAAAACCCAGCCTGTCTAAGTAAACGTACTTTCGCTTTCTGGGTGCTGCTGACCCGCTCTTGGCCCTCTGCTTGCGTTGCTGCCTGTATTGGTCACGGCTGCTTCTCCATGTTCTCATAACATCATCCACTGCAATGACACATATAATGTAATCATTGAGCTAGCTGGACAAAGCCTAATTCTTCTACATACACGTTATATAGTCATGGGGGCCTAGTAGGATGGGACTATACGACAAATGTGTCTGATAAAAGAAGAAAAAAAAATGGGGGGCTAATTCTACACTACAACTACGCTGTTAGCGTTAAGAAAATTGTGACAAAATCATGTAACTTACTGATTCGCTGATGCTTCTCGCATGGCTGTCGCCAAAGTGTGAAACATCTGCCGACAGACGCGCCTCCATGCCGCCTCTTTCCTTGCATGTTCAGCGTAATGCGTATCTCTTTGGTCCCATATTTCTGGCCTCTCCTGCACCAATACAATCACATCTCCACATTGATGAGGGTGGACATGATGGCCGACTCCGTGGAGGCGTTCTTCCGGGATGTCTGGCGCTCTTTTTGAGCTAATTTGCATGTGTCAGCTTCCTCCTGCATGTGTTGCATCCTGTGAGCTGCAGAAGTGTTGCGTATTTCTCGCAAGTCACACGGCTGGTCCGTGTGTAATCCGTTGTTTTCTCGCACCCATAGACTTTCATTGGCGTACAATGGGCGTAATACGCGTACAATCGCAGCATGCTGCGGGTGTCTCGCACCGTAAGTTACGGCCGAGGAAAAAACGCATGATCAGAGCTGCCCCATAGAGAAATATGGGTCCGTGTATAATGCGTGGCTTTCACGTCTCTCACTCGTCCGTATTCCTACCTAGTGTGACGCCGGCCTTATTGTGAGAGAAGCTGAGATCAACAGGGCATTGATCAGATTTTATAGGAACTACTTGAAAATAAAAGATAGTGATCACTGGATCAAATCTTTAGTTACCTACCAAAGTAAAAAAAGTTTAAAAAAATCTTAAATGATACATTATATATATATTATATTATATAATATATACATATATATATATATATATTAAAATTGTATTTAAATTTGATTCCTGTCTCAATTTCCTAGTTCAACAATAAAGAAATAATTAAAAAAATGCATATTTGCTATTGTTGCATCCATAAAATTCCAGTCTATCAAAAATGTTAAACTATTTAATATAAACAATAAACACCAAAAAGAAAAAAATATTGAAATGCCAGAATTGATGTTTTTAGCTCACTTCCATAGAAAATGCAATAAAAAGGGATTAACACTTTACTCCAAAACATTACAAACATTATAAAAAAAATGGAAGCTGAGCATACGTAAAACAAGCTCACATCTTCATCAAAAGAAAAAACTAAATTTAGAAAATGGCAACATAAACCAATTTTTTTTTACTAAGTTCTGAATTTTTTTAACCATAAAATATTTATGTGATGCTGAGTCACTTCTGGAGAACAAGTCGTCAGTCAGGGTAGTCAAAGATTCTGAGGACAAGAGGCAGGAAGGTGTTGTGAATGTGTTAGAAATTAATTCTGAGCAGAAGCTCCCTCTGGTGGTTACAAACAGTGCTGAACCATTCAATGGGGATTGGCAATCAGGAGTTACAGACTGGTCTTATATAAGGGAGGTTCCCTCCCATCATGGTTGCCGGTGATCAATTGTTCTTGTCTCAACTGTGGTTTCTGGTTCACTTGGAAGCTTGCTGAGTCTTGCCTGCATCTTCTGCTATCAGATAAGATATTTTCTGCTTTTATTTTTGTGCTTGCTTTTTGCATTGTTCCCTGCACTTCTGTGGAGGTCAGCCAGGTCCCCTCCGGGGGCTTGTGCTCCTCTCAGTTTATCTGAGCCACTGTTATTTGTTCATTTGCCTTTTCCAGTTTTTTCAGTGGCTGCGGCTTAGTTTTGTGACACCAGAGAACTAATTTAGGTGGTAGAGGTCATGTGATCTCAGGTGTTTTTGCAATTAGTAGAGTTGGTATTTTTTAGGGTTTTTTGGATTGCAGTAAGTGTCCTTCCTATCCTTTTCTGTCCAGGTAGATTGGGCCCCAACGTTTGCTCATACTATTTTCTGTCTGTGTCTGTATTTCCTCTTGTCTAACCTCCATTACATGTTTGGGGGCTTCCTATGTTCTTTGGGGATCTGCTCCGGGGCAGATAGCTTTCCTCTTTCTATCTTTAGGTGTAGTTAACCTCTCAGGCTGTGACGAGGCGTCTAGGACCAACGTAGGAACGCTCCACGGCTGCCTTTAGTTGTGGTGGTTAGTCAGGGTACTGCAATCCAGTAGATTCCAACCTCTCTGGTGTATTGCCGTTTTAGCCTGCTCTCCTCAGCTACCAAATCATAACAGTATCACCGGCCAAACTGAAAATTATATGGTACTCAACAGAAGGGAAAAATAGTAAAAGGAAGAAGAAAAAAGGAAGTTGTCAGAATTTTTTTTTTCTCTATTTGTTGCATTTTTTCCCTCTTTTTCTCTGGGTGCTGAGGAGGATTTTTTTTCCCTCAATGGAGTTTGCACAGTTGTCTGGCCGTGTGGATCAGCTTGCCACTGAAGTTCGGAGTATTGCTACCTATCTTGCTAGGTTGCCGGTTGTGGAACCTAGGATCCCCATGCCAGATTTATTTTTTGGGGATCGAGCTAAATTTCTGAATTTCAAAAATAACTGTAAGTTGTTTTTTGCCTTAAAACCTAAGTCCTCAGGGAACGCAGCACAGCAGGTTCAAATTGTCATCTCTCTCCTGCGCGGCGATCCTCAGGATTGGGTTTTTTCCCTGACACCTGGGGACCCTGTTTTGAGTAATGTTGATGCATTTTTTCTGGCTCTGGTGTTATTGTACGATGAACCTAATGTCACTGATCAAGCTAAAAAAACCTTGTTGGCATTAAATCAGGGGCTTGAGGACGCTGAGTTGTACTGTCAGAAATTCCGAACGTGGGCAGTCCTGACCAAATGGAATGATTATGCTTTGGCAACCATTTTTCGGATGGGTCTGTCAGAGAATGTAAAAGATGTTATGGTGGGTTTCCCTGCTCCCTCTGGTCTCAATGATTCTATGTCATTAGCGATTCAAATTGACAGACGTTTGTGTGAGCGTAGAGGTATGCGTGGAATAGTGTTGCATTGTGAACCAGCTTCTGAGTCCATGCAGTGTGATAGAGTGGCTTCTGGGGCACAGCGTCATGAGTTTAGAAAACGCAATGGGTTATGTTTCTACTGTGGTGACGCCTCTCATGCTATTTCAGTCTGCCCTAAGCGGGGAAGACGTTTTGCACGCTCAGTTGTCTTGGGTAGTGTTCAGACTAAATTTCTGTTCCGGAGCAGCTATTAACCTGATGGATTTTGATTTTGCTAAACGTTGTGGGTTTCCCTTGATACCCCTACGGAAGTCTATACCCCTACTGGGGATTGATTCTACCCCTTTGGCTGAGAATAAACCCCAGTTCTCTACTCAGGTGATAATGAGGGTTGAAGCTGATCATCAGGAGAGTTGCAAATTTTTGGTGCTGTATAATCTGCATGACATTATTGTACTGGGTTTCCCTTGGTTACAGTCTCATAATCCTGTTTTGGATTGGAAATCTGTGTCTGTGACCAGTTGGGGCTGCCAATGTGTTGATGCCAACACTCCTGTTTTTTCTGCCTCTCCCCAGGCTCAGGATGTTCCTGACTATTTGACTGATTTTTTTGATGTGTTTAGCGAAAGTAAATCTGCATCCTTGCCCCCCCATAGGAGCTATGACTGCGCTATTGAATTAGTGCCTGGTGGTAAATTCCCTAAAGGTCGCCTTTTTAACTTGTCTGTACCTGAACATGACGCTATGCGGTCTTATATCAAGAAGTCATTGGAGAAGGGTCATATCAGACCATCCTCTTCACCCTTTGGTGCCGTTTTTTTCTTTGTGGCCAAAAAGGATGGTTCATTAAGGCCATGTATTGATTATCATCTCTTGAACAATATCACTGTGAAATATCAATATCCGTTACCCTTGATTTCTGAACTGTTTTCCAGGGTGAAAAGTGCTACTTGGTTTACCAAGCTTGATCTCAGGGGGGCGTATAACCTTATTCGCATTAAGCACGGGGATGAATGGAAGACGGCGTTTAATACCCCAGAGGGGCATTTTGAGTACCTAGTGATGCCCTTTGGACTCACTAATGCTCCTTCCGTCTTCCAGTCCTTCATGAATGACATTTTCAGGGATTTTGTGGATAAATTTCTGATTGTTTATTTGGATGATATCTTGATTTTTTCTAATAACTGGGACTCTCATGTGAAACATGTTCGGACTGTGTTCCAGATTTTGAGAGAGAATTCTCTGTATGTGAAGGGATCAAATTGTCTTTTTGGCGTACAGAGGATCTCATTTCTGGGATTCATTTTGTCTCCGTCTGTTATTGAAATGGACGAGGTCAAGGTTCAGGCCATCTGTGATTGGGTCCAACCTACTTCATTAAAGGCTCTTCAGAGATTCTTGGGTTTTGCCAATTTTTATAGTAAATTTATTGGTAATTTCTCGGTTATTGTTAAACCATTGACTGATTTGACCAAAAAGGGTTCTGATGTGGTGAATTGGCCTCCTGAGGCAGTCTCTGCGTTTCAGGAACTTAAGCAGAGATTCACTTCTGCTCCTGTTCTACGGCAGCCTGATGTTTCTCTGCCATTTCAGGTGGAGGTTGATGCCTCTGAAATTGGGGCAGGTGCCGTTTTGTCCCAAAGAGATCCAGAGACCTCTAAAAGTAACCCTTGTGCCTTTTTCTCTCAAAAATTTTCTCCAACTGAACGTAATTATGACGTGGGTAATCGGGAGTTATTGGCTATGAAGTGGGCTTTTGAGGAGTGGAGCCATTGGCTGGAGGGAGCCAAACATCAGGTGGTGGTCCTCACGGACCATAAGAATCTGGTTTATCTCGAATCAGCCAACCGACTTAATCCTAGACAGGCCAGGTGGGCCTTGTTTTTCACACTTTTAATTTTGTGGTTTCCTTTCTTCCTGGCACTAAGAATGTTAAGGCGGATGCCCTCTCGAGGAGATTCCTTGCGGACTCTCCTGAGTTATCTGATCCTGCTGTTATTTTGAAAGAGGGTGTAGTTCTTTCCGCCATCTCGCCCAATTTGAGACTGGCTCTGGAAGGGTGTCAGGAGGATAAACCCGAGCACTGTCCTATTGGGAAATTGTTTGTCCCAGACCGGTGGAAAAAAAGTGTGATGTCTGAGATTCATTGTTCCGTGTTGGCCGGTCATCCCGGAATTTTTGGTACCAGAGACTTGGTTAGTCGGTCCTTTTGGTGGCCTACTTTGTCTCGTGACGTCAGGGAATTTGTGCAGTCCTGTGGGACTTGCTCTCGCTCCAAGCCTTGCTCTCGCTCTAGTGGTTTGTTGATGCCATTGCCTGTGCCCAAGAGACCATGGACCCATATCTCTATGGATTTCATTTCCGACCTCCCTGTTTCTCAGAGAATGACCATTATCTGGGTGATTTGTGATAGGTTTTCCAAAATGATACATCTTGTGCCATTACCTAAGTTGCCTTCCTCCTCCGAATTGGTGCCTTTGTTCCTTCAGCATGTGGTTCGGTTGCATGGCATTCCTGAGAACATTGTGTCTGACAGAGGAGTCCAGTTTGTTTCCAGATTTTGGAGGACTTTTTGTTCTAAACTTGGTGTTCAATTGTCTTTCTCCTCGGCTTTTCATCCTCAGACCAATGGACAAACTGAGAGAACAAACCAGACATTGGAGACTTATCTGAGATGCTTTGTGTCTGCTGATCAAGATGACTGGGTCTCTTTTTTGCCTTTGGCTGAGTTTGCTCTTAATAATAGGGCTAGCTCTGCCACTTTGATGTCTCCATTTTTCTGCAATTTTGGGTTTTACCCTCGATTTTCTTCGGGACAGACGGAGGCTTCTGTCTGTCCAGGTGTTGACTCTGTTGTGGAGCGTATGCAGCAGATTTGGGACCAGGTAGAGGAGAGGTTGTCCCTCTCTCAGGAGAGGGCCCAGCGGTTTGCCAACCGGCATAGGACTGATGGTCCTCGGTTTGAAGAAATATCCCTATGAGAGTTGCATCTCCTAAGTTTAAGCCTAAGTTCATTGGACCTTATAAGATCTTGGAGATTCTTAATCCTGTTTCCTTTCGTTTACTTCTTCCAGGGACATTTAAGATCCATAACGTGTTCCACAAGTCCTTATTGAAGAGGTTTGTCTAGCCAGTGGTTCCTATGGCTGTGTCTCCTGACCCTGTTTTGGTTGAGGGCAATCTGGAGTATGTGGTTGAGAAAATATTGAATTCTCGTTTTTCTAGACGGAAACTCCAGTATTTGGTTAAGTGGAGAGGTTATGGTCAGGAGGACAATTCTTGGGTGTTTGCTTCGGACATCCATGCTAGGAGACTGATCCATGCGTATCACAGAGCTCATCCTGACCGACCTGGTTGCCCAAATGAGGGTTCGGTGACCCCTCCTCAAGTGGGGGGTACTGTTGTGAATGTGTTAGAAATGAATTCTGAGCAGAAGCTCCCTCTGGTGGTTACAAACAGTGCTGAACCATTCAATGGGGATTGGCAATCAGGAGTTACAGACTGGTCTTATATAAGGGAGGTTCCCTCCCATCATGGTTGCCGGTGATCAATTGTTCTTGTCTCAACTGTGGTTTCTGGTTCACTTGGAAGCTTGCTGAGTCTTGCCTGCATCTTCTGCTATCAGATAAGATATTTTCTGCTTTTATTTTTGTGCTTGCTTTTTGCATTGTTCCCTGCACTTCTGTGGAGGTCAGCCAGGTCCCCTCCGGGGGCTTGTGCTCCTCTCAGTTTATCTGAGCCACTGTTATTTGTTCATTTGCCTTTTCCAGTTTTTTCAGTGGCTGCGGCTTAGTTTTGTGACACCAGAGAACTAATTTAGGTGGTAGAGGTCGTGTGATCTTAGGTGTTTTTGCAATTAGTAGAGTTGGTATTTTTTAGGGTTTTTTGGATTGCAGTAAGTGTCCTTCCTATCCTTTTCTGTCCAGGTAGATTGGGCCCCAACGTTTGCTCATACTATTTTCTGTCTGTGTCTGTATTTCCTCTTGTCTAACCGCCATTACATGTTTGGAGGCTTCCTATGTTCTTTGGGGATCTGCTCCGGGGCAGATAGCTTTCCTCTTTCTATCTTTAGGTGTAGTTAACCTTCAGGCTGTGACGAGGCATCTAGGACCAACGTAGGAACGCTCCACGGCTGCCTTTAGTTGTGGTGGTTAGTCAGGGTACTGCAATCCAGTAGATTCCAACCTCTCTGGTGTATTGCCGTTTTTGCCTGCTCTCCTCAGCTACCAAATCATAACAGGAAGGTATGTCATAAACAGAAAAGACAAAGGTGTACTCAGTTCACAGTCGAGAGTCAGAATTCCAAGGTCAGAGTGCGTCAAGGCAAAAAAAATAATACATTCTGATAGTCAATAGGCAAATCCAATGTCCGGCAACAAAAGATCAGAATGCCTGCGTTCAAAGCACAAAGCACAGAGAAAACACCACATTGAAATGAAACTTACAACTAGCAGCTCTCTGGACTGAGAGTTTAGTTAAATAACTGGGTAATCACTAAAAACAGAGAACACCTGAAGGAAGCTCAGCATCTCCCAATTTTAGATTGGACGACTGAACTGTCTATAAAAATACTGAGAATTCAGCATGCCCCTGAACAAGATTAAATGACTGAGCTGTCACTCATTGCGTCCAAGACACACTGAGTGGTGGAATCATGACAGTACCCCTTCTTCTAGGAGGGAGACCAGAGCCCCAGGTTTCCTGGGAAATTTCAGATGGAAGGCCCTGACAAACTGATCAACCTTCACATCTCGAGCTTTGACCCAGAATCTCCTCAGGTCTACCCCTATGAGAATCCACAATTCTCTGAACCTCATACCCCAAACTACCATTGAACGAAACTGGAGTAAATGGGGATGAGCAAGACACTGCCGAAGGGACAAACTCCTTTAATAGGTATCTATGGAAAACACTCGGGATCTGAAGAGATAGAGGAAGCTTTCATCTAAGTGCCACGGACTTGACCACCTCCCGAATCTCATATAAATCAATAAACTTAGGACTTATCTTCATCAATGGCACATTAAGGTTAATATTTTTAGATAACAACCAAACCTTATCATCTGTTTTAGAGACAGGACTCATTGAACATTTTCTATCAGCCTTTTTGGAGTATCTGAGCAGCCCCAACATTCTTTAGAACCTTCTTCCATACATCTCCAAGTCCCTGTACTGCGACCTCAACCCCAGGACATTCAGAATTAATCCAATAAAAAATTCTCCAAAATGAGGATCATAGCCATAATTACAGAAAAATGGTGAGGTTCCATTAGACTGATTAACTGTTAAAGGCAAACTCAGCGAGCGGCAAGAATGAGTTCCAGTCCTCCTGCTGAACTGCCACAAAGCGCCTTAAAATTCTTAGTCTGATTGTTGGTTTGAGGTTGGCAGGCCTCAGTTTACCACAAAAAGCGCTCCATAATTTAGAGACAAATTGTATTCCCCTATCAGACAAAATGTTAAGAGAGATTACATGTAACCTCACAATCTGAGAAATATACAGCTCTGGCAAAAATTAAGACACCACCACATCAAAACCATGTCATGGGCAGCCCATTCGCCAGACCTGAACCCCACTGAAATCCTCTGGAATGTAATCAAGAGGATGATGGATAGTCACAAACCATCAAACAAAGAAGAACTGCTTACATTTTTGCACCAGAATCAGTGTGAAAGACTGGTGGCAAGCATGCCAAGACAGATGAAAGCTGTTTTTAAAAATCATGGTTATTCCACAAAATATTGATTTCAGAACTCTTCCTGAGTTAAAACATTAGTATTGTTGCTTCTAAATGATTATGAACTTGTTTTCTTTGCATTTTTTGAGGTCTGGAAGCACTGTTTGTTTGTTTTTAATTTTGACCATTTTTCTTTGTCAGAAAAAAAATACAAAATTTATTGCTTGGAAATTCGGAGACATGTTGTCAGAAGTTTATAGACTAAAAGAACAATTTACATTTTACTTAAAAACTTACCTATAAAGAGAAAAATCATACAAACGTAACATTTGAAAGTGGTCTCTTAATTTTTGCCAGAGCTGTACAACCTGAAGAGTAACTTTGCTTTAGGTAATCCTGACAAAGGAACAAAATGAGCCTGTTTGCTGAAACAGTCAACTACCACTCAAATAGCAGTTTTCCCACCAGACAGAGGCAAATCCGTCATGAAATCCATGGACAGATGAGCCCACGGTCTTTCTGGAATTAGCAATAGAGTCAATTCCCAGGACAATCGGCTATCTCAGACCTCAGCGCGTGTGCAGTATCCACAAGCGGATACAAAATCTTTAATATTATTATGCATAGACGGTCACCGAAAAAAATCAAGTAATAGTTTTCCACGTAGCTGTGACATCATGAGATCACTCAATCATGAAACTCCTGTAACAGATGCAGTCATAAATGCACAGGTACAAATAATTTTGACCCTGGGGTAATGGAAAGAGCCTACGGCTGGACTTTACGAATCTCCGCTTCCAACTCTTAAGATAACATGGAAACAACTATGCCCTGAGGAATAATGGAGGATGGAGGCTCTGGAGGAGAAACTGAATTGAGACTGTGAGATAATCCGTCAGCTTTCACATTCTTAGATTACAGCCTGAATGTGATAGAGAAATTAAACCTAGAGAAAAACAAGGACCATCTGGCCTATCAGGTGGTTAATCATTTAGCTGATTCAATGTAAGCTAAATTCTTATGATCAGTAACTACAGTAACTTGATGAACTGTCCCCCTCCAAAAATGCCTCCATTCCCCAAAGGCCAATTTAACAGTAAGTAATTCGTGATTTCTAATATCAGAATTTCTTTCTTCAAACAAGAAATTTTTAGAGAAAAATGCACATGAACGCAGGTTAGTCAGAATTTTGGCCCTCTGCAATAAAAAAGCCCCGAAACCCGACCTCCAAAGCATCCACCTCCAAAAGAAAATTACTTGGAGATAGGGTTGGATTAGAGCAAGACCAAACATGAAACACTCTTTTTCAAAAGCCCCAATAGCATCCGGGAACCAAACTTTGAGATCTGCCCCCTTGAGTGTATGATTAGTAAGAGGTTTAGCAATCTGAGAAAAGCACTTGGTACATTTTCTATAATAGTTGGCGAATCCACTAAAACATTGCAAAGCTTTAAGATCATGAGTTTGATCCCAATCAATTATCCTGATAAGAAAAAACCCCAAGAACAAAATTTCTTGAACAGAAAAAACATATATCTACACCTGTTGTGAACTGTGCTTAAGATTTTATTCTCTATGTAACAAGTTTTGTGAATAAAAACCTCATCTTCACGGAATCAGTAGAGCTGGATGTCTTTTCTTTATTGGATTATCTTTTTATATCCCTTTTCTGTTTTATGCAGTTCAACTACCTTTTCCAGTAGATCCGATGACAATGCTTTTGCTTTCTCCATGACTCACATTCCAGAAACATCAGTGGCTGGATGAAAGATGCATGAGTCTGTCTGGATCCCATAAACTCACTCAGCGTTTATGCATACACACTGATTACAAGCAAACAGGTCACAGGTGAGGATGTTACCTTTAGTAGCCATTCAAACCCATTTGTGTCAACTTCTGTGCATGTTATCAGGCCAAAATCAACAGGGTATGTAAACTTTTGATCAGGGTCATTTGGATGTTTTGGGTTGTCATTATGATTTAAAAAGAGAAAACACAGTAGTTTGACAATACATGGCATCAGCCAAAAGTTTTGGTGTTATCATTCATATTCTCTGAAAAAAGGCCAAGAAAGCAAACATTCTGCCAGGATATGTAAACTTTTGAGCACAACTGTAATTATCCCCACCCACTGATACTCATCCCTGAAGACTGGGATGGAAGGGTAAAAAATAGCCTACAGCTCCATTTAAAAACCCTAAACTGTTTTCTGCATTCCCGAAAATATATCAGGTAGGGCCATTACTGGTTTAGGAGAGATAAACTGTACGTAAGAAGTTACCAATGTCACAGCTACTGCTGCCAATGGCAAGCTGCAAGAATATTTTAAACTACTTATCTAATTGCAAGGATTCAAAACTCGGGCATTCCTTAGCCAGATCCTGCATCATTTGCGTCAGATTAGCCACTGTTATGATTCGGTAACAGAGGAGGATAACAGGAAAAAAGTAGGCCACACCAGAGAGGTTGGTAACTTAGCGGATTGCAGACCCCTGAACTGACAACACAACTAGAATTAGCCGTGGGACGTACCTACAATGCCCTAGACCAGTGGTCCCCAACCTTTTTTGCACCAGGGACCGGCTTCTTCAAGCAAGACCATTCTTCCATGGCCCGGCAGGACTGGGGATGGAGGTGTGGCAGGGTGGGGCTTTGGTCATAAGTGGGCGGGGCTATGGACGGGGTTGTAGTTTAGTTGTAGTGCTCCCACCCTCATATACATGGCTCCGCTCCCACCCTCTTATACATGGCTCCGCTCCCACCCTCTTATACATGGCTCCGCTCCCACCTTCGTATGCATTGGTCCGCTCCCACCCTTGTATACATGGCTCCGCTCCCACCCTCTTATACATGGCTCTGCTCAAACCCTGTATACAAGGCTCCACTCCCACCCTGTATACAAGGCTCTGCTCCCACCCTGTATACAAGGCTCTGCTCCCACCCTGTATGCATGGCTCTGCTCCCACCCTGTATACAAGGCTCTGCTCCCACCCTGTATACAAGGCTTTGCTCCCACCCTGTATACAAGGCTCCGCTCCCACCCTGTATACAATGCTTGCTCCCACCTTGTATTCATGGCTCTGCTCCCACCTGTATACAAGGCTCTGCTCCCACCCTGTATACAAGGCTCTGCTCCCACCCTATTATGCATGGCTCTGCTCCCACCCTGTATACATGGCTCTGCTCCCACCCTCTTATACAAGGCTCTGCTCCCACCCTGTATACAAAGCTCTGCTCCCACACTGTATACAAGGCTCTGCTCCCACCCTGTATACATGGCTCTGCTCCCACCCTGTATACATGGCTCTGCTCCCACCCTGTATACATGGCTCTGCTCCCACCTGTATACAAGGCTCTGCTCCCACCCTGTATACAAGGCTCTGCTCCCACCCTGTATAGATGGCTCTGCTCCACCATGTATACATGGCTCTGCTCCCACCCTGTATACATGGCTTGCTCTCTCCCTGTATACATGGCTCTGCTCCCACTCTGTATACAAGGCTCTGCTCCCACCCTCTTATACAAGGCTCTCTTCCCACCTGTATACATGGCTCTGCTCCCACCCTCTCCTGGGCTCCCCGTCACCCCCATCATACTTACCCTCCTCGCTCCGTCGCAAAACTTCCCAGCATCCCTGTCGGCAGCTTCCTCCTGTGCGCAGCGGTGAAGTAGTACCTCTCATTAAGGTAATGAATATGGATGCCACGCCTATGAGACTGGCATCACGTCCATATTCATGTCCTTAATGAGCTGTACTATGTCACCGCTCAGCACTGGATGAAGCCGCCGTGGCCGGGACAGGGATCGCAGCGGCGGAAGGTGAGTATCGATGATGAAGCCGGCGGCTGTAGCTGTCACTACAGCGCTACAGCCACCGGCTCCATGTGGGTCCAGTGTTCTGTGCCGTGGCTCTGCGGCCCAAATATAGTAGAAAAATCAGCCGCACTCAATACTGATTGTGAAAATAGTGAAGTTTCATTTATTGAGTCACCAAATTAGATAAACAGTACTGACAACTGTGTGATGTGCGCTCAGAACGGACAAAACTGATGAGGTTTAACGTTTCGACCCAACGTGGTCTTTTTCAAAAACCTTGCTGTGAAACAGAGCATATATATAAGTAAAACATGAACACAGACATAAATAAACAATTAATACATACATATTTACAAAGGGGTTCTTAATGCACGTGTAGTAAAGTCCCATGGAAATACTAATCAACACTGCATTTATATATAAGTGGTCATATGAGCCAAAATAAAGTACATATTACTGGTTATGCTAGATAGTTATATAGCAGGAGGAGCAGTGTATAGTCCCTAGAGGTCAATGGGCAACCTCCTATATGCAAATATGACACCAATAGAACTAGACAAAGGATCTATACAAAAGCAAACAATATATACTATAACTCATCAGAGATAGTTATACATGTAGTAAGGGGTTAAATGACATAATTATTGATTAATAGCTGAAGGCTCACCAGCATGATATTAACTCAATAAGTGATTCCAGGAAAACTGATCCAGTAGGTACAGAATAGAAACTAACCTGAGAATGTACAAATTGGAGAGAGAGTATAGGCAGGAAACAAATCCCATGCAGGCTAGAAACGGAAATAGGAAAAAAGCAATGAGGTAATGAGGAAACAATATTATCATACGTGGAGAAGTTCCTTAGGCCATCAGGCATGTAACCAACCTGGTCTATAGGGCAGAGAGGAGCGGTCCGTCCAGCGGTATCAGGTGTGGGGCATAAACGCCATAGTGGCGCTTTAAATAGGGCAGCAGAGTTTAGTATCCGGTCAGAGGCGCCTAGCATGACGCTGCGGTGTGCTAGAGAGAGGCTAGACACGCAGGAGCGTGTCATGTGTAGTGCGCATGCGCATAGCTGCCTGACGTCACTGTGTCTCGTCAGCCAGGGAACTAGCAGAAGCCGAACGGAGGCTTAGTACATGAGAGCGTGTCACTTAGTCTGCACAAGCGCAGTGTAAATACGAGAGAACGGGGAAATAAGGGAGACTAGGTAGGGATGGAAATAGAAGCACAGCATAGAAATGAAAAAATAAAGAGCAATGGCCAGAAAGTAAGCAGGTGGTAAAGGAAGGAAAGGGAGTAGAATTATGTGAATGTAGTAGGGGGGGGAAAGTAAAGAGAAGATACTAAATAAAGATATAAATGAAAATTAAAAGAAATATAGAAAATTGAGAAGAACTGAAAATTATAAGAACTGAAAATTATAAGAAACGGTGAAGGTTAAAGGGAAAAAAAATATGAAAAATAAAAAATAAAAATTAAAATATAAATTAATGAAAAATAAAAAATAATAAAAATGATGAAAAATAATGAAAAATAATGAAAAATAATGTATCTTCTCTTTACTTTCCCCCCCTACTACATTCACATAATTCTACTCCCTTTCCTTCCTTTACCACCTGCTTACTTTCTGGCCATTGCTCTTTATTTTTTCATTTCTATGCTGTGCTTCTATTTCCATCCCTACCTAGTCTCCCTTATTTCCCGTTCTCTCGTATTTACACTGCGCTTGTGCAGACTAAGTGACACGCTCTCATGTACTAAGCCTCCGTTCGGCTTCTGCTAGTTCCCTGGGCTGACGAGACACAGTGACGTCAGGCAGCTATGCGCATGCGCACTACACATGACACGCTCCTGCGTGTCTAGCCTCTCTCTAGCACACCGCAGCGTCATGCTAGGCGCCTCTGACCGGATACTAAACTCTGCTGCCCTATTTAAAGCGCCACTATGGCGTTTATGCCCCACACCTGATACCGCTGGACGGACCGCTCCTCTCTGCCCTATAGACCAGGTTGGTTACATGCCTGATGGCCTAAGGAACTTCTCCACGTATGATAATATTGTTTCCTCATTACCTCATTGCTTTTTTCCTATTTCCGTTTCTAGCCTGCATGGGATTTGTTTCCTGCCTATACTCTCTCTCCAATTTGTACATTCTCAGGTTAGTTTCTATTCTGTACCTACTGGATCAGTTTTCCTGGAATCACTTATTGAGTTAATATCATGCTGGTGAGCCTTCAGCTATTAATCAATAATTATGTCATTTAACCCCTTACTACATGTATAACTATCTCTGATGAGTTATAGTATATATTATTTGCTTTTGTATAGATCCTTTGTCTAGTTCTATTGGTGTCATATTTGCATATAGGAGGTTGCCCATTGACCTCTAGGGACTATACACTGCTCCTCCTGCTATATAACTATCTAGCATAACCAGTAATATGTACTTTATTTTGGCTCATATGACCACTTATATATAAATGCAGTGTTGATTAGTATTTCCATGGGACTTTACTACACGTGCATTAAGAACCCCTTTGTAAATATGTATGTATTAATTGTTTATTTATGTCTGTGTTCATGTTTTACTTATATATATGCTCTGTTTCACAGCAAGGTTTTTGAAAAAGACCACGTTGGGTCGAAACGTTAAACCTCATCAGTTTTGTCGTTCTGAGCGCACATCACACAGTTGTCAGTACTGTTTATCTAATTTGGTGACTCAATAAATGAAACTTCACTATTTTCACAATCAGTATTGAGTGCGGCTGATTTTTTACTATATTGGATACTGCTGTTCAGCCAGCACCAATCAATCGACTATACAGTGTGCACATCATTCTGCTTACTATTGTGGCTCTGCGGCCGGCAACAGAACTGCTACGGCCCGGTCCTGGGCCGCGGACCGGCGGTTGGGGACCCCTGCCCTAGATACCTCGGCACAGCCAAAGAGTTAACTAAGCTTACAGAGAGAAAGGGGAGAGCTAACTGCCTCAGAGTAGAGCCCCAAAGGAATAGATAGCCCCCAAACATACCGTATTTTTCGAACTATAAGATGCACTTTTTCCCCCAAAAAATTGTGAGGAAAATGGGGGGGGTGCATTTTATAGCCCGAACGCAGGCTTACTGGGGGGTTGCGGCAGTGGTGTGACGATGGCGGTGGCAGAGGTGCGGCTTTGTAGAGGCGAGGTGGGCGGCGAGCACCTGAGCAGGGTCCCTTCCTCAGGTGGGAGCTGACGCCGCGGCACGGAGAGCAGACAGGAGTGCAGAGCCGGGATTGCTGGTGGTGGGGGCCATCTTCCTGAGGCGGCGCGTGCGCAGATAGAGTACTCTGCATACTGTGGCTTCAGGAAAATGGCCGTGGGAGGCCGCGCGTGCGCAGATAGAGATCGCGGCGGCAATTTTCCTGAAGCCCCAGGAAGCAGAGTACTCTGCGCATGCGCCGCCTCAGGAAGATGGCCACCACCACCGACAAACCCAGCTCTGCACTCCTGTCTGCTCTCCGTGCCATGGCGTCACCTCACCACCTTAAGAAGGGACCCTGCTCAGGTGCACGCCGCCCACCGCACCTCTACAAAGCCGCACCTCTGCCACGCCACACCACTGCCACAAACCCGGCGTCACCACACCTGAGGAAGGGGCCCTGCTCAGGTGCAAGCCGCCCACCGTGCCTCTGCAACGCCGCACCTCTGCCACCACCACCGCACACACCTGCCACAAACCCGGCTCTGCTCTCCATGCCACAGCGTCACCACACCTGAGGAAGGTGAGTATCAGCATCACCGCACCTCTGCTACACCACTGTCGCAACCCTGCTGTACCACCGCCGGCCCTCGGGTACCTTAAAATTCGGACAATAAGACGGACCCCCATATTGTAAAAATCTTTTTTCTGCTATTTTCACCCCAAAATTTGGGGTGCATCTTATGGTCCGGTGCGTCTTATAGCCCGAAAAATATGGTATGTTGACGGTGAGGCAGATGAATCACAAACACAGACAGAAAATAAAGTGAGCAAATGCTGGGGCCCAGGCTGTCTAGATAGAAAGGACAGAAAAGGACACTATCTGCAATCCGCAAAAAGCCCTAAAAAAACTCCAGCAAGGTAGAAAACTGAGAAAAGCAACAGGTAAACCAAATCCACAGACTTAAACAGCAAAATAACTTATCTGAAAGATGCAGGACAAAGCAGGAGCAGCAGAATTCCAAAAGGCTAGGAAGAAAACATATCACGGCAAGCATTATGGGAAGGCTGCTCACTTATATTTCCCAGTCAGTAACAGCTGATTTCCACTCATCCCCTTCAGGTGAGAGACTTCTGTTATCCAGTGCAGCTCCATTACCAGAAGCACCCACCAGAGGGAGCCCAACCTCAGAAGCCAGATTAAAGGTGTTCACAAACAACCTGTTCATAGAGCGTTTGAACAGGATCCATGCTTGTGAAAAAGAAAACATATAGGCCAGTCATAATGTGACATGGAGTCACTTCTCACTGACAAGCTGTGAATCAGGATAGTCAAGAAGTCAAGGTCAAGAGCCAGGGGGATACATCATAAACAAAGGAAGGAGACAAAGGTGTAGTCACGTAACAATCCAGAGTCAGAATTCCAAGATCTGAGTGCGTCAAGGTAAAAGGAGTAATGCAAATGAGTAGTCAATAGGCAAATTCAGGGTCCGGCCACAAAAGATCAGAATGTCTGAGTTCAGAGCATAAAAAATAGAGAAAATACCACACTGAGCTAAAAGCTAGGATCGCCAGCTATCTGGGACTGACAGCTTAATTAAATAGCTGGGTATTCAATAAGAACAGGGAACACTTGAGGTAAGCATAGCACCTCCCAGTATCAGATTGGAGGGCTGAGCTGTCAATCAAAATATCAGCAGCTCAGCACAACCCTGCACAAGATTGGATGACTGAGCAGTCACTCACTGCGTCCAAGACACTCTAAGAGGAGGAATCATGACAATTTATAAGTTTAGTATTGCCATTATCACACTGACCTAAATAATAATATTTCATGATCATTTTTACTGCACAATAGTGATAAGCGAGCATGTTCGTCATTGCTTGTTACTTGCTCGCGCATCAGTGTGCTCAAGATGCTATTTACTCGGCGATTATTTTTGATGCTTAAGAGCAAGCTCGAGTCCCCATCACACATGTTTGGCGCTTGTTAGACAGCCAACAAACATGTGATGCCCAAATATTTGAGCAGCCACACTCACAAGATGGCGACGGTGGAAAAATGCAATTACTGTTGCAAGAGGTGGATGATGATGAGACACAATTACCAACAAGTGATGTTGTTAAGTCAGCAAGTCAGGAGGAGGAACAGGGTGCGAAAGTGGAAGACCAGGTGGTGGAATAACCCAACCTGGGAAGGTGACATGCAGAGCGAGGACAACATCACAGAGGGGGAGGTATCCACAGCACCACAACAGGCAGGAAGAGGCAGTGGGGTGGCTAGAGACACAAGGTGGGCAACTGTTACCCAGAGCACCTACATGGATGAAGTTGCCAGAAGGGTTAAATGTTCCCAAGCCTGGTGCTTTTTAAAGACAGTCCAGTTAACCCCTAAAAGTCCATTTACATTAAGGCCATCTTCTATCCCAGCAACAGCAGGGGCAGCAAAACTAAAAGCCTGACCACCACGATCATGCTCAGACATGTCAATCCCCTGTCCATGATGCAGGCGACGATGCCTCCCACCTTGAACCTGTCATTGCACACTTACATCCACCATCAGCAACCATTTCCATATTCCAGTGCAGCATTCAATTGTTCCAGTCCTTGGAACGCAAGTGTAAACACACAGCCATCTACATATAGGCCACAATACTAAATGGCCACATTTCCAAACTGCTTGCTATGAAAATGTTGTTTAGGCTTGTGAAGACCCAAGTTTTCCTCAAATTCATGGCGGTACTATTTCTCCCGGTGTTTCTTCCCTGCCTTACACATGCACATGTCCCATTAAATCAGACATACTCTGACCAATGCTCTAACTGGGAAGGTCCACTTAAACATGGACACATGGTCAAGTATTTCTGGCCAGGAATGCTAAATTTTCCTGACGGCACACTGAGTGAACATTGTGGAGGACGGGACCCAGTCTGACCCTGGGACGGAACACATGCAACCTGGTTCAGTCTGGGTTTCCCCCACCTTCTACAGCAGTTCCTGCACCTCCTCTTCCTCACCCTCTTTCTCTGAAAGATCAACATCAGTCGCAAGCTGAGAGCAATGAAGCACTGCATTGGCCAAGCGGCAACAGGCTGTGCCGAAGCTTATCTATTTAGCTGACAAACTGCACACCACTGCAGAGTTGTTGAAAGTAGAGTTGAGCGATACTTTCCGATATCCAAAAATATCGGATCGGAATGGTATCGACGATATCCACAAAATATCGGCGATACCCGATACCGATACCGGAAATCCAATGTAAGTCTATGGGAACAAAATATCGTAATTAAAAAAACCCCATTCTTGGCTTGTTGGATAATTGTACATGAAGGAAAACAACAAAGAGTAATGTAGAATGTATTGGGGGAGGTTGAGGAGACATTAAAGGCATAGATGTTTAACCCAATCCAATGGAATAGCATTAATAATTTTTTTTTTAAAGACGTTCGGATTGACGAAGAAATTGACAATGTTGTTAACCTTTTTTCTATTTTGGCAAATATGTATGTTTCACAACTTCCATGCTCTTGACCTTTTTAACTTTTGCCACACTTTCACCTTCATAATCTTCAGCAGCATCATCTTTGTCATCTAATTATTCTTCATCTTCACCTTCTTTATCTTCTTCTTAAACTTCTTGTTATTCATCTTTTTGTTAACATTACTCATATTGTTCTTATTAAACTACTATTCTTCTTCATATTCTACTTCTTCATCTTCTTCCTCTTCATCTTCTTCATCATATTCTTATTTGTGACAGAGATTCCTGTACTTGTAATCTGTAAAAGTATGAATTTTTCTTCCTTCCGTTCTTGCTGTCACAAAAGATTTAAATTACAACAGTATTTGTCCGTGTTCAGTTTAGCCTGCAGCAGCAGGCATTTTCCAGGGGCACCACGAGGAGGAACGGACTCACCCCCATACACTGCTTAGTCTTCTTCTGCTTATAATTTACAGCATATATTTTGCTCTTCATTTTGGTCTTATTTTTCATGTTCTTCTGCTTTTTGATCTTCTGCTTATTGTTCTTCTGTCTCTTGTTCTGTATCTTGTAGTTTGTCTTGACCTTCTTTGTCCTGTTGGTGATCTTCTTCTGGGTAATCTTTTATTTCCTCTTTGTGATGGTGTTCAGGCTGGTTGGCTTGATGCTCGTCGTCCTTGGGGTTGTCATCTTCTTCGGGGTGGTCTTTACGGTTGTCTAACTTCCGAGAACCAGTTGACGGTACTGGAACCCGGAAGGGTAGCAGAAGGTACAAGAGCCAATGCAAGTAACGAGGACCAGCTGACTGTGCTGGAACCCGGAGGGGCAGCAGAAGGAAAAGAGCCAATGGCACAACCGAAGACCAGCTGACGTTACTGGGACACGGCTACTAAGCAGGAGGTACCTGTGCTCAAAAGCACTACCAAGGACCAGCAGACGTTGCTGGAACTCGGATACCGAACTGGAGGCACCGAGGCCAAAGGCACTGTGGAGAACCAGTTGACGGTACTGGAACCCGGACAGGTAGCAGAAGGTACAAGAGCCAATGCAAGTAACGAGGACTAGCTGACTGTGCTGGAACCCGGAGGGGCAGCAGAAGGAAAAGAGCCAATGGCACAACCGAGGACCAGCTGACGTTACTGGGACACGGTTACTAAGCAGGAGGTAACTGTGCTCAAAAGCACTACCAAGGACCAGCAGACGTTGCTGGAACTCGGATACCGAACTGGAGGCACCGAGGCCAAAGGCACTGCGGAGAACCAGTTGACGGTACTGGAACCCGGACGGGTAGCAGAAGGTACAAGAGCCAATGCAAGTAACGAGGACCAGCTGACTGTGCTGGAACCCGGAGGGGCAGCAGAAGGAAAAGAGCCAATGGCACAACCGAGGACCAGCTGACGTTACTGGGACACGGTTACTAAGCAGGAGGTACCTGTGCTCAAAAGCACTACCAAGGACCAGCAGACGTTGCTGGAACTCGGATACCGACATGGAGGCACCGAGGCCAAAGGCACTGTAGAGAACCAGCTGACGGTACTGGAACCCGGACGGGTACCATAAGGCACCCATGAAAATGTAAGTTGACAGGCCGCAAGCTGTCCACAGTTACCGAATCACACAGTCCTACAGTGGGTGCTTGTCCTATTGTCACAACGGAAACAGACTTTATTTAGATATCCCACAGCACACATAGGAATCACCTAAACTGCAGGCACCATAGAGTCGGCTAACCCGAATGCAACACGACAGGACAACTTATTGGAGGCTAATTAACGTTGACACTGCCAGTAAACAGCTGTCGTGCTGTAACCAGGCTGGGCAGGAGTCAGTACCCGTGCCAATTACTTCCGAGCAACAACTGGCGGTGTTCGAGCCCAGGGATGAGAGGAGGACAGGGTGGAGGCAGCATGACTTTTTGGCGTACACACAGCAGGGGAACAGCTGACATTACTGAACCCCAGTAACACAGGAGCAAGTGTTGACTGTGCTAACAGCACTTCCGAGCGTTCCTTTATGTGCACTTTAGTAGGAGGTCGGCGTACCCCCCTGCTGCGGGAAGAACAAATTGAAGCCGTTGTTGCTTGGATGGCAGCCAATGCATCGACTTCAATTGCTTCCACCTCCTCTCAGGAATACAGCACTGTTGAGCAACCATCTGTCTCTTCACCGCCTGCCAAATTGCCCAGGCAGTCAGACAGTTCTGTACAAGATCCAGCTGAGTCTCTGCTTCTGTTCTCAGAATCTGTTGGCTTGCAAACAGGGGCCCAGCCAAGCAGCATTCTGGAATGTGAAGAAGAGGGAGTATGCAGTGATGCGCAACAGCTGTGTCTCTCAGAATCTGAAGAGGCGGGTGAGCCAGTGCCGATGCTCAGCACACCGCAGAACGCATCTGATGATGATGAGACTCAGATGCCAGTTTCTGTTGAGCATGGTGCTGGCCAGACCACCCAACAGCAGCAGGTTTTGGAAGAGGGTAGTGGAGATGATGAGGTCCAAGTCCCAACATGGCGTGAGGAACAGGAAGGTGGTGGGAGCAGCTCTGAGGAAGAGTGTAATGTATGTGATACAGTTCATATAGCGTCTTGTGCTTGGGTGCGATGAAAATACTTGAGACACAGGTTGATAAAGAAAGTCTTGTATTGCTTCATACAAATTGGCAAAAATAAACACACAGGTTGCAAACACAGAAGCAGGAGACACAGCAGGCCAGAGTAATCTAAGTTCATCAATAACTCTCCACAACAGATTCAGATCTTCTTCTATGTTACCGCAAGTCCATGCAAACGTGAGGCTTTCAAGAGCAGAGTTCAGAGTCCACAAGTGCTTCAGAGTTTCTCAGTAGAAATGGCTGGAGTACAAGGTCCAAGGCTTCAGGAGTCAGAACACAGGTTCACTGCAGGCTAGATTCTGAAGCACTGATTGCTCAGGTGTGGCTGTTTAAGAAGCAAACGGAGAGAATCAGGGCGGGAACATGCAAGCTGGAAAACTCCATTTTAACTGAGGGCAAGATAGCTGCAGCAAAACAGAAAGCAAAATGGCCGACGAACAAACTGAGTTTCAGAAACAGATACACAGAACCTTACATTACTCCCCCTTAGGGGCAACCCGGATGACCTCAGACCAGGCTTGTGTGGGTACCTCTGATGAAACTGACGGAGCAAGCGAGGAGCATTAACGTTATTGACTGGCTCCCATGAGTTGTCCTCCACTGGGTAGCCCTGCCATTTAATCAGATATTGTAACTGATTTCTATACAACCTGGAATCTAAAATCCTTTCCACCACAAATTCTTCCTGACCATCGACTAGCACTGGGTCAGGGCAAGGAGAAGAACATCCAGGAAACGTATTGGGTGTCGCAGCCTTTAGTAGGGATACATGAAAGACAGGGTGGATTCTCATAGTTCTGGGCAATTGAAGACGACAAGCAACGGCACTTATAATCTTACTGATTTTATAGGGTCCAATGTACTTATGTCCCAACTTAGACGATGGAATCCTTAACTTAAGATTTCTGGTTGACAGCCAGACCAGGTCTCCTACCTTAAAAGCTGGTGCAGGTTTACGAAATTTATCTGCTGCCTTCTTGTACCTTTCCTGAGCCGATTCCAGATTCTCCTTTAGAAGATCCATATTCTTCTGTAAAGTCGTGACTCTTTCAGCCACTGCTGGCAAAGGCGTCTCTATGGGAAATCGTGGTAGAATGTTAGGATGATAACCTAAATTAGAGTAAAAAGGAGACTGTTTAGTGGAGGCACTCTGAGAGTTGTTGTAAGAGAACTCAGCCAATGGAAGTAGATCCACCCAATCATCCTGTAGGTGGCAGATAAAGCAGCGGAGATACTGCTCCAGGGTTTGATTGGTTCGTTCGGTTTGTCCATTAGTCTGGGGATGAAAAGCAGAAGAAAGGTTTACTTTAATGTCCAATGCTGCACAGAAATTTTGCCAAAACCTAGAAGTGAATTGCACCCCTCGATCCGAAATAACCTCATCCGGTACTCCATGTAAACGAAACACATCTTTAATCATCAAATCTGATGTCTGTTTTGCAGTGGGTAAGCCGACACAAGGGATAAAATGAGCTGCCTTTGTTAAACGATCAACCACCACTAGAATAGTGTTCTTCCCTTGAGAGGTTGGTAATTCCACAATGAAGTCCATAGAAATGGATCCCCACGGGCGGGACGGGGTGGGAAGAGGCTGTAACAGACCAGTTGGTGAAGAGCGAGGTGTTTTGCATCTTGCACAAACCTCACACGAAGTGACATAGTCCAAAACATCCTTCCTACAAGTGGGCCACCAAAAGAAACGAGAAAGAAATTCCTGTGTCTTTAGAATTCCTCTATGCCCGGCTATTTTGGAATCGTGAATGAGTTGCAATACTCTCAATCTGACTGTTTCAGGTATATACAGACGTTGTCCCAGAATCCACACACCATTCTTAAAGACAAGACTTACGTCCCTTGGGGGTTGAGCCAAAAAAGAATCCGCATGGTATGCTTCCTTGATGTCTTTAATTAGGTCTTGATGATGAATCACTCCTAGGAATCTAGAGTCAGGAAGAATAGTCTTAGGAGGAGTAATTGGACGTGTCTCTGCTGAGTAAATCCTAGAGAGTGCATCAGCCTTTCCATTGCGCGATCCTGGTCTATAAGAAATAATAAAATTAAATTGGTTTAAGAAAAGATTCCAGCGAGCCTGGCGAGGAGTCAGGCACTTAGCCGACCTGATAAACTCAAGATTACGATGATCTGTCAGAACGACTATTTGCTGTGCAGCTCCTTGAAGAAGGTGTCTCCATTCTTTGAAGGCGGCAATAATGGCCAACAACTCTCTATTGCCCACATCGTAGTTCTTCTCAGCCGAAGACAACTGCTGGGAAAAGAAGGCACAGGGATGCAAGACATTCTTCTCACCTGTTCTCTGAGAGAGTATAGCTCCACGGCACAGTCTGAAGCATCCACCTCTATTATGAAGGCAAGCTCTGGGTTGGGATGTACTAGGATAGGTGCAGTGGTAAATTTATCTTTTAGACGGGAAAATGCTTCCTGGGCTTGGGGAGTCCAGGAGAACTTAGACTCTTTCCGGGTAAGTTGGGTGATAGGTGACACTACCTCAGAGAAATTTCTAATGAAACGTCTATAGAAGTTTGCAAACCCGATGAAGCGCTGTACCTCCTTCACATTTCTAGGACTTGGCCAATCATTGATGGCTTGGGTTTTACTTCCATCCATACTAATTCCTTGTGTAGACAGTACATACCCCAGAAATTGAATTTCGGTCTTATGGAATTCACACTTTTCAAGCTTGATGTAAAGATGATTTTGTCTTAGACGTTCCAAGACCATTCTCACATGTCCATGATGTTCCTCTGTGGAGTTAGAAAAAATTAAAATATCATCCAAATAAATTACCACGAATGTATCTAGGAGATCCCTGAAGATGTCATTCACCAAGTGTTGGAAAGTGGCTGGGGCGGTACTCAGACCAAAAGGCATAACCAGATATTCAAAGTGTCCATAGCGTGACCTGAATGCAGTCTTCCATTCATCCCCAGGTCTAATACGGACTAAGTTATAGGCCCCACGAAGATCTAGTTTAGAAAAAATTTTAGCATGTCGCACTCTCTCCAATAACTCAGGGATTAAAGGCAATGGATAACGGTTTCTAATAGTAACCTTATTAAGTTCCCTATAGTCTACGCATGGTCTCAGGGATCCATCTTTCTTCTTTACAAAGAATATGGGTGCCCCTGCAGGAGATGAAGAGGGGCGTATGAAGCCCTTGGCTAGATTTTCGTCTATGTACTCTTTTAAAGCCTTCAGCTCGGGCCCCGCCAGGGGGTAGATCTTACCAAAAGGTATCTCTGCTCCAGGCAATAATTCAATTGGACAATCATATGGACGGTGAGGAGGAAGCTGGTCAGCGTTCTTCTTGTCACATAAATCCACATAGTCCTGGTATACAGCTGGTAATTCAGGGACTGACATGGTTCCTTTAGGAACAGAGCAAGCTGAAATTTTTTGACTCATCTGTTTCTCTGGAAAGTGTAATTCCTTGGTCTCCCAGTTAATGGTAGGATTCTGAGCCTGCAGCCATGGTAGCCCTAGAATAATGGGAAAGTGAGGAGAAGAGATAAGCATAAAGGACAGTTTCTCTTGATGATCTTTACCCATAAGAACCTTTAAAGGCTCTGTTTCCTGATCCACTGGTCCAGAGGTCAGCAGGGAGCCATCCACAGTTTCCATCTGTACTGGAGCAGCCTTCTTCACTGAACGTATTCCCTGTTTTAGAGCAAAGGAGACATCCATAAAATTTCCACTTGCACCTGAGTCGATCATGGCAGAGCTAGACACCCAGGCTGAGTCAACCCAGAGTTTGATGGAAAGAAAACAGTGAGAATTGTTTTTCTTACAACTCAGCTGGGACACCGCTGAGGAAACTTGAAAGATGGCAGCATTTACACAGTCTACGTCCTCAGAGGTAACGGAGTTTAAGTCCGAGAAATCAAGATCTGTTGCTGCAGCTCTCTCTGGAGCCTGAGGCTCGGACCTGACAGATCCCCTCTCGCAACACTCACAATGAATGAGTGCTGCAGTAGTCTTGCGAGAACGGCTGGGACAGTTAATAATAAAGTGCCCTGACTTACCACAATAAAAACATAGATTCTCCTTAAAACGATGTTCCTTGCGTGCATCACTAACCCGTCGTAGTAAAGAGTCTACCTGCATGGGTTCAGGTTCAGGTTCCCGTGTAATCCTATTCAAAGGTTCCTTAGCTGGAGAGGAAGGTAGGAAAAGGTTAGTACGATTGCTTTCGAACCATCTCTCTTGCCTGCGTTCAGTTAAACGAGTATCAATACGGATGCAGTAGTTAATAAAGTCACCTAACGCAGTGGGAGGGTCGGCACGAGCAAGTTCATCCTTAATTAGTGGGGATAACCCCTTTCGAAAAATAGATTTTTTGGCAGAATTGTCCCAGGTGGTATCAAGGGCCCATCTCCTGAAATCCAAGGCATATTCAGCTACTGAGTGCTTACCTTGGCGCAAAGCTAACATGGCTGCTTCAGCTGTTGCACCTCGATTGGGGTCATCAAACACCTGCCCATGGCTGAAATAAAATCATCAAGGTGATTCAAACAATCATCCTCAGTCTCAATCAGAGGGTTTGCCCATATCAAAGCCTTGTTGGTAAGCAACATAATTATAGTAAGCACCTTAGATCGTTCAGTAGGAAATTGTGAAGCATGTGCAGAAAAAAAAAGATTACATTGATTAACAAATCCCCTGAATTTTTCACGTTCACCACCAAAACGAAAAGGGGGCAACTTGGGAATCCCAGAACTCGGGGCCACGGCAGGAGCCTGGACTTGCCCCTCCAGAACCTCAATCCTGGCTCGCAAATCCTGAGTAGTCTGTCCAACCACTTGCAAATTGTGATTATTTAGGTCCTGAAGATTTGTAAAACGGGTCTTTATATTCTGCAAATCTGCAAGGATATTATCAGTCACTCCACAAAGTTCCTTTATGCGGGCCTCCATTTTCCAGATCTTTTAAGACAGGATACTGGAAGAAGAGGAGAGAGAAAAAAAAAAAACAATAGTGTTCACCTGTGGCAACACTGAAGAAAGAAAAAACTTTAAGGGAACTGCTCACCTGGAATGGTTGTGAGAAGTCACAACCACTATCATCACAGAAAGCTTTCAACCAGACATCTGATATCCAGAGTTTCAGCAGACAAAAAGAGAAGAGAAAAAAAAAAAACAATAGTGTTTACCTGTGATAACACTGCAGAAAAAAAAACTTAAGGGAATTGCTCACCTGGAATGGTTGTGAGAAGTCACAACCACTGTCATCACAGAAAGTACAACCGGACATCCAATATCCACAGTACAGCAGACAAGCCTTTCCAGACCCAGCAGACACTAACGTTTGGCTTCAGAATCTTGTAATGTATGTGATACAGTTCATATAGCGTCTTGTGCTTGGGTGCGATGAAAATACTTGAGACACAGGTTGATAAAGAAAGTCTTGTATTGCTTCATACAAATTGGCAAAAATAAACACACAGGTTGCAAACACAGAAGCAGGAGACACAGCAGGCCAGAGTAATCTAAGTTCATCAATAACTCTCCACAACAGATTCAGATCTTCTTCTATGTTACCGCAAGTCCATGCAAACGTGAGGCTTTCAAGAGCAGAGTTCAGAGTCCACAAGTGCTTCAGAGTTTCTCAGTAGAAATGGCTGGAGTACAAGGTCCAAGGCTTCAGGAGTCAGAACACAGGTTCACTGCAGGCTAGATTCTGAAGCACTGATTGCTCAGGTGTGGCTGTTTAAGAAGCAAACGGAGAGAATCAGGGCGGGAACATGCAAGCTGGAAAACTCCATTTTAACTGAGGGCAAGATAGCTGCAGCAAAACAGAAAGCAAAATGGCCGACGAACAAACTGAGTTTCAGAAACAGATACACAGAACCTTACAAAGAGATTGCCCCAACGGTACAAACAGGAGGGAGAGTTAGGCTGCAGACTCGGTTGACTGTAGCCTCCAGTTTGGAACCTGTTCGGAGCAGTTCTCTTCCAAAAGTCAAAACGGGCGCTCCCAGAACTTGCACTGCGTGGTCCTTTTTTGACACACTTGCAGATGATATTTGCTATGTGAAATGCAAGCTGTGTAATCTAAAAGTATAAACAGGTAAAAGTGTCAGTAACGTCAATACCAGTAATATTATTATTATTATAGATTTTAATAGCGCCATTTATTCCATGGCGCTTTACATGTGAAGAGGGCAAATATAGACAATTACAGTAAACATGAGCAATACAAGGCACACACAAGTACAGAAGGAGAGAGGACCCAGCCCGCGAGGGCTCACAATCTACAGGGGTGGATGAGGATACACTAGGAGAGGGAACAGCTGATCGTGTGGTGGTTCAGTAGACTGATGATCATTGCAGGTTGTAGGCTTGTCGGAAGAGGTGGGAAATATGTGCAAACATGTGGGTACAAAGCACGTAGTTGAGTTACAAAGACACACTGGAGATGTAGGCCAACCTACAGCAGCACCTACATCTTCAGGTCGTGTCGGAGCCTCTTCCTCCAGCTGACACACAGCTGGTTCGGCTTTCTCACAGGATCGCCATGGAAGAACCTCGGTCAATGTTGTCCAGAGACAAAGTGTTATTCCACCACAGCAGCAAGTTCCCTGTCATCCTCACACACCCAGGCCACAAAACAGCCATCGGTACCACAGGCATGGGATAAAAGACGGCCATACTCGGCATACCATCCACGAGCACAGGCTCTGAATGCTGGCATTGCAAAACTCCTGTCCCTTGAAATGCTGTCATTCAGGCTGGTGGAGACTGACAGTTTCCGGAACTTAATGGCATTGGCAGTCCCACAATTAGTGTTGAGCGATACGATACCGCAAGTATCGGGTATCGGCCGATATTAGCTCTATCGGCCTTTCGATAATTAGTTCCGATATTTTCGTCTTATCGGATACCGGAATCGGGATTGTCACTGTCACTGTCAGTGTCCGTCGGTCGGGTCTGTCAGGAGTCAGCGGCACTTACCTGGCAGAAGATCTCCGGCGGTCACGGGCTGGACTGCTTCATGGCCGCCATCATCTTTCCCCGGCGGTCACATGCAGTTTCTCGCGATAACTGCAGTGACTGCTGGGTAATCGCGGCCGTAAAGCAGTCAGTCCGATGACGTCACCGCCGGAGAAGCAGGTAATCAGCTGTGCTGCGCCGGGATGTCAGGCTCTGCCTGTCATTGCGATGTAGCAGAGCTGGATCGCCGTGGGACAGTCGTTACTATGGACTGCGTCGGACAGGTGGTATACTGTTGGTTTGTTTTTTTTCTTTTTTTACAGGAGATCGATGGCGTCGCAGGAATGAGTGTATAATAAAATTAATGAAAACTGTGTTGTCTCTTTTATTTCATTAAAAGACTTTTTTCTTGCTTTGTCTTTTTTTTATACATTTAATAACTTTGGGATTAATAATGGATCGGTGTCTTATTGACACCTCTCCATTATTAACCGGGCTTATTGTCACCGTGCAATCAACGGTGACATTAACCCCTTATTACCCCACTTGCCACCGCTACAGGGCAGTGGGAAGAGCCGGGTAAAGTGCCACAATTGGCACATCTTTTGATGCGCCAAATGTGGGGCTGCTGTAGCCTGGTATTATCAGGCTGTTGAGGGCCAAAATCCATGGGCCTTGACAGTCTTTTAATACCAGGCCGCAGCAGTCTGCATTTTACTTGGCTGGTTAACAAAAATAGGGGGACCCCTACGCCGTTTTTTTTTTCGAGGGGATCCCCTATTTTTGTTAATCAGCCAAGATATGCAGACTGCTGTGGCCTGGTATTATCAGGCTTGCAAGGTCCATGGATATTGGATCCTTACCAGCCTGAAAAACCAGGCCTCAGCGGTCTGCTTCATCTGGCTGGTTAACAAAAATAGGGGGGACCCTACGCCAATTTTTTTCGAGGGGATCCCCTATTTTTGTTAATCAGCCAAGATATGCAGACTGCTGTGGCCTGGTATTATCAGGCTGGCAAGGTCCATGGATCTTGGCTCCTTAACAGCCTGAAAAACCAGGCCTCAGCGGTCTGCTTCATCTGGCTGGTTAACAAAAATAGGGGGGACCCCACGCCAATTTTTTTCGAGGGGATCCCCTATTTTTGTTAATCAGCCAAGATATGCAGACTGCTGTGGCCTGGTATTATCAGGCTGGCAAGGTCCATGGATCTTGGCTCCTTAACAGCCTGAAAAACCAGGCCTCAGCGGTCTGCTTCATCTGGCTGGTTAACAAAAATAGGGGGGACCCCACGCCATTTTTTATTCGAAGGGAACCCCTATTTTTGTAATCAGTTCCCTCTGACGTCACTGATTGTGTCCCTGGCTGACCTGAAGTGAAAGTGGAAAGCAATCAATTAAGCTTTCCACTTCCTCTCCTGTCAGCCAGGAGAGGAACTCATTCATTTGGGGGTTTACTGTGAGGCTGCAGCATTAGCTGCGGTCCCTGCAGTAAACATTAACCCTTTCTGAAGGATTACACCGTGGGACCTGACTGTGCATGGGATAGGTAAGAATAATTTTGCTTTTTTATTTTATTTTTATTACAGGAAATGGTTTTTGCAGTCAAATAAAAGATGGTCAAAAACATGTGTCTTTATTTCATTAAAATGATTTTTAATTAAAGTGTGTGTGTTTTATTTTTATTTCATGCAATAGGATTAATAATTGATAGTTGTCTAATTGACAGCTCTCAATTATTAACCTGGCTTAAGGTCACCTTTCAATTGCAATGTGGCTTTAACCCCATATTAACCCATTCGCCACCGCTACAGGGCAATGGGAATAGACGGGCAAAGTGCCAGAAAGGGCGAATCTAATTATAGATTTGTCTTTTCTGGGGTGTCTGGGGGCAGATGTTAGTAGCCAGGGGGGGCCAAAAATAATGGTCCCTCTCTGGGTATTATTATCTGCCCCCATTCGCTGGCTTTGTCTGTCTGGTTGCGAAAATAGGGCGGGAGCCCACGCATTTTTTTTAAACAATTTTACACCTCATATATATATATATATATATATATATATATATATATATACATGTCATTGAATTTGTGACACATATATATATTTTATATTTATAGTTCATACACTTCTACATAGTATAATAGCCGCTAATTCAATTGACGGCTTTTGTGAAAGTGCAGAACCCGACATGAAATGACACTTGTGTACATAGGGTTAACCATGTCTTTTCATGTCCTTTGCTATCTGATTTGCACAAACAATTACATCTGTCTATGTGTGCAAAATTTCACACCTGTAGGGGTTAATTAAAGGTGTAAATTCGTAGCAAAAAAGTCCGTTTTTTTTACAACGAATTTACACCTTTAATTAACCCCTACAGGTGTGAAATTTTGCACACATAGACTGATGTAATTGTTTGTGCAAATCAGATTGCAAAGGACATGAAAAGACATGGTTAACCCTATGTACACCAAGTGTCATTTCATGTCGGGTGCTTCTGTCTTTTCACAGAAGCCGGCTTTACCCGGCAATTGAATCAGAGGATATTTTACTATGTAGAAGTGCATAAACTATACATATATGTATATATATATATGTCACAATGACATGTATATATATATATATATGTATTCTATGTGTGTATATTTAGTGTTTACAAGGAAATAAAGGTTTTTTTTAGTTGCGATATTTTGTTCCCATAGACTTACATTGGACTTCCGGTATCGGAATCGGATATCGCCGATATTTAGTGATATCGGCGATACCATTCCGATCCGATATTTTTAGATATCGAGCAGTATCGCTTCAACACTACCCACAATACAATGTGCCGATTTTATTTCAGCAGGCAAGCCGTCCCTGGTCTGCAAAAGCATGTTGCGTGAAAAATTAAACATGCGCTACTAAACTTCGTCAGTAGCAATGTCCACCTGACCACCGCTACGTGGACCAGTACCCATGGCCAGGGACGATACCTTTCCCTCACTGCCCATTGGGTCAATGTTGTGTAGCCGGGTACAGATCTTGCGAGTGGCGCTGTACGTGTTCAGCCAACTCCAAGGATTGCAGGAATCAAGTCTGTACACATTGACTCCTCCTCCTACTCCAGTTCCTCAGTAACATTGCTGCAGGAGCCGTCACGGTCTACCTCCACATGGACCAGTGAACGCTTAATAATAATAATAATCTTTATTTATATAGCGCAAACAGATTCCGCTGTGCTTTACAGTTTAACAGTTTCAGAACACAAGTAATAAGTAACAACGTTAACAATAAAATAATTAAAGCAATAGAAGCCGCCCCTGCTCTTGAGAGCTTACAATTTACAATGAGGTGGGGGAGCTACAAAGTACAGGTGTTTATATACAATTGTCTATTTACAATGATGGTCCAGCCATTTTGAGGGAGTGAGGGATGGATGGAGATAGTGAATGGGCTACACACACACACTTACACATAGAATAACTTTGGGCCTGGGGTCCGATATATATGACCGCTACTCTGAGTGAGAGGGGACGAAAGAGCATGATGGTGTGGACCTCAAAAGAAGGGAATGAGAGTGATGGAATTGGGGGGATGACCTGGAAAGTGCATTGTGGGGACAGGAGTATGCCGACTCCACCACCATGTCTGTTTGAGGGTCTCGGGGAATGTGAGAACTATAAGCCACCATAGGAAATGGCAGGAGGGGAAACCGTGTCAGAATCCTGAATCCAGGTTTCAGTCAGGGCCAACAGATGAAGAGAGTTGTTCAGAAAGTAGTTGTGCAGGAAGGTTAGCTTGTTGCATGCAGACCGTGGATTCCAGAGGGCACAGTTAAACGAAGGAGATGAGGGAGTGCAATTAATATTAATAAGATTATTATGATTTCGATATGAGGTAGGGTAGGGATTGAGGTTGGGGGATGGTGGACCAGGGTTGGGGGAGATGTCCCCTGAAATCAATAGGAGTAGGAAGATAAAGAGCAGGTAGTTGTTGGTGTTGTAAGTTGGTTTTTTCAGTGATGTGTTTCGGCTAGATGGGCTGAGGTTTCTCAGGAAGGTGATGAGTGCATGGGAACTGTACATGGGAGAGGGAAGTATGGAGGGGCTCATGTGTATGAGTCGTGATGAAGGGGGGATGGGGCGGTGTTTGTGGAAGGCAAGGGAACACAGGAGGATACAGTTAATGTACATAATTAAAAACATAACAAAAAACAAGAAACAAATGTCCTAAAATAAAATTTAAAATATATTGCAAAACATGCATGAGGTTGTAATATAATAAGGGTATTTGATAAACATAATATTTATGAAAATGTTTTGTTCAGGATTAAAAATATAGCAAAGTGTGGACTACCTTATTCCAGCCCTGATTAACTGCCATGAATAACTGCCGTTTACTCAATGCTTGTCTTCTATGATGCTTTGCTTTCTGTGATGCGTGCACCCCACACATGCACCACACAACGCTTAGCTGTTGCGACCGATATGAGCACTGCCGTGGGCAAACGTCAACAGGTCGTCCTGAAATTAATTTCCATGGGGAATCGAAGCCACACAGCGCAGGAGCTCTGGAATGCCATGAAGCAGGAGAGCGACGTGTGGTTTTTGACAGCGAATCTCCAGCTAGGCTTGGTAGTGTGTGACAATGGCCGAAATCTGGTGGCAGCTCTGGGCCTTGTCAACCTCACTCACATACCATGTCTGGCACATGTGCTCAACTTGGTCGTGCAGAGTTTTTTGAGGGACTATACGGATATTGATGCACTGCTGCACAAGGTCCGTCTACAGTGCGCTCACTTGCGACGTTCCAGCATGGTCAGATCGCGCACTGCAGATCTGCAACGCAGATTTCGCCTTCCTGAACATCGCATCATATGTGACATACCACCAGGTGGCGTTCCACGTTACATATGTTGGAGCGGTTGTGTGAGCAGCAGCCAGCAGTAATGGAGTATCAGCTGCATCAGGCGCAATCAACTCGCAATTTGCGCCGTTCACACTTCACCACTACTGAGTGGGCCTCTGTAATAATAATAATAATCTTTATTTATATAGCGCCAACAGATTCCGCAGCGCTTTACAGTTTAACAGTTTTAGAACAAAAGTCATAAGTAACAACGTTAACAATACAATAATTAAAGCAATATAAGCCGGCCCTGCTCGTGAGAGCTTACAATCTACAATGAGGTGGGGAGATACAAAGTACAGGTGTTTATATACAATGGTGTATTTACAATGATGGTCCAGCCATTTTGAGGGAGTGAGGGATGGATGGATGGAGATAGTGAATGGGCTACACACACACACACACACACACATAGAATGACTTTGATTAGTGAATGTGATAGGCCGCTCTGAACAAATGTGTTTAGAGGGAGCGCCTGAAACCATGCAAATTGCGGATAGTCCTAATTTCTTGGGGTACAGCATTTCAGAGGATTGGCGTCGGGAGTGGGAGGTACGGATTAGTGCAGAGGTTAGTCCAAGGTCGTTTGCAGAGCGCAGCAGTCGGTTAGGCCGATAGATAGAAATGAGGGAGGAGATGTAGGGGGGTGCTGCACTGTGGAGAGCTTTGTGGGTGAGAACAAGTACTTTGAATTGGATCCTATAATGGATGGGCAGCCAGTGTAAGGACTGGCGAAGGACTCTATGAAGGACATCTGCCACGTTTTGCGTGCGCTTGATGAGTCAGCGCGGATGGCGAGTGCAGATGATGCACTAGTCAGCCTGACTGTCCCCCTTATCTGCCTGCTTGAAAAAACACTGCAAGCACTAAGGGATGAGGTTTTGGAAGAGGTGGAGGATGAGGAGTCACAAATTCCATCACCTTATGTACAGTCAGGGCAACGTGGTTCCTCACAAAGGGCTGGGCAGGGCTCACTTTGTGAGGAGGATGAGGAGGAGTCAATGGAGGAGGAAGACATCGCTCCAGAGGGAGGTACACAACGCTCTAGTCAGTATGTAGAGCGAGGGTGGGGTGATGCAGAGCAGGCAGAGATGACGCCTCTTGCAGGGGACAGCGTTTCTTGGCCAGTTGGAAGTCTGCAGCACATGGTTGATTTGATGCTGCAGTGCCTGAGAAACGACAGCCACATCACCCACATTCTCACCACGTCTGATTATTGGGTGTACACCCTCCTAGACCCTCGCTACCGGGACAACTTTCAAAGCCTCATCAGACCGTTGAACCGGGAGCGTAAAATGCGGGAGTAACAAGACACACTGCTGCAATTTTTATTATTATACATTTATATAGCGCCATTTATTCCATGGCGCTTTACATATGACAAGGGAAAAATATAGACAGGTACAATAAAGATGTGCTGGACAAGGGACACACAAGTACAGAAGGAGAGAGGACCCTGCCCGCGAGGGCTCACAGTCTGCAGGGATGGGTGAGAATGCAATAGGAAAGGGTAGAGCTGGTCGTACGATGGTTGAGTACACTGAGGATCATTGCAGGTTGTAAGCTTGTCGGAATCCATAATGTTCTCCATTCCAGCCGAGAGCACTGCTGCTGCTACTGCTTTACAAAGCAGCTCTGCTCGTCGAGGCAGTGGAGACAGCTCTGCAACAAGAGGGAGCACAAGCAGCGCCTCTGCACAGGGCAAGACCAGTATGTTCCAAATGTGGTGAAGTTTTGTGGCAGCGCCACCAATGTCTACACCATCCGAGACGGCTCCAGTCAGCAGGAGGCAACGTTTACGTAAGATGGTGACAGACGACATGTCTTGCCCTCTCAGTGTACTCCCAGATGGCTCTTCCCCATTCAAGTTTTGAGTCTCTAAGCTGGATACATGGCCAGAGCTTAGCCAGTATGCATTGGAGGTGCTGGCTTGCCCTGCTGGCAGTGTATTATCGGAGCGCGTCTTTTGTGCTTCAGGTGGTGTACTAACAGACCGTCGCATGCGACTATCCTCCGATAATGTAGACCGGCTTACTTTGCTGAAAATGAACAAGGCATGGATCACGCTTCCGATTCACGTTTCCGATTAAATAACTGGTTGGCAACGTTATACATGTATCCTGTTATGTTCATTTTTCTACCACCTGAACTGTACAGTCATGGCCAAAAGTTTTGATAATGACACAAATATGATATTTTCACATGATCTGCTGCCCTCTGGTTTTTATGTGTGTTTGACAGATTTTTTTTTATCACAGACAGAAATATAATTGCAAACATATGAGTATCACAAGCTTATATTGACAGTTAGAATGAGTTAATGCAGCAAGTCTAATTTTGCAGTGTTGACCCTTCTTCTTCAGGACCTCTGCAATTCTCCCTGGCTCTCAATCAACTTCTGGACCAAATCCTGGCTGATAGCAGTCCATTCTTGCACAATCAATGCTTTCATTTTGTCAGAATTTTTAATTTTTTGTTTGTCCACCCATCTCTTGATGATTGACCACAAGTTCTCAATGGGATTAAGATCTGGGCAGTTTCCAGCCCATGGACCCAAAATCTCTATGTTTTGTTCCCTGAGCCATTTTGTCACTCCATAACTTAGGCAAATCAAACTCACATCATGCCTCAAAAGCTGCAATGTTGGAAGTGCATAATGTGGGTTGAACTTTGACAACAGCTGCAGTGCGAATGTTTGCCTTCATTGTTCTTGGCTTTTAAATAAAAGCATACAAGTAAATATAATAATACCTGAAAACCTCAGACTACAGTGAACACTTCACACAGCTGTTCAATAGCTGTGAAAGCCCTCTTTGTGTAATTCTATATTCTTTGCAACCAATGTATTGGATACGGATGGAAGCATGTCACACTAATAGATTTGAATTATTTGAAATTGAATGTAGCAGCACCAATTTTAGAAAAATGACAAGGATGAGCCAGGGACAGACACTCAGCAGAGTACACGCACGGTGGTTGAAGTAAGTGGAGCGGGATCTACACTCCTACCAAAAATTTAAACCTCAGACTAGAGTGAATACTGAACACAACTGTTCACTTGCTGTGAAAGGCCTTTTTGTGGACTTCTATTATGTTTGCAAGCAATGTATTGTATTTTGATGGAAGAGCGTCACACTAATAGATTTTTGTAAATTTAAAATAGAATAAAGCAGCACCAATTTTAGAAAAATGACAAGGATGAGCCAGTGACAGACGCTCAGCAGAGTACACGCAGCGGTGGTTGAAGTAAGTGGAGTGGGATCTACACTCCTACCAAAAATTTAAACCTCAGACTAGAGTGAACACTGAACACAACTGTTCACTTGCTGTGAAAGGCCTTTTTGTGGACTTCTATTATGTTTGCAAGCAATGTATTGTATTTTGATGGAAGAGCGTCACACTAATAGATTTTGTAAATTTAAATAGAATAAAGCAGCACCAATTTTAGAAAAATGACAAGGATGAGCCAGTGACAGACGCTCAGCAGAGTACACGCAGCGGTGGTTGAAGTAAGTGGAGCGGGATCTACACTCCTACCAAAAATTTAAACCTCAGACTAGAGTGAACACTGAACACAAGTGTTCACTTGCTGTGAAAGGCCTTTTTGTGGACTTCTATTATGTTTGCAAGCAATGTATTGTATTTTGATGGAAGAGCGTCACACTAATAGATTTTAGTAACTTTTAAATAGAATAAAGCATTACCAATTTTAGAAAAATGACAAGGATGAGCCAGTGACAGACACTCAGCAGAGTACACGCAGCGGTGGTTGAAGTAAGTGGAGCGGGATCTACACTCCTACCAAAAATTTAAACCTCAGACTAGAGTGAACACTGAACACAACTGTTCACTTGCTGTGAAAGGCCTTTTTGTGGACTTCTATTATGTTTGCAAGCAATGTATTGTATTTTGATGGAAGAGCGTCACACTAATAGATTTTAGTAAATTTTAAATAGAATAAAGCAGCACCAATTTTAGAAAAATGACAAGGATGAGCCAGTGACAGACACTCAGCAGAGTACACGCAGCGGTGGTTGAAGTAAGTGGAGCGGGATCTACACTCCTACCAAAAATTTAAACCTCAGACTAGAGTGAACACTGAACACAACTGTTCACTTGCTGTGAAAGGCCTTTTTGTGGACCTCTATTATGTTTGCAAGCAATGTATTGTATTTTGATGGAAGAGCGTCACACTAATAGATTTTAGTAAATTTAAAATAGAATAAAGCAGCACCAATTTTAGAAAAATGACAAGGATGAGCCAGTGACAGACACTCAGCAGAGTACTGTCACGGGTGTGTCGCTGCGAAGATCATTTTGATTGCACACCCTGACTTTTCACAGCTGAGGTTCTGGTGCTGGGTGTTTTTCGGCACTGAGGGAGTTAATTCTTCCTCTCTCTGTGCTGGACTAGACCAGCCTCGCTCAGCTGCAATTAATGTTGTGGTAATTGGTTGCCTTCATATACCTGCCTGTCTACTGGGGAAGTGTCGGTGAAAGCATTCATGCAGACCAGCAGAGCGGATCGTTTTGAGAAGTCTAAAGCTAAGAGTACCTGTTGTGGTTTTCTCCTCTCCTCGCTTTATTATTTATCTCCTTACCCGTTGGTGTTCCCTCTGCAGTGATAGTTTTGTATGCAAGGTGGTCTTTTATTTTACCCCCTTGTACTGTCTCGTTCGTCTTATACTGTGTGTGAAGGCAGTTACCTTCCTGTTCCCTGTGGTGGTAATCAGGGTCCTTCTCAGGACTAGATTACAGTGGTTAGGGATTCACAGGAGATAGGGTTACGCTGGCGGCCTGGACCTCTGTACCATCAACAGTACCTACAGGTAGAGGGATTAGTCAGGACCCCAGCTTAGGGTCAGCATAGACCCCGGTCCTCCTGTATACAGAGACAGCGTGACATTTTCACCGACCATACTAAAGATTCTCCCCAGCCACCATGGATCCAGTAGCCAGTCTAGCTCAGCAGTTGCAGAGTTTGTCCATGGAGCTGAGGGACGTTAAGTCCAAGGTTTTGTACCCCCCGGAGCAGACCAGACCTGAACCTAAAGTAGCTCTCCCGGACAGGTTCACTGGAGGGCGGGACAAATTTTTTGCTTTCTGGGAGGCATGTAAATTGTACTTTCGGCTGCGACCTCAGTCATCTGGGAGTGAAGATCAAAGGGTGGGAATTGTCATCTCACTCCTACAAGGGGACCCCCAATCCTGGGCGTTCTCTCTTCCCCCGTGCTCCCGGCTCTCCAGTCAGTGGATAGATTTTTCGCAGCTCTGGGTCTTGTATATGATGACCCGGATCGGGTCTCCCTTGCTGAAACTAAGTTACGTAAGATACAGCAGGGAGATCGTCCGGCAGAGGAATTCTGTTCGGAGTTCCGTAGGTGGGCCACGGATACCCAGTGGAATGACCCGGCTCTTAGGAGCCAGTTTTGTCAAGGTTTATCTGACAAATTAAAAGATGTGTTGGCGCAGTATGACCCTCCCACGACACTGGAAGCCGCTATGGCCCTTGCTATTCGTATTGACAGACGTCTTCGGGAGAGGTGCGGGGTAACTTCGCCCCCTGTGATGACTCCACCTTCCTCAAGGGTCCCTTATACGGAGGTTCCCCTGGTCAGTCCAGAGGAGCCTATGCAATTAGGAGGGACATCATTCCGGGGAGGGGATCGGTGGGGCACCACAAAACAAGAAGTTGTTTCTTCTGTGGAAAAAAGGGACATTTTATTAGGGGGTGTCCATCCCGTCCTTTGCAGAGTGAGAAGTCGCCGGAAAACTATTGATCCCAGATTGTGTGGTGGACGGCAATCTGGGAGTAAGTATTTCGTCCCTAAGTTCGTCTCAGTTTCTCGTACCGGCGGAGGTGGTGGTGGGTGCGAAAACTGAGAGGATATCTGTTCTTCTGGATAGTGGGGCCGGGGCTAATCTGGTGGATGCTCGCTTTGCCCGGGTTCAAGGTATGCGATTGAGTGGGTTGGCTAAACCCGTCCCCATATTCTCGATCGACGCCAGACCTCTCGGTCAGGGAAGTTTTGTGCAAGCAGTGCATAACATAGATCTTCAAGTGGGGGCGCTACATAAAGAACTGTTGTCTTGTTATGTGTTGGAGGGTCTTCCCACACCTATAGTGCTGGGCCTGCCTTGGCTAACTAAGCATAACCCGGTTATTAATTGGCAATCCAGAGAGATAACCCAATGGAGCGATTTCTGTAATAAAAACTGCATGAATACGGTCATTGGTGCGGTCGCTCCTAGGGCCTTACCTCCATTTCTGGTGGACTTTGAGGATGTATTCTCGGAAAAAGGGTGTCAAGAACTACCTCCTCATCGCGAGTATGACTGTTCTGTTAACTTGCTCCCTGGGGCCAAGTTACCGAAATCTAGGTTGTATAACCTTTCTGGTCCTGAGAGACAGGCCATGAAGGATTATATTTCAGAGAGTCTGGCTAAGGGGCATATTAGACCTTCATCTTCCCCGGTGGCCGCGGGGTTCTTCTTTGTGAAGAAAAAAGATTGAGGCCTACGCCCTTGCCTGGATTTCCGTGAGCTTAATCGGATTACGGTCCGAGATCCGTATCCGCTCCCACTTATTCCCGATCTCTTCAATCAGATCGTGGGTGCCAAATGGTTCTCTAAGTTGGATCTCAGGGGGGCGTACAACCTGATTAGGATGAAGGAGGGGGATGAGTGGAAGACGGCGTTTAACACTCCGGAGGGGCATTATGAGAACCTTGTCATGCCATTTGGTCTGAGTATTGCCCCGGCGGTGTTTCAACACTTTGTAAATGACATCTTTCGCCACCTAATGGGACAGTTTGTGGTCATATATCTGGATGATATCTTAATTTACTCGCCAGATCTTGTGTATCATCAGGAGCATGTTAGGCAGGTGTTACAGATCTTGCGGGATAATAAACTGTACGCCAAATGGGAGAAGTGTGTGTTCGCCGTACAGGAACTTCAGTTTTTAGGGTTCCTGGTGTCAGCATCCGGTTTTCGTATGGACCCTGGGAAAGTGCGGGCAGTTCTTGAGTGGGATCTGCCAGAGGATCTTAAGGCATTACAACGTTTCCTGGGGTTTGCTAACTACTACCGGAAGTTCATTCGTAATTTTTCGTCCATAGTTAAACCTCTCACAGACATGACTAAAAAAGGGACGGATTTTTCAAAGTGGTCTGACAAGGCTTGTCAAGCGTTTTCCTCTTTGAAAAAATGTTTTGCTTCAGCACCCATACTTATTCAACCTGATGCGTCACAGCCGTTCATTGTTGAGGTGGACGCTTCCGAGGTAGGGGTGGGAGCAGTATTGTCACAAGGTTCGTCCCCTGGTAAATGGCATCCGTGCGCCTTCTTCTCTAAAAAATTGTCGTCCGCTGAGAGGAATTATGATGTCGGCAATAGGGAACTCTTGGCCATTAAGTTGGCTTTTGAGGAGTGGCGTCATTTTTTGGAGGGGGCAGTTCACCCGGTCACCGTCATTACCGATCACAAAAACCTGCTATATTTAGAGTCCGCTAAACGTCTGAATCCCAGACAAGCTAGGTGGTCGTTGTTTTTTACCAGGTTTAATTTTGTCGTCACATATCGTCCTGGCTCAAAAAATGTTAAGGCGGATGCCTTATCTCGCTGTTTCCCAGGGGCTGGGAATACGGAGGACCCGGTTCCGGTCCTTCAGGAGGGGGTGGTGGTGTCGGCAGTATGCTCTGAGCTTGAGGAGGAGGTGTTGGAGGCTCAGGGGGACGCCCCTGTAGGACCTCCAGGGAGACTGTTTGTTCCAAATCAGTTGCGACAAAAGGTGATCGAGGCACACCATAATTCAGCTTTAGCAGGACACCCAGGGAGTAAAGCAACTGAGGATCTCCTCTCGAGTCGGTTTTGGTGGCCTAACTTACATAAGGAGGTGGTAACTTTTGTCGCGTCCTGCGAGGTTTGTGCGCGCTCTAAGACCCCACATACCCGTCCGTCGGGGACCCTCTTACCTTTGAAGATCCCGGAGCGTCCGTGGACTCATCTGTCTATGGACTTCATTACGGACCTCCCGCCATCTTCGGGTAAAACAGTCATACTCGTTGTAGTGGACAGGTTCAGCAAGATGGCACATTTTATCGCTCTTCCTGCTCTTCCTAATGCTAAAACTCTTGCGCAGGTTTTTATTGGGGAGATTGTAAGGCTTCACGGGGTACCCTCCGATGTGGTGTCGGATCGGGGGTCTCAGTTTGTGTCCAAATTCTGGAAAGCATTTTGTACACGGCGGGGGATGCAGTTGTCATTTTCATCGGCTTTTCACGCCCAGACCAATGGTCAGACAGAGCGTCTGAACCAGAGCTTGGAGACATATCTCCGGTGTTTTGTGTGAGAGAACCAGAAGGACTGGGCTTCTTTCTTGCCTCTGGCGGAATTTGCTCTAAATAATAGGCGGAGCGAGTCCACTGGTAAGTCCCCGTTTTTTGGGGCATATGGTTTTCACCCCCAGTTTTGTACTTTCAATAGGGGGGGCTCTTCTGGGGTTCCTGAGGAGGAACGATTTTCGTCGTCACTTGCTTCAGTGTGGAGAGGAGTGCTAAATAATCTGAGTACTATGGGGAACCGATACAAACGTATGGCTGATAGGAGGAGAGTGTCTGGTCCGGACCTAAGTGTGAACGATCTGGTATGGTTGTCTACCAAAAATATAAAACTTAAGGTTCCCTCCTGGAAACTGGGTCCCAGGTTCATCGGGCCATACAAGAACAGTGCTATAATTAATCCGGTTGCATTCCGTCTTGACCTCCCTCATACATTTAAAATTCATAATGTGTTCCACAGATCGTTGCTTAAGAGGTATGTGGTGCCGGTGATACCTTCACCTTTACCTCCTCCTCCTGTGGTGGTCTATGGTAACTTGGAGTTCCAGGTGTCGAGAGTCATCGATTCACGTCTGAATCGCCGGTCCCTTCAGTACCTTGTTTATTGGAGGGGGTATGGTCCTGAGGAGAGGACGTGGGTTTCTGCGTCGGATATTAACGCAGACCGATTGGTTCGGGCCTTCCACACTACTCACCCAGATAAACCCGGCCCTGAGGGTCCGGAGGCCCCTCGTAGAAGGGGGGGTACTGTCACGGGTGTGTCGCTGCGAAGATCGTCGCGATTACACACCCTGACTTCTCACAGCTGAGGTTCTGGTGCTGGGTGTTTTTCGGCACTGAGGGAGTTAATTCTTCCTCTCTCTGTGCTGGACTAGACCAGCCTCGCTCAGCTGCAATTAATGTTGTGGTAATTGGTTGCCTTCATATACCTGCCTGTCTGCTGGGGAAGTGTCGGTGAAAGCATTCATGCAGACCAGCAGAGCGGATCGTTTTGAGAAGTCTAAAGCTAAGAGTACCTGTTGTGGTTTTCTCCTCTCCTCGCTTTATTATTTATCTCCTTACCCGTTGGTGTTCCCTCTGCAGTGATAGTTTTGTATGCAAGGTGGTCTTTTATTTTACCCCCTTGTACTGTCTCGTTCGTCTTATACTGTGTGTGAAGGCAGTTACCTTCCTGTTCCCTGTGGTGGTAATCAGGGTCCTTCTCAGGACTAGATTACAGTGGTTAGGGATTCACAGGAGATAGGGTTACGCTGGCGGCCTGGACCTTTGTACCATCAACAGTACCTCCAGGTAGAGGGATTAGTCAGGACCCCAGCTTAGGGTCAGCATAGACCCCGGTCCTCCTGTATACAGAGACAGCGTGACAAGTACACGCAGCGGTGGTTGAAGTAAGTGGAGCGGGATCTACACTCCTACCAAAAATTTAAACCTCAGACTAGAGTGAACACTGAACACAACTGCTCACTTGCTGTGAAAGGCCTTTTTGTGGACTTCTATTATATTTGCAAGCAATGTATTGTATTTTGATGGAAGAGCATCACACTAATAGATTTTAGTAAATTTAAAATAGAATAAAGCAGCACCAATTTTAGAAAAATAACAAGGATGAGCCAGTGACAGACACTCAGCAGAGTACACGCAGCGGTGGTTGAAGTAAGTGGAGCGGGATCTACACTCCTACCAAAAATTTAAACCTCAGACTAGAGTGAACACTGAACACAACTGTTCACTTGCTGTGAAAGCCTTTTTGTGGACTTCTATTATGTTTGCAAGCAATGTATTGTATTTTGATGGAAGAGCGTCACACTAATAGATTTTAGTAAATTTAAAATAGAATAAAGCAGCACCAATTTAAGAAAAATGACAAGGATGAGCCAGTGACAGACACTCAGCAGAGTACACGCAGCGGTGGTTGAAGTAAGTGGAGCGGGATCTACACTCCTACCAAAAATTTAAACCTCAGACTAGAGTGAACACTGAACACAATTGTTCACTTGCTGTGAAAGGCCTTTTTGTGGACTTCTATTATGTTTGCAAGCAATGTATTGTATTTTGATGGAAGAGCGTCACACTAATAGATTTTAGTAAATTTAAAATAGAATAAAGCAGCACCAATTTTAGAAAAATGAAAAGGATGAGCCAGTGACAGACACTCAGCAGAGTACACGCAGCGGTGGTTGAAGTAAGTGGAGCGGGATCTACACTCCTACCAAAAATTTAAACCTCAGACTAGAGTGAACACTGAACACAAGTGTTCACTTGCTGTGAAAGGCCTTTTTGTGGACTTCTATTATGTTTGCAAGCAATGTATTGTATTTTGATGGAAGAGCGTCACACTAATAGATTTTAGTAAATTTTAAATAGAATAAAGCAGCACCAATTTTAGAAAAATGACAAGGATGAGCCAGTGACAGACACTCAGCAGAGTACACGCAGCGGTGGTTGAAGTAAGTGGAGCGGGATCTACACTCCTACCAAAAATTTAAACCTCAGACTAGAGTGAACACTGAACACAACTGTTCACTTGCTGTGAAATGCCTTTTTGTGGACTTCTATTATGTTTGCAAGCAATGTATTGTATTTTGATGGAAGAGCGTCACACTAATAGATTTTAGTAAATTTAAAATAGAATAAAGCAGCACCAATTTTAGAAAAATGACAAGGATGAGCCAGTGACAGACACTCAGCAGAGTACACGCAGCGGTGGTTGAAGTAAGTGGAGCGGGATCTACACTCCTACCAAAAATTTAAACCTCAGACTAGAGTGAACACTGAACACAAGTGTTCACTTGCTGTGAAAGGCCTTTTTGTGGACTTCTATTATGTTTGCAAGCAATGTATTGTATTTTGATGGAAGAGCGTCACACTAATAGATTTTAGTAAATTTTAAATAGAATAAAGCAGCACCAATTTTAGAAAAATGACAAGGATGAGCCAGTGACAGACACTCAGCAGAGTACACGCAGCGGTGGTTGAAGTAAGTGGAGCGGGATCTACACTCCTACCAAAAATTTAAACCTCAGACTAGAGTGAACACTGAACACAACTGTTCACTTGCTGTGAAATGCCTTTTTGTGGACTTCTATTATGTTTGCAAGCAATGTATTGTATTTTGATGGAAGAGCGTCACACTAATAGATTTTAGTAAATTTAAAATAGAATAAAGCAGCACCAATTTTAGAAAAATGACAAGGATGAGCCAGTGACAGACGCTCAGCAGAGTACACGCAGCATTAGTTGAAGAGGTAACTGGAGCGTGATCTGCACTCAAAAAAAAAAAAAAAACTCACAGACTGCAGTGAACACTGAAACACAACTGTTCACTATCTGTGAAAGGCTCCTTTGTGTACTTCTATAGTGTTTGCAAGCAATGTATTGTATCAGGATGGAAGCACGTCACACTCATAGATTTTAGTTTTTTTCAATAGAATGGAGCTGCAACAATTTTAGAAAAATGACAAGGATGAGGCAGTGACACACGCTCAGCAGAGTACACGCAGCATTAGTTGAAGAAGTAACTGGAGCGTGATCTGCATTTAAAAAAAAAAAAATACCTCACAGACTGCAGTGAACACTGAAACACAACTGTTCACTATCTGTGAAAGGCTCCTTTCTGTACTTCTATAGTGTTTGCAACCAATGTATTGGATACGGATGGAAGTACGTCACACTATAATTTCAATTGAATGGAGCAGCAAGAATTACACTAAAGAAAAAAATAAGTCTGTGAGTGACACGTGCAGATGCCTACAAACAGCGTTGGATGCAGAGCAAACTGCAGCGTCACCTGCACGCACGCACACACACACCTTGCAGAGCTGTGAAAACAACACTGCAAGGCAAAAGGAAGCTTTACACAGCGGTTGGTAAACTAGCCTGCCTAAAGCACAGTACACAAAATCGCAATCTCTAACTGTCCCTCAGAATCAGCAGAGCAGCGTACTGTCCCTATCTGAATTCACAGCACAGTGACGCTAAAATGGCGGCGGCGCCTTTTATAGTGCATTCTGACATCATTTCAGCATCCAATCACAGCCATGCCATTAGTTAACATGACCGCAGCAGTACAGGATGTGCCCACACTTCTTAGGATTCCTCATTGGCTGACTAAAATCACATTGCCTCTCAAAGAATTATGGGAACTTCCGATTCCGGTATACGATATATGGAAAATATCGGAACCAAGTATCTAAAGTCCGATACAGCGAATATCGGCAGTACCCGATACTTGCGGTATCGGAATGCTCAACTCTAGTTGAAAGGTTTAACAGACCAGACTGATCTGTGGATCTTGCCTCTGAACCCACATCTAGCCATGGTCATGTGTGAAGTTAACCGTAACCTGATGATGCACATGTACCATGCATGACCCATGTGCTCAACCTAGGGGTTCAGCGGTTTATCAAAACCTACCCAGATCTGCCTGAGCTACATGTGAAAGTATGTCACGTGTGTGCACATTTCCACAAGTCAACTAGAGCTTGCAACTTCCAGTTCACGGAATGTTGTGCAATATCACCACATGTTGGAACTCAAGGTTACATTGCCTTGCAAAAGTATTCGGCTCCCTGGAACTTTTCAACCTTTTCCCACATATCATTCTTCAAACATAAAGATACCAAATGTTAATTTTTGGTGAAGAATCAACAACAAGTGGGATACAATTGTGAAGTTGAACGAAATTTATTGGTTATTTTAAATTTTTGTGGAAATACAAAAGCTGAAAAGTGGAGCATGCACTATTATTCGGCCCCTTTAACTTAATACCTTGTTGCGCCACCTTTTCCTGCAATTACAGCTGCAAGTTGCTTGGGGTATGTCTCTATCGGTTTTTGTACATCGAGAGACTGAAATTCTTGCCCATTCTTCCTTGGCAAACAGCTCGAGCTCAGTGAGGTTGGATGGATATCGTTCGTGAACAGCAGTTTTCAGCTCTTTCCACAGATTCTCGATTGGATTCAGGTCTGGACCTTGACTTGGCCATTCTAACACCTGGATATGTTTATTTGTGAACCATTCCATTGTAGATTTTGCTTTATGTTTGGGATCATTGTCTTGTTGGAAGACAAATCTCCGTCCCAGTCTCAGGTCTTTTGCAGACTCCAACAGGTTTTCTTCAAGAATTGTCCTCTATTTGGCTCCATCCATCTTCCCATCAATTTTAACCATCTTCCCTGTCCCTGCTGAAGAAAAGCAGGCCCAAACCATGATGCTGCCACCACCATGTGTGACAGTGGGGATGGTGTGTTCAGGGTGGTGAGCTGTGCTGCCTTTACACCAAACATATCGTTTGGCATTGTTGCCAAAAGTTTCAATTTTGGCTTCATCTGACCAGAGAACCTTCTTCCACATGATTGGTGTGTCTCCAAGGTGGCTTGTTGCAAACTTTAAACGATACTTTATGGATATCTTTGAGAAATGGCTTTCTTCTTGCCACTCTTCCATAAAGGCCAGATTTGTGCAGTATACAACTGATTGTTGTCCTATGGACAGACAGTCCCACCTCAGCTGTAGATCTCTGCAGTTCATCCAGAGTGATCATGGGCCTCTTGGCTGCATCTCTGATCAGTCTTCTCCTTGTTTGAGATGAAAGTTTAGAGGGATGGCTGGGTCTTGGTAGATTTGCAGTGGTATGCTACTCATTCCATTTCAATATGATCCCTTGCACAGTGCTTCTTGGGATGTTTAAAGTTTTGGAAATCATTTTGTATCCAAATCCGGCTTTAAACTTCTCCACAACAGTATCACGGAGCTGCCTGTTGTGTTCCTTGGTCTTCATGATGCTCTCTATGCTTCAAACAGAACCCTGAGACTATCACAGAACAGGTGCATTTATATGAAGCCTTGATTATACACAGGTGGATTATATTTATAATCATTAGTCATTTAGGACAACATTGGATCATTCAGAGATCCACAATGAACTACTGGAGTGAGTTTGCTGCACTGAAAGTAAAGGGTCCAAATAATATTGCAAGCCCTACTTTTCAGTTTTTGTATTTCCACAAAAATTTATAATAACCAATAAATTTCATTCAACTTCACAATTGTGTCCCAATTGTTGCTGATTCTTCACCAAAAATTTCCATTTGGTATCTTTATGTTTGAAGCATGATATGTGGGAAAAGGTTGAAAAGTTCCAGGGGGCCGAATACTTTCGCAAGGCACTGTACATACAGTGAAAAGCAAAAGGGTAACAATGTTTTGAACTTTTGACTTTCAGGCTCCTTATCTCACTATCCACTACTGCTTTGAACATGAGACTACCACTGGAACTCAACTTTACATATATTGGCAAGCCATTGCGAGCAGCAGAGGGCAATAGTTGAATACAAGCTGCAACATGGCTGCAAGTATTCCGGTCAGCCTACGCACATAAGAGCTGATGAGTTGGCATGGAAGTCTGACATCTGAGCAGTTCTCCAAAACTTTGCAGACTCGACCAAGATGGTGAGCAGCGATGATGCCATAATCATCATAACCATCCTGCTTCTCTGTCTACTGAAATGCTTGCTGCTCACAATTAAAGAGAAGGCTCTGCAGACAAATCAAGTTGAGATGGAGCAAGAAACTATACAGGGTGATGCTACACAGCCTAGCCATATCTCATTTGCTCAATGGGGATTAGGTGGTAATGAGGAGGAGGAACAAGACAGCACTACCCACACCAGCTTCATCCCATCTGAATGGCTTGAAGACAAGAAGGACATGGAGGACAAGGATAAGACAAGGAAGAGAATCTGGATAGTCATCCTCTTGGTGGGGACAGGGAAGTTTTGGCAGTTTGCAGTCTGGCACACATGGCTGAGTTTATGTTCTGCTGCCTTTCCTGTGACACTCACATTGCACGCATTTTGGCCAGCACTAACCACAGGTTGGTCACCCTTCTAGACCCACTCTACATGGAGAACTTTCTTTCTCTCTTTACAGTGGCAGAGAGTTCTAATAAAATGTTGCATTACCAGAAGACCCTAGTTGAAGAATTATTAATAAATTCTCATTTGACAATGCTGGCAGCAGAGGATATAGTTCCTTGGACAACCAAGTTGTAAAGATGAGGGAGACACACACCAGATGCAGCAGAGGCAGGAGAAAACTATCAAAAGTCTGGGACAGTTTTCTCAGACCCTCCCATTGCCCAGACTCTGATATGTGGGGTACTCTGACAAGGAGGGAAAAGTTTTGGAACATGCTGAAAGACTACCTTGCCCACCGTACCAGTGTCCTCCGTGATTCCTCTGTGCCTTACAACTATTGGTAATCCAAAGTAGACATGTGGCATGAACTGTCTCTCTACACCCTGGAGGTCCTGGCCTGCTCTGCCGCTACCGTTTTGTCAGAGCTAGTTTTTAGTGCCGCCGGGGGTATTCTAACTAATAAGCGCATCCGCCTGTCAACTGAAAATGTTGACAGGCTGACTTACCAAAATAAACAAGGGCTGTATTGGCCCAGACTTCTCAGTCACTGGATGACAGCAGCGGAACATAGATCCAAATTCATTTTTTTTTCTGTTCTATTCCCATGCACCACTTCTCATCCAAACATGAGTATACGCTTCAGGATTTTATCTTTTTTGTGTTGTCCTCCTTCTCCTCCTCCTCCACCACCATATTAACAGGGTTATCATGCTACCCTCGCTATAAGATTTTTAAGGGTGTTTATGATGCCTGCATTAAGAATTTTGAGAGGCCTATGTCAAACATTCTTTTATATATACTGTATGTATATCTCCCAGGGGGTAAATGTTTTTCAGCCCATGCACTTAGTGCATGTGCAATTCCAGTCTAGGATATCCACTCCTTAAAAATGGGAAAAATGTTTTCTGAGGCCCTCCACTACATCTATTCAAATACGTATTTGAGTGCCTTATTCTAATTTTTTTCATTCCTTGCATACACTTTACAAGTCTAGGAAACCCACTCATTTGTAATGGGAAAAAATGTTGTTCTGAGACTCCACCTTCAAGTTTAGGGAATGTTTTTGGAAACCAAAAGAGCCGGTGGGTTCTATTAGCTCTATTGCCTTGTTGTGGACTGTCTGGTCGTCACATAGGAAGTTCTCACTCTGCATACAGGATTTCACAACTGGGACAGAAGACTTTGTATAGCAAGTAAAGAAGATCCTGGTCTCCTCCATATCAGGCTGAGTAGATGGGAAATGATCCACTATATTCCCAGCAGGAAACAAATATCCTAAAATAAAACAAAATAAAAAATATATTGCAAAACATGCATGAAGTTGTAATAATAATAATAAGGGTATTTGGTAAACATAATTTTGATCAAAAGAATGTACAAGCCATCCCGCCACGTCAAGGCAACCCTTTGTGGGACAGTCCTACTCTAATATTAAAAACCTTTCTACTTGTCAAGTGACGTAAATGTGAACAAGGACAGAGAGACTGAACCCACCAGTTGAAGCATAGGCCAGACAGGATGGATTTTTCAGCTCAAAAGCAGGGCGGTCACACCCTTATATGCACAAAATGCACTAAGAACTAAATGAAAAACTGGGTCTGAACTGAAAAAGTAAGTTGATGTGTATGCAAAATGTAAATGCATATCAAACACATGACCATTAAACAGAGAAAACAAAAAACAAGAAACAAATATCCTAAAATAAAACAAAATAAAAATATATTGCAAAACATGCATGAAGTTGTAATAATAATAATAAGGGTATTTGGTAAAAATAATTTTGATCAAAAGAATGTACAAGCCATCCTGCCACGTCAAGGCAACCCTTTGTGGGACAGTCCTACTCTAATATTAAAAACCTTTCCACTTGTCAAGTGACGTAAATGTGAACAAGGACAAAGAGACTGAACCCACCAGTTGAAGCATAGGCCAGACAGGATGGATTTTTCAGCTCAAAAGCAGGGCGGGTCACACCCTTATATGCACAAAATGCACTAAGAACTAAATGAAAAACTGGGTCTGAACTGAAAAAGTAAGTTGATGTGTATGCAAAATGTAAATGCATATCAAACACATGACCATTAAACAGAGAAAACAAAAAACAAGAAACAAATATCCTAAAATAAAACAAAATAAAAAATATATTGCAAAACATGCATGAAGTTGTAATAATAATAATAAGGGTATTTGGTAAAAATAATTTTGATCAAAAGAATGTACAAGCCATCCTGCCACGTCAAGGCAACCCTTTGTGGGACAGTCCTACTCTAATATTAAAAACCTTTCCACTTGTCAAGTGACGTAAATGTGAACAAGGACAAAGAGACTGAACCCACCAGTTGAAGCATAGGCCAGACAGGATGGATTTTTCAGCTCAAAAGCAGGGCGGTCACACCCTTATATGCACAAAATGCACTAAGAACTAAATGAAAAACTGGGTCTGAACTGAAAAAGTAAGTTGATGTGTATGCAAAATGTAAATGCATATCAAACACATGACCATTAAACAGGAAAACAAAAAACAAGAAACAAATATCCTAAAATAAAACAAAATAAAAAATATATTGCAAAACATGCATGAAGTTGTAATAATAATAATAATAAGGGTATTTGGTTAACATAATTTTGATCAAAAGAATGTACAAGCCATCCCGCCACGTCAAGGCAACCCTTTGTGGGACAGTCCTACTCTAATATTAAAAACCTTTCCACTTGTCAAGTGACGTAAATGTGAACAAGGACAGAGAGACTGAACCCACCAGTTGAAGCATAGGCCAGACAGGATGGATTTTTCAGCTCAAAAGCAGGGCGGTCACACCCTTATATGCACAAAATGCACTAAGAACTAAATGAAAAACTGGGTCTGAACTGAAAAAGTAAGTTGATGTGTATGCAAAATGTAAATGCATATCAAACACATGACCATTAAACAGAGAAAACAAAAAACAAGAAACAAATATCCTAAAATAAAACAAAATAAAAAATATATTGCAAAACATGCATGAAGTTGTAATAATAATAATAATAAGGGTATTTGGTTAACATAATTTTGATCAAAAGAATGTACAAGCCATCCCGCCACGTCAAGGCAACCCTTTGTGGGACAGTCCTACTCTAATATTAAAAACCTTTCCACTTGTCAAGTGACGTAAATGTGAACAAGGACAGAGAGACTGAACCCACCAGTTGAAGCATAGGCCAGACAGGATGGATTTTTTAGCTCAAAAGCAGGGCGGTCACACCCTTATATGCACAAAATGCACTAAGAACTAAATGAAAAACTGGGTCTGAACTGAAAAAGTAAGTTGATGTGTATGCAAAATGTGAAATGCATATCAAAACATGACCATTAAACAGAGAAAACAAAAACAAGAAACAAATATCCTAAAATAAAACAAAATAAAAAATATATTGCAAAACATGCATGAAGTTGTAATAATAATAATAATAAGGGTATTTGGTAAACATAATTTTGATCAAAAGAATGTACAAGCCATCCCGCCACGTCAAGGCAACCCTTTGTGGGACAGTCCTACTCTAATATTAAAAACCTTTCCACTTGTCAAGTGATGTAAATGTGAACAAGGACAGAGAGACTGAACCCACCAGTTGAAGCATAGGCCAGACAGGATGGATTTTTTCAGCTCAAAAGCAGGGCGGTCACACCCTTATATGCACAAAATGCACTAAGAACTAAATGAAAAACTGGGTCTGAACTGAAAAAGTAAGTTGATGTGTATGCAAAATGTGAATGCATATCAAACACATGACCATTAAACAGAGAAAAAAACAAGAAACAAATATCCTAAAATAAAACAAAATAAAAAATATATTGCAAAACATGCATGAAGTTGTAATAATAATAATAAGGGTATTTGGTAAACATAATTTTGATCAAAAGAATGTACAAGCCATCCCGCCACATCAAGGCAACCCTTTGTGGGACAGTCCTACTCTAATATTAAAAACCTTTCCACTTGTCAAGTGAGTAAATGTGAACAAGGACAGAGAGACTGAACCCACCAGTTGAAGCATAGGCCAGACAGGATGGATTTTTCAGCTCAAAAGCAGGGCGGTCACACCCTTATATGCACAAAATGCACTAAGAACTAAATGAAAAACTGGGTCTGAACTGAAAAAGTAAGTTGATGTGTATGCAAAATGTAAATGCATATCAAACACATGACCATTAAACAGAGAAAACAAAAAACAAGAAACAAATATCCTAAATTTAAAAATTTTAATATATATCGAAACATGCATTGATTGTAATATATATTGGGTATTTGTTAAACATATTTTGATCAAATGATGTACAAGCCATCCCTACATCAAGCAACCTCTTTGTGGACCAGTCTACTTCTTTATTTTTAAAACTTTCACTTGTCAAGTGACGTAAATGTGAACAAGGACAGTGAGACTGAAACCACTGTTGAAGCATAGGCAGCAGATGGATTTTTCAGTTTCAAAACGGCGTTCACACTTTATGCACAATTGACTAAGAATAATGGAAAAACTGGTCTGAACTGAAAAAGTAAGTTGGATGTGTATGCAAATTGTAAATGCATATCAAACAATGACCATTAACAGAGAAATACAAACAAGCATAGAATACAATATATATATTTTTTATTTTGTTTTATTTTAGGATATTTGTTTCTTGTTTTTTGTTTTCTCTGTTTAATGGTCATGTGTTTGATATGCATTTACATTTTGCATACACATCAACTTACTTTTTCAGTTCAGACCCAGTTTTTCATTTAGTTTTAGTGCATTTTGTGCATATAAGGGTGTGACGCCCTGCTTTTGAGCTGAAAAATCCATCCTGTCTGGCCTATGCTTCAACTGGTGGTTCAGTCTCTCTGTCCTTGTTCACATTTACGTCACTTGACAAGTGGAAAGGTTTTTAATATTAGAGTAGGACTGTCCCACAAAGGGTTGCCTTGACGTGGCGGGATGGCTTGTCACATTCTTTTGATCAAAATTATGTTTACCAAATACCCTTATTATTTTATTACAACTTCATGCATGTTTTGCAATATATTTTATTTTTTATTTTGTTTTATTTTAGGATATTTGTTCTTGTTTTTGTTTTCTCTGTTTAATGGTCAGTGTTTGATATGCATTTAATTTTGCATACACATAACTTACTTTTTCAGTTCAGACCAGTTTTTCATTAGTTCTTAGTGCATTTTGTGCTATAAGGTGTGACCGCTGCTTTGAGCTGAAACCATCCTGTCTGGACTTGCTCAACTGGTGGTTCGTCTTCTGTCTTGTTCACATTTACGTCACTTGACAAGTGGAAGGTTTTATATTAGAGTAGGATGTCCACAAGGTTGCCTTGAGTGGCGGATGGCTTGTACATTCTTTGATCAAAATTATGTTTACCAAATACTTTTATTATTAAATCATGCATGTTTGCATATATTTTTTATTTGTTTTATTTAGATATTGTTTCTTGTTTTGTTTTCTCGTTAATGGTCATGTGTTTGATATGCATTTACTTTTGCTAACATAACTTACTTTTCAGTTCAGACCCAGTTTTTCATATATTCCCAGCAGGGTGGATGAATTAACAGTCTTTGATGCTTCTACGCTAAACTAATAGCTTTATTAGGGGTTAATTCAAATAGATTTTGTTCTCTAATAATACTGCTCTTATCTGCAATTCATGTAGGGTGAGCTATCGCATAAGGGATCATGTTTTACAGGCATCTAGTCAGGGATTATTGCCTTATAAATTATAATCCTTCTGCTGTAACCTAAAAAAAAATATCAAGGTAACATTTATTCTATTCCCTATTAATACCGCTGTTAGCTGTGTTTAGTGTAGGGATAGATGCTTGGTATCATCTGCGGGAAATGAGTGTTCATTCTCACACATCTCTTCCACAGTCCATAGTTTGATTGCTTTTTTTTCCAATACACTCATTGACAGATTTGTGTTTTTTACCGTGATTTATACTCAGAAATTAATCAAAGCAGCCAAAATTAACTGATTTAATGTCTATTTGCAATTACACTGTAGCATCTGTACGTAAGAGGTAGTGGTGGGGGACTTTACGCTAGTGGAGCTGGAATTACCACTTCTGAACTCTCCAGTGCTTTGTTTTCATCCATTTCTGGGTGCTACTTGAATTATATTTGGGGGCATTGTCTTCCTGGAAGACCCATGCACTAGGCGCAAACCCAGCTTTCTGACACTGGACACTACATTGTGACTCTAATTCCTTTGGGAATCTTCACATTTCATGATGCTTTGCACACAGTCAAGGCACCCAGTGCCAGAGGTAGCAAAATAACCCCAAAATATCTTTGAACCTTCAGCATGTTTAACTGTAACTACTGTGTTCTTTTATTTGTAGGCTTCATTCCATTTACAGTAAACAGTAGAATGATGTGGTTTACCATGTGGTCTCATCTGAACACAAGATTCCTGCTAGCCCTCTAAAAATAGCAGAAGCTGCCTGCTGGCCCTTTATAAATTGTGAGGGCCGGATACTGGCCCTCTACCAATAGTGAGGGCCGACTGCCGGCCCTCTAACAATAGTAAGGGCCGCCTGATGGCTCTCTACAAAAAGTAAGCGCCACCCGATAACCCTGAAACAAAAATTGTGACATTCAGAGTCCCTCCTTTGCAATTTAAACAAGATCTGTCTGATCATGTCTCATGTCTTATACACCGCATGGTCAAATAAGGTAGTAAAATGTTAAAATTACATTTCCTGGGGTATGTATTTAGTTGTCCACATTTGATACAAATGCAAATTTGTTTCTCAATAAAATGCAAGTCAAAAAGCGCAATTACGTGTGAACATAGCGCAAGGTGTGGAGGAGCATTTTTTTTCTCTTATTTAGTTTGCCTTATATACAAGTTATTATCCTGGAAAGAATTTTTCTTAACAATTTTTGTAGTCAAATCCATTTTAAGTTTGCTTTTGTATGTTTTATTGTCAAGCCATAAAAGTGGCGTCATAGTCTGATAACAGTTTCCTGGGATTCAGAGATGCTTTCAGGGATTTTCCTCATGCTGTTCCTACGCCATTTTAGCACCGTTCCCATCGATTAGACCCCTCCAGTTCTCCAGGGGGGAGCGGGGAGCTCTATTATTATAATTTATTTATATAGCGCCATTAATTCCATGGTGCTGTACATGAGGTGTAAAAGTGATTGAGGTTCCCATTGACTTCCATTATACTCGCTACTTGGATCAAGTACCCGAGCATTACCATTTACTCAACTCAGTAACGAGCGCCCGAGCATTTTAGTGCTCGCTATCACTACTGCACAATGAATGTTGTTGAAACAACGACCCCGAAAACCAATGGCATAATTGTTTTTTCACCATTTCTCCTCTCTTTACATTTTTTTCCTGTTTCTCAGTAGATCATATGGTAAAATTGATGGTGTAATTTCAAACTACAACTTGTAATGCAAAACAAACGCTCATAAATTGATGAATATCTTATGGGTATTGAAAGGGGAAAAAAACAAATGAGCAAAAATAAGAATGAAGGAGTTAATACGTGCTTCAGTATTGACATTTTCTCAGCCATCTTCATGAGATAGGAATACAATACCAACAGTATGCATACTGAGCACTATTTTAACTGCTTTTCCTTGACATTCCTGTCTCTTGGGTTTACATCAGTAAACTGTAAAGGCCAGGTCATCTATCACTTTCCTTTTTTTGTCAAGTAGCTCCTATAAAGCCTGGAGGTTTATTTTGGATCAATGCCCTATCGAAAAGCAATGTTTCAGCTAAGTGTTACTTCAGAATTGTGTTGTTGCCATGCAGATGCAGTGATGATGCACTATCCCGCCATCACAACTCCTGTTTCACAATGGAAATCAAAAATACATGTTTTGCGTATATCAAAAAGTCATGGTAGTTAGTGCTAGAACAATGGACAAATTTCCACCGGTCTAAAGGGTATGCCACACTAAACAACATCGCTAACGGGATCGCTAAAAAACGTCACTATTTAGCGATCCCGTTAGCGATGTTGTTGTGTGCGGCAGCTGCCAGCGACGAGCTTCGTGCTGTGATCTCGCTCGTCGCTGGAATCGTTCCGGACCCTATTTTATCGTCGGCGCTCCCGCTGGGTAAGTATATATCGCTGAGTGTAGCACCTTTTCTTAGCGATTTAGCGGTACTTTTGTACCGCTAAAGTCGTTAAGGAGATCGCTAACCGCGATAGCGTCCTTAACGACATCGCTATTAGGTAGCTACTAGCGATATAGAAACAATCCTGCTAGCGATCTCATTAGTATGCGACGCTAACGAGATCGCTAGCGGGATTGTGTAGTGTGGCAGTACCTTTAGGCTATGTTCACATGTCCAGTAACCATCCAATAGAACAGATCCAGGAGCAATGCACTGGAAGTTTTAAAAAACTGATTTCAGCTGGATCTGTTTTTCAACATTAAAGTCTATGGAAAACGGATCTGTTAATCAGATATCCATTTTTCTTTCATTTGAAGAGGATCCGTTTTTTGCTTACTGAATCAGTTTCAAACGGAAGAAAACAAATGGCTGATTAACTGATCCCTTTTCCATAGACTTCAATGCTAAAAAAATGAACCTAGTGGAAATCAATTTTTTAAAATCGAATATACAAGTTGTGTCTGCTCAACTTTTTTGCGAATGGATTGCTGTTGGATCCATTCCTAAAGGATGAATACTGGACGTATAATCATAGCCTAATCCCTACTGACTGTATTTCTCTCAGAATAGTCATTTTTCTGCAGCAATTCTATCACACAATACTAATTCAAGCAATCTCCTGAACAACTGAGGTTGGTTTGCTGTTTAAGCTGTCATCTTACTCTAAGGCTAGGTTCACATTGGGCAGTCTGTTCAGCGCATGTGTTAAACGGACTGCCCTAACGCAACTGCCTTATTTTGATCGCGTTATGCGATCGTGCTAGCTCAGATGCTCCATCTGCGCTAGCAGTGACGGACCCTCGAATGCTGCAGACCGCGTCCGAAGGTCCATCACAGCATGACGGCACATCGCTAACGCATGCTGATTATGACATGCGATAGTGATGCGCTACGTAATGGCAGTCTATGGGTGCGGTAACGGATGCGTTACATAGCATTGATGCCGCGTTGTAACGTAATCCATTAGACGGACTGCCATAATGCAATGTGAACCCAGCCTAACTTGCGAGGTTGTTAATTTACCTTTTTGAGGCGGACAACAAGAATATATTTGTCCTACGAAACACAGGTGACCCTTGATTTGCCTTTCCATGGATAGCCTCAATAGAACCTGTCTTATGACAGCTTTTTTATGCTCAGCCATTGCACTTGAAGATTTTATTTTTTTGCAATTTTTAGTGACTTTTTTCTTTACTTAGTTTAGCTATTCTAGCCAAATTGTGAACTAATTTAAATATAAATGCCAAAGATCCTACAGTGTCTCATTCTACCTAATGGAAAGAACCCCATAACAAACCCTTAAATGAAAACAAAACAAAACAAAAAACATGCACATAATAGAGACACACCGAAAATGTAACAAAAAGACACAATTCTTATTGTGCATAGATAACTGGAGAATACAAAGGAACATAACAGCTGATACATGCTGTGCAATCTATCCATAAATTGCATGGTTTCAGCCAGGTATATTTAAGAAAAATTTACTTTAAAAGCAGCCAGGGACTCAGCCACGATAGACTAGTCAGACAGACGGAAAGACAAAAAGGCTCACATTTGAGATACTGTATTTTTTTGGATTATAAGACACACTTTTTACCAAAAAAATTTGGGGGGAAAATAGGGGTGCGTTTTATAACCTGCATGTGTAGCGGGGTCACAGGAGACAGAAGGAGTGGGGCTATGCTATGTGTTCCAAGATCCCAATCTGCGCCATTTTCCTGAAGCCTATTACATGGAAATCATTGGAGAAAGGGACTTCGCATCACCTGGACACCTCCTCCTTCTAGCCAGGAGCCTGCAGCATCTCCTCACTTCTGCCGCAACTGCCCTTGGTAAGCTACCATTAAAACGGATTATAAGACACACCACCATTTTATTTAAACATTTTTTTTACTACAGTATTTTCCATCCCAAAATTTGTGGTGCGTCTTATAGTCCAGTGTATCTTATAGCCTTCAAAATACAGTATTATCTGCTACCTTAGAAAAACTATGTATAAACCTATACTAAATATAAGGAAATATGCAGACTAATACATAAATATAAAAAGTTTATATTTATTAGAATTATACAATTAATATTAAATACAGTGCTCAGGCAAAGGGGCTGAGGAGCTAAGGAATTTAATCTTTACTGTGTAATTCTAATAAATATCAAATTGAAATGTATGTATCAAGAGAAACCGCTAGGTGGGCACTTACCAGCGGTTTCAGCAGCCCTGACAGTGGGAGCCCGGAGCCTCAGACGGCCTGTGACAGCGGTACTCACAGCGCCCAAGTGCTGGGCAAGATGATAGCAATACAGCAGAGCTGGAGTGAGCAGAACACCAAGTGGTGAGTGTACTGCCAGGACCTGCGGTCATGTGACCCCAGGGGGTGGAGCTCAGCATCCTGCAGCTGGGGATGAGTGCAGGAAGCTACAGGGACCCTGGAGAATGGAAAGGGGGTCACCGGACACCAGGGAGAGGACGGGGAACCAGAGGGAGACGGAATCCAAGACAAGCCGAGGTCAGTAAACGTGAGAGACAATGCAATACACAAGGAGCAGGCTAATAAAGAATAGTCAGGGACGTGGCAGGAGTCAGAAAACCAGAGAAGCATATACACAGTACAGAATCAAGAGGCAAAATCACAACGGGAAACAGAACCGGGTCAGAACCATACAAACAAACTAGAACACAGGCACAAGGCACAGGCAATCAGGGGTCAACACACTTAGCCAAGGGCAAAAGTGTAACTGACGGGTAGTGGAGCTTCCCAGGTCTATAAGAAGCTCTCCCCGAACCAAAGAGAGGCCACAATAATAAACCCCAGGTGTGCAGGTCAGAGCCGCACTGATCAAGACATAACCTGTGTGAGGTCAACTGCACGGGACATGCAAACGTATTAGTCAGACAGGTAGATCTCCGGCGACTGCTCCCTGCTTGCTGCCAGTGATAGACAGGTCTCTCGCTATACATTCAAACAAAGACAGACCTTTCACTCCAGAAGAGTGGCAGGGAGAAGCCACTGGGGACCTACCTGTCTGATTAGCCTCACATGGATCATAGTCCCTGGCAGATATAGAGTTTAAGGCCAGAGTCACACTACTGTAGAATACGGCCGAGTGCTATGCGAGAAAACATCTCATAGCACTCGGCCCAGTCTTAATCTATGGGGCAGCTCATATCAGCGCTTTTTTCTTAGGCGTATTCGACATGCATGTAAAATCGTAGCATGCTGCGATTGGCACCGAGATTCCCACTGAAGTCAGATAGGTGAAGTGAGTTCTTTGGCCGTGAACTCCCTGGACCTGTCTGACGTCACCGTGAGCAGGAGAACTTTCTCATGCTCACGGTGCCATCGGATAGGTAATAGGAGTTCACAAGGACACACTGAGCACACGCTGCTCAGTGTTTTTGCTGGAATTACAGGCTGTATAGTCACATCATGCAACCATGCAGCCTGCCATCTAGATGTAGCAGCGTTAGACCCGTCATGGGACAAATGGATTATCATCTTCTCTGTGGAATGATAAGGAATATTGTTGTTTTATTTTTTTTAACTCTTTTCCAGAAGACAATGGCGTTGGTGGAATAGGTGAGGTTGTAAGTATGGTTTAATTAATATTTAATAAAGGAGCCTGTGTCATTCTTTTAATAAAAGGACTTTTTTCTGGGTGTGTGTTTTATATGATATGACTATGTGGTTAGTAATGAGGGTGTCTTATTGACGCTTCTCCATTACTATATAAACCAGGAGAAAAAAGGAGCGTATAGGTTGCCGAAAATACAAAATCTTTTATTCAATAACAATGAGTATCTGTACATAAAAGTCATAAAGGACATATAACACAGGTGGCAGCAGAAATGACATCAAATGCATTGCAAATCACAGTATATAGGACCCCACATTTTATCCAGACCCGAGCCAAACCATACCCACAATGAGATTAGTGGGCACAGAAAAAATTGTTTATGAGAATAATAGTTTTATAAGACAAATTGCCCATATAACCAATATGAAGTAACATGGATGGCTCATCCAAATGGAGGGAAGAGATGAAAAAGCAAGAAAAAACAAGAAAAACAACGAGGGGAGCTACAGAAAAATCAATAGGTATATATGCCTAAAAATCTAAGCACAATGCATGCCCAGTTAACACCTCTCCCTTTGCTATGTTTAAATAAAGTGCTAGTAGTGCCAATAAACAACAAAGGGACCTACAAAAAAATTAGTTAGGTGATGCCTGAGTATATAGGCACAATGCATGCCAAGTAGATACCTCTCCCTTTGCTGTGAGCCAATGTTATAGAAAAGTGCTAGTAATACCAATTAACATCGCCACCCCCCACTGGAAATAATGAGGTCAGAGATCATAAAACATGACATAGATGCAAAAAGGCAAGAAAAACAACGAAGGGAGCTACAGAAAAATCAATATGGTATATATGCCTAAATATATAAGCACAGTGCATGCCAAGAAAACACCTCTCCCTTTGCTGTGCACAAATGTTTTAATAAAGTGCTAGTAGTGCCAATAAACAGCGAGGGGAGCTACAAAAAAATCAGTTAGGAGATGCCTGAATATATAGGCCCAATGCTTGCCAAGTAAATACCTCTCCCTTTGCTGTAAGCCAATGTTTTAGAAAAGTGCTAGTAATACCAGTAAAATATGTTTTACTGGTATTACTAGCACTTTTCTAAAACATTGGCTTACAGCAAAGGGAGAGGTATTCTACTTGGCATAGCATTGGGCCTATATATTCAGGCATCTCCTAACTGATTTTTTTGTAGCTCCCTTTGTTGTTTATTGGCACTACTAGCACTTTATTTAAACATAGCAAAGGGAGAGGTGTTAACTGAGCATGCATTGTGCTTAGATTTTTAGGCATATATACCTATTGATTTTTCTGCAACTCCCCTCATTGTTTTTTTTGTTTTTTCTTGCTTTTTCATCTCTTCCCTCCATTTGGATGAGCCATCCATGTTACTTAATATTGGTTATATGGGCAATTTGTCTTATAAACTATTATTCTCATAAACAATTTTTTCTGTGCCCACTAATCTCATTGTGGGTATGGTTTGGCTCGGGTCTGGATATATGTGGGGTCCTATATACTGTGATTTGCAATGCATTTGATGTAATTTCTGCTGCCACCTGTGTTATATGTCCTTTATGACTTTTATGTACAGATACACATTGTTATTGAATAAAAGATTTTGTATTTTCGGTAACCTATACGCTCCTTTTTTCTCCTGGTTTATATGCTTGTTCGGAGCAGGTATTTGCTCTTTGCTTTTCTCATGCTGACTATCATGGGTGTGTAATCACCCTCTGGTCGAATATGCAACTAGGTTGTGTGTTAGCCTCTCCATTACTAACCTAGGGGCTTGATGTCACCTGATAATGCAAAGGTAACAACAACCCCCTCCAACTATCACCCCACTTGCCACCGCTACAGGGCAAGTGGGAAGAGCGAGGCTATGTGCCAGAATTGGCACATATTAGAGATGCACCTTTTCTGGGGTTGCTCAGAGCTGATGTTTTTAGCCTGGGGTGGCAGTATCCATGGCCCCTTCCTATGATATTAATATCATCCCACACCTGTCTGCATAGCCTTTGCTAGTTATTAATTATAGGGGGACCCTGCATCATTTTTTTTAGGGTCCTCCATTTTAGTAGCCAGTAAAGAATAAGTATACAGCTGTGAGCTGATATTAATAGCCTGGGAAGCTCCATGTGTATTACCCCCTTCCCAGGCTATAAACATCAGCCCCCAGCTGTCATCTTTCCTTCTGTTGCTTAAGAAAATTACACAGGAGCCCACGCCATTCAGAAAAATAATCTTTTATTAATTAAATACATGTATAGTAAGCTGCACACACACTGTACTTATTGTATTTGTCACTGACATCTGTATTACTATCTATGTGTATTTACTGAATGTAATCCATCTATTCTATCCTGTCGGCTCCTGCTGTGATTTTACAGGCTGCTGAATAGCCGACTTTTCATCTAACTATCTATAAATGTAGATATATAAATATGTATATATGTGTGTGTCACTAACATCTATATATCTTTTGCATTCTATGTGTATATATCTATTCTATCCACTCTATTCTAACCAGTCTTTCTGTGATTTTACTGTATGCAGTCGTCGTTTATTCTATCTATGTATCTATCTATGTATATATCTATCCATCTACAGTGGGGAAAAAAAATATTTAGTCAGCCACCAATCGTGCAAGTTCTCACACTTAAAAAGATGAGAGAGGCCTGTAATTGACATCATAGGTAGACCACAACTATGAGAGTCAAAATGAGAAAACAAACCCAGAAAATCACCTTGTCTGTTTTAGCAAGATTTATTTTTCAAATTATGGTGGAAAATAGGTATTTGGTCACCTAAAACATGCAAGATTTCTGGCTCTCACAGACCTGTAACTTCTTCTTTAAGAGGCTCCTCTGTCCTCCACTCATTACCTGTAGTAATGGCAGCTGTTTGAACTTATTATCAGTATAAAAGACACCTGTCCACAACCTCAAACAGTCACACTCCAAACTCCACTATGCTGAAGACCAAAGAGCTGTTGAAGGACACCAGAAACAAAATTGTAGCTCTGCACCAGGCTGAGAAGACTGAATCTGTAATAGGCAAGCAGCTTAGTGTGATGAAATCAACTCTGGAAGCAATAATAAGAAGATGGAAGACATACAAGACCACTGATAATCTCCTTCGATCTGGGGCTCCACGCAAGATCTCACCCCATGGGGTCAAAATGATCACAAGAATGGTGAGCAAAAATCCCAGAACCACACGGGGGGACCTAGTGAATGTATAGAGCTGGGACCACAATAACATAGGCTACCATCAGTAACCCACTACACCGCCAGGGACACAGATACTGCAGTGCCAGACATGTTCCCCTGCTTAAGCCAGCACATGTCCAGGCCTGTCTGAAGTTTTCTAGAGAGCATTTGGATTATCCAGAAGAGTATTGGGAGAATGTCATATGGTCTGTTGAAACCAAGGAAGAACTGTTTGGTAGAAACAAACCTCGTCGTGTTCGGAAGAGACAGAATGCTGAGTTGCATCCAAAGAATACCATACCTATTGTGAAGCATAGGGATGGCAGTGGGAGAACTTGCACAATTGGTGGCTGATTAAATACTTTTTTCCCCACTGTATATTAACCCCTCTCTGACATTAGACGTACTATCCCGTCCATAAAACCCGTGCCATTCTGCCCATGGACGGATAGTACGTCATAGGCGATCAGCTGCGCTCCTGAGGGGAGCGCAGCTAATCGCCGCCGGGTGTCAGCTGATTATCACAGCTGACACCCGTGACTGTGTGTCAGGAGCGGTCACGGACCGCTCCCGGCACATTAACCCCTAGCACACCGCGATCAAACATGATCGCGGTGTACTGGGGGCACAGGGAAGGATCGCGCAGGGTGGGGCTCCCTGCGCGCCCCCCTGAGACCCTCAGACCAGCGCGATGTGATCGCACTGTTCTGAGGGCTTCCTCCCTCCCAGGACCCGGATCCAAGATGGCACCGGGGTCCTGGAGGGAGGCGGCTTCCTCAGTGCCTGCTGAGAGCAGGCACTGAGAAGCCTGCTGCACTGCCTGAGCGATCGCTGGTGTGACAGTGTGCTGTGCACACTGTCACACCAGCGATTTGATAAAATACAGTGATGTCCCACCCTGGGACAAAGTAAAAAAGTTAAAAAAATAAAAATAAACATGTTATAAAAAAAAATCCAAAATAAATAAAAAAAAAAAAAAATATCCCCAATAAATTCATTTCTTCCTGTAAATAAAAAAACAAAACAATAAAAGTACACATATTTGGTATCGCCGCGTCCGTAACGACCCCCCTATAAAAACTGTCCCACTAGTTAACCCCTTTAGTGAACCCCTTAAAAAAAAAAAAAAAACGAAGCAAAAAATCAATGCTTTATCATCATACCGCAGAACAAAAAGTGGAATAACGCGCGATCAAAAAGACCGATATAAATAAACATGGTACCGCTGAAAAACATCTTGTCCCGCAAAAAATGAGCCACCATACAGCATCATCAGCGAAAAAATAAAAAAGTTATAGCTCGCAGAATAAAGCGATGCAAAAATAATTTTTTTATATAAAATTGTTTTTATTCTATAAAAGCGCCAAAACATAAAAAAATGATATAAATGAGGTATCGCCATAATCGTACTGACCCGAAGAATAAAACTGCTTTATCAATTTTACCACACGCGGAACAATAAAAACGCCTCCCCCAAAAGAAATTCATGAATTGCTGATTTTTGTTCATTCTAACCTCCCAAAAATCGAAATAAAAAGCGATCAAAAAATGTCACGTGCTCAAAAATGGTACAAATAAAAACGTCACCTCGTCCCGCAAAAAATAAGACCTCACATGATTCTGTGGGCCAAAATATGCAAAAATTATAGCTCTCAAAATGTGGCGATGCAAAAAACTATTTTTGCAATAAAAAACGTCTTTTAGCGTGACAGCTGCCAATCATAAAAACCCGCTATAAATAGTAAATCAAACCCCCCTTTATCACCCCCTTAGTTAGGGAAAAATAATAAAATTAAAAAAATGTATTTATTTCCATTTTCCCATTAGGGTTAGGGTTGCGGCTAAAGTTAGGGTTAGGGTTGGCGCTAAAGTTAGGATTAGGGTTATGGTTGGGATTAGGGGTGTGTTAGAGTTAGGTTTGTGGTTAGGGTTGGGACTAGGGTTAGGGGTGTGTTGGGGTTAGGGTTGGAGTTAGAATTGGGGGGTTTCCGCTGTTTAGGCACATCAGGGGCTCTCCAAATGTGACATGGCGTCTGATCTCAATTCCAGCCAATTCTGCGTTGAAAAAGTCAAACAATGCTCCTTCACTTCTGAGCTCTGCCATGCGTCCAAACAGTAGTTTATCCGCACATATGGGGTATCAGCGTACTCTGGACCCCAAGAGTTATTGTGCAATTTGTCCTATTTCTTCTGTTACCCTTGGGAAAATAAAAAACTGGGGGCGAAAATATCATTTTTGTACAAAAAAAATTATTTTTTTGTTTTTACGGCTGTACATTATAAACTTCTGTGAAGCACTTGGGGCTTCATAGCGCTCACCACACACCTAGATAAGTTCCTTGTCGGGTCTATTTTCCAAAATGGGGTCACTTGTTGGGGATTTCCACTGTTTAGGCGCATCAGGGGCTCTCCAAATGCGACATGACGCCCCCAGACCATTCCATCAAAGTCTGCAATCCAAAACGTCACTACTTCCCTTCCGAGCCCCAACGTGTACCCATACAGTAGTTTTCTCCCACATATTGGGTATCAGCGTACTCAGGACAAATTGGGCAACAACTTTTGGGGTCCAATTTCTCCTGTTACCCTTGTGAAAATAAAATATTGGGGGCGAAAAAATCATTTTTGTAAAAAAAAAAAAGATTTTTTATTTTTACGGCTGTGCGTTATAAACTTCTGTGAAGCACTTTGGGGTTCAAAGTGCTCACCACACATCTAGATAAGTTCCTTGTGGGGTCTATTTTCCAAAATGGGGTCACTTGTGGGGGGTTTCCACTGTTTAGGCGCATCAAAGGCTCTCCAAATTTGACATGACGCACCCAGACCATTCCATCAAAGTCTGCAATCCAAAACGTCACTACTTCCCTTCCGAGCCCTGACGTGCGCCCATACAGTAGTTTTCTCCCACATATTGGGTATCAGCGTACTCAGGACAAATTGGACAACAACTTTTGGGTCCAATTTCTCCTGTTACCCTTGTGAAAATAAAATATTGGGGGCGAAAAAATCATTTTTGTAAAAAAAAAAAAAAGATTTTTTATTTTACGGCTGTACGTTATAAACTTTAGTGAAACACCTGGGGGTTCAAAGTTCTCACCACACATCTAGATAAGTTCCTTGAGGGGTCTAGTTTCCAAAATGGTGTCATTTATGGGGTTTCCACTGTTTAGGCAGATCAGGAGCTCTCCAAACACGACATGGCGTCCAGCCAATTCTGCGTTGAAAAAGTCAGACGGCGCTCCTTCCCTTCCAAACTCTGCCATGCACCCAAACAGTGGTTTACCCCCACATATGGGGTATCAGCGCACTCAGGACAAATTGCACAATAACTTTTGGAGTCTTGTTACCCTTGGAAAAATAAAAATTGGGGTGAAAAGATCATTTTTGTGGAAAAAATATGATTTTTAAATTTTACGGCTCTACGTTATAAACTTGTGTGAAGCACTTGGGGGTTCAAATTGCTCATCAAAAATCTAGATAAGTTCCTTAGGGGGTCTAGTTTCCCAAATGGGGTCATTTGTGGGGGGTTTCCACTGTTTAGGCACATCAGGGGCTCTCCAAATGCAACATGGCATCCAAACTCAATTCCAGCCAATTTTGGTTGGAAAAAGTCAAATGGTGCTCCTTCCATTCCGAGCTCTGCCGTGCGCCCAAACAGTGGTTCCCCCCCACATATGGGGTATCAGCGTACTCAGGACAAATTGTACAACAACTTATGTGGTCCAATTTCTCCTGTTACCCTTGGGAAAATAAAAAATTAGTGACTAAAAGATAATTTTTGTGGGAAAAAAATAGGATTTTTTATTTTCATGCCCGGGCATTATAAACTTGTGTGAAGCACTTGGGTGTTCAAAGTGCTCACCAAAGATATAGATAAGTTCCTTAGGGGGTCTAGTTTCCAAAATGGGGTCACTTGTGGGGGGTTTCCACGTTTAGGCTCATCTGGGGCACTGCAAACGGAACATGACCCCCATTAACGTCTGCATTCCAAAACTTTACTACTTCCTTTCCAAGCCCTGCCGTGCGCCCAAACAGTTTCCCCCCCCACATATGGGGTATCAGCGTACTCAGGACAAATTGGACAACAACTTTTGGGGTCCAATTTCCTTGGGAAAATTCAAAAATTTGGGACTAAAAAATCATTTTTGTGGAAAATTGATTTTTTTTTTCACACCCAGGCTTTATAAACTTTTGTGAAACACTTGAGGGTTCAAAGTGCTCACAACAGATCTAGATAAGTACCTTAGGGGGTCTAGTTTACAAAATGGTGTCACTTGTGGGGGTTTCCACTGTTTAGGCGCATCAGGGGCTCTCCAAACGCGACATGGCATCCAATCTGAATTCCAGCCAATTTTAGTTTGAAAAAGTCAAACGTCGCTCCTTCCCTTACGAGCTCTGCCGTGTACCCAAACAGTGGTTTTCCCCCACATATGGGGTATTGGCGTACTCAGGAGAAATTGCATAACAATCTTATCTGTCCATTTTCTCCTTTTACCCTTGTGAAAATAAAAAAAAGTTTGTAAAAGATAATTTTTGTGGCTAAAAAGTAAAATATTCATTTTTTCCTTCCACGTTGCTTTAGTTACTGTGAAGCACCTGAAGGGTTAATAAACTTCTTGAATGTGGTTTTGAGTACCTTGAGGGGTGCAGTTTTTAGAATGGTGTCACTTTTGGGTATTTTCTGCCATATAGACCCCTCAAAGTGACTTCAAATGTGAGGTGGTCCCTAAAAAAAATGGCTTTGTAAATTTTGCTGTAAAAATGAGAAATCGCTGGTCAACTTTTAACCCTTATAATTTCCTAACAAAAAAAAATTTTGGTTCCAAAATTGTGCTGATGTAAAGTAGACATGTGGAAATGTTATTTCTTAACTATTTTGTGTGATATATTTCTCTGTTTTAAGGGAATAAAAATTCAAAGTTTGAAAATTGCAAAATTTTAAAAATTTTCGCCATATTTGAGTTTTTTTCAAAAATAAACGCAAGTTAATCGAAGAATTTTTACCACTAACATGAAGTACAATATGTCACGAGAAAACAATCTCAGAATCGCGAAGATCCGTTGAAGCGTTCCAGAGTTATAACCTCATAAAGAGACAGTGGTCAGAATTGTAAAAATTGGCCCGGTCATTAAAGTGCAAACCACCCTTGGGGGTGAAGGGGTTAATATTATGAGAAAGAGACAATATTCATAAAGGTTCCCAGGCTTCTAATATCAGCTCACAGATTTATACTTAGCCTTTTCTGGCTATTTAAATGGGGAACCTCCCCAAAAAATGACATAGGATCCCAATATACTTAAAAATCAGCAAAGGCTAGACGGATAGCTGTGGGCTGATATTAATAGCCTAGGAAGGTACCATGGATATTGACTCCTGCCAGACTAAAAACATCAGCTTTCAGCCACTCCAGAAATGGTGCATCCATAAGATGCACCAAATCTGGCATTTAGCCTCGCTCCTCCCACTTGCCCTGGTGCTGTGGCAAGTGGGGTTATAATTGGGGGTCTGTGGTCACCTTTGTATTGTCAGGTGACATCAAGCCCAGAGGTTACTAATGGAGATGTGTCTATAAGATGTCCCATTAATAACCCCATAGTCATATTGTATAAAAAAACACACGCACCCAGAATAAAGTACTTTAATTGAAGGAATGACACAGATTCTTTTAATGACTCAAAATTAAGCTATACTCACATCATCACCCACTCCACAGAAGCCAATGTGCCCTGCAACAGAATTTTAATAACAAACAACAATATTCCTCACCTGTTTGCAGAGAAGATAATAATCCACTTGTCCTGTGGCAGGTCTAGCTCTGCTACTTCTAGATGGCAGGCTGCATTGTTGCACTATGCGACTATACAGCCTGCCATCTAGCAGAGACACTGAGCAATGTGTGCTACCGCTGCTCGGTGTGTGAGAAAGTTCTCATGCTCGCTGTGACATCAGAAAGGTCCTTTGAGTTCACAGCCAATGAATTCAGTTCAACTCACTAACGTCAGTGTGAGCGCCGTTACAACTCACACTGATGTCAATGAGTTCAACTGAGTTTATTCACTGCAAAATTCCATGACATACAGTACAGACCAAAAGTTTGGACACACCTTCTCATTTAAAGATTTTTCTGTATTTTCACGACTATGAAAATTGTACATTCACGCTGAAGGCATCAAAACTATGAATTAACACATGTGGAATTATAAACTTAACAAAAAAGTGTGTAAACTGAAATTATGTCTTATATTCTAGTTTCTTCAAATTAGCCACCTTTTGCTTTGATGACTGCTTTGCACACTCTTGGCATTCTCTTGATGAGCTTCAAGAGGTAGTCACCAGAAATGGTCTTCCAACAATCTTGAAGGAGTTCCCAGAGATGCTTAGCACTTGTTGGCCCTTTTGCCTTCACTTTGCGGTCCAGCTCACCCCAAACCATCTCAATTGGGTTCAGGTCTGGTGACTGTGAAGGCCAGGTCATCTGGCGTAGCACCCCATCACTCTCCTTCTTGGTCAAATAGCCCTTACACAGCCTGGAGGTGTGTTTGGAGTCATTGTCCTGTAGAAAAATAAATGATGGTCCAACTAAACGCAAACTGGATGGAATAGCATGTCGCTGCAAGATGCTGTGGTAGCCATGCTGGTTCAGTATGCCTTCTATTTTGAATAAATCCCCAACAGCTCACCAGCAAAGCACCCCCACACCATCACATCTCCTCCTCCATGCTTCAGTGGTGGGAACCAGGCATGTAGAGTCCATCCGTTCACCTTTTCTGCGTCACACAAAGACACGGTGGTTGGAACCAAAGATCTCAAATTTGGACTCATCAGACCAAAGCACAGATTTCCACTGGTCTAATGTCCATTCCTTGTGTTCTTTAGCCCAAACAAGTCTCTTCTGCTTGTTGCCAGTCCTTAGCAGTGTTTTCCTAGCAGCTATTTCACCATGAAGGCCTGCTGCACAAAGTCTCCTCTTAACAGTTGTTGTAGAGATGTGTCTGCTGCTAGAACTCTGTGTGGCATTGACATGGTCTCTAATCTGAGCTGCTGTTAACCTGCAATTTCTGAGGCTGGTGACTCGGATGAACTTATCCTCAGAAGCAGAGGTGACTCTTGGTCTTCCTTTCCTGGGGCGGTCCTCATGTGAGCCAGTTTCTTTGTAGCGTTTGCTGATTTTTGCAACTGCACTATAGTACACTTTCAAAGTTTTCCAATTTTTCAGACTGACTAACCTTCATTTCTTAAAGTAATGAGGGTCTTTACTTAGCTGCTTTTTTCTTGCCATAATACAAATTCTAACAGTCTATTCAGTAGGACTATCAGCTGTGCATCCACCAGACTTCTGCACAACACAACTGATGGTCCCAACCCCATTTATAAGGCCAGAAATCCCACTTATTAAACCTGACAGGGCACACCTGTGAAGTGAAAACCATTTCCAGTGACTACCTCTTGAAGCTCATCAAGAGAACGCCAAGAGTGTGAAAAGTAGTCATCAAAGCAAAAGGTGGCTACTTTGAAGAACCAAAAATATAAGACATAATTTCAGTTGTTACACACTTTTTTGTTAAGTCTATAATTCCACATGTGTTAATTCATAGTTTTGATGCCTTCAGTGTGAATGTACAATTTTCATAGTCATGAAAATATAGAAAAAATCTTTAAATGAGAAGGTGTGTCCAAACTTTTGGTCTGTACTGTAATAGATGTGCCTTTTCTGGGGTGGCTGCGGGCTGCTATTTTTAGGCTGGTGGGACCAATACCCTTAGCAGCCTGAGAATACCAGCCCCCAGCTGTTTGCTTTAGCTTTGCTTGTTGTCAAAAATAGGGGGAACCCATGTCATTTTTTAAAATTAATTATTTAAATAATTAAAAAATATGGTGCAGAGACCCCTCTGCTTTTTATAACCAGCCTTGCTGAAGCCAATAGCTGAGAGTTGCAGCTTACAGCTGTCAGTTTTGCCTCGTTGGTTATCAAAAATAAAGGGGAACCCCATTTATTTATAGTGCAGGTGGAGTGTTGTGAATGTTTTAGAAATGAATTCTGAGCAGAAGCTCCCTCTGGTGGTTGCAAACAGTAATGAACCATTCAATGAGGATTGGCAATCAGGAATTACAGACTGGCTGGATATAAGGGAGGTTTTCCCCCCATCATGGTTGCCGGTGATCAATTGTTCTTGTCTCAACGTTGTTTCCTGGTTCACTTGGAAGCTTGCTGAGTCTTGCCTCTTCTCCTGCTCTCAGATAAGATATTTTCTGTTTTTTGTTTTTGTGCTTTCCATTTGCATATTTCTCTGCATTTCTGTGAGGTTGGCCAGGTTCCCCTCCCCGGGGGGCTTGGGCTCCTCTCGGTTCCTCTGGAGCCACTGTTGTTTGTTCATTTGCCTTTTCCAGTTTTTTCAGTGGCTGTGACTTAGTTTTGTTACACCAGAGAACTAATTTAGGTGGTAGAGGTCGTGTGATCTCAGGTGTTTTTGCAATTAGTAGCGTTGGCTTTTTTTAGGGTTTTTTTTGGATTGCAGTAAGTATCCTTCCTATCCTTTTCTGTCTAGGCAGCTTGGGCCCCAGCATTTGCTCATACTATTTTCTGTCTGTGCTGTATTTCCTCTTGTCTAACCGCCATTACATGTTTGGGGGCTTCCTATGTTCTTTGGGGATCTGCTCCGGGGCAGATAGCTTTCCTCTTTCTATCTTTAGGTGTAGTTAACCTCTCAGGCTGTGACGAGGCGTCTAGGACCAATGTAGGAACGCTCCACGGCTGCCTTTAGTTGTGGTGGTTAGTCAGGGTACTGCAATCCAGTAGATTCCAACCTCTTTGGTGTATTGCCGTTTTTGCCTGCTCTCCTCAGCTACCAAAACATAACAGTATCACCGGCCCAACTGAAAATTATATGGTACTCACAGAAGGGAAAAATAGTGTGGAAACAAAAAATGGTTGTCAGAGTTGTCAGAGATTTTTTTTTTTCTGTTTGTTGCATTTTTTTCCCTCTTTTTCTCTGGGTGCTGAGGAGGATTATTTTTTTTCTCAATGGAGTTTGCACAGTTGTCTGGCCGTGTGGATCAGCTTGCCACTGAGGTTCGGAGTATTGCTACCTATCTTGCTAGGTTACAAATTATACCGCACACTAGTAGGAATTCCATGCAAATTATAACTTTATTTGTGGCGACAGGGAGCAAAATGTATATAGCGACAAAGAAAATCTGACGTTTCGACTCTTCCCGAGTCGTACTCATAGAGTCGCTGAAGGAAGAAAAAACAACTTATCAGCATCATAAAGAATCATACTAGAATGAACAATCAACAATAAAGTAGCCAACATTGAAAATAAAAGATAAATTAAAAAATCACCATAGAATACAATAAGCGCCAACTGAAATACACACAATTTAAACATAAAAAGTAAAATAAAGGAGAGTAAAGGTGTAGGCCCTGATCCAAATAACAAAATATACTGCCACCTAGAGGAAAGTATATGTACAGATAGTAGAATTACCTTAATTAAATGGTCAAAGAAATTGATTTCCTATAGAAAATGAGAATTCTATGGAAGAGGTACAAGGTTAGAATAAGAAGAAAGGAATCGAAGTATTAATTGTAATAAGTAAGGAGTAATAAGTACCTTATGAAGAGGTAATGAAAGCTTTAGAATCCACCATAGGATATCCAATATATATTCAATAAGCACAGTGTACCTAATATAAGGGTATCAAGGACAAGTATAAAATAATGTAGTGATGTCAATCTCAGAAATATTGTTGTAATGGGTAACAATGATATATATGTAGCATATATGTAGCAATCTAATGGAGCCATCAAATGAACAATAATCATGAAAAATGGCGGTGCAGTAATTTCACAGAAAGGCTACAAGGGGATCTACCAGGTTAAATGGTAATTAGAAAAATCATGGTACAGGTATCATTAGATAGGAGACATGTTTGCTATTAAGGGGCACATACTGAGAATGCAGAGAAAAGCGCTGAATGCATGAAAATGGGAGGAAAGTCATTTACCTGTCTTGCAATGATTGTAGAGCGGCGCTCCCGCGCCCTGCTGGTATTGCTGCTGGTGACATGTGTCTGGTGTGAGGACGCCAGGTTTATATGCGTCCTGTGTAATCGCCAGACCGGAAGTGCATCACCAGTACTGTGAGTCACTTCCTGTCTAGTGAGTCAGCGCTGTAGCACTTGTGTGAGGAGGCTAAAATGGATGGGGAGAATGTATGTGTGCAAACACTGAAGGGGGAGGGACAGAATGATGTCATATGACTAGTGTTGAGCGATACGATACTGCAAATATCGGGTATCGGCCGATATTAGCTGTATCGGGCTTTCATTCCGAGTACCGATATTTTCGTCATATCGGATACCGGAATCGGATTTGTCACTGTCACTGTGAGTGTCCGTCGGTCGGGTCTGTCAGGAGTCAGCGGCACTTACCTGGCAGAAGATCTCCGGCGGTCACGTCCTGGACTGCTTGATGGCCGCCATTATCTTCTCCCTGGCGGTCACATGCAGTTTTTCGCGATAACTGCAGTGACTGCAGGGTAATCCCGGCCGTAAACCAGTCCGATGACGTCACCGCCGGGGAAGCAGGTAATCAGCTGTGCTGCGCCGGGATGACAGGCTCTGCCTGTCATTCTGATGTAGCAGAGCTGGATCTCGTGGGACACTCGTTACTATGGACTGCGTCGGACAGGTGGTATACTGCTGTTTTTTTTTTTTCATTTTTTTACAGGAGATCGATGGCGTCGCAGGATGAGACTGTAATAACAGTAATGAAAACTGTGTTGTGTTTTTCATTAAATTAAAAAAATTTTTTATGAACATTCACCCGTCCGGGTACATCAACAATTTAGCTATTTACATACAGGGACCCTGTCCGGGTTATTTATAATTCTTTGGCAGGGGTGTTCCAGGTACCACCTGGTACTCTTCTGATGCTTGCCAAACATCCGAGACACCAAGGACCACCAGGACCTGATGACGTCTTGTGGCCTGTACAGTCAAGTCGTGACCCGCTATCTGGGTCTGTGTGGCCACCTCTTTCATCTCCCTCCGGGTTTGGAGCCCTATGTCCCGGACTGAACGAACCCCAGGGGGCCTAACAGGCGCCGGGTACGGGCCAGCTATAGTTATCATGTCCATAGCTGGGGCTGCTGAGGAGACCACTGAGGGAGGCTGGGGTGATTTACGGCGTGGGGTGGGCACTTGTGCAGAGGCCTGGATGTGGGAGGCTGAAGGCTCCGAGGGTCTCACAGGTTCCTGACACTCTGGGGAGTAGGGGTCGCACCTGGTAACATTTAGGGCGTACCATCCATTGTAACCCCAGTGTCGGGTGTAAGTCACCAAGTCTCCTGGCAACAGGTCCCTCCCCGGGTGTCCTTCTGGGAGGTGAGCCTCCACGTCCCGCCGGGTCACAAAAACTTCTAAATAAAGTCCAGGATCCTGGATGAAGCCCCAACCACCTTTCAATTTAAAGCTCCGTACTGCACCCTTACGCCGCGGCTCCCACAGGGTTCCTTTATCTTTTCTCATCCGGTCCTTATCTGCCCGGTCCTTCTCCAGGTGACGTTGCCGAAGCTTTTGGGATTCTCGCTGCTCCCTTTGTCGCTCTGCTTCCCGCTCCCAACGTCTCCACTCTTCCTCCTGACGCCGGTTGTAATTCTCCTCCACCAGCTGCTCCATGTCTCCACCATCAAATGCCTGCTTACAATGTCCGGTTTGCGGCAGCTCTCCTGGCGCCCCCCAGTCCTGGCGGCGCTCACCTGCGGAGGAAGCAGCCGGCTCTGGAACAGATGACAGTCGGGGCTCCGGTACAGACAGGTAGACCTCTGGTGCCTGCGCGGCCTCCTCCATGAGGACGGGTGTCGCTTCTTCTGTCTCAGCGACGGGGGCAGACAGCGGGATCTGGGGTGCTGCCGGTGCAGAGTTTTTTGCAGGAACGGGTGCCTCCACTGCGACAACGTCAACCAGATCACATTGCAAGGGCTGGGATGCCCGCACGGACTCCTCTACTAGAACGGGTGCCTCACCTTCCGGTACAGACACTTCAGGTAAGAGGGATTGGCGCCGCTCCAAGTTTAGTTTTAGGGCACGCCAGCTGGCTTCCATCCTGGCGACCTCCTCCCGGTGCCGGGCCAGGCCTCTTAGGGTATCCTCCGCTTCTTGCAGCGTAGGAGGGTTTCCAGGCCGGGTGCCCAACGGTGGTTCCGTGGCGATCGGGTCGCTTCCGTGGGGGGAGAGCTCTGACTGCTCCATCCCTTCACACTTCTGCTCGTGTCCATTAGCCATCTCTGCCAAGTCACATGTGTCATTAGCATCTGGAGAGGGCCCCTCTTTTGTAGGGAGGCGGGACCTTCGTGTTAGTTTCCGCACACTGAGGAGGATGAGGAGGCGGAACTGAAGAGCTGTGGGACACGATCTTACATTGCAGTACCATTTACAGTGGTCGGCCATCGTTTTCGCGCCACTGAGTGAGTGTACACCCACGAAGAGCACGCTCTCTTCTTCACCAGTGCCTCGTCGTGACGCAGATATGGCGGAAAAATGGCAAATACATTCTCTGATGATTTTAGCAATTCTCAAGCACAAAACCAGTTCAATTCAGGCACACAGGACTCGCTTATAGCGAGCTACAGAATCCTGTTCGTGACGCCCAAGTTGAGTCGCACAGAGCCAGAGGTTTTGGGGGTACTCGGCACCGAGCCCGTCAACTTCTATGGGGTATGTCACGGCTTTACCCGGCAATTGAATCAGAGTCTATTTTACTATGTAGAAGTGTATAAACTATAAATATATGATATATATATATATATATATATATATCACAATGACATGTATATATTATATATATGTATTCTATGTGTGTATATTTTGTGTTTACAACGAAAGAAAGGGTTTTTTTTGTTGCATATTTTGTTCCCATAGACTTACATGGGACTTTCGGAATCGGATATCGACGATATTTAGTGATATCGGCGATACCATTCCGATACGATATTTTTAGATATCGAGCAGTATCGCTCAACACTACATATGTCCACATAAACAAGGGGAGGGTATATTAGATACAAAAGCGGCATAATAGTAAACATATAAGGCTATAAGGTGGAATAAAGTAGGTATATATGTATATAAAATGGAACGTAATATTATGATGGGAAAAACATTATAACCCATAATGTCAGCAGTAACCCCACATCAAATGGTGGAACAGGAGGGAATTAATACATAAAACAATGGGAAACAGCTATAAAGGCAGGGAAGGTCAGATCATGGAGAATTGGACATGGAGATCTTTAATATGTAAAGGTACACAGGGAAGATGAATATAGACTCACCTGGAAACGCTTTTCTTAGCGTGTCTAGGGAAAGACAGTGAAGTAAATCATTAAGAATAGCAGCATATTGGCATATTTATAACATTAAACAGACCAATCAATTTCCCTATTAAGACCACGTGGAGCAAGTGTATCTAGTGTAAATATCCAATAAGTTTCTCTTGCTTTGAGTAATTGAATGTGATTGCCTCCACGTCTGGGGCGTGGGACCTGTTCCAGGACCTGGTATTTAAGTTGGGCCACTGAGTGTTTGAAGCTCAAGAAATGATCCGGAATTGGAAGCCAGGTCTTTCCACATCTGATTGTGGATTTATGCCCCGCTATACGGTCCCTAACGTGTTGGGTAGTTTCTCCCACGTAAAGTAAGCCACATGGACATTTAATTACATAGACTACGAAATTTGTATCACAAGTAAAGTACCCCTTGATGGGATAAGACTTCCCTGTTCTCGGGTGAAGGACGCTGTCAGATTTAATAACATTCGAACAAGCTGCGCAACCCAGGCATGGAAAAGTGCCTTTATGTTGAGTACTTAATAAACGTTGAGAACATGACGGACGTGAGCTCCCAATGTCCGCCCTGATTAGGCGATCCTTAATATTTTGTGGTCGTTTAGTGCTCATAAGAACACGGTTCTGAAAACTAGGAATATTGGGATAAGAACGAGTCAGGATGGGCCAATGTTTTCTAATTGCTGAATAGATCTTTGGCATAAAGGGGTGATGTTGGTGAACGAAGGGAATTCTCTCTACAGGGTGTCTGGGAGGAGAGGGTGAATGCGGAAGTAATGCCTGTGACAATTCCTTATCCAGAAGTTTGTTTGGATATTCTCGTTCTTTGAATTTGTTAGTCATCATCGTGAGTCTTTCTACCCGAAGTTCGTCATTTGATACAATACGATTCACTCTCTTAAACTGTGAACGTGGTAGGCTCTCTTTGGTGTACCTGGGATGGAGCTAGAGTAGAGTAACAAACTATTACAATCCGTAGGTTTTGTAAACAAATCCGTGGACAACTGTCCATTGCTATCTTTGATCACCAAGGTATCCAGGAAGGAAATACGTGTTGTACTATGATGCATTGTAAACTGGAGTTCCGGGAAAATGGAATTAAGGTAGTCAAAGAATGTCTGGAGGGTAGTTGGAGGGCCAGACCAAATGAAAAAAATGTCGTCTATGTAACGATAAATTATGAGAAATGTAAATTGTGAATAGATGATACCATAGTCATCATAGTGTCCAAAGTTGTCATGTATAGCGTTCATAGGACCGGCTCATTGAACCCATCGCGGACCAACGTTTCGTATAAAAGAATTGTCCTGATAAAAAGAAATTTCAAAAGAATCGACAAGTTTGAAAAGTTCGAGGCAGAGGTTGGATGAGAGACTGGCTATACTGAGTTTCAAGATGTTCTGATGTCGAACACGCTGTTACTGAGGAAGGCTTTAGTTTTACGTCTAGAGTTCACGCATTGCACCTTTAGGCAGGGTATTGATTAATGTCACCTGAGGACAATGACTGGATCGAGTAAAAATGATCTTGTATTTTTAAAGTCGTAAAGATTTTTTTCTGAAAAACCTGGAGATGACATTCGAATTCATTAAGGCTGACGAAATCAGGTTACAGAGGGATGTCTTTTTCTACATTTTGGTAGACAGTAAAAACCTTGGACGGTGAGATTGTGTATTAAAAAAATGCGTTTTTTGATCAATGGTATTTTCTCTATATTAACTGATAATTTACTGAATTTCTCATTAAGGTATGGAGGTCAAAATTCGGTAACTAAAAACTTACGGTAAACAAAATTAGGCACTTACATTTGATGTAGAAATGTTCATGATCAACAAACCACTATTATGGTTTAGCTTTACAATAATTATATTGACTTAATGCGGAGGAAAGCCGTTCTCTCCAATGGAGGTTGGTCGGTGGTAGAAAAACCCAAACTCTGTGTTGAGTAACTTGGAATTACACACGATCCACCAAGAATAAAGTCAACCGGGGATGAGAATTGACGGTAGGAGATGGAATGGTGCGATACAAAGAGGTATAGATAATTCCGAGGGCGGTCCCTAAGGAACTAGGCAAAAGAAGGGATGCAATATAGGTTGTCACCAGTGCATACGAAAAACGTTGCAGTCCCTTTATGACTGTAATGGGTCCCAACATGTGGCACAAAAAACAGTCCTTTTTGTCACTTATTCCGTGGGGAGAAATGACTCGAAATGTCTAATTACAAATTGGGCTTCCATGGCACGAATGTCATTTGGCAGGTGTAGTGCTGACGGTGGCCATGCGTCCTGAGTACCCCCCCGGGTCCCTTGCCAAAAAACGAGTCGGTGAGAACCTTGGGTCCTTCCTGAACCTGCAAAGATCCTACCGCGTAATAAGAGGCTGTCGTTGCCAATGTACTCACCAAGAGAAGCCCATCTATGACCTAGTCTTGAACGCCAATCCTCTTGCCGAATTTGTCTTTTATCCTCTTGAGGAATTTCTGGTGTTCAAGGATGATTTTACTGTCTTATTCGTTGAGTGTGACCACTCGGAGGAGGGTAACTGCTTGGGTTTCGATGCCTCGGATTCTCTTTTAATCTCACTCCTATGAAGAGGATCAATTGCAATAAGAATGTCCGAGGAACCATTATAAAAATTTTCTATACTTTCCACAGTTCTGTTCCAAACGGTGGTAGGGCGCAATGCCCAGACGTCGGAATCTGCCTTGGCGGTGGTATTCCGCCAAGGTGGTACAATGTAAATCAAAGGAAGTTAATTTACGTCTGGTTTTTTTCATAGTCCCGGGTCCTTAAATCTACCGTAGGCGTTTTAAGGAAATCCGTGGACCCAGTTATTTGGGACAAAATAGAGGTGCTTGTCTCTATGTCATAAGCAAAGGTATCGCTTGACATCGAGGCGACCGGTGCAGACACCAAGATAATATAACGTAAAGGAGTTAAAGGTGTGCACACGGTATTAGATGGGGGATGAGGTGCTGGTATAGTGGACTAATAGTCCCTAACATATAGCATACAAATTATACCGCACACTAGTAGGAATTCCATGCAAATTATAACTTTATTTGTGGCGACAGGGATCAAAATGTATATAGCGACAAAGAAAATCTGACGTTTCGATTCTTCCCGAGTCGACTCTATGAGTAGGAATTCCATGCAAATTATAACTTTATTTGTGGCGACAGGGATCAAAATGTATATAGCGACAAAGAAAATCTGACGTTTCGATTCTTCCCGAGTCGACTCTATGAGTACGACTCGGGAAGAGTCGAAACGTCAGATTTTCTTTGTCGCTATATACATTTTGCTCCCTGTCGCCACAAATAAAGTTATAATTTGCATGGAATTACTACTAGTGTGCGGTATAATTTGTATGCTATATGTTAGGGACTATTAGTCCACTATACCAGCACCTCATCCCCATCTAATACCGTGTGCACACCTTTAACTCCTTTACGTTATATTATCTTGGTGTCTGCACCGGTCGCCTCGATGTCAAGCGATACCTTTGCTTATGACATAGAGACAAGCACCTCTATTTTGTCCCAAATAACTGGGTCACGGATTTCCTTAAAACGCCTACGGTAGATTTAAGGACCCGGGACTATGAAAAAACCAGACGTAAATTAACTTCCTTTGATTTACATTGTACCACCTTGGCGGAATACCACCGCCAAGGCAAGATTCCGAGAGGCTTACGGTGCAATTTGCGCCCTACCCATTTTTCCGATAACCAGGAATTCTGTGGAAAGTATAAGAAAATTCTTAATAAATGTTCCTCGGACATTATTATATTGACAATTGAATACCTACATAAGGAGATCATTGAGATTAAAAGAACATCCAAGCAATCGAAACCCAATTGACGAGTACCCTCTCATCGACTGAGTGGTCAACACTCAAGAATAAGACAGATAAAATCATCAGTGAACACCAGAAATTCCTCCAAGAGAGAAAAAGTTCAAAATTCCAACGAGACGACGAGGATTATTCAAGAGACCAGGTCTATAGATGGAGCCGTTCCTTTGGTGCAGGAAATTGGCAACGACGACCCTATTACAGACGAGAAGGATCTTTCAGTTCAGGAAGCGACTCCTACATGGGTTCTCACCGGACTCGTTTTTTAGGCAAGGGACGCCGGGGAGGTCACCAGGACGCAGGCCCGTCAGACGATCCCGGCACAAAAATGACCACCAGGTCCCAGGTAAGCCGTCAAACCTGGTAATTAACATTTCGAGTCATTTACTCTCCCCGGCGGAACTATCAGCGTTACAAAAAGGACTGTCTTTTTGTCTCACCCCCAGGTGGGACCCATTACAGTTACAAAAAGACTTACAACTAGTGTTGAGCGATATTGCTCGATATCTAAAAATATCGTATCGAAATTGTATCGCCGATAGCAATAAATATCGTCGATATCCGATTTTGATAGCGGAAGTCCCATGTAAGTCTATGGGAACAAAATATCGCAACAAAAAAAAACCTTTCTTACGTTGTAAACACAAAATATACACACATAGAATACATATATATATATATATATATATACATGTCATTGTGACATATATATACATATATTTATAGTTTATACACTTCTACATAGTAAAATAGACTCTGATTCAATTGCCGGGTAAAGCCGTGACATACCCCATAGAAGTCGACGGGCTCGGTGCCGAGTACCCCCAAAACCTCTGGCTCTGTGCGACTCAACTTGGGCGTCACAAACAGGATTCTGTAGCTCGCTATAAGCGAGTCCTGTGTGCCTGAATTGAACTGGTTTTGTGCTTGAGAATTGCTAAAATCATCAGAGAATGTATTTGCCATTTTTCAGCCATATCTGCGTCACGACGAGGCACTGGTGAAGAAGAAGGGCGTGCTCTTCGTGGGTGTCACTCAGTGGCGCGGAAAACGATGGCCGACCACTGTAAATGGTACTGCAATGTAACATTGTGCCCCACAGCTCTTCAGTTCCGCCTCCTCATCCTCCTCAGTGTGCGGAAACTAACACGAAGGTCCCGCCTCCCTACAAAAGAGGGGCCTCTCCAGATGCTAATGACACATGTGACTTGGCAGAGATGGCTAATGGACACGAGCAGAAGTGTGAAGGGATGGAGCAGTCAGACTCAGAGCTCTCCCCCCACGGAAGCGACCCGATCGCCACGGAAACACCGTTGGGCACCCGGCCTGGAAACCCTCCTACGCTGCAAGAAGCGGCGGATACTCTAAGAGGCCTGGCCCGGCACCGGGAGGAGGTCACCAGGATGGAAGCCAGCTGGCGTGCCCTAAAACTAAACTTGGAGCGGCGCCAATCCCTCTTACCTGAAGTGTCTGTACCGGAAGGTGAGGCACCCGTTCTAGTAGAGGAGTCCTTGCAATGTGATCCGGTTGACGTTGTCGCAGTGGAGGCACCCGTTCGTGCAAAAAACGCTGCACCGGCAGCACCCCAGATCCCGCTGTCTGCTCCCGTCGCTGAGACAGAAGAAGCGACACCCGTCCTCATGGAGGAGGCCGCGCAGGCACCAGAGCACTACCTGCCTGTACCGGAGCCCCGACTGTCATCTGTTCCAGAGCCGGCTGCTTCCTCCACAGGTGAGCGCCGCCAGGACTGGGGGCGCCAGGAGAGCTGCCGCAAACCGGACACTGTAAGCTGCAGTGGAGTGGTGGAGACATGGAGATGCTGGTGGAGGAGAATTACAACCGGCGTCAGGAGGAAGAGTGGAGACGTTGGGAGGGGAAGCAGAGCGACAAAGGGAGCAGCGAGAATCCCAAAAACTTCGGCAACGTCACCTGGAGAAGGACCGGGCAGATAAGGACCGGATGAGAAAAGATAAAGGAACCCTGTGGGAGCCGCGGCGTAAGAGTGCAGTACGGAGCTTTAAATTGAAAGGTGGTTGGGGCTTCATCAAGGAGGCTGGACTTTATTTAGAAGTTTTTGTGAACCGGCGGACGTGGAGGCTCACATCCCAGAAGGACACTGGGGGTTTACAAATGGGAATGTGTACGCCCTAAATGTTACCAGGTGCGACCCCTACTCCCCAGTGTGTCAGGAACCTGTGAGACCCTCGGAGCCTTCAGCCTCCCACATCCAGGCCTCTGCAAAAGTGCCCACCCCACGCCGTAAATCTCCCAAGCCTCCCTCAGTGGTCTCCTCAGCAGCCCCAGCTATGGACATGATAACTATAGCTGGCCCGTACCCGGCGCCTGTTAGGCCCCCTGGGGTTCGTTCAGTCCGTGACATAGGGCTCCAGACCCGGAGGGAGATGAAAGAGGTGGCCACACAGACCCAGATAGCGGGTCACGACTTGACTGTACAGGCCACACGACGTCATCAGGTCCTGGTGGTCCTTGGTGCCTCGGATGTTTGGCAAGCATCAGAAGAGTACCAGGTGGTACCTGGAACACCCCTGCCAAAGAATTATAAATAACCCGGACAGGGTCCCTGTATGTAAATAGTTAAATTGTTTATGTACCCGGACGGGTGAATGTTAATAAAAAAGTTTTTTAATTTAATAAAAAACACAACACAGTTTTCATTACTTTTATTACAGTCTCATCCTGCCACGCCATCGATCTCCTGTAAAAAAATGAAAAAAAAAAAAAAGAATACCACCTGACCGACGCAGTCCATAGTAACGAGTGTCCCACGACGATCCAGCTCTGCTACATCAGAATCCCGCGCAGCACAGCTGATTACCTGCTTCCCCGGCGGTGACGTCATCGGACTGGTTTACGGCCGGGATTACCCTGCAGTCACTGCAGTTATCGCGAAAAACTGCATGTGGCCGCCAGGGAGAAGATAATGGCGGCCATCAAGCAGTCCAGGACGTGACCGCCGGAGATCTTCTGCCAGGTAAGTGCCGCTGACTCCTGACAGACCCGACCGACGGACACTCACAGTGACAGTGACAAATCCAATTACGGTATTCGATAAGACGAAAATATCGAAACGAATTATCGAAAGGCCGATAGAGCTAATATCGGCCGATAGCCGATATTTGCATTATCGTATCGCTCAACACTACTTACAACGTTTTTATCGTAATGTCCGGTTGAAAGCTCATTTTGCATCATCTGTATTGCCTGTATCTTCCTTAGGGGACACCCCCCCTCCGGAATTATCTATACTCTCTTTGGGTCTCCGCAACCCCAGTTCTTTCTCTCCTCCGCATTCTCATCACCCGTGTTGAAACCTTCATTTCTCTGGTGGATCAGGATGTTAATTCCCTACTACATCAACATCAGTTAGGTTTTTTTCCTACTCACACCAACCTCCCATTGGAAGAGAAACAGGCCCTTTCCTCATTAAGTCTTAATAAAGAGATTGTCATAAAGCCAGCCGATAAAGGCGGGGCTTTGGTGATCATGGACCGAACATTCTACCACAATGAAGTCCTCAGACAGCTATCTGACTCCGATACCTATAAAGTTATCCCTGGAGACCCTACATTCACCATTAACAAGAAAATTCAAGATATTATCAGTTTATATAGAGAAAAGAATACCATTGATCAAAAAACTGCAATTTCTTTACAAAACCAATTTCCGGTCACCCCGGTGTTTTACTGTCTACCAAAAATTCATAAGAATCTACGAAACCCCCCCGGTAGACCTATCGTAGCCTCTACTGATTCGCTTCTGGCGCCACTCCCGATTTTTCTAGAAAAAAAATCTTTACACCATTAAGAAAAAATACAAGATCATTCTTACTCGATACCAGTCATTTCCTCAGGATCATTAATCAAATAGACTCTGTGGGTGACAATAGCATCCTTGTGACTCTAGACGTAAACAGTCTATACACTTCCATCACACACGACAAGGGTATCAGAGCAGTCAGGACACTCCTTGAAAATTCAGACATGCCATCTAACTCCATCCACCTCTGCCTCGAACTTTTAAAATTAGTCCTTCATGAGAATTTCTTTTTATACGAGGACACATATTACGTTCAAATGCGTGGGACCGCGATGGGTTCTAATGTAGCCCCGGCCTATGCAAACGCATACATGGACAACTTTGAGACTAACTATGTGTATGATCATCATCTATTTACACAATTTGCTCATAATTATCATCGTTACATAGACGACATTTTTTTCATTTGGTCTGGCCCTCCAACTACCCTCCAGACATTCTTTGACTACCTTAATTCCATTTTCCCGGAACTTCAGTTTACAATGCATCATAGTACAACACGTATTTCCTTCCTGGATACCTTGGTGATCAAAGATAGCAATGGACAGTTGTCCACGGATTTGTTTACAAAACCTACGGATTGTAATAGTTTGTTACTCTACTCTAGCTGCCATCCCAGGTACACCAAAGAGAGCCTACCACGTTCACAGTTTAAGAGAGTGAATCGTATTGTATCAAATGAGAACTTCGGGTAGAAAGACTCACGATGATGACTAACAAATTCAAAGAACGAGAATATCCAAACAAACTTCTGGATAAGGAATTGTCACAGGCGTTACTTCCGCATTCACCCTCTCCTCCCAGACACCCTGTAGAGAGAATTCCCTTCGTTCACCAACATCACCCCTTTATGCCAAAGATCTATTCAGCAATTAGAAAACATTGGCCCATCCTGACTCGTTCTTATCCCAATATTCCTAGTTTTCAGAACCGTGTTCTTATGAGCACTAAACGACCACAAAATATTAAGGATCGCCTAATCAGGGCGGACATTGGGAGCTCACGTCCGTCATGTTCTCAACGTTTATTAAGTACTCAACGTAAAGGCACTTTTCCATGCCTGGGTTGCGCAGCTTGTTCGAATGTTATTAAATCTGACAGCGTCCTTCACCCGAGAACAGGGAAGTCTTACCCCATCAAGGGGTACTTTACTTGTGATACAAATTTCGTAGTCTATGTAATTAAATGTCCATGTGGCTTACTTTACGTGGGAGAAACTACCCAACACGTTAGGGACCGTATAGCGGGGCATAAATCCACAATCAGATGTGGAAAGACCTGGCTTCCAATTCCGGATCATTTCTTGAGCTTCAAACACTCAGTGGCCCAACTTAAATACCAGGTCCTGGAACAGGTCCCACGCCCCAGACGTGGAGGCAATCACATTCAATTACTCAAAGCAAGAGAAACTTATTGGATATTTACACTAGATACACTTGCTCCACGTGGTCTTAATAGGGAAATTGATTGGTCTGTTTAATGTTATAAATATGCCAATATGCTGCTATTATTAATGATTTACTTCACTGTCTTTCCCTAGACACGCTAAAGAAAAGCGTTTCCTGGTGAGTCTATATTCATCTTCCCTGTGTACCTTTACATATTAAAGATCTCCATGTCCAATTCTCCATGATCTGACCTTCCCTGCCTTTATAGCTGTTTCCCATTGTTTTATGTATTAATTCCCTCCTGTTCCACCATTTGATGTGGGGTTACTGCTGACATTATGGGTTATAATGTTTTTCCCATCATAATATTACGTTCCATTTTATATACATATATACCTACTTTATTCCACCTTATAGCCTTATATGTTTACTATTATGCCGCTTTTGTATCTAATATACCCTCCCCTTGTTTATGTGGTCATATGACATCATTCTGTCCCTCCCCCTTCAGTGTTTGCACACATACATTCTCCCCATCCATTTTAGCCTCCTCACACAAGTGCTACAGCGCTGACTCACTAGACAGGAAGTGACTCACAGTACTGGTGATGCACTTCCGTCTGGCGATTACACAGGACGCATATAAACCTGGCGTCCTCACACCAGACACATGTCACCAGCAGCAATACCAGCAGGGCGCGGGAGCGCCGCTCTACAATCATTGCAAGACAGGTAAATGACTTTCCTCCCATTTTCATGCATTCAGCGCTTTTCTCTGCATTCTCAGTATGTGCCCCTTAATAGCAAACATGTCTCCTATCTAATGATACCTGTACCATGATTTTTCTAATTACCATTTAACCTGGTAGATCCCCTTATAGCCTTTCTGTGAAATTACTGCACCGCCATTTTTCATGATTATTGTTCATTTGATGGCTCCATTAGATTGCTACATATATGCTACATATATATCATTGTTACCCATTACAACAATATTTCTGAGATTGACATCACTACATTATTTTATACTTGTCCTTGATACCCTTATATTAGGTACACTGTGCTTATTGAATATATATTGGATATCCTATGGTGGATTCTAAAGCTTTCATTACCTCTTCATAAGGTACTTATTACTCCTTACTTATTACAATTAATACTTCGATTCCTTTCTTCTTATTCTAACCTTGTACCTCTTCCATAGAATTCTCATTTTCTATAGGAAATCAATTTCTTTGACCATTTAATTAAGGTAATTCTACTATCTGTACATATACTTTCCTCTAGGTGGCAGTATATTTTGTTATTTGGATCAGGGCCTACACCTTTACTCTCCTTTATTTTACTTTTTATGTTTAAATTGTGTGTATTTCAGTTGGCGCTTATTGTATTCTATGGTGATTTTTTAATTTATCTTTATTTTCAATGTTGGCTACTTTATTGTTGATTGTTCATTCTAGTATGATTCTTTATGATGCTGATATGTTGTTTTTTCTTCCTTCAGCGACTCTATGAGTACGACTCGGGAAGAGTCGAAACGTCAGATTTTCTTTGTCGCTATATACATTTTGCTCCCTGTCGCCACAAATAAAGTTATAATTTGCATGGAATTCCTACTAGTGTGCGGTATAATTTGTATGCTATATGTTAGGGACTTTTAGTCCACTATACCAACACCTCATCCCCCATCTAATACCGTGTGCACACCTTTAACTCCTTTACGTTATCTTGCTTGGTTGCCAGTTGTGGAACCCAGGATCCCCATGCCAGATTTGTTTTTGGGGGATCGAGCTAAATTTCTGAATTTCAAAAATAACTGTAAGTTGTTTTTTGCCTTAAAACCTAAGTCCTCAGGAAACGCAGCACAGCATGTTCACATTGTCATCTCTCTCCTGCGCGGCGATCCTCAGGATTGGGCTTTCTCCCTGACACCTGGGGACCCTGTTTTGAGTAATGTTGATGCATTTTTTCTGGCTCTGGGGTTATTGTACGATGAACCTAATGTCACTGATCAAGCTGAAAAAAACCTTGTTGGCATTAAATCAGGGGCTTGAGGACGCTGAGTTGTACTGTCAGAAATTCCAAAAGTGGGCAGTCCTGACCAAATGGAATGATGATGCTTTGGCAGCCCTTTTTCGGAAGGGTCTGTCAGAGAATGTAAAAGATGTTATGGTGGGTTTCCCTGCTTCCTCTGGTCTCAATGATTCTATGTCATTAGCGATTCAAATTGACAGACGTTTGCGTGAGCGTAGAAGTATGCGTGGAATAGTGTTGCCTTGTGAACCAGCTTCTGAACCCATGCAGTGTGATAGAATGGCTTCTGGGGCACAGCGTCATGAGTTCCAAAAACGCAATGGGTTATGTTTCTACTGTGGTGATGCCTCTCATGCTATTTCAGTCTGCCCTTAGCGGGGAAGACGTTTTGCACGCTCAGTTGTCTTGGGTAGTGTTCAGACTAAATTTCTGTTGACTGTTACCCTTGATTTGCTCCCTGTACACATTTTCTGCTCAGGCTTTTGTTGATTCGGGAGCAGCTATTAACCTGATGGATTTTGATTTTGTTAAACGTTGTCGGTTTCCCTTGATACCCCTACGGAGGTCTATTCCCCTACTGGGGATTGATTCTACCCCTTTGGCTGAGAAAAACCCCCAGTTCTCTACTCAGGTGATAATGAGGGTTGAACCTGATCATCAGGAGAGTTGCAAATTTTTGGTGCTGTATAATCTGCATGACATTATTGTACTATGTTTCCCTTGGTTACAGTCTCATAATCCTGTTTTGGATTGGAAATCTGTGTCTGTAACCAGTTGGGGCTGCCAATGTGTTAATGCCAACACTCCTGTTTTTTCTGCCTCTCCCCAGGCTCAAGATGTTCGTGACTTTTTGACTGATTTTTCTGATGTGTTTAGCAAAAGTAAATCTGCATCCTTGCCCCCCCATAGGAGCTATGACTGCGCTATTGAATTAGTGCCTGGTAGTAAATTCCCTAAAGGTCGCCTTTTTAACTTGTCTGTACCTGAACATGACGCTATACGGTCTTATATCAAGGAGTCATTGGAGAAGGGTCATATCAGATCATCCTCTTCACCCTTGGGTGCCGGTTTTTTCTTTGTGGCCAAAAAGGATGGTTCATTAAGGCCGTGTATTGATTATCGTCTCTTGAACAATATCACTGTGAAATATCAATATCCGTTACCCTTGATTTCTGACCTGTTTTCCAGGGTGAAAAGTGCTACTTGGTTTACCAAGCTTGACCTCAGGGGGGCGTATAACATTATTCGCATTAAGCACGGGGATGAATGGAAGACGGCGTTTAATACCCAGAGGGGCATTTTGAGTACCTAGTGATGCCCTTTGGGCTCACTAATGCTCCTTCCGTCTTCCAGTCCTTCATGAATGACATTTTCAGGGATTTTGTGGATAAATTTCTGATTGTTTATTTGGATGATATCTTGATTTTTTCCAATGACTGGGACTCTCATGTGAAACATGTTCGGACTGTGTTCCAGATTTTGAGAGAGAATGCTCTGTATGTGAAGGGATCAAAGTGTCTTTTTGGCGTACAGAGGATCTCATTTCTGGGATTCATTTTGTCTCCATCTGTTATTGAAATGGACCCGGTCAAGGTTCAGGCCATCTGTGATTGGGTCCAACCTACTTCATTAAAGGCTCTTCAGAGATTCTTGGGTTTTGCCAATTTTTATAGTAAATTTATTGGTAATTTCTCTGTTATTGTTAAACCATTGACTGATTTGAACAAAAAAGGGTTCTGATGTGGTGAATTGGCCTCCTGAGGCAGTCTCTGCGTTTCAGGAACTTAAACCGAGATTCACTTCTGCTCCTGTTCTATGGCAGCCTGATGTTTCTCTGCCATTTCAGGTGGAGGTTGATGCCTCTGAAATTGGGGCAGGTGCCGTTTTGTCCCAAAGAGATCCTGAGACCTCTAAAAGTAACCCTTGTGCTTTTTTCTCTCGAAAATTTTCTCCAACTGAAAGTAATTATAACGTGGGTAATCGGAATTATTGGCCATGAAGTGGGCCTTTGAAGAGTGGAGACATTGGCTGGAGGGAGCCAAACATCAGGTGGTGGTCCTCACGGACTATAAGAATCTGGTTTATCTGGAATCAGCCAAGCGACTTAATCCTAGACAGGCCAGGTGGGCCTTGTTTTTCACACGTCTTAATTTTGTGGTTTCCTTTCTTCCTGGCACTAAGAATGTTAAGGCGGATGCCCTCTTGAGGAGTTTCCTTGCGGACTCTCCTGAGTTATCTGATCCTGCTGTTATTTTGAAAGAGGGTGTAGTTCTTTCCGCCATCTTGCCCAATTTGAGACTGGCTCTGGAAGGGTGTCAGGAGGATAAACACGAGCGCTGCCCTGTTGGGAAATTGTTTTTCCCAGACCAGTGGAAGAAGAGTGTGATGTCTGAGATTAATTGTTCGCGTTGGCCGGTCATCCCGGAATTTTTGGTACCAGAGACTTGGTGAGTTGGTCCTTTTGGTGGCCTACTTTGTCTCGTGACGTCAGGGAGTTTGTGCAGTCCTGTGGGACTTGCTCTCGCTCCAAGCCTTGCTCTCGCTCTAGTGGTTTGTTGATGCCATTGCCTGTGCCCAAGAGACCATGGACCCATATCTCTATGGATTTTATTTCCGACCTCCCTGTTTCTCAGAGAATGACCGTTATCTGGGTGATTTGTGATAGGTTTTCCAAGATGATACATCTTGTGCCATTACCTAAGTTGCCTTCCTCCTTCGAATTGGTGCCTTTGTTCCTTCAGCACGTGGTTCGGTTACACGGCATTCCTGAGAACATTGTGTCTGACAGAGGAGTCCAGTTTGTTTCCAGATTTTGGAGGACTTTTTGTTCTAAACTTGGTGTTCAATTGTCTTTCTCCTCGGCTTTCCATCCTCAGACCAATGGACAAACTGAGAGAACAAACCAGACATTGGAGACTTATCTGAGATGCTTTGTGTCTGCTGATCAGGATGACTGGGTCTCTTTTTTTGCCTTTGGCTGAGTTTGCTCTTAATAATAGGGCTAGCTCTGCCACTTTGATGTCTCCATTTTTCTGCAATTTTGGGTTTCACCCTCGATTTTTCTTCGGGACAGACGGAGGCTTCTGTCTGTCCAGGTGTTGACTCTGTTGTGGAGCGTATGCAGCAGATTTGGGACCAGGTAGTGGAGAGGTTGTCCCTCTCTCAGGAGAGGGCCCAGCAGTTTGTCAACCGGCATAGGACTGATGGTCCTCGGTTTTAAGTGGGGGACTTGGTCTGGTTGTCCTCAAGAAATATCCCTATGAGAGTTGCATCTCCTAAGTTTAAGCCTAGGTTCATTGGACCTTATAAGATCATGGAGATTCTTAATCCTGTTTCCTTTCGTTTACTTCTTCCAGGGACAATTAAGATCCAAAACGTGTTCCACAAGTCCTTATTGAATAGGTTTGTCGAGCCAGTGGTTCCTATGGCTGCGCCTCCTGACCCTGTTTTGGTTGAGGGCAATCTGGAGTATGTGGTTGAGAAAATATTGGATTCTCGTTTTTCTAGACAGAAACTCCAGTATTTGGTTAAGTGGAGAGGTTATGGTCAGGAGGACAATTCTTGGTGTTTGCTTCGGACATCCATGCTAGGAGACTGATCCGTGCGTATCACAGAGCTCATCCTGACCGACCTGGTTGCCCAAATGAGGGTTCGGTGACACCTCCTCAAGGGGGGGCACTGTTGTGAATGTGTTAGAAATGAATTCTGAGCAGAAGCTCCCTCTGGTGGTTACAAACAGTACTGAACTATTCAATGTAGATTGTGAAGATTGGCAATCAGGTGTTACAGACTGGTCTTACATAAGGGAGGTTCCCTCCCATCAGGGTTGCCGGTGATCAATTGTTCTTGTCTCAACTTTGGTTCCTGGTTCACTTGGAAGCTTGCTGTGTCTTGCCTGCATCTTCTGCTAACAGATAAGATATTTTCTGCTTTTATTTTTGTGCTTGCTTTTTGCATTTTATCCTGCACTTCTGTGGAGGACAGCCAGGTCCCCTCCGGGGGCTTCTGCTCCTCTCAGTTTATCTGAGCCACTGTTGTTTGTTCATTTGCCTTTTCCGTTTTTTTCAGTGGCTGCTGCTTAGTTTTGTTACACCAGAGAACTAATTTGGGTGGTAGAGGTCATGTGATCTTAGGTGTTTTTGCAATTAGTGTGTTGGTATTTTTTTTAGGGTTTTTTGGATTGCAGTAAGTGTCCTTCCTATCCTTTTCTTTTAGGAAGATTGGGCCCCAACGTTTGCTCATACTATTTTCTGTCTGTGTCTGTATTTCCTCTTGTCTAACCGCCATTACATGTTTGGGGGCTTCCTATGTTCTTTTGGGATCTGCTCCGGGGCAGATAGTTTTCCTCTTTCTATCTTTAGGTGTAGTTAGCTTCTCAGGCTGTGACGAGGCATCTAGGACCAACGTAGGTACGCTCCACGGCTGCCTTTAGTTGTGGTGGTTAGTCAGGGTACTGCAATCCAGTAGTTTTCAACCTCTCTGGTGTATTGCCTTTTTTGCCTGCTCTCCTCAGCTACCAAATCATAACAGGAGAGGTTATGGTCAGGAGGACAATTCTTGGGTGTTTGCTTCGGACATCCATGCTAGGAGACTGATCCGTACGTATCACAGAGCTCATCCTGACCGACCTGGTTGCTCAAATGAGGGTTCGGTGACCCCTCCTCAAGGAGGGGGTATTGTTGTGAATGTGTTAAAAATGAATTCTGAGCAGAAGCTCCTCTGGTGGTTACAAACAGTACGGAACCATTCAATGAGGATTGGCAATCAGGAATTAGACTGGCTGGATATAAGGGAGGTTTCCCCCCATCATGGTTGCCGATGATCAATTGTTCTTGTCTCAACGTTGTTTCCTGGTTCACTTGGAAGCTTGCTGAGTCTTGCCTCTTCTCCTGCTCTCAGATAAGATATTTTCTGTTTTTTGTTTTTGTGCTTGCCATTTGCATATTTCTCTGCATTTCTGTGAGGTTGGCCAGGTTCCCCTCCCCGGGGGCTTGGGCTCCTCTCGGTTCCTCTGGAGCCACTGTTGTATGTTCATTTGCCTTTTCCAGTTTTTTCAGTGGCTGCGACTTAGTTTTGTTACACCAGAGAACTAATTTAGGTGGTAGAGGTCGTGTGATCTCAGGTGTTTTTGCAATTAGTAGCGTTGGCTTTTTTTAGGGTTTTTTTTTTGGATTGCAGTAAGTATCCTTCCTATCCTTTTCTGTCTAGGCAGATTGGGCCCCAGCTTTTGCTCATACTAGTTTCTGTCTGTGTCTGTATTTCCTCTTGTCTAACCGCCATTACATGTTTGAGGGCTTCCTATGTTCTTTGGGGATCTGCTCCGGGGCAGATAGCTTTCCTCTTTCTATCTTTAGGTGTAGTTAACCTCTCAGGCTGTGGCGAGGCGTCTAGGACCAACGTAGGAATGCTCCACGGCTGCCTTTAGTTGTGGTGGTTAGTCAGGGTACTGCAATCCAGTAGATTCCAACCTCTCTGGTGTATTGCTGTTTTTGCCTGCTCTCCTCAGCTACCAAAACATAACAGTGGAGGCTGGTGAATAATATGCTAACAGTTGAATACAACTCTCAACATTGTCCTCTGCTTGCGCTGATTGCATTGTACCATGTTAGCCAGTAGATATAAAAATATTCAGAATTGAGAGTCCTCAGTGGTTGATAACTTTTAATGGCTAACTGAAGAAATGGTAACAAATTACAAGCTTTTGAGACTACTCAGGTCTCTTAATGCCTGATGAAGAGACGTAAGTAGTCTCGAAAGTATTTTAAGCTATGCGCTGCCAGTTCTAAATGCATCTAGACATAATACTCAAGTTACTGTATGTGCTGCGTTAAATACTGCACAGCAAAACATTAATAATAATATTAATATGTTGCTGTTTTCTGATTGTACTTATATTGTTATTCAAAAAGACCGGAGACACCAAAGTTTGAGCAGACTCTTCTTACCTCAGCACCTCTCCTATCTCCAGTAGTATTAGTGGCAACATCTTTCTACATATGAAGGAGTATTTTAGAGAGGGGTAAAAGCGCCCACAATAAGGCAGTATCTTTTGAAAAAAAAAAAGCATGAGGGGGTGTTTCAACTCACCTGATGGTGATGTGTGACGGTAAAACACTTGTTAAAGCGTGACTATCCACGCTGTTGCCTTGTGTTTGGAGGATATATCTTCCACATGTGCATAAAGGCTAGGTTCACATTGCGTTTAGTACAATCCATTTAACGGATCCATTAAACGGAAGTGCTGAAATGACCCAAATTTTGGATAAATTTGGCTTCTCGTTAACGCTTGCGTTAACAGATGTGACTGTGTTATGTAATTTTGATGTCGGTTCGTGAAGCGTCTGTTTGTCTGCCTTCAGGCACTGTCAATAAAGTTTTTCAAATTTTTTTTTTGTCTGTGTCGTGTGAGAGTGGACACACATTCTCCATTTTGAAAGCATCGAGTGAACTTCTGCTGCAAGCAAGATGTTTGTGTCTGAGCTTGTTAGATTTCGCTTGATGCATCTGCGACGTTGGCAGAGAAGGCGTATTTCCCAAAGGAGATATTGGATCCATGAAGTGAATTTTTTAAGGAACACATATGGTGCCTTTCACACACTGCATGTTCAGCTTCGGGATCATCCCTTTAAATTTCAATGTTATCTGTGGATGTCCATCGAAACGTTTGATATTCTGCTCACATGTGAAGGATGAGATACATCATCAGCGCAGCTCTTTCCGTGAAAGTATTTGTGCAGAGCAACGTTTAGTGGTGACTTTGAGGTAAATATCCTTTTGTTAACATTGTTCTATTGACAAACACAGGATGTAATTTATCGTGGTGCATGTCTTTTAATTTTGTACACGTTGCCAATTGTCCTAGTCCATTTAAACTTGCCTTTTTTTGTGAGGTCTTTAAAAATCTGTACAATATGTCCATAGTGCTAAATGTTTTATTTTTGCTTTGTCGATAGATATCTGGCTACTGGTGAAACTTTTGCAGTCACTGCATTTTCAATTTCGGCTTGGAAAATCGACCATTTGCCAACTAGTTCGGGAAACATGTGATGCCTTTTGGAACAACTTACAACCACTTGTGCTACCAACCCCGACAACAGAAATGTGGCTATCAATTTCCAAAAAATTTGAGGATGTGGCTAATTTCCCGAATAGCATTGGTGCCATGAACGGGAAACACATTCGGATTCAGAAACCCGCGCATAGTGGATCCCTGTACTATAACTACAAAAAATACTTTTCAATTGTATTAATGGCTATTGCAGATACTAGATACAGGTTTATAGCTGTGGATTTCGGTGCATATGGACGGACGAACGATTCCAGAATATTCAAAGAGTCCAACATGGGGAAATATTTGTACAGCAATAGCTTCAACATTCCCTTAGCACGACCACTTCCGGGGATCGAAGGCCCAAGTTTGCCCAATGTTTTAGTTGGAGATGAGGCGTTCCAACTCGGACGAAATCTCCTAAAGCCGTACTCAAGCCGTAGTCTAAACTACACAAGACGCATTTTTAATTATCGCTTGAGCCGGGAAGACGTTATGTGGAATGTACCTTTGTATTTTGACCGCAAAATGGCGTATCTTACTAACTTGCATGCAACTCCAACCTGAAAATGAGGACCGTGTAGTGAAATCATGCATCTGCCTGCACAATTTTGTGTGCAGACATGAACCCCTGCTGTTATAATTTGGTAGCTGAGGAGAGAAGGCAAAAAAGGAAATACACCAGAGCAGTTGGAAACTATGAGATTGCAGTACCCTGACTAACCACCACAACTAGAGGCAGCCGTGGAGCGTTCCTACGTTGGTCCTAGACGCTCGTCACAGCCTGAGAAACTAACTACACCTAAAGATAGAAAGAGGAAAGCTATCTGCCCCGGAGCAGATCCCCAAAGAACATAGAAAGCCCCCAAACATGTAATGGCGGTTAGACAAGAAAAAATACTGACACAGACAGAAAATAGTATGAGCAAACGTTGGGGCCCAAACTTACTAAATAGAAAAGGATGGGAAGGGCACTTACTGCAATCCCAAAAAACCCTGAAAAGCACCAACTCTACTAATTTCAAAAACACCTGAGATCACACGACCTCTACCACCTAAATTAGTTCTCTGGTGTAACCAAAAACAAAACAGCAGCCACTGAAAAAACTGGAAAAAGCAAATGTACAAACATCAGTGGCTGAACTGAACTGAGAGGGCAAAAGCCCCCAGAAGGGATCCTGAAGGCCCCCACAGAAGTGCAGGACAAAATGCAAAAATCAAGCACAAAAACAAAAAGAATAAAATGTCTTATCTGTTAGCAGGAGATTCAGACACGACACAGCAGGCTACCAAGGAAACAGGAATCAAGGATTGAGACCAGAACAATTGATCACCGGCAACCCTGATGGGAAGGCGACTCCCTTATATAAGACCAGTCAGTAACACCTGATTCCCAATCCTCACAATCTTCACTGGACAGTCCAGTACCGTTTGTAACCACCAGAGGGAGCTTCTGCTCAGAACTCATTTCCAGTCTATTCACAACAGTACCCCCCCCTTGAGGAGGGGTCAGGAACCCTCATTTGAGCAACCAGGTCGGTCAGGATGAGTTCTATGATAAGCACGGATGAGTCTCCTAGCATGGATGTCCGAAGCAAACACCCAAGAATTGTCTTCCTGACCATAACCTCTCCATTTAACCAAATACTGGAGTTTCCATCTAGAAAAACGAGAATTCAATATTTTCTCAACCACATACTCCAGATTGCCCTCAACCAAAACAGGGTCAGGAGGCACAGTAGTAGGAACCACTGGCTCAACAAACCTCTTCAACAAGGACTTGTGGAACACGTTATGGATCTTAAATGTCCCTGGAAGAAGCAAACGAAAAGAAACAGGATTAAGAATCTCCATGATCTTATAAGGTCCAATGAACCTAGGTTTAAATTTAGGAGATGCCACTCTCATAGGAATATTTCTTGAGGACAACCAGACCAAGTCCCCCACTTTAAACCGAGGACCATCAGTCCTATGCCGGTTAGCAAACCACTGGGCCCTCTCCTGAGAGAGGGACAACCTCTCCACTACCTGGTCCCAAATCTGTTGCATACGCTCCACAACAGAGTCAACACCTGGACAGACAGAAGCCTCCGTCTGTCCTGAAGAAAATCGAGGGTGAAACCCAGAATTACAGAAAAATGGAGACATCAAAGTGGCAGAGCTAGCCCTATTATTAAGAGCAAACTCAGCCAAAGGCAAAAAAGAGACCCAGTCATCCTGATCAGCAGACACAAAGCATCTTAGATAAGTCTCCAATGTCTGGTTTGTTCTATCAGTTTGACCATTGGTCTGAGAAAGAAACGCCGAGGAGAAAAACAATTGAACACCAATTTTAGAACAAAAGGTCCTCCAAAATCTGGAAACAAACTGGACTCCTCTGTCAGACACAATGTTCTCAGGAATGCCGTGTAAACGAACCACGTGCTGAAGGAACAAAGGCACCAATTCAGAGGAGGAAGGCAACTTAGGTAATGGCACAAGATGTATCATCTTGGAAAACTTATCGCAAATCACCCAGATGACGGTCATTCTCTGAGAAACAGGGAGGTCGGAAATGAAATCCATAGAGATATGGGTCCATGGTCTCTTGGGCACAGGTAATGGCATCAACAAACCACTAGAACGAGAGCAAGGCTTGGAGCGAGAGCAAGTCCCGCAGGACTGCACAAACTCCATGACATCACGAGACAAGGTAGACCACCAAAAGGACGGACTAACCAAGTCTCTGGTACCAAAAATTCCGGGATGACCGGCCAACGCGGAACAATGAATCTCAGACATTACACTCTTTTTCCACTGGTCCGGGACAAACAATTTCCCAACAGGGCAGCGCTCGGGCTTATCCTCCTGACACCCCTCCAGAGCCAGTCTCAAATTGGGCAAGATGGCGGAAAGAACTACACCCTCTTTCAAAATAACAGAAGGATCAGATAACTCAGGAGAGTCCGCCAGGAAACTCCTCGAGAGGACATCCGCCTTAACATTTTTAGTGCCAGGAAGAAATGAAACCACAAAATTAAAACGTGTGAAAAACAAGGCCCACCTGGCCTGTCTAGGATTAAGTCTCTTGGCAGATTCTAGATAAACTAGATTCTTATGGTCCGTAAAGACCACCACCTGATGTTTGGCTCCCTCCAGCCAATGTCTCCACTCTTCAAAAGCCCACTTCATGGCTAATAACTCCCGATTACCCACGTCATAATTATGTTCAGTGGGAGAAAATTTTCGAGAGAAAAAGGCACAAGGGTTACTTTTAGAGGTCTCTGGATCTCTTTGGGACAAAACGGCACCTGCCCCAATTTCAGAGGCATCCACCTCCACCTGAAATGGTAGAGAAACATCAGGCTGCCGTAGAACAGGAGCAGAAGTGAATCTCTGCTTAAGTTCCTGAAATGCAGAGACTGCCTCAGGAGGCCAATTCACCACATCAGAACCCTTCTTGGTCAAATCAGTTAATGGTTTAACAATAACAGAGAAATTACCAATAAATTTACTATAAAAATTGGCAAAACCCAAGAATCTTTGAAGAGCCTTTAATGAAGTAGGTTGGACCCAATCACAGATGGCCTGAACCTTGACCGGGTCCATTTCAATAACAGATGGGGACAAAATGAATCCCAGAAATGAGATCCTCTGAACGCCAAAAAGACACTTTGATCCCTTCACATACAGAGCATTCTCTCTCAAAATCTGGAACACAGTCCGAACATGTTTTACATGAGAGTCCCAGTCATTGGAAAAAATCAAGATATCATCCAAATAAACAATCAGAAATTTATCCACAAAATCCCTGAAAATATCATTCATGAAGGACTTGAAGACAGAAGGAGCATTAGTAAGCCCAAAGGGCATCACAAGGTACTCAAAATGCCCTTCAGGGGTATTAAATGCCGTCTTCTATTCATCCCCGTGCTTAATGCGAATAAGGTTATATGCCCCCCTGAGGTCAAGCTTGGTAAACCAAGTAGCGTTTTTCATCCTCCTGGAAAACAGATCAGAGATCAAGGGTAACGGATATTGATATTTCACAGTAATATTGTTCAAGAGACGATAATCAATACACGGCCTTAATGAACCATCCTTTTTGGCCACAAAGAAAAAACCGGAACCTAAGGGTGAAGAGGATGGTCTGATATGACCCTTCTCCAATGACTCCTTGATATAAGACCGCATAGCGTCATGTTCAGGTACAGACAAGTTAAAAAGGCGACCTTTAGGGAATTTACTACCAGGCACTAATTCAATAGCGCAGTCATAGCTCCTATGGGGAGGTAAGGATGCAGATTTACTTTCGCTAAACACATCATAAAAATCAATCAAAAAGTCAGGAACATCCTGAGCCTGGGGGGAGGCAGAAAAAACAGGAGTGTTGGTATTAACACATTGGCAGCCCCAACTGGTAACAGACACAGATTTCCAATCCAAAACATCATTATGAGACTGTAACCAAGGGAACCCAGTACGATAATGTCATGCAGATTATACAGAACCAAAAATTTGCAACTCTCCTGATGATCAGGTTCTACCCTCATTATCACCTGAGTAGAGAACTGAGGTTTATTCTCAGCCAAAGGGGTAGAATCGATCCCCAGTAGGGGAATAGACTTCCGTAGGGGTATCAAGGGAAACCCACAACGTTTAGCAAAATCAAAATCCATCAGGTTAATAGCTGCTCCAGAATCAACAAAAGCCTGAGCAGAAAATGAGGACAGAGAGCATATCAGGGTAACAGTTAATAAAAACTTAGTCTGAACACTACCCAAGACAACTGAGCGTGCAAAACGTCTTCCCCGCTTAGGGCAGACTGAAATAGCATGAGAGGCATCACCACAGTAGAAACATAACCCATTGCGCTTTCGAAATTCATGACGCTGTGCCCCAGAAACCACTCTATCACACTGCATGGATTCAGAAGCAGGTTCACAAGGCAACATTATTCCACGCATACCTTTCCGCTCACGCAAACATCTGTCAATTTGAATCGCTAATGACATAGAATCATTGAGACCAGAGGGAACAGGGAATCCCACCATAACATCCTTTACATTATCTGACAGTCCCTTCCGAAAAAGAGCTGCCAAAGCGTCGTCATTCCATTTGGTCAGGACTGCCCACTTGCGGAATCTCTGACAGTATAACTCAGCGTCCTCAAGCCCCTGACTTAATGCCAACAAAGTTTTTTCAGCTTGATCAGTGACATTAGGCTCATCGTACAATAACCCCAAAGCCTGAAAAAACGCATCAACATCTCCCAAACAGGATCCCCAGGTGTCAGGGAAAAAGCCCAATCCTGAGGATCGCCGCGCAGGAGAGAGATGACAATTTGAACCTGCTGCGCTGCGTTCCCTGAGGACTTAGATTTTAAGGCAAAAAACAATTTACAGTTATTTTTGAAATTCAGAAACTTAGCTCGATCCCCTAAAAACAAATCTGGCATGGGGATCCTAGGTTCCACAACAGGCAACCTAGCAAGATAGGTAGCAATACTCCGAACTTCAGTGGCAAGCTGATCCACACGGCCAGACAACTGTGCAAACTCCATTGAGAGAGAAAAAAAAATCCTCCTCAGCACCCAGAGATACAGAGGGAAAAAAAAATGCAACAAACAGAAAAAAAAAAAAATCTCTGACAACTCTGACAACTTTTTTCTTTCCACAATATTTTTCCCTTCTGTGAGTACCATATAATATTCAGTTTTGGCCGGTGATACTGTTATGATTTGGTAGCTGAGGAGTGAAGGCAAAAAAGGAAATACACCAGAGCAGTTGGAAACTATGAGATTGCAGTACCCTGACTAACCACCACAACTAGAGGCAGCCGTGGAGCGTTCCTACGTTGGTCCTAGACGCCTCGTCACAGCCTGAGAAACTAACTACACCTAAAGATAGAAAGAGGAAAGCTATCTGCCCGGAGCAGATCCCCAAAGAACATAGAAAGCCCCCAAACATGTAATGGCGGTTAGACAAGAAGAAATACTGACACAGACAGAAAATAGTATGAGCAAACGTTGGGGCCCAAACTTACTAAATAGAAAAGGATAGGAAGGGCACTTACTGCAATCCCAAAAAACCCTGAAAAGCACCAACTCTACTAATTTCAAAAACACCTGAGATCACACGACCTCTACCACCTAAATTAGTTCTCTGGTGTAACCAAAAACAAAACAGCAGCCACTGAAAAAACTGGAAAAAGCAAATGTACAAACATCAGTGGCTGAACTGAACTGAGAGGGCAAAATCCCCCAGAAGGGATCCTGAAGGCCCCCACAGAAGTGCAGGACAAAATGCAAAAATCAAGCACAAAAACAAAAAGAAGAAAATGTCTTATCTGTTAGCAGGAGATTCAGACACGACACAGCAGGCTACCAAGGAAACAGGAATCAAGGATTGAGACCAGAACAATTGATCACCGGCAACCCTGATGGGAAGGCGACTCCCTTATATAAGACCAGTCAGTAACACCTGATTCCCAATCCTCACAATCTTCACTGGACAGTCCAGTACCGTTTGTAACCACCAGAGGGAGCTTCTGCTCAGAACTCATTTCCAGCCTATTCACAACACCCTGCTGGATAACCCCCGATGACTGTGATTCGAACCTGATGAGCATAGATCCCACTTCTGTTCGTTCAATAGTTGAGATAATTAGGATTCGTGATCAATTTGCAAATGATTTAATAAAAGAAGGTCTTGTTTCATGGCAAGACATGCATGTGTGAAAATTATTGGTTTATTGGTTTATGTTCTATGTGTGTTGCAATTTTTGCTTAAGTTTTTTTTTTTTTTGCACTTTATATAACGTTAAATACATTTTAAAAATTGAATACATACAATATTATAAAATGTTGAATAATATCAAATTTTATTAAAAAGTTTTGAAGACATTGGTCTTCCACTCTGAATGTTGGTATACATTTTTAGCATATGCGATCCCATAGGGAGGACCAAAAAAAAATAACGTTGGTAAATAAAGATTTTACACAGTTGAAAGCCTTATAGTTATTACAGACTGTGATATTGCGCCGGCGTGTTGTCTGCCCAACTGTACCCTGGACTACTACATTGCCTTTGCATTTCCATAATCAGCTCACCCTGGGCTCTAGATTGTGCTTGGTATGACGGCATGTCCATGGTTCTTTGTCTCGAGGAAGTGGGTTCCTGAGGGACCAAAAATTCCTCTAATAGATCATGAAATTGTTGCCTAAACAGTAAATTTCTGTGCGGCGGTATCTTTTGGGCTACAGGCACATACAACAAAAACAGGAGCTTCCACTCATTGGCTGCATATACTGATTCACGGGATTGCAATTCTGTAATTTCCCGCCTTATATCTCTGTGTTCACTGCGACACAGATCCTCTAGGCGTTGCAGTCCATCGACAATTATGGCATTGACTTCTTTATTGGCTGATGTTCTCTTGCGTCCGCTCTGTGCTTGCAGACAGGCACTGACAACAGGAGCCACAGTACCGCTGTCCATTGATCGTGGCTCTCTAAGGACTGACACATCTTCAGTGCCCATCTGTTGGCTTGGTTCCTGTCTACATGGCTCCGATGCCTCAGTCTCTCGAGGCGCAGCGGTACTGCATATCGTTCTATCCAAAAAAGAATAATATTTTAGAGATTTTAATAAAGACTTGTTGCTCTATCCCATTATAACATCTGAAAAAGTGTACTTACGAGCGCTGGGACAACGTTTTCTGTAGAAGCATCAATTGGTCATTATGGACATACGGGGTGACTCGTTTGCCACCAGACCCACTTGGGGTGTTTTGGCTGTTGCGGAAGTCCCGTACAAATCGATCTCTGATGGATCTCCACCGGGTATGGACTGCATCGACTACAATAAAAAAACAAAGAAATAATGTTAGATCTATTACAATCTTTATATTTTACAAATTTAAGTTGAGTGTTAATTACCAATTTTTTTTTAGAGGAGGCGGACTTCTCCATATAACGAGGGTCCAACTGGCATATAATCTTCTCCCACAACTTTCGGCTTTTAATTATATCATTGTGGGAGCTGTCGCTTTGATCCCATATGTACGGATTCGCTTCCACTAGTGTAATAATTGTCTCGTTTTCTTTGTCCAGCGGCTCCTCGTCAACCTCAATGTGCCTTCTTTTTTTTGAGGGCTGCTTGGGCTATGTAAATACAAAATGTTATATTCCGTTCATTAGTTGGTAATTCTCACTTCGCCGAACTACATATTTTGAAGGACACTTCTGAAATTTTAAAATTTTTAACAGTTTCAGCTTTTTAAAAATTATATTGCAATGTTTATTCATTTATTTTTGTTGGTTGTCCTTGTACTTTTTGTCTGGTTAATGTTATGACTTGTATGTAGTTTTCTAAAAAGGGTTTTAAACGTTGAGATATAGTGTTGTTTCTTGAGTAATGTTTTTGTATGTTTAATGATTTGTTTATTAAAAAAATATTAAAATTGTTTTGGTTTGGTTAAAAATTTATATCGTGCGTGATATTTACCACTTCTAGGTGAGGTGATGACACACGGCGAGTCTGGTTTTTTTGCCTTTTTCAACAACCTACAATATAGGACAAAATAAAAATGTTACAATTCAGGTATCAGTTTATTTTAGTTAAAAAAAAAATGGTGCAATGTACCTTTTTGGACACTTTGGAAAGTTTTTTTGGGGGGGCCTGGCGGGTTCGGGATCAGAAGATTCCTATTTGCAATAAAAACATTACACATGATTAACATTATATACACTCGAGTGCCACACCACATTGTGAGTTTTTAAAACGCAAGCCTACCGATTGTGAAGAGAACACGGCTGACACGCCGCTGCTGCTCGATCCCTCACTATCCGACATCTGTGTATAAACAAAACAATACATATAGTAAACAAATACATTGGACGGCCAATATACACTCACCACTACACACTCAAAGGAGGTATATAGACATATTGAATATACAGTCATGGCCAAAAGTTTTGAGAATGACACAAATATTATATTTTCACATGATCTGCTGCCCTCTGGTTTTTATGTGTGTTTGACAGATGTTTTTATCACAGACAGAAATATAATAATTGCAAACATATGAGTAACAAAAGCTTATATTGACAGTTAGAATGAATTAATGCAGCAAGTCAATATTTGCAGTGTTGACCCTTCTTCTTCAGGACCTCTGCAATTCTCCCTGGCATGCTCTCAATCAACTTCTGGACCAAATCCTGACTGATAGAAGTCCATTCTTGCACAATCAATGCTTTCATTTTGTCAGAATTTTTAGGTTTTTGTTTGTCCACCCGTCTCTTGATGATTGACCACAAGTTCTCAATGGGATTAAGATCTGGGGAGTTTCCAGGCCATGGACCCAAAATCTCTATGTTTTGTTCCCTGAGCCATTTAGTTATCACCTTTGCTTTATGGCAAGGTGCTCCATCATGCTGGAAAAGGCATTGTTGATCGCCAAACTGCTCTTGGAGGGTTGGGAGAAGTTGCTCTTGGAGGACATTCTGGTACCATTCTTTATTCATGGCTGTGTTTTTAGGCAAGACTGTGAGAGAGCCGATTCCCTTGGCTGAGAAGCAACCCCACACATGAATGGTTTCAGGATGCTTAACAGTTGGCATGAGACAAGACTGGTGGTAGCGCTCACCTTGTCTTCTCCGAATGAGGCATTTTCCTGATGTCCAAAACAATCGAAAAGGGGATTCATCAGAGAAAATAACTTTACCCAAGTCCTCAGCAGTTCACTGCCTGTACCTTTTGCAGAGTATCAGTCTGTCCATGATGTTTTTTCTGGAGAGAAGTGGCTTCTTTGCTGCCCTCCTTGAGACCAGGCCTTGCTCCAAGAGTCTCCGCCTCACAGTGCGTGCAGATGCACTCACACCTGCCTGCTGCCATTCCTGAGCAAGCTCTGCACTGCTGGTAGCCCGATCCCGCAGCTGAAACACTTTTAAAGACGGTCCTGGCGCTTGCTGGTCTTTCTTGGGCGCCCTGAAGCCTTTTTGGCAACAATGGAACCTCTCTCCTTGAAGTTCTTGATGATGCGATAGATTGTTGACTGAGGTGCAGTCTTTCTAGCTGCGATACTCTTCCCTGTTAGGCCATTTTTGTGCATTGCAATGATGACTGCACGTGTTTCTTTAGAGATAACCATGGTTAACAGAAGAGAAACAATGATGCCAAGCACCAGCCTCCTTTTAAAGTGTCCAGTGGTGTCATTCTTACTTAATCATGACGGATTGATCTCCAGCCATGTCCTCATCAACACCCACAGCTGTGTTAATGGAGCAATTACTGAAAAGAGGTTAGCTGGTCCTTTTAAGGCAGGGCTGCAATGATGTTGAAATGTGTTTTGGGGAATAAAGTTCATTTTCTAGCCAAATATTGATTTTGCAAGTAATTGCTGTTAAGCTGATCACTCTTTATAACATTCTGGAGTATATGCAAATTGCCATTAGAAAAAGTGAAGCAGTAGACTTTGTAAAAATTAATATTTGTGTCATTCTCAAAACTTTTGGCCATGACTGTATATAGAATTGTACTTACATTGACTCAGGTCGCTCACACGATATACACACACTGTGTAGCTGGCGTTTATCTGCAGAGTCTATGCTCCAAAATGGCAGAAATCATATTTCCTGTCACATGACCACATGGAAAAGCCTCATTAACGCAATCCAACATATGGTATCATTTGTACTTTTTTGCTAGATTTGCATCTGGATGCGTTAGCAATAGACTTCAATGGCAGAATTAACGCTTCTGTTATCTCTGCGTTAGCTTGACCAGACCCGAAAACGCTGCAGGCCGCATTGGAAGGTGCTTAACAAAAAAAACGGAATGTTGCAAACGCATGCCAATTTTGACATGCGTTACTATGCGTCATACTAATGCAAGTCTATGGATGCGCTACAATGTCCGTTACATTGCGTTTTGGGTACTTAATGAAGTAGGCTGGACCCAATCACAGATGGCCTGAACCTTGACCGGGTCCATTTCAATAACAGATGGGGACAAAATGAATCCCAGAAATGAGATCCTCTGAACGCCAAAAAGACACTTTGATCCCTTCACATACAGAGCATTCTCTCTCAAAATCTGGAACACAGTCCGAACATGTTTTACATGAGAGTCCCAGTCATAGGAAAAAATCAAGATATCATCCAAATAAACAATCAGAAATTTATCCACAAAATCCCTGAAAATGTCATTCATGAAGGACTGGAAGACAGAACGAGCATTAGTGAGCCCAAAGGGCATCACAAGGTACTCAAAATGCCCTTCAGTGGTATTAAATGCCGTCTTCCATTCATCCCCGTGCTTAATGCGAATAAGGTTATATGCCCCCCTGAGGTCAAGCTTGGTAAACCAAGTAGCGTTTTTCACCCTGGAAAACAGATCAGAGATCAAGGGTAAAGGATATTGATATTTCACAGTAATATTGTTCAAGAGACGATAATCAATACACGGCCTTAAAGGCTCTTCAAAGATTCTTGGGTTTTGCCAATTTTTATCGTAAATTTATTGGTAATTTCTCTGTTATTGTTAAACCATTAACTGATTTGACCAAGAAGGGTTCTGATGTGGTGAATTGGCCTCCTGAGGCAGTCTCTGCATTTCAGGAACTTAAGCAGAGATTCACTTCTGCTCCTGTTCTACGGCAGCCTGATGTTTCTCTACCATTTCAGGTGGAGGTTGATGCCTCTGAAATTGGGGCAGGTGCCGTTTTGTCCCAAAGAGATCCAGAGACCTCTAAAAGTAACCCTTGTGCCTTTTTCTCTCGAAAATTTTCTCCCACTGAACGTAATTATGACGTGGGTAATCGGGAGTTATTGGCCATGAAGTGGGCTTTTGAAGAGTGGAGACATTGGCTGGAGGGAGCCAAACATCAGGTGGTGGTCCTTACGGACCAAAAGAATCTAGTTTATCTGGAATCTGCCAAGCGACTTAATCCTAGACAGGCCAGGTGGGCCTTGTTTTTCACACGTTTTAATTTTGTGGTTTCATTTCTTCCTGGCACTAAAAATGTTAAGGCGGATGCCCTCTTGAGGAGTTTCCTGGCGGACTCTCCTGAGTTATCTGATCCTTCTGTTATTTTGAAAGAGGGTGTAGTTCTTTCCGCCATCTCGCCCAATTTGAGACTGGCTCTGGAGGGGTGTCAGGAGGATAAGCCGAGCGCTGCCCTGTTGGGAAATTGTTTGTCCCGGACCAGTGGAAAAAGAGTGTAATGTCTGAGATTCATTGTTCCACGTTGGCCGGTCATCCCGGAATTTTTGGTACCAGAGACTTGGTTAGTCGGTCCTTTTGGTGGTCTACCTTGTCTCGTGATGTCAGGGAGTTTGTGCAGTCCTGCGGGACTTGCTCTCGCTCCAAGCCTTGCTCTCGTTCTAGTGGTTTGTTGATGCCATTACCTGTGCCCAAGAGACCATGGACCCATATCTCTATGGATTTAATTTCCGACCTCCCTGTTTCTCAGAGAATGACCGTCATCTGGGTGATTTGCGATAGGTTTTCCAAGATGATACATCTTGTGCCATTACCTAAGTTGCCTTCCTCCTCTGAATTGGTGCCTTTGTTCCTTCAGCAAGTGGTTCGTTTACACGGCATTCCTGAGAACATTGTGTCTGACAGAGGAGTCCAGTTTGTTTCCAGATTTTGGAGGACCTTTTGTTCTAAAATTGGTGTTCAATTGGCTTTCTCCTCGGCGTTTCATCCTCAGACCAATGGTCAAACTGAGAGAACAAACCAGACATTGGAGACTTATCTAAGATGCTTTGTATCTGCTGATCAGGATGACTGGGTCTCTTTTTTGCCTTTGGCTGAGTTTGCTCTTAATAATAGGGCTAGCTCTGCCACTTTGATGTCTCCATTTTTCTGTAATTCTGGATTTCATCCTCGATTTTCTTCAGGACAGACGGAGGCTTCTGTCTGTCCAGGTGTTGACTCTGTTGTGGAGCGTATGCAACAGATTTGGGACCAGGTAGTGGAGAGGTTGTCCCTCTCTCAGGAGAGGTCCCAGCGGTTTGCTAACCGGCATAGGACTGATGGTCCTCGGTTTAAAGTGGGGGACTTGGTCTGGTTGTCCTCAAGAAATATTCCTATGAGAGTGGCATCTCCTAAATTTAAACCTAGGTTCATTGGACCTTATAAGATCATGGAGATTCTTAATCCTGTTTCTTTTCGTTTGCTTCTTCCAGGGACATTTAAGATCCATAACGTGTTCCACAAGTCCTTGTTGAAGAGGTTTGTTGAGCCAGTGGTTCCTACTACTGTGCCTCCTGACCCTGTTTTGGTTGAGGGCAATCTGGAGTATGTGGTTGAGAAAATATTGATTTCTCGTTTTTCTAGACGGAAACTCCAGTATTTGGTTAAATGGAGAGGTTATGGTCAGGAAGACAATTCTTGGGTGTTTGCTTCGGACATCCATGCTAGGAGACTCATCCGTGCGTATCATAGAACTCATCCTGACCGACCTGGTTGCTCAAATGAGGGTTCGGTGACCCCTCCTCAAGGGGGGGGTACTGTTGTGAATAGGCTGGAAATGAGTTCTGAGCAGAAGCTCCCTCTGGTGGTTACAAACGGTACTGGACTGTCCAGTGAAGATTGTGAGGATTGGGAATCAGGTGTTACTGACTGGTCTTATATAAGGGAGTCGCCTTCCCATCAGGGTTGCCGGTGATCAATTGTTCTGGTCTCAATCCTTGATTCCTGTTTCCTTGGTAGCCTGTTGTGTCGTGTCTGAATCTCCTGCTAACAGATAAGACATTTTCTTCTTTTTGTTTTTGTGCTTGATTTTTGCATTTTGTCCTGCACTTCTGTGGGGGCCTTCAGGGTCCCCTCTGGGGGCTTTTGCCCTCTCAGTTCAGTTCAGCCACTGATGTTTGTACATTTGCTTTTTCCAGTTTTTTCAGTGGCTGCTGTTTTGTTTTTGGTTACACCAGAGAACTAATTTAGGTGGTAGAGGTTGTGTGATCTCAGGTGTTTTTGAAATTAGTAGAGTTGGTGCTTTTCAGGGTTTTTTGGGATTGCAGTAAGTGCCCTTCCTATCCTTTTCTATTTAGTAAGTTTGGGCCCCAACGTTTGCTCATACTATTTTCTGTCTGTGTCAGTATTTCTTCTTGTCTAACCGCCATTACATGTTTGGGGGCTTTCTATGTTCTTTGGGGATCTGCTCCGGGGCAGATAGCTTTCCTCTTTCTATCTTTAGGTGTAGTTAGTTTCTCAGGCTGTGACGAGGCGTCTAGGACCAACGTAGGAACGCTCCACGGCTGCCTCTAGTTGTGGTGGTTAGTCAGGGTACTGCAATCTCATAGTTTCCAACTGCTCTGGTGTATTTCCTTTTTGCCTGCTCTCCTCAGCTACCAAATCATAACACACATGCCTATGTGTGTCTGACCCAGTGATGTCTCTCCGTCTTCTCCCACGGCAGGATATAGCAGCAGGCTGAGGGACCCCACAAGAGGTACAGTGGGGCTGCTGCTATTGGGTGCTTCCTCTACACTGGGCCCTGCTGCTGCAGCAGGTGGGTCAGGTACAGGTTGCGGTACAGATGCTTGGTCAGGTGATGGTGGTTGTGATGCTTAGGGAATACTGCAGGGAGGCACAGAAGATGGCGAGCCACCTCTTTACCTCCCCCAACCAGGTCAATAATGGCCTCTGAGTCTGAGCCAGTCTCCCTCTCAGTGAGGTTGGATTGGGTTCTGTGGGGAAATGAAAGGGGATTAGAACATGTAGGAGGGGTGATCCTAAACTGCATATGTGTTATGTGGTGTGATGTATGTACTTACGGTCTCAGATCCAGAATAGGTGCAAGAAAACCCAGCCTGTCAAAGTAAACATACTTTTGTTTTCTGGGTGCTGCTGACCCGCTCTTGCTCCTCTGCTGGTGTTCCCACCTGTATTGGTCGCGGATGCTTCTCCATCTTCTCATAACATCATCCACTGCATTGAGACATATAATGTAAGCAATTAGCTAGCTGCACAAAGCAAAATTCTTTTACATACACCTAATATACTCATGGGTGACTAGTAGGATGTGACTATACTCAGATTTCTGCGCCCCCAAATAAAAAAAATTAATATTTATAACAAAATTCTGTGGTAGAAAGACCATGTGAGCGTTAAGAAGTTTGGACAAATATCAAATCACTTACTTATTCGCTGCTGCTCCTCACGTGGGCTGTCGCCATAGTGGGGAAACATTTGCCCACAGATGCGCCTCCATGCCACATCTTTCCTTGCGCGGTCAGTGTAATGCGCATCTCTTTGGTCCCATATTTCTGGCCTTTTCCTTCACCAATACAATGAGCATCTCCACATTGATGAGGGTGGACATGATGGCCGACTCCGTGGAGGCGTTCTTCCGGGATGTCTGGCTCTCTTTTTGAGCTAATTTGCATGTGTCAGCTTCCTCCTGCATGTGTTGCACCATTTCCTGTGAGCTGCAGAAGTCTTGCGTATTTATCGCAAGTCACACACCTGGTCCGTGTGTAATCCGTTGTTTTCTCGCACCCATAGACTTTCATTGGAGTACAACGGGCGTAATACGCGTACAATCGTAGCATGCTGCGGGTGTCTCGCACCGTAAGATACGGCCGAGAAAAATACGCATGATCAGAGCTGCCCCATAGAGAAATATTGGTCCATGTGTAATGCGTGGTTTTCACGCCTCTCACTCGTCCGTATTCCTCCTTAGTGTGACGCCGGCCTTATACGAAAAGTTCTCACTTCACTGGGCTTTACTTTAATTTATCATAGAAATCAAACAACTCTGATATTAATTATAAATTTCCATTTTCATGCACCAGTGATTTTTTTCTTAAGAATGTGACATTTTGACTTGTGGTTGTTATACCATGAATGTATGTACATACACTAGATTTGTTTTTGAAGCTGTAATACTAATTAGCATTGACGCGCGGTTTGGTTAAATAAGAGAGGATTTTATCTATTTTATTTTTCTGCTTCACGTTCTTGTCATGAAAAAAGATGTAAAACTAAAGACTTAATTAAAGAGGAGTATGACAGCTGTAACCTCTGATCTAATATGAAATGCACTCAGCCTATACTTCATGTTCAGAACAAATGAAATCTAGGGAGAAAATATACTTTATTGTGGTAGGTCCCTTACAACAGGCATTCAATTACTGCATTTCTTTGACAAAGCAGATGCCTATTTGGCTTTCCTAATGCACGTTCAAGTTCTTCACTTACTGCTTTGCCTTTGAAGATGCAAAATAATGTTCTTATAGATTGGCTCATCAGCAGCTAACTTCTTTAGTCAAGTTACAAAGGTTTTTATTGACATTTTGTAAAGTTAAAACACATTACATTGTAGACTGACAGGGAAAACAACCCACACAGGGTAATCTCATTGATGCTAATGCTTTTAGCAATATCCAAAATAAACGAGAACAACAATATCTAAGCGAAACAAGGGAGGAATAAAAGACTACAATAGAAATAGTCATAAATGAATATTTATCGTGGGGCAGCAGTTACCAGGTAATAAAACCCATAAACTTATCAATACAAACAGCAGCTCCTAAACCAAAATAGTCACTGTGCTGTCAGAAGAGCAAATTTCACAGAATGAATGTATGCTTAAAAAATTATCCTACGCAAAGCACAAACTGGAACTGGGACACTACTATCTTCTCCTTACGTTGTCTATGATTTGGGCAATGCCTTGGTTCTTTCTTGGACCAATATGCTGGCTTTTCAGTTTAACTCTGCAGTTCACTATAGATTTTTTGTAAAGTTTTTACTTCATTTAAGTAAAAAAATGAATGGGAAGTTGATTTACCTTGTTAATGTGTCATTTCCATATGTGATTTACTTAACTGGAGAGATCACGGTACTGCTGAAACAAAGAATCCTCTATGGTATAAAATGTAAAATGAAGGTTTTTAAGACAACAACAGGTTTCACCGCCAGACTGGTGCCTTTTTTCAAGGTAAAAAAAACAAATGTTACCTTGAAATTGGCACAAGTCTGGCACCAAAACATGTTGGTGTAATAAAAACCCTCACTTTATACCATTATACAAATGAGGATTCTTCAATTCTGTCAGCGCAGCCCTGGTACCTTGATCTCTCCACTAGAGTGAATTGCTATCTAGAAGAATTTTTCCTTGAGTTACAGGGCTACAGTCGTGGACTCTAAGACTCTTATAAGTGTTGTGTCCATACACAACCATCCCAGCTGAGCACTACCATCACTCTCACCTTCTCTCATTTCTCTTGGGGTATTGCCCTATTGCAAGCTTCTGTCACAACTAGACCTCAGCAATTTACATATGTCATAGCATTATGCATGTTCTACTTCTGAATCTGAACAGAATATAAATAACAGAAAACTGACTGAAATATCAAGAGCTTGTCTGAACAGGTGCATGCCAAAAAACCCAACTTGCATATCAAAATGCGAAAATTGTTGCACTCAATCGTGTTAAAGCATGTCAATGTGAAATACATGAAGTGTGAATAGCAAAGTGGCTTTTGAAATTTAAGAAAAATACACGAGACGCTTAGCACAAAATTTGGCCAAATAGTGTGAGCCCATCATCCATTGTCAAGGTGATATCATGAACCTGATGGGTCCCTGACCTAACTGCCCAGTGTGAACACTTACCTATGTCTAATATCTGAATGTTTAGGTGGATATAAACACCTCTCTTGGTAAAGCCTACATTTATGAGTTGGCCGGAACCTAATGTGACTAGATGAAATCAAAATCACCACATGGTGAAGGGCGGAGTGCTCAGTCAGAAAACTTAGCAAATAAATAAGAGTAAACTGACTGAAACATCAATAGCTAGTCTGAACAGGTGCATACCAAAAAAAGCAACTTACATATCAAAATGCGAAAATGGTTGCACTCGAACGTGTTAAAGCATGTCAATGTGAAATACATGAAGTGTGAATAGCAAAGTGGCTTTTGAAATTTAGGAAAAATACACATGAGACGCTTAGCACAAAATTTGGCCAAATAGTGTGAGCTCATCAACCATCGTCAAGATGATCTCATGAACCTAATGGGTCCCTGACCTAACTGCCCAGTGTGAACACTTAACTATGGCTAATATCTGAATGTATGGGTGAATTTAAACACCTCTCTTAGTAAAGCCTACATTTATGGGTTGGTCGGAACCTAATGTGATTAGTAGAGATGAGCGACTTTGGCTCCGGGAGGGTCGATTCGGGTTTCGGACCACCCGACTTTCCCAAAAGTCGAGTCGAACGAAGTTAGCCGACTAACGGAAAAGGTCGAGTCAGAGTCGAAAATCCGACCCCAATGCAAGTCAACGGGGAAGCAAAGTCGACAGGGAGTGGAGGAAAGTAAACACACCTACAGTGCCCATTTCAATGCCAACAACATCAATTCTTATTACTTAAGCTTGTCAACCTTAATTTACTTCAAAATAATAGTAACGCATTGAAAACTGGGGGTTATTTGGCTAAAGTTGTGGGGGGGCAGGGCTGGCTCCAGGTTTTCATGGGCCCCGGGCCAAAGAGTCTCAGTGGGCCCTTTAACACTTACCACAATTCGTGATGCTCTGATGCGGCAGAGAAATATAGGTATAGTACAATGCCAAATACTTCACTTCTTACATTACATGAGTAATATCTATTGTAAATTCTACAATAGCTCAAAAAACAGACAGTATAATCCTCCATACAGTATTATGGGCACCACATAGTGCGCCATACAGAATAATGAGCCCCATATATTGCACCATACATAATTGGTCCCATAAAATGTTCCATACAGTATGTGATGAGCTCCACATAATGCTCCAGTATATGATGGGCCCCATGGATGATGCTCCAGTGTATGATGGGCCTATATAATGCTCCATATATAATGGGCTCCATATGATGCTCCAGTATATGATGGGCCCCAAGGATGATGCTCCAGTATATGATGGGCCTATATAATGCTCCATATTTAATGGGCCCCATATAATGCTCTAGTGTATAATGGGCCCCGTATATGATGCTCCAGTGTATGATGGGCCCCATTTATAATGCTCCAGTGTATGATGGGCCCCATATATAATTCTCCAGTGTATAATGCTCCCTATATATTGCTCCAATCATTAAAAAAATTGAAATACATCTCCTCGCTGAGCACTGCTGTACTCTGGACTCCTCAGCGTCGCCCTCTTCCAGTTCTCTGCACTGTGACTGTTCAGGCAGAGGGCGCACAGACGTGATGTCATCACGCTCTCTGACCTGAATGTCACTGTCAGGAAACACGGAAGACGTCACAGCGGTGGAGCAGGGAGAGTTAAGTATTGCAATTGCTGGGGCCCTGAGCAAGCAGGGGGGGCCCACTCGTGGGCGACAGCACTAGCACAGGGCCCCTCATAGTACGCCGGTGTCTCTGATGGCGAGTGGGCCCCCCCACAGTCAGAGACACCGGCGTTCTATGAGGGGCCCTGTGCCAGTGCCGTCGCCCACAAGTGGGCCCCCTCATCTGCTCAGGGCCCCGCCACTTGCCCGGGTGTGCCAGGTGCTGAAGCCGATCCTGGGGGTGGTACAGCCCAGTTAGGGAGGTGGAAAAACTGGCATATGTTGAGGTGTAGGCTGGAAGTTCAGCAGCTGCAAATGGAGGAATTGGAGAAGTCGGAGGAAAAGGAGGACAAAGCGAGCCATTTTGCTGGCAACCTATGTGTCATCAGGGGAAGGTGGCACAAAATCCTTTGAAACCAAGCCATGGTTCATTTTAATGAAGGTGAGATCACCAACATTTTGGGTCGACAGCCGTCTCCTTCTTTCTGTCAGGATTGATCCAGCAGCACTGAAGACTCTTTCTGATAGCACACTACCAGCAGGACAAGCGAGATCCTGTAAGGCATATTGTGCCAATTCAGGCCAGGTGTCCAGTTTACAGGTCCAGTAGTCAAAGGGAATGAACTGTGAGTGAGAACATCGATAGGGGAGGAGAGGTAATTTTGAACCATAGTTGACAACTGCTGTCTCCTGTCTGTTGCATTCAATTCATTATTAACAGTCGTGTGAGCGGTACTCGAGAAATCAGTCCACAACATGGTCATGAAATCCCTGTCTCCAACGCCACTTTAGTTGTGTGCATCACGAACACCTCCTCCATGTTGCACAGTACGGCTTGTGGTAGAACCTGCACCGCTGCTGTGTACTGGGAATGCCTCTAACAAACGGTTTACCAGAGCTGCTTGTTTGTTCACCAATATTAGCTCTAGGTTCTCCTGTGGCATGATGTTCTGTAATTTGCCCTTATAGTATGGATCGAGGATGCTGGCCAGCCAGTAGTCGTCATCCTTCATAGTTTTGGCAATGCAGGGGTCCCTTTTTAGGATCCGCAAGACATAATCACACATGTGGGCCAATGTTCCAGATGTCAATGATGTACTGTCAGTGGTGGGAGGAGGACCACTTTCTGCCAAATCCACATCCCTCCAGTCACGCACAAACCCTGTACCTGACCTTGCCAAGCCAACATTTTCTCTTGCCCCCTGAGAAGCATCCTCCTCCCAAAATAATCATCCCCCTCATCCTCCTCCTCTTCCTCTTCTTCCTCCACCTCATCCAAGACAGTTCCCTGAGCAGACAATGGCTGACTGTCATCAAGGGTTCCCTCCTCCTCCTCTGCAGACGCCTGATTCTTAATGTGCGTCAAAATTTGATGAGCAGACACATAAGTGGGATGCTCATGCTTATGATGGCATTTTCTGTGCTTACCAGCCATGTGCATTCCTCAAAACACTGAAGGACTTTACAGAGGTCTTTCAGGTTTGACCACTGCACACCCGACAACTCGATGTCTGCCCTCAAACTGCCTGCCCGTGTATCCTCCCACAAATGCATTACAGCCTGCCTCTGTTCGCACAGCCTCTCAACCATGTGCATGGTGGAGTTCCACCTTGTTGCAACGTCTATGATTTGGCGGTGCTTGGGAAGGTGGAGCGATCGCTGCAGCCTCTGCATACGACTGGAGTCGATGGGCGAGTGACGTATGGGCGAGCACAGTCTTCGCTCCTTATGGAGCAGGGCTGGTAACTCCAGATAATTATTTATGAAGCACTGCTCCATCAGGTTCAAGGTGTGAGCCAGGCAAGGCATGTGTCTGAGTTTTGCCAGGGCTATAGCCGCCACAAAATTAAGGCCGTTATCACTGACTACCTTGCCTGGCTCAAGATGTAGACTGCCCAGCCATGACTGAGTTTCTCGCTGCAAGTAGTCGGCCAGTACCTCCACAGCGTGTCACCCAAAGACATCATCTTTTAAACAGCCTGCTGACACTTACCACTAGCTGTTCGATAGTGGGACACCTCGTGTGCAACACTGGCAGCTGTGGATAGAGTGCTCGTGCGACTGCGCTCTGTCGATGAGCTTTCGCTTCTGGAGGAGGAGGGTCAAATGCCTACAGCAAACTGTTGCCTATACCGTGGGCTAAGCAGCACTGTCCCACCGCCGGTGTCCCCTGTGGACCCTGCTTCCACCACATTAACCCAGTGCACAGTGATGGACACGTAACAGCCCTGGCCATGCCTACTGGCCCATGCATCTGTTGTGAGGTGCATCTTTCCCCTCACTGATTGTTTGAGTGCATGGACAAGGTGGTCTTTCACATGCAGGTGGAGGACAGGGATGGTTTTTCTAGAAAAGTGCCGACTGGGTAGGTCATAGTGTGGGACAGCGTAGGCCATGAGCTCTCGGAATGCTGCTGTCACGCTGTCTAATGATATGAATACAATGTCAGTAAACTATTTATACAGGAACCACACTCAATACAACATATAGTTTAGCAACATCAGAATGTAAGTATAAAATAGATTTACCTGACACAATATCTGCAGAACTTAGGGTTAATCTTGAGGACTAGATGTGCAGAAACGATATAGTTGAACTCAGGGTTAATCTTGAGGACTTGATGAGCTGTAACAGGAAAGAGGAGGACCGGGGTCTAACCTGACCCTACACTGGGGTCCTAACTAATCCCTTTCCTTGGAGGTACTGATAATGGTTCAGAGGTCCAAGTCTCCAGCCTAACCCTGTCTCCTGTCAGACCCAGAACCCTGTAATCAGTCCTAAGAAGGATCCTGATTACCACCAAAGGGATATGGGCTGATCTCAGCTAAATACACAGATTAGACATATAAGACAGACAGGATAGCACTCACTTGCATACACACTCAAACACTGAAGGAACATAAATGGTCTGGGAAATAAACTCTAAACAAGTTGAGCTTAAAACAGCTAAAGAGCTCTCAACTTAAGTCTATACAGATTCATTCCTATCTGTGGTCTGCATGAAGGATTTCACTGGCAACTCCCAAAGCAGACAACCAGGAATTTAAAGGAAACCAATCAACAAATAATCAATTGCAGCCGGGAGAAACTGCACCCAGTCCCAGCACCGAGCACAGACAGAATTAACTCCCTAGCTGCCAAACACAAAGAAACAGCAACTCAGCTGTGAGAAGTCAAAACGTGCAACCGCGACGATCTTCGTGGCAATGCACACATGACAGTACCCCCCCTTCTACGAGGGGCCTCCGGACCCTCAGGGCCAGGCCTGCCCGGGTGAGTTCTGTGGAAGGTCTGAACCAAACGATCTGCGTTAACATCGGACGCAGGGACCCACGTCCTCTCCTCCGGACCATATCCCTTCCAATGCACCAAGTACTGAAGGGACCGGCGATTCTGACGAGAGTCAATGATTTTTGATACTTGAAATTCCAAGTTACCATTGACCAACACTGGAGGAGGAGGTAGAGGTGACGGTATGACTGGTGCCACATACCTTTTAAGTAATGACTTGTGGAACACATTATGAATTTTAAACGTAGAAGGGAGTTCCAGACGAAATGCCACAGGATTAATTATGGAACTGATCCTGTACGGCCCGATGAATCTGGGACCCAGTTTCCAGGAGGGCACTTTAAGTTTTATATTCCTGGTAGACAACCATACCAGATCGTTCACATTCAGATCTGGACCAGAAACTCTCCTCCTATCAGCCATACGTTTGTAACGGTTCCCCATCGTACTCAAATTATTCAATACACCTCGCCACACAGAAGCAAGTGACGACGAGAAACGCTCCTCCTCAGGAACCCCAGAAGGACCCTCCCCATTGAAAGTACAAAACTGGGGATGAAAACCATATGCCCCAAAAAACGGGGACTTACCAGTGGACTCGCTCCTCCTGTTGTTAAGAGCGAACTCTGCCAAAGGCAAGAAAGAAGACCAGTCCTCCTGGTTCTCCGATACAAAACACCGGAGATATGTCTCTAAACTCTGATTCAGACGCTCTGTCTGACCATTGGTCTGTGGATGAAAAGCCGAGGAAAACGACAATTGCATCCCCCGACGTAAACAAATGCCCTCCAAAATTTGGACACAAACTGAGACCCCCTATCTGACACCACATCAGAAGGCAACCCATGAAGTCTCACGGTCTACCTAATGAACACCTGCGCCAGAGTTTTAGCATTAGGGAGTGCAGGAAGAGCAACAAAATGTGCCATCTTACTGAACCTGTCAACAACCACCAGTATGACAGTATTCCCAGACGACGGAGGAAGGTCCGTAATGAAGTCCATAGATAAATGGGTCCATGGACGCTCCGGAAGTTTCAAAGGTAAAAGGGTCCCAGACGGACGGGTATGAGGAGTTTTAGAGCGAGCACAAACCCCACAGGACGTGACAAAAGTTATAACATCTTTATTAGCGTTAGGCCACCAAAATCGGCGAGAAAGAAGATCTAAAGTAGCCTTACTCCCTGGATGTCCTGCTAAAGCAGAATTATGATTGCCTCAATAACCTTTTGTCTCAACTGATTCGGGACAAACAGTCTCCCTGGAGGTCCTGCAGGGGCGTCCCCCTGAGCCTCTAACACCTCCTCCTCAAGCTCAGAACATACAGCCGACACTACCACCCCCTCCTGAAGGATAGGAATCGGGTCGTCCGTTTTCCCGGCCCCTGGGAAACTGCGAGACAAGGCATCAGCATTTACATTCTTAGACCCCGGACGATAAGTGACGACAAAATTAAACCTGGTAAAAAATAATGACCATCGAGCTTGTCTGGAATTCAGACGCTTAGCGGATTCTAAATACAGCAGGTTCTTGTGATCAGTAATAACGGTGACCGGGTGGACTGCCCCCTCCAAAAAGTGACGCCATTCTTCAAAAGCCAATTTAATGGCCAAAAGTTCCCTATTGCCGATATCATAATTCCTTTCGGCGGACGACAATTTCTTAGAAAAGAAAGCGCACGGATGCCATTTGCCAGGGGACGGACCCTGGGACAATATAGCACCCACCCCTACGTCAGACGCGTCCACCTCTACAATGAACGGCTGAGATACATCTGGTTGGATGAGAACGGGTGCCGAAGCAAAACATCTTTTTAAAGAGGAAAAGGCTTGGCAAGCTTTGTCCGACCACCTAGAAAAATCCGTCCCTTTTCTCGTCATGTCAGTGAGAGGTTTGACGACAGACGAGAAATTACAAATAAATTTCCGGTAGTAATTAGCAAACCCCAAAAAACGCTGCAGAGCCTTAAGATCCCCTGGCTGATCTCATTCAAGCACTGCTCTCACCTTTTCAGGGTCCATCCGGAAACCGGAGGCTGACACCAAAAAACCAAAAACTGAAGTTCCTGTACGGCAAACACACACTTCTCCAGTTTGGCGTATAGTTTATTGTCTCGCAAGATCTGCAACACCTGTCTCACATGCTCCTGGTGAGACACAAGATCTGGCGAGTAAATTAAAATGTCATCCAAATATACGACCACAAACACCCCCACAAGGTGACGAAAAATGTCATTAACAAAATGTTGGAATACTGCTGGAGCAGTAGTCAGACCAAAAGGCATGACCAGGTTTTCATAATGTCCCTCTGGCGTGTTAAACGCCGTTTTCCACTCATCCCCCTCTTTTATCCTAATCAGATTATACGCCCCCCTGAGATCTAATTTAGAGAACCATTTGGCGCCAACAATTTGATTGAAGAGATCAGGAATAAGAGGGAGTGGATACGGATCTCGAACAGTAATCCGATTAAGTTTGCGGAAATCCAAGCAAGAGCGTAGGCCTCCATCTTTTTTCTTCACAAAGAAGAACCCCGCGGCCACAGGGGAAGATGAAGGTCTAATATGCCCTTTGGCCAGACTTTCAGAAATATAATCTTTCATAGCCTGTCTTTCAGGACCAGAAAGATTATACAACCTAGCTTTAGGCAACTTAGCATCAGGAAGTAGATTAATAGAGCAGTCATACACGCGATGAGGAGGCAACTCCCGACACCCCTCCTCAGAGAAAACATCCCCAAAATCCTCCAAAAAAGGAGGCAATGTACTAGGTACGACCGCACTGATGACTGTGTTCATGCAGTTGCTTTTGCAAAACTCACCCCATTGGCTTATCTCTCTGGACTGCCAATTAATCACAGGGTTATGTTTAACCAGCCAAGGGAGTCCCAACACAATGGGAGTAGGTAGACCCTCCAACACATAACAAGATAATTGTTCCCTATGTATTGCCCCTACCCGAAGGTCAATGTTATGAACCTCATGAACAAAGCTACCTTGGCCGAGAGGCCTGGCGTCAATGGAGCAAATAGGGATTGGTTTGACCAATACATTCAGATGCATACCTTGAGCCTGAGCAAACTGAGCGTCAACCAGATTAGCCCCGGAACCACTATCCAGAAGAACAGACAATCTCTTCACTCTAGTACCAACCACCACCTCCACTGGTACAAGGAACTGAGAAGAACCGGCGGATGAAATACATACTCCCAGGTTGTCGTCCACCACACAACCTGGGATTAGCAGTTTTCCGGCGACTTTTTACTTAACAAGACACGGATGGACATTCTCCAACAAAATGTCCCTCTTTCCCGCAGAAAAAACACCTTCTAGTCCTGCGGCGTGCCGCCAATCCCCTACTACGAAAAGATGTCCCTCCCAACTGCATAGGCTCATCCGAACAGACAAGGGGAACCTCAACATAAGGGACTTTAGTAGTAGGTGGAGTAACAACAGGAGTGGAGTTACCTCACCCCTCTCCCGAAGCCGTCTATCAGTACGGATAGCTAGGGCCATAGCAGCCTCCAGAGAAGGAGGAGACTCATACTGAGCCAAAACGTCTTTTAATTTGTCAGAAAGCCCATGACAAAACTGGCTCCTAAGAGCTGGGTCATTCCACTGAGTATCCGTGGCCCATCTACGAAACTCAGAAGCAAATTCTTCCGCTGGACGATCTCCCTGCTGTATTTTACGTAATTTGGTCTCAGCAAGAGAGACCCGATCTGGGTCATCATATACCAATCCCAGAGCAGTAAAAAATTGATCTACAGACTGTAGAGCCGGGGATCCCGGAGGAAGGGAAAATGCCCAGGATTGAGGGTCCCCTTGAAGAAGTGAGATAACAATTCCCACTCTCTGCTCATCACTCCCTGATGATCGCGGCCGAAGCCGAAAATACAATTTACATGCCTCCCGGAAGGTAAAAAATTTGTCTCGCCCACCAGTGAACCTATCTGGAAGAGCTACTTTAGGTTCAACTCTGGTTTGCTCCAGGGGAGACAAAACTTTGGACTTAATGTCCGTCAGCTCCATGGATAATCCCTGCAACTGCAGAGCCAGCTGGGCTACTGGATCCATGGTAACTAGAGATAATTTTTTAAGGCCAGTGAAAATGTCACGCTGTCTAATGATATGAATACAATGTCAGTAAACTATTTATACAGGAACCACACTCAATGCAACATATAGTTTAGCAACATCAGAATGTAAGTATAAAATAGATTTACCTGACACAATATCTGCAGAACTTAGGGTTAATCTTGAGGACTAGATGTGCAGAAACGATATAGTTGAACTCAGGGTTAATCTTGAGGACTTGATGAGCTGTAACAGGAAAGAGGAGGACCGGGGTCTAACCTGACCCTACACTGGGGTCCTAACTAATCCCTTTCCTTGGAGGTACTGATAATGGTTCAGAGGTCCAAGTCTCCAGCCTAACCCTGTCTCCTGTCAGACCCAGAACCCTGTAATCAGTCCTAAGAAGGATCCTGATTACCACCAAAGGGATATGGGCTGATCTCAGCTAAATACACAGATTAGACATATAAGACAGACAGGATAGCACTCACTTGCATACACACTCAAACACTGAAGGAACATAAATGGTCTGGGAAATAAACTCTAAACAAGTTGAGCTTAAAACAGCTAAAGAGCTCTCAACTTAAGTCTATACAGATTCATTCCTATCTGTGGTCTGCATGAAGGATTTCACTGGCAACTCCCAAAGCAGACAACCAGGAATTTAAAGGAAACCAATCAACAAATAATCAATTGCAGCCGGGAGAAACTGCACCCAGTCCCAGCACCGAGCACAGACAGAATTAACTCCCTAGCTGCCAAACACAAAGAAACAGCAACTCAGCTGTGAGAAGTCAAAACGTGCAACCGCGACGATCTTCGTGGCAATGCACACATGACAGCTGCGCTTTCAACCAAACGGAAGGGCATCATCTCTAATGAGATCAGTTTGGCTATGTAGACGTTTAAAGCCAGTGAGGTTTTGTAGTCCATCCACGCTTGCAAGTGCATGGTGTTTAAATGTCTAAGCATGCAACTGGTATTCAATTTTTGGAGATTTTTCCCTCGGCTAAAAGTCCTTCCGCACTTCTTACAGATAACCTTTGCCTAATCAATAGGATTTTAGTCAAAAAAGTGCCACACTGTACTCTTCCAATTATGGAATAAATTCTCAGGGCTTGCACTCTGTGCTAATTTGAACATCTGGCCAAGCTGTCCTGCAACTCTTTTTCTTTTTTTAACACGTTTTTGGACTGCTACGGGCCTGGCAGATAACCGCAGCTGCGATGTCGATGCCTGCTGCGGATACTCCTCCTCTTCTGAGCTATTGCCAGTAGCACCCTCTTCCCCAATGGAAGCCAATCCGGATCAACAACTGGGCCATCCATCACGTCCTCTTCAATTTCATCAGCACCTTACTCTGTGTCACCGTGTAAGGTGGTATAATATGCGGGAAGGGGCATCTGAGTTTCATCAGGGTCAGATTCTGGCTCAGTAGACTGCGAGGGCAATGTAGTGCTGTGGGTCAGTGTACCAGCAGAATCATCTAGCAGTGGCTGTGCCTCAGTGCACTCCATGTCAGATTCATCTTGGACTGGAGAATTCTTGATTTGACTTGATAACCCAGGCATGGTTTGTGAAAAGAGCTCCATGGAATAATCTGAAGTGTGGACTGCCGCATCCTTCACTTTTGGTGGGCGTGAAGGACACAAGGAAAGGTGTTGTTCCTGACCAGGAGCCTGCACTGACGACTCAGTGCTTGTATTTTTTGAAACTTCAGAAGAGGATGCGATAGAGCTGGAGGCTGTTTCGGCAATGTAAGCCAAAACCTGTTCCTGATGCTCCGGCTTTAAAAGCAGTTTACCTACTCCCAGAAATGGAAGCCTTCCAGGCCTTCTGGAGCCAGACGATGACGCAGGCTCAACACCTCCTGCCTTAGGTGCTATTGTGCTTTTGGCCTACCAGCAGATGCAGCACCATCATCATCAGTACCAGCTGGCCCCCCACGCCCACGTCCGAGGCCTCTTCCACCATACTTCTTCATGTTTGGGAAAATGTATCAAAAATAACAGCAGATATATGGTACTGTATCAGAAGCGTACAGCTGTATACAGTGTAGAGTAAAATTTCAATCTCCGTATATATTACCGGAGTCACACATGGACACTCTCTCAGTTTGGATTTGACCTTAATACAAAGAGCAGATATATGGTACTGTATTAGAAGCGTACAGCTGTATACATTGTAGGGGAAAATTTCAATCTCCGTATATATTTCCGGAGTTACACACAGACGCTCTCTCAGTATGGATTTGACCGTAATACAAAGAGCAGATATATGTTACTGTATCACAAGCGTACAGCTGTATACGGTTTAGGGGAAAATTTCAATCTCCATATATATTTCCAGAGTCACGCACAGAAGTCAGCATGTATTTGTCCGTGATACCAGCCGGTACATGGTAGTGTGTGAGGAGCATACAGCTCTGTACGTGTGGGGAAAAAAATGAAAGCTCGGTAACTGTGCAGAAAAAAAAAATAAAAGTATTAGTGCTGTGTAAAAAGCAGTCTGCACAGCAGTGTACACACAGCAATACAGCTATCAGGCAGCCTAATAACCAGCGCTGCTGCACACAAGAAAATCCTCCCCTGTCACTGCACACTAACTGTACAGCACAATTGCTATCAGCACAAGCACATAAGAACTTCTCTTTCCAGCCCTAACTCTCTCCCTACTGATAAACAGCGTCAGCAACCTCTCCCTACTGTTAAGATTGGCAAAAGTGAAATGGCGGTCGGCGGTCAGTGCTTTTATAGACACTATGACGCCCCCAAAGCAAGCCAATCACTGCAATGCCCTTCTCTAAGATGGTGGTGGACTCTGCCCATGTAATCTCGTTGCACACAGTGTACGTCATTGCTCATTGGCTGAAAAAAGGCGCCTGAAAGCATTCTGGGAAATTAGACTTTGGCGCTCGTTTTGACGACCGCATGGCCGACTTCACGCTATGGTCGGGTTTCGGCCAACTTTTGAATCTGACCGACCTGTTTTGCTCAACTCTGTTGATTAGATGTAACTCTGAGATGAAGAGTCATCAATGACAGGGTCTGAAATAGTCCTTGCTGTACTGAGTACAGATTATAAATCTGAGTATAAATTTATTGTCAATTCTGATGTATACTCAGTATTAGCTCCCTTTATTTTGCGCAAAAGATAATCGTTCTTAGCAGCACATCATCCATGTTTACATGATTTGTACTGCTGAGAACATTGACAGCCAATTTCCATTGAACAATCTATTATAGATAGAGATGAGCGACTTTCCCTTTTTTCGAGTCGAGTCGGGTTTCATGAAACCCGACTTTCTCAAAAGTCGAGTCGTACGAAGTCGGCCGACTAACGTAAATGATCGGGTCGGAGTCGAAAATCCGACCACAATGCAAGTCAATGGGGAATAAAAGTCAGCAGGTAGTGGAGGACAGTAAACACACCTACAGTGCCCATTTTCAGAGCCGGCAGGCTGTGACCATCACCTATAATGAATGTTGAATTCTGTGTTATCTACTGTGTATACAGGTGTCACCATTTATACTGTCTGTCATGATAATGAGAATGCTGAAAACTCAGGAATGAAATGCAAGTTTATGTTTAGTCTTAGTGGCCAGTGAGAAAATTGTTATTTTTCTAAAATATAGAACCTGATATGGAAAACTGAAAAATTAAAATATCAAAGTGTAAAAAATATATAAACATAAACACTTCAGTATTTTGTTGCAGCCTGACTAAGGCAAGACAAATCTTTTTGCTCACCTCTAGTCTGTATGTATAATGTATAATGTGACACAGACACACTAATAAATGTATCACTGTAGCATAAATATATTGTCACATGATTTACTATCCTGCTTTACTTTTTGTATGTTTATGTATAAATCATTTTTGTTTTGTTTTCACATTTACCATTAATTGTGTTTATTTGCAGATCATGTTCCACAGAGAAAAAAGAAAAAGCCACGTTAAAGACACATAAATATAACCCTTACTTATCTAAAAGTTAATTAGAATGGAGCTCATATCCCTTGTGTTTGTTGTACCTGAAATGATTAATTCATTGCTATTCTCTTACAGCAACATTAAAAATTGATAACCTTACAAACTGTATGCTGCTAACAATAAATCATCTTTCTGGTAGTCTGTAATGCTGCTGTATTGATTTCAATGCCATGAATACTAATGCATTTGTATTTGTAAAATGACAAAGCACTTTGTTTTCATCAGATTTGCCAAATGTTAAAGACAATGTAGTATTGTAGATATTTGGGCACATCAATTATTTTAAGGACAATAATTTATGATAAATCCCAAACTGGATAAATGATAATGTGGAGATCACAAGGGTTACATAATGTATATGGTGAACAATGAAAGACTACAAAATTATACAACAAAAATTATGATTATAAAACATTACTATTTCTTGTTACATAGAATTAATTATGTTTTTGCACTATTATTGCTATGTTTAGAAAAAAATGTATTCATTACTTTGATTTGGAGAGAAAAAAAACATTGTGATAGTCACAAATAAATACATTTAGCCGGTACATAAAGCTTTCTTGTGTATCACCATCAATTTTAATAAGCCACCTGAGTCCTTGCTAGCTATTTTTATGGTATGTTTACGGAAAAGGGTCAAATCTACTGGAAATCTTTAGTGCCTTTATGGTTTTTCTGTTCCAGTGCAATACATGTATAAATATAGTTTGCAAGTGCCCATGTGCCCTGATCTTCCAAAATATAGCTGTTACCAATAGAATTTCTAGTTTCGGAGTCTAGATAAGTGTTACCTTTGGAGAATAACATTGGTTTTGGATTTATTTATAAAAATAGTGAAATAAAATGCGAAGATCTTGCCTTCTGAAACCAGATTGCAGATTTTATATTTCCAGTGCATGTTCTTATTCTTTGACCGTGCTTTTTGTAAATGATTTACAGTGTGAAAACCAGAAATAATTAGCTATGATACCATTAGTAAGTGACTAATCAGATTATTGCTGTAGAAAATAAACCTAGTACTCCAGTTGCTATAGGCAAACAATTTACTTTGAAATTGTAATTTACTATTCCAAAAAAATATAGAAACACATCTTAAAAACACAATAGCTATCGTATGTTATATATTTCCAGGCAATGGAACAATCTACAGACAAATTTTTGACAACAATCATGGAGCTCTCCAGGGGGACTACCAATGAAGGCCACCATTTACACTAGACTAAATCATCCAAACCCAACAATATGGGAATGGAGGTTGGAAAGTAATCACAACTCTCTCCTTTCACATAATTTTGATAAAGCGGAGGAGTAAATCTGCCAAATTTCAATGGCCAATCCTTTTATTCGAGCCTAGTATTCCTGCATATGGGATAGAAGGAAGAGATATTTAATGTTTATGGGGGCGCCTTAAATACACAGCTAAAAATCATAATCAGACTTTGTGTTATATGATCATTATTGCTATAACAGTAGTTTACCTGGATAAAACATGACAGTGACAGATTCTCTCTAAATTCCCCATTTTGTAAATAATTGCATTGATCAAATAATACAACTTGACACTTTTATTTGTGTAGATAAAATTTCATCATTTTCTCAGGAATTTCAACATTTGAAGAATAATCAAGTGTCATCAAAAAACTTTTTAAAGCATTATACAATGTAACATTGCAGATGACAGAAGCACTATCATAAGTAAATGTTAGAAATTAATCTTTTAGCATAATTTGAGAGTTAACAGCATCAGTAATCATTGAAATGCTAGTGTTGTCTTTTAAGGTCTTTGGGGAAGTCAGAATTCCATCATTATTTCCAGACTAATTAAATAGCATTTCTGCTTCTGTCTAATGGCCACATGTAGTTTTTTGGCACTTTAGGAAGGTAGAAGAGAAACATTTAGACACTGCTGTGTTCTGATAATTAGCTATTTTATGCCATGTTGACCCATTGCATAATGAACTGATGCGAGACCAATTAAAAGGAAAAACTAACAGGCCACATATTTATGTACAGCTCCTTACATGGTGGACTATGTCTCTCATGTGCATGTTGCTTGACAAATTTCAAATGTCTCAATAGAGTTCACTATTCCTTATGCAGATCATTGGTTTCATTCAGCACAAGTGTGCACATAAAGAGCAGAATTTTTTATATGCCTTGGTTTAGATTTTCTTTAGACAAGTATTGTGTTATAAAGGGTAGTATATATATATATATATATATATATATATATATATATATATATACTTGTATGTGTTACACTAGATAAAAAGTCTACTTGCTCGTGTTAAAATGGCAGTTTTTTGTCAAATAAAAAAATCACACTAAAATGAAGAACTTTTTCCACCATTGATATCATCCAAAATCCGTACAAATCTATTGAGAAACAAACTGAAAACATATTCAGGGAGAAAAAAAAAACTAAAATGATGTGATTATAACAATAACATACTAACATAGTTAGCAAGGTCGAAAAAAGACATTTGTCCATCCAGTTCAGCCTATATTCCGTCAGAATAAATCCCCAGATCTACAGTATGTCCTTCTAATGAACCTAATAACTGTAAGATACAATATTGTTATTCTCCAGGAAGACATCCAGGCCTCTCTTGAACCCCTCAACTGAGGTCGCCATCACCACCTCTTCACTCAAGGAATTCCTGATTCTCACTGCCCTAACAGTAAAGAATCCTCTTCTATGTTGGTGGAAAAACTTTCTCTCCTCCAGACGCAGAGAATGCCCCCTTGTGATGGTCACCTTCCTTGGTATAAATAGATCCTTGGAGAGATATTTGTATTGTCCTCTTATATACTTATACATGGTTATTAGATCGCCCCTCAGTCGTCTTTTTTCTAGACTAAATAATTCTAATTTTACCCCATCCCCTTAATTAATTTGGCTGCCCTCCTTTGCACTCACTCTAGTTCCATTATATCCTTCCTGAGCACCGGTGCCCAAAACTGAGTACACAATACTCAATGTTGGTCTAACCAGGCATTTGTACAGAGGCAGTATAATGCTCTCATCATGTGTATCCAGACCTCTTTTAATGCACCCCATGATCCTGCTTGCCTTGGCAGCCACTGCCTGGCACTGGCTGCTCCAGATAAGTTTATCATTAACTAGGATCCACAAGTCCTTCTCCATGTCAGATTTACTCAGTGGTTTCCCGTTTAGTGTGTAATGGTCTTATTGATTCCTTCTTCCCATGTGTATAACCTTACATTTATCATTGTTAAACCACATCTGCCACCTTTCGGCCCAAGTTTCCAAGTTATCCAGATCCATCGGTAGTAGAATACTATCTTCTCTTGTATTGACTGCTTTACATAGTTTTGCATCATCTGCAAATATTAATATTTTACTGTGTAAACCTTCTACCAGATCGTTAATAAATATGTTGAAGAGAATAGGTCCCAACACCGATCCTTGCGGTACCCCACTGGTCACAGCAACCCAGTCAGAGAATATACCATTGATTACCACCCTCTGCGTTCTATTACTAAGCCAGTTACTTACCCATTTACACACATTTTCTCCCAGACCCAGCATTCTCATTTTGTGTAACAACCTCTTGTGTGGCATGGTATCAAACGCTTTGGAAAAATCAAGATATACCACGTCCAATGACTCACCTTGGTCCAGTTTATAGCTGACCTTTTCATAAAAACTGATTGGATTGGTTTGACAGGAGCGATTTCTCATAAACCCATGCTGATATGGAGTTAAACAGTTATTCTCATCGAGATAATCCAGAATAACATTCCTCAGAAACCCTTCAAATATTTTACTAACAATAGAGGTTAGACTTACTGGCCTATATTTTCCATGTTCACTTTTAGAGCCCTTTTTGAATATTGGTACCATATTTGCTATGTGCCAGTCCTGTAGAACAGATCCATCGCTATAGAGTCCCTAAGTATAAAAAATAATGGTTTGTCTATTACATTACTAAATTCCCTTAGTACTCATGGGTGTATGCCATCCAGACCCAGAGATTTATCTATTTTAATTATTATTATTATTATACATTTATATAGCGCCATTTATTCAATGGCGCTTTACATATGAAAAGGGAATATATAGACAGGTACAATAAACGTGTGCTAGACAAGGGACACACAAGTACAGAAGGAGAGAGGACCCTGCCCGCGAGGGCTCACAGTCTACAGGGATGGGTGAGGATACACTAGGAAAGGGTAGAGCTGGTCGTGCGATGGTTCAGTAGACTGAGGATCATTGTAGGCTGTAGGCTTGTCGGAACAGGTGGGTTTTCAGGTTCTTCTTGAAGGTTTCCGTTGTTGGTGAAAGTCTGATGTTTTGCGGCAGGGAGTTCCAGAGCATGGGGGAAGCCCGGGAGAAGTCTTGTATGCGGTTGTGTATTTTAATCTTATTTAGCTGGTTTCGCACCTCTTCTTGGGTTAGTTTGGTGACCCTTAACCCCTTAACACCCAAGGGTGGTTTGCACGTTAATGAATGGGCCAATTTTTTACAATTCTGACCACAGTCTCTTTATGAGGTTATAACTCTGGACTGCTTCAACCGATCTTCACGATTCTGAGATTGTTTTCTCATGACATATTGTACTTCATGATAGTGGTAAAATTTCTTTGATATAACTTGCGTTTATTTATGAAAAAAATGGAAATATGGTGAAAATTTTGAAAATTTAGCAATTTTCAAACTTTGAATTTTTATTCCCTTAAAATAAAGAAATACGTCACACAAAATAGTTACTAAATAACATTTCTCACATGTCTACTTTACATCAGCACAATTTTGTAACCAAAATTTTTTTTTGTTAGGAAGTTACAAGGGTTAAAAGTTGACCAGCGATTTCTCATTTTTACAACAAAATGTACAAAATTATTTTTTTTAGGGACCACCTCACGTCTGAAGTCACTTTGAGGGGTTTATATGGAAAAAAATACCCAAAAGTTACACCATTCTAAAAACTGCACCCTTCAATGTAATTTTTTAATTTTAACAAGGGTAAAAGGAGAAAATGGACAGATAAAGTTGTTGTGCAATTTCTCCTGAGTACGCCGACACCCCATATGTGGGAAAACCACTGTCTGGGCGCACGGTAGGGCTCAGAAGGGAAGCAGCGCCGTTTGACTTTTTTAAACCAAAATTGGCTAAATTGAGATTGCACGCCATGTCACATTTGGAGAGCACCTGATATGCCTAAACATTGGAAATCCCCCACAAAGTGACACCATTTTGGAAAAAAGACCCCTTAAGGAACTTATCTAGATCTGTTATGAGCACTTTCAACCACCAAGTATTTCACTAAAGTTTATAATGCCTGGGTGTGAAAAAAAAATCCACAAAAATGATTTTTTTAGTCCTCAATTTTTGATTTTTCCCAAGGAAATTGGACCCCAAAAGTTGTCCAATTTGTCGTGAGTACGCTGATACACCATATGTGGGGGGAAAAACTGTTTGGGCGCACAGCAAGGCTCGGAAGGGAAGTAATGATGTTTTGGAATGCAGACTTTGATGGGTGTCATGTTCAGTTGCAGAGCCCCTGATGTGCCTAAAAAGTGGAAATCCCCCACAAGTGACCCCATTTTGGAAACTAGACCCCCTAAGGAACTTATCTAGATCTGTGGTGAGCACTTTGAACCCCCAAGTGCTTCACACAAGTTTATAACGCCTGGGCATGAAAATAAAAAATCCTATTTTTTTCCCACAAAATTGTCTTTTAGTTACCATTTTTTTATTTTCCAAAAGGTAACAGGAGAAATTGGACCCCAGAAGTTGTTGTACAATTTGTCCTGAGTACACTGATACCCCAAATGTGGGAGAAAACAACTGTATGGGCACATTTCGGGGCTCGGAAGCGAAGTAGTGATGTTTTGCTTTGCAGACTTTGATGGAATAGTATTATGTTTAGGTAGCTGAGGAGGCAGGATCAAAAAACCGCATAGGCAGCCTAACACCAGAGAGGTTGGAAATTAATAGGTTGCAGACCCCTAAACTAACCACACAACTAGAAGTAGCCGTGGGACGTTCCTACGGTGCCCTAGACGCCTCGTCACAGCCGGAGAGATAGCTATCCCTGAAGATGGAAAGAGGAAAGCTAACTGCCCCGGAGTAGACCCCAAAAGAATAGGAAGCCCCCAGACATATAATGGCGGTTAGACAAGATGAAAATGTGAACACAGACAGAAAATAGATTGAGCAAACGCTGGGGCCCAAAACTGTCTAGATAGGACAGCAAAGGAGAGAATACTGCCTGCAACCCAAAAAACCCTAGGAAAAACTCCAACACTTCTGAATCCAAAAATACTGAGACCACACGGTCTCGACCACCTATATCAGATCTCTGGTGTGGACACGTAGCAACCCAGCAGTAAAATATCACAAGAACTGAGCAAATGAACAAATATAAAAAACGAATGGAGACCAGCCAAAGCCCCCAAAGGGGACCCGGCTGAAGACAAAAAGCAATGCAGCAAAAAGCAAGGAATTCAAACCACAGCAAAAAAAACTGAAAAAGACTTATCTGAATGCAAGCAGGAGACAGCAGAAAAGCAAGCTGAATTCCAACCTAGACCAGGAAGAACAATTGATCACCGGCGAGGATCATGGGAGGTCAGCTCACTTATATCAGGTCAGTGAGTATCACCTAACAACCACTCGTCAACTGCAGGTGTAGGACTCTTGGTGTTCAACATAGGTTCAATACCCGCAGCAACCACCAGAGGGAGCTTCAGCTCCGAAGTTGTCTCCAATATGTTCACAACAGAATAGTCTGCGTGTGTCATATCGCGTTTGGAGAGCCCCTGATGTGCCTAAACAGTGGAAACCCCCCACAAGTGACCCCATTTTGGAAAATAAACCCCCAAAGGAACTTATATAGATGTGTAGTGAGCATTTTGAACCCCAAAGTGCTTCACAGAAGTTTATAACGCCCGGGCGTGAAAATAAAAAATCATATTTTTTCCACAAACATGATTTTTAGTCCCCAGTTTTTTATTTTCCCAAGAGTAAACCAAAATTTGTTGTTCAATTTGTCCTGAGTATGCTGATACCCCATATGTGGGAGAAAACTACTGTATGGGCACACGTCGGGGCTCAGAAGCGAAGTAGTGATGTTTTGCATTGCAGACTTTGATGGAATAGTCTGAGTGCTTCATGTCACGTTTGGAGAGCCCCTGAGGTGCCTAAACAGTGGAAAACCCCACAAGTGACCCCATTTTGGAAACTAGACCCCCAAGGAACTTATCTAGATGTGTGGTGAGAACTTTGAACCCCCAAGTGCTTCACAGAAGTTTATAACGTAGAGGAACAAAAAAAATTTATATAAATGATATTTTTGCCCCCAATTTTTTATTTTCCCAAGGGTAACAGAAGAAATTGGACCCCAAGAGTTATTGTGCAATTTGTCCATTTGTCCTGAGTATGCAGATACCCCATATGTGGGGGTAAACTACTGTTTGGGCGCATGGCAAAGCTCAGAAGGGAAGGAGTACCGTTTGACTTTTTCAACGCAGAATTGGCTGGAATTGAGATCAGACGTCATGTCACATTTGGAGAGCCCCTGATGTGCCTAAACAGTGGAAACCCCCAAATTCAAACCCTAACCCTAACCCCAACACACCACTAACCCTAGTCCCAACCCTAACCATAACCCTAACCCAAATACACCCCTAACCCTAATCCCAACCCTAATCCTAACTTTAGCCCCAACCCTAACCCTAACCCTAATGGGAAAATGGAAATAAATACTTTTTTTTACATTTTATTATTTTTTCCTAACTAAGGGGGTGATAAAGGGGTGTTTGATTTACTATTTATAGCCGGGTTTTATGTTTGGCAGCTATCACACGCTAGAGTTTTTGCATCACCACATTTTGAGAGCTATAAGTTTTCCATATTTTGGCCCACAAAGTCATGTGAGGTCTTATTTTTTGGGGGACGAGTTTACGTTTTTAGCGGTACCATTTTGGGCACATGACATTTTTTGATCGCTTTTTATTCTGATTTTTGTGTGGCAGGATGAACAAAAACAGCAATTCATGAATTTTTTTTGGGGGGGGTTTATACCATTCCATGTGTGGTAAAATTGATAAAGCAGTTTTATTCTTCGGGTTAATACAATTACAGTGATACCTCACTTATATAACTTTTTTACGTTTTGGCGCTTTTATACAATAAAAACAATTATATATAAAAAATAATTATTTTTGAGCCAATTTATTCTGCGAGCTTGTTTTTTGCGGGACAAGATGACGTTTTCAGCGGTACCATGTTTATTTATATCCGTCTTTTTGGTTGCGTGTTATTCCACTTTTTGTCCGGCGGTATGATGATAAAGCATTGCTTTTTTGCCTTGTTTTTTTTTAAGGGGTTCACTAAAGGGGTTAACTAGTGGGACAGTTTTATAGGATGGGTCATTACAGACGCGATGATACTAAATATGTGTACTTTTATTGTTTTTTCTTTTTTTATTAACATAGAAATGAATTTATTGGGGAATTTTTTTTTTTACATGTTAATTTTTTTCTTTTTAATATTTTTACTTTGTCCCCGAATGGGACATCACTGTATAATGTCAGATCGCTGGTCTGACAGTTTGCACAGCACTCTGTCAGACCAACGATCTGACAGGCATTGCAGGAGGCTTTCTCAGCTCCTGCTCTCAGCAGGTACTGAGGAAGCCGCCTCCCTGCAGGAACGGAAGGACCCCACAGCCATCTTGGATCCAGGGTCCTGCAGGGAGAAGGCCCTCGGACAGCGCGATCACATTGCGCTGTTAAGAGTGTCTCAGGGAAGCACGCAGGGAGCCCCCTCCTTGCGCGATGCTTCCCTATACCGCCGGAACACTGCGATCAGGTTTGTTCGCAGTGTGCCGGAGGTTAATGTGCCGGGAGTGGTCCATGACCGCTTCTGGCACATAGTGCCAGGTGTCAGCTGTGATAATCAGCTGACTCCCGGATGCGATCAGCTGCGCTCCCCCGTGAGTGCAGCTGATCACATATGACGTACTATCCCTTCCTTGGGAATTAAGTCCCAGGGCACATGGATGGGATAGTACGTATAATGGCACAAAGGGGTTAATATAGGGTGTTCTTAGTCTCTCGACATTTCACCTAGCATTTTATTTTCCACTGTGAATACCATGGAGAATTTTTTTAATATATTAGCTTTTTCCTTGTCATCTACAACCATTCTTTGGGCAGCACGGTGGCTCATTGGATAGCACAGCAGCCTTGCAGTGCTGGAGTCCTGGGTTACAAATCCCACTAAGGACAACATCTGCAAGTAGTTTGTATGTTCGCCCTGTGTTTGCGTGGGTTTCCTCCCACGCTCCAAAAACATACTGATAGGGAATCTAGATTGTGAGCCCCATTGGGGCTCTGTGACTCCCTGACAAGCCCCTTAGAGAAAGACTAGTGAAACTTTAAAATATTGTGGTCCCTATTTCCTAGATGTCCAATGACATGTAGATTTGCTATTCTGTCAGTTCTATTAGATGGTATTACGTCGAAAACTGCTGCTCCTCTGGTTGGATTCTGCACCAATTGTGATAGATAATTTTTCTTGGTTATTAGCAGAAACATTTTGCCTTTATAGGTTTCACAGGTCTCTGTTTCCCAGTTAATATTGGGTAGTTAAAGTCCCCCATAACAAGGACCTCATTAGAGGTTGTAGCCTCATCTATCTGCCTTAGTAGTAGACTTTCCATGATTTCTGTTATATTTGAGGGTTTGTAATAGACACATTGATATTTATCTACCAGTTGTGTGACTGACGCAATACGGGTACAGATAATCGTAATGACAATTTAGCAGGGGCAATAATCTACATTACTTCGCAATTGGAGTGTGTCAGCAAGACGATCTCCAAACAAAATAGCCACACATTACTAGATCCAGTGAATTTGCATATAAGATCTTTGCAAGGGTACTTGTGAAAAATAAAGCCAGTATTTTTTGTTTTTTTAAGTATAACGTGTTCAAGATGCGAAAGGGTGACGTTAAAAGACGTGGATGTGGTGGTGCCCGCCAAGGCCGTGTGACAGATCCGAAGGTGACTGTATCTCGTTCTAGTTTCCTGTCAAAATTTGGTCAGCGCACTACAACACTAATGAACCCAGACAAGTGTGAGGATGTTGTGGGTTGGATAGCAGACAAAGGCTCTAGTGTGTTAACAAGCGGCTCCTCAAAGTCTTCCACACTGTCCAGTCTCAGTAGCTAAGAGTAGAGATGAGCAATATATCAATATTCGGTTCGGCTCACAATCGACGAATTTGCAATATTCACCGATTTAATCATCGACTTAATCGTTGAATATAGCCGAACATACACAGCACAAAAGCCGGTGTTTAGAGGTGGGAAACACTGGTGTAGCGCTTCTGATTGGTGGTGAAAACATCCCCGCCGGACAGAGAGCTGCAGTTCCCACACTGTCAAAAGACAGCGTGAGACCTCAGCTGTGATCGGAGGTATAAAGTTTACCTCCAGTCACTGGTGTCAGCTGATTGGACTACAGCTCCCATCAGCAGACACCTGCTGCCGCAAATAACAGTGACAGCAGGAGCGGTGGATGGGAGTATTCATCAGCCGATCCAGTGCTGTAAATAAATAATTTAGAAAAAACCTGCATGAGTTCCACTTTGTTTTTGATAACTAGCCAGGCAAAACTCACAGCTGGGGGCTGGAACCCTTAACTATTAGCTTCAGCAAGGCTAGTTATCAAGAAAAGTGGGGTCCCCATGCCATATTTTTAATTATTTAAATAAATAATTAAAAAAAAACGGCATAAGGTGTTAGGGTTCGATTTCCCGCTGCTGCACAAGGGGAGTCTCGAACCCATCCCGCTGCGGTCTCCCATTCATCTCCGGCCGCAGTGGAGCCTGCTCAGCAGAGACGTCGGTCCAAGCGTCTTGCCCACTCCACTACTGTGCAGTGACTTGCTGCTGCCTTTCCTGGATCTGCTATTATAGCCAGTGCTGGAGCAGACGTCTTTGGGACAAAGTCCTGCGTTTTCCCTTCTGAGCATGCCCAGAGTGAGATCTCTCATTGGAGATCAGGGGTCACATGTTCAGGTGCTGCAGCGTCTCCTATTGGTCCGCCAGGAAGGTCATGTAGCTACATGTGTTTGTAACAGTTTCTCATTGGTCCTTGTTCCTGGAAGGTCCTGTAGCTGTTGCTATAAAAGGGTAGCATGGCTGGGCCGCCATGCGCTAATATCAACCATTGTATGCTTTGCGCCAGTGTGGTCATGTGTATGTGTGGATAGGGACCCGGCTGAAATAAGCCACTAGAATACCGACTTAATCGGTGAGGAGTTTGGTATGGTAGCTGGTCAGGGTCGGTGTCCTAGATGCCCTAGATTACCGGCATAACCGGTGAGGAGTTTTGATTGCCGTATTCAGGGTCTGGCGTTCAGACGCCATAGATTGCGGGTGACTCCCGCGAGGACATTAGCACATGATCACGCTTTATGTACGCTTAGCACTTAACTGTATACCTGAGAGCCTTACAGGACACAGTGCTTTTTCTCAGCGGCCCTGTGACGTAACAGGGTTCGCTTTCAACGCTAGTCAGCGCCTTAGCGTGTTTTCTTTGCCACTCAGTTGTGTCTAGTGAGTGCGCACACATCGCCATATAGCGCTGCGGCTCTCCTTCTAGCGGCTCTGTGGAGTAACAGAGTTCGCACTCATTGCCACAGCGCATTACGGCGTTTATGTTGGCGACTCTGCGGGATACAGAGTTTGCTTCTCGCGCCATTTTTACTAGCAGCAGGCTCCGCTTGCACGGTGGACCCCGGGCTGCGAACGCACCTTTCTACTTGGTGTGTTCCGCAGACCCTTAACATAATATTAGCGCCAGGGTCTGGCTAGTAAAATGGCAGATGAACAGCGATTACAGCTGTACATCCAGCAGCTGGAGGGTAGGTTGGCGGCTCTTGAGCGCACAACCTCAGCTGTGGATGTTACCGCAGTCGCTGTTCAGGCTGCTAGTGTAGCTGCAGCCAGTTTGTCCTCTGCCACCTCTGTCCCTACATTGTCCCACCTCCCGCTTCCAGACAAGTTTGCTGGTGACAGCAAGCAATGTCGGGGATTCGTAAGTCAGTGCTCCATACACCTCGATCTTCTGGCTGCACGTTTCCCCACGGATCGGGCACAAGTGGGCTTTGTGATAGCTCTTCTGTCGGGCAGAGCGTTGGAGTGGGCAATGCCGCTGTGGGAGCGCGACGACCGTGTGGTGCAGAGCGCTTCTCGTTTTCTGGAGGCTCTGAAAAAGGTTTTTCTAGGACCTCAGGTCACCCACGATGCGGCGCTCAAACTGCTGGCAAGTACCCAGGGTTCGGCTTTGGTCAGCCATTTTGCTGTCCAATTTCGGACTCTGGCCTCGGAATTAGAGTGGCCAGTAAAGTCCTCATTCCCGTGTTCTGGAGAGGACTGGCGGGTCATGTGAAAGACGCCTTGGCTACCAGGGAGATTCCTGCCACACTGGAGAAGCTTATCGCTATTTCCACCCGCGTCGACCTCCGTTTCCACGAGCGGAGGCTGGAACATGTCCAGTGTAGGCAGAGGGTCCAGTTGGCTCCTACCTTCACCAACCCTCTGGAGTCGCCTGTTCAGGCGCCCGACCTTCAGGAGGTTGCTCCTGCAGGATCTAAATCTCGGGTCACTCGTCCATCCCCGATTTGTTATATTTGCCAGCAGCAGGGGACATTTTGCCAACCGATGTCCACAGCGGCTGAATAAGTGGTCGCGCCCAGTAACCGTAGGAACAGGGTCACTGGACGCCATGAGTTTTGCCCCTAAAGTGCTCCTCAAGGGGATAATTACCCACGGTTCTACCACCCTACCCGTCAAGCTGTGTGTGGATTCTGGGGCAGAGGGAAATTTTATGTCATCCTCCTTTGCTTCTCTCCACACCATGCCTTTGGTGTTGCTGGCTGAACCAGTATCGGTTCGGGTGTTGAACGGAGCAATTCTGCCCTCACAAATCACCCATCAGTCTGTCCCACTCACCTTGTCTATGTCTCCTTCCCATCAGGAGAATATATCATTTTTTATCCTCCCTGAGGGTATAGATGAGGTTTTGTTGGGATTACCCTGGCTCCGCCACCACTCTCCCCATATTGAGTGGGCTTCAGGGAGAATTCTGGGTTGGGGTAATTTATGTAAAGGCAGATGCATTAGGGATAGCGTGCAGGTCAACACCACTGAGATACCCATAGACCTCTCTCCTCTTTCCAAGGTCTATTGGTCTTATGCCGACGTTTTCTCAAAGAAGGCTGCGGAGACTCTTCCGCCTCATCGCCCCTATGACTGTCCTATCGACCTCTTGCCTGGAGCTGAGCCTCCTAGAGGAAGGGTCTATCCCCTCTCTCTTCCTGAGACAGAGGCCATGTCCCAATATATTCAGGAGAACTTGGCAAGGGGATTCATTAGGAAGTCGGTGTCACCAGCAGGATCGGGGTTCTTCTTTGTGCAGAAGAAGAATGGAGAACTACGTCCGTGCATTGATTATAGGGGTCTCAATGCTATCACCGTGAAAAATAAGTATCCTTTGCCACTAATCTCTGAGCTTTTTGACAGGCTTCGGGGAGCAAGGGTATTTACTAAGCTAGACCTGCGGGGTGCGTATAACCTGATTCGCATCCGTGAGGGGGACGAGTGGAAGACGGCATTTAACACCAGGGATGGGCATTATGAATATCTGGTAATGCCCTTTGGGCTCTGTAATGCTCCAGCTGTCTTCCAAGACTTTGTGAACGACATCTTCCGGGATATGTTGACCACCTCGGTGGTAGTCTATCTGGATGACATTCTCATCTTTTCTCCAGATATGGCCTCCCACAGGAGAGATGTCTGCAAGGTCTTCGACCTCTTGCGAGCAAATTCCCTATATGCGAAGTTGGAGAAGTGCATGTTTAAGCAGGAGTCTCTACCTTTTCTGGGCTATATCATCTCCACCCAGGGATTGGCTATGGATCCTACAAAACTACAGGCTGTGATGGATTGGCAAGAACCCCACTCCCTTAAGGCGGTGCAGCGCTTTATGGGGTTCATTAACTACTATCGCCAATTCATTCCCCACTTCTCCACTTTGGTAGCTCCCTTGGTAGCCCTCACCAAGAAGGGAGCTAATCCCAAGTTGTGGTCAGAGGAGGTCACCAAGGCGTTCTCCTCCATCAAGTCGCATTTCGCCAGTGCTCCCATCTTACATCGCCCCGATGTCAATAAACCGTTTATCTTAGAGGTGGATGCCTCTTCTGTTGGTGCTGGAGCAGTCCTTTTTCAAAAGGATGCCCAGGGTCGGAAGCATCCCTGCTTCTTCTTTTCCAAAACCTTTACACCAGCAGAGAGGAATTATTCCATCGGGGACAGGGAGTTACTGGCTATGAAGTTGGCCTTCTCCGAGTGGCGACATCTTCTGGAGGGGGCTCGCTTCCCCTTCCAAGTGTTCACAGACCACAAGAACTTGGTGTATTTGCAGACAGCCCAGCGGCTGAATTCCCGTCAGGCCAGATGGTCCTTGTTTTTCTCTCGGTTCCATTTCACCCTCCATTTCCTCTCCGGTGAGAAGAACATTCGCGCAGATGCTCTATCCCGTTCCGTGGTGTCCTCTCAGGAGGTGGAGGAGGAGCCTTGGCTGATTGTCCCCACAGAAAGCCTAAGAACGGTGGCTCCGGTTTTGCTTGAGTCTGTGCCTCCAGGCAAGACTTTTGTGCCCACCAATTTGCGACCGGAAGTACTCTCTTGGGCACATTCGTCCAGGGTGGGTGGACATTTTGGGACCAAAAGGACTTCTGAGTTGCTGGCGAGGACATACTGGTGGCCGCAGATGGCCCGTGACGTCAGGGAATACGTTCAGGCGTGCGTCTCCTGCGCCAAGAATAAGTCCCTCGACAACGGCCAGCTGGGTTACTTTTTCCTTTACCGATGGCAGACAGGCCTTGGGAGATGGTCGGGATGGATTTTGTGGTGGGCTTACCCAAGTCTCGGGGCTGCACCATCATCTGGGTGATAACCGACCACTTCTCCAAAATGGTGCACTTAGTGCCGTTACCACGGTTACCGTCTGCACGGGCCTTGGCAGCATTATTAATTAGGCATATTTTCCGCCTACACGGTATGCCAGACAAAATTGTCAGTGATCGAGGTCCCCAGTTTGCGTCTCGGTTCTGGAGAGAGCTGTGTCGTCTACTCAGCATTGAGTTGAATCTCTCCTCTGCATACCATCCCGAGACGAATGGGTTGGTAGAGAGGGCCAACCAGACCTTGGTCACATACTTGCGACATTTTGTCTCTGCCAGGCAGGATGACTGGGCATCCTTGCTACCGTGGGTTGAGTTTGCTCTAAATAATGCTGTGGCTGACTCCACCTGACACACCCCATTCCTCCTGAACTACGGTCAGCATCCGCGGGTACCAGTGCCTATGCCCGTGTCTTCCGCCGATTCCAGGGTGGCAGACTGGGCTGTGGAGGCACAGGACATTTGGGACCGCACTCAGGATGCCATTCAGGCCTCCAAAGAGAGGATGAGGTCTTCGGACGATGCCCATCGGCGCCCCGCTCCTACATTTGCTCCGGGTGACCTAGTGTGGCTTTCTGCCCGAAACATCAGGCTACGGGTAGAGTCCACCAAGTTTGGCACCTCGCTTTTTGGGCCCCTTTAAAGTTCTTGAGCAGGTGAACCCGGTGGTTTACCGTCTAGCCCTTCCGCCTCGCCTTGGTATCACTGACACTTTTCACGTGTCCCTCTTGAAACCCGTGGCCATTTCCCGGTTTTCCGAGTCATCTGCCGGGACGTCGGGTTCATCTACCGACGATCATGAGGTGAACGCCATTGTTGGGTGCAAGGTGGTACGAGGCAAAAAACTTTTTTTGGTGGATAGGAGGGGTTATGGGCCTGAGGATAGATCCTGGGAGCCTGCTGAGCATGTTCACGCTCCGCAGCTCATCGCTGCCTTTGAGCGCAGCGAGGCCCAAAGAAGGGGGGTAATGTTAGGGCTTGCTGCACAAGGGGAGTCTCGAACCCATCCCGCTGCGGTCTCCCATTCATCTCCGGCCGCAGTGGAGCCTGCTCAGCAGAGACGTCGGTCCAAGCATCTTGCCCACTCCACTACTGTGCAGTTACTTGCTGCTGCCTTTCCTGGATCTGCTATTATAGCCAGTGCTGGAGCAGACGTCTTTGGGACAAAGTCCTGCGTTTTCCCTTCTGAGCATGCCCAGAGTGAGATCTCTCATTGGAGATCAGGGGTCACATGTTCAGGTGCTGCAGCCGCTCCTATTGGTCCACCAGGAAGGTCATGTAGCTACATGTGTTTGTAACAGTTTCTCATTGGTCCTTGTTCCTGGAAGGTCCTGTAGCTGTTGCTATAAAAGGGTAGCATGGCTGGGCCGCCATGCGCTATTATCAACCATTGTATGCTATGCGCCAGTGTGGTCATGTGTATGTGTGGATAGGGACCCGGCTGAAATAAGCCACTAGAATACCGACTTAATCGGTGAGGAGTTTGGTATGGTAGCTGGTCAGGGTCGGTGTCCTAGATGCCCTAGATTACCGGCATAACCGGTGAGGAGTTTTGATTGCCGTATTCAGGGTCTGGCGTTCAGACGCCATAGATTGCGGGTGACTCCCGCGAGGACATTAGCACATGATCACGCTTTATGTACGCTTAGCACTTAACTGTGTACCTGAGAGCCTTACAGGACACAGTGCTTTTTCTCAGCGGCCCTGTGACGTAACAGGGTTCGCTTTCAACGCTAGTCAGCGCCCTAGCGTGTTTTCTTTGCCACTCAGTTGTGTCTAGTGAGTGCGCACACATCGCCATATAGCGCTGCGGCTCTCCTTCTAGCGGCTCTGTGGAGTAACAGAGTTCGCACTCATTGCCACAGCGCATTACGGCGTTTATGTTGGCGACTCTGCGGGATACAGAGTTTGCTTTTCGCGCCATTTTTACTAGCAGCAGGCTCCGCTTGCACGGTGGACCCGGGCTGCGAACGCACCTTTCTACATTATATATTTGGTGTGTTCCGCAGACCCTTAACATAAGATCCCCCCGCTTTTGATAACCAGCCTTGCTAAAGCAGACAGCAGGTACTGGTTTTCTCAGGCTGGTAAGATGCCATGGATATTGGCCCCCAGCCTAAAAACAGCCACCCACAGCCACTCAAGAAAGGCACATCTATTAGATGCACCAATTCTGGTGCTTTGCCCAGCTCTTCTCACTTGCCCTTTAGTGGTGGCAAGTGGGGTTCATATTTGTTGGGTTGATATCACCTTTTTATTGTCCAGTGATGTCAAGCCCACGGATTACTAATGGAGAGGTGCCTATAAGATACCTATCCATTACTAATCCTATAGTTATATGGTAAATAAAAACACACCCAGAATAAAGTATTTTATTAGAAATAAAACAAAACACAGTTTTCCATTTTATTTAAAAATAACAAACACAGTTATACTCAACAATCGCCTAATTCCACCAAAGCCCTTGTTCTCCTGTAATAAAACTAAAATGGAAAAAAACAATATCTATGTCTGGGGATAAACAGTTTTCAACCTGGATGGTACCAAGATGCGACTGTCCAGGCTGAGAAACACTGGTGACTGAGCTGCTGTGAGCGCAGCATCAGTGACTATCGGTGATGTTATTGAGGTTACCTTGGGTCAATGGTGTCAGCTGATGGGACTACAGCTCCCATAAGCTGACGCTAATAACAATGAGAGCGGGAGCGGATGATGGGAGTATTCATCAGCAGCTCCTGCGCTGTAAATAAATAATTAAAAAAAAACTGTGTGAGTTCCCCTGTATTTTTGATAAATAGCCAGGCAAAACTCACAGCTAGGGGCTGCAATCTTCAACTGTCAGCTTCAGCAAGGCTGATTATCAAGAATAGAGAGGTCCCCAAGACTTATTCTCAAATTATTTAAATAAATAATTTAAAAAATGGCATAAGGTCCCCCATTTTTGATAACCAACCTTGCTAAAGCAGACAGCTGAGGGCTGGTTTTCTCAGGAATGTAAGGGACCATGGATATTGGCCCCCCCCAGCCTAAAAGTAGCATCCCGCAGCCGCCCAGAAAAGGTGCATCCTCAATTACGTCACCGCCGGTCACTGACGAGTTCAGTCTCCAGGGGTTCTCAGTCTGGACGGTCGCATCTTGGCACCATCCAGGTTGAAAACTATTAATCCCCCAGACATGGATTATAGCGTGGGACAGAACAACCATCATGTAAAGGATACTGTTGTTTTTTTAAATAATTAAAAATATGGCGTGGGGATCCCTCTATTCTTAATAACCAGCCTTGTTGAAGCTAACAGCTGAGGGTTGCAGGCCCCAGTTGTGAGTTTTGCCTGGCTGGTTATCAAAATTACAGGGGAACTCACGCAAGTTTTTTTTTAGTTATTTATAGCTCAGGCGGTGACTGATGAATACTCCCATCAGCCGCTCCTGCTGTCATTGTTATTAGCGGCTGCAGGTGTAAGCTGATGGGAATAATGCTTTCATTGTTATCACTCGAATACAACTCTCGACATTCTCCCCTGCCTTGCTGATCACCAGTAGAGCAGGGGAGAATGATGAGAGTTGTCTGGCGCTGGGGAAAAGCACTAACTGCAGGACTTCTTCCCTGTCGCCCGCCATGTATTACTGATGTGGCACATGGGTGACACACTGTTGCCACACGTGTGTCACAAGTGTAACACACACGGACACTGATATCTCTGTACCGTGTGCCGTGGGAACATTTCTAACTGTGCTTGCGCTAATGTCAGAAAGGTGAAGTGAGTTCATTTGCTGTGAACTCACAGGACCTTTCTGAAGGCACCAGGAGTGTGAGAACTTTCTCATGCTCGCTGTGTCGTCAGACAGGTCCTACGCTGCTCAGTGTCTCTGCTGGATGACAGGCTGTACATTTGCATTATGTAAGCATGTAGCCTGCCATCTGGATGTAGCAGAGCTAGACCCGTCGTGGGACAAATGGATTAGCAGCATCTCTGCGGAAAGGTGAGGAATACTTTTGTTTTTTATTTTTAACTCTTTTGCAGATGACAAGGGCATCGGTGGAAAGGGTGATGCCGTAAGTATGGTTTAATTAAGACTATTAAAGAAGGGTTGGCGGATTGCACTAAAGAAAATAAATAATAAAGTGCGATCGCAACCCGGGGTCCACTGTGCAGAGATGAAACCTGTTGCTAATGTGAACAATGACGGAACTAAACAGCGAGTGTTCACTTTAATACGACTGCGTTAACTACACGCAGTATGAACAGAACGCACAGTATTCAGCTCTGTTAGCTTCACAGAGAGGTAGAGCTAAAGGGTTGAGCTCGCTCTGTACCTGACCCGTGCCAATCGCACACATGGCTGAAACAGATGCTGAGTCAAGAGAAAAACCTAAATCTGACGCCAGCTACAAAACCCTGCTGACTTCACAGGGGAGCACAGCTGTTTGGTTGGATCTTGCTCTGTAACTCCACTGTACTAACTGCACACATGTAGGAAACAGATGCTAAGCCAAGCGGGGAGAAAAAACCCTAACTGGCTACAAACTCAGGAGATAACTTACACACACACATGTGCATACAGAGTGGTAGCATATCAACTCACACCAACCATCAATGATACTAGCACATCTGCGTGCACCGTTGAGAGCCTTTTTAGCCCAAAGCTCCACCCCAAACACTCACGCTGACTTTGCCCGCTGGCAAATCCAGAGCTGCCACATCACCAGAGCAGCTGATATCTAACCACTAATAGAAAGATGCCACATAATGGACATGCTCACTACGATTACCCTGGACTTAGACTCCAGGACCTAAGGCTTCCCCTGTATAACACTGGTTACCATAGACTTGGCTGTAGAGCCAGCAGTAACCAAAGGTATACCACAAGCCTGAGCAAGATACTGGGACCGACGTCCACGCCGAGCAACAGTCTCAGTGGCCGTTTCAGAATGGGAGACCACAGGGCCAGACAATGCCTGGGATCTATTCCGTCCAGCGGGAAAATCCCGGTGCCTAACATTACCCCCCTGCCTATGCTTGAAAGTTGCCACAAGCTAGGTAGCATGTATGCATCTTTGCTCTTCGGCCGAAGCTCTCCTTTGCTCCAACCACACAGAGGTCCTTTTAATACTAGAGAGATCTCCCCAATTACAGATATGTGCCTCAGAGTGACCTTCCGGCTGAATATCAGATGGTACAAGGATCCCACCCGAGGACACCTGGGTCTTAAGACACAGGCTCTCACAGAAACTACCCCATCTCCGTATGCTTCCTTTTTCCTAATCAATCTGGGGAAATGGAAGTGCAGCCAAGGCAACCCAAGAAGTACCTCATCTATACCTTTAGGGATGATAAGAGAGACTATCTCCTGGTGTTTTGGAGACACAGTGAGAGTAAGAGGTATAGTTTGATGGGAAATCAGGGTTGGTAAAGCGACCCATTAGCCACCCAAATGGACATTGGCTTAGGAAGCATCACAATTGGAATTTCCGTTGGGAAAAGGTAGCAGACATGAAATTGCCCTCTGCCCCGTAGTCCACGCAGGCCTCAACATTGAGCGTAGTCGACCCAAAACGTCAAAGAAACTCCTAAGGCCAATTTGGAGGACACATCAACTGGAACCAGTGAGCCTCTCCCTAAAGCCACTGGACGCTGTGACTCCCTCCGATGCTTGGGACATTTATTAGCAGTCAAAACAGGTTGG
>JARQOD010000001.1:106935345-107033380 GCA_033576555.1 Oophaga sylvatica
CTGCCCTGGTAGACGAGTATGCCAACAACAGGGCGCCTGAGCCGAAGAAGCCTGCCAGCAGCACCTGGAGAGCGGGTAAGCCTAATCCTGCCCCAGCCCCATATCCAGCCCCAGAGTGCAAAGGGTGTACACCCCCTGCTGCCCTCTCCAGGCCAGGAACAGAACCCAGGCGTTGTCATCATTGCAACCAGCCAGAACACTTTAAGGCTGCGTGTCCCCAGCGCCATAAGGCCCCATCCTTGTCCAGAAACCATCCACTGTTTTGTGTGTGGGAGGGGTGGTGGGAGGTCCCTGGAGAATTACCAACCCGTCACCATCGGCCGCTCAGCGGTCATGGTACTGCGGGACACAAGCGCTGAACGAACCCTGGTATGTCCTGAGGTGGTGTCCCCTCAAAACTTGGTGCCTGGGAAAACCCTTTCTGTCTCCGGAATGGGAGGCGTTGAACCTGCGCTGCCCGTCGCCAAGGTGTATTTTGACTGGGGCGCTGGGAGGGGGATGCGGGAGGTGGGAGTAACTCCAAATATTCCTGCCAATGCGTTGATTGGGACCAATTTGGGGCGGCTAGTGTCCCAGTATGTGGCCACTGAACCCCCCAAGTTCGGCTCCCCAAGAATGTCATGACTCTACTGTGAATGCTAATGTTAATGTATTGAATGTGCCTCCAACAGTGGAGGAGGGAGTGAAGCCTGATGGTAAGCCATGCACTGACACTACACACACAGGGCTCACAGTGAGGACAGGTGAGGAGGCTGCAGGGGAGAGCTCAGAGGTGGAGGGAGGGGGTGCTATGGGCAGTGTAGGGCCCCTAAGGGATTCCAGCCTGCTGAGTCTAGGGCCTCTGCAGAAAGAGGAACAGGCCATGGGGGAGGGGGCGTCCAGGGAGAGGAGCCACTAGGTAATACCCCAGGGCAGGAGAGCCCCACATCCGTGATGTCAGGAGGCCATGGAAGTCTGCCTGACCCGGCGACTTGGTCAGGGGCCGAGGGGAAGCCGGCGCTACCAGTGGTCTCAGCGGTCGTGGCCACTGTTACCAGGAGGATACACCTTCTCATTTAAAGATTTCTCTGCATTTTCATGACTATGAAAATTGTACATTCACACTGAAGACATCAAAACTATGAATTAACACATGTGGAATTATATGCTTAACAAAAAAGTGTGTAACAACTGAAATTATGTCTTATATTCTAGTTCTTCAAAGTAGGCACCTTTTGCTTTGATGACTGCTTTGCACCCTCTTGGCATTCTCTTGATGATTTTCAAGAGGTAGTCACCGGAAATGGTTTTCATTTCACAAGTGTGCCCTGTCAGGTTTAATAAGTGGGATTTCTGGCCTTATAAATGGGGTTGGAACAAAAGTTGTGTTGTGCAGAAGTCTGATAGATACACAGCTGATAGTCCTACTGAATAGACTCTTAGAATTTGTATTATGGCAAGAAAAAAGCAGCTAAGTAAATAAAAACGAGTGGCCATCATTACTTTAAGAAATGAAGGTCAGTCAGTCTGAAAAATTGGGAAAACTTTGAAAGTGTCCCCAAGTGCAGTTGCAAAAACCACAAAGCGCTACAAAGAAACTGGCTCACATGAGGACCGCCCCAGGAAAGGAAGACCAAGAGTCACCTCTGCTTCTGAGGATAAGTTTATCCAAGTCACCAACCTCAGAAATCACAGGTTTACAGTAACTCAGCTTAGAGACCAGGTCAATGCCACACAGAGTTCTAGCAGGAGACACATCTCTACAACAACTGTTAAGAGGAGACTTTGTGCAGCAGGCCTTCATGGTAAAATAGCTGCTAGGAAACCACTGCTAAGAACATGTTTGGGCTAAATTACACAAAGAATGGAGAATGGACATTAGACCAGTGGAAATCTGTGCTTTGGTCTAATGAGTCCAAATTTGAGATCTTTCGTTCCAACCACTGTGTCTTTGGGCAACACAGAAAAGGTGAATGGGTTGGCTCTACATGCCTGGTTCGCACTGTGAAGCATGGAGGAGGAGGTGTGATGGTATGGGGGTGCTTTGCTGGTGACACTATTGGGGATTTATTCAAAATTGAAGGCATACTGAACCATGTATCTTGCAGCGGCATGCTATTCCATCTGGTTTGCGTTTAGTTGGACCATCATTTATTTTTCAAAATTGAAGGCATACTGAACCATGCATCTTGCAGCGGCATGCTATTCCATCTGGTTTGCGTTTAGTTGGACCATCATTTATTTTTCAACAGGACAATGACCTCAAACACACCTCCAGGCTGTGTAAGTGCTATTTGACCAAAAAGGAGAGTTATGGGGTGCTACGCCAGATGACCTGGCCTCCACAGTCACCAGACCTGAACCCAATTAAGATTGTTTGGGGTGAGCTGGACCGCGGAGTGAAGGCAAAGAGGCCAACAAGTGCTAAGCATCTCTGGGAACTCTTTAAAGATAGCTGGATGACCATTTCCGGTGTCTACCTCTTGAAGCTCATCAAGAGAATGCCAAAAGTGTGCAAAGCAGTCATCAAAGCAAAAGGTGCCTACTTTGAAGAACCTAGAATATAAGACATATTTTCAGTTATTACACACTTTTTTGTTAAGTATATAATTCCACATGTGTTAATTCATAGTTTTGATGCCTTCAGTGTGAATGTACAATTTTCATAGTCATGAAAATACAGAAACATTTTTAAATGAGAAGGTGTGTCCAAACTTTTGGTCTGTACTGTATATATTTTATTTTGCATTATATACATGTAATTATGAAGGAAATAATGTTTCTAAGCATCACTCCCTTTAAAAATTTTTTGGATTGGTTTGGTAGGTCATTTTAAAAATCCATTAAACAGGCACAATAGTCTGACATCGTTATTCCCAGATACAATATTTGACTCAGAAAGGTATGCAGGCATCTTCTCCATTCTGTTCCCGTTTAGTTTTAGCTCTTTCTAATCAATTTCAGCTTTTTTCAAATGCCACCAGATCTGTTTGTTGGGTCAGGCTGAAAAATATTCAGCTTTCCTATGGACTTGCATTGGATTCGTTGTTCGGTACAAATACAAGGATATTAGAAATTATTTGTGCCTATTTTCCCGAATCCGAATATTTCACTATTCATCACTAGTAGATACTTATTTGTCATGCAACACCATCATTGAGATATCTGATTGGCTCCTAGTGAATTTTACATCAGGGCAACAAACCCAAACATAAAGAAAATGGCATTAATTATTTTCTTCAGCGTGATAAAGGAGACGTGAAAGTGAAGTTAGGACCCCACAGAAACTCATCTCAACATCATCAAGTCTCTGGGGGATTACATGAAGAAACAAAAAGATTTGTGCAAACCAACATCCAGAGAAGATCTGTGGTTAGCTCACCAAGATGTTTAGAACAACAACCTACTGAGCTCCTAAAAAAACTTTCCATAAATGTATCCAGGACCTATTGATGTTTTGATTCTATAAAACGTGATAACACTAAATATTGATTTGATTCTGATTTCTCTTTTGTTCTCACTTTGAATTTAGTCATTTGTTAGACATAACCTATTAACACTTTTGAATGCATTCCTATTTTGCAGAATTTTTTCCACATGTGCAAAAATCTTTTGCACACTGTGCTATACTGTACATATGTGTGTGCCTATGCTTAATTTAGACATAAGTATACCATATTTTGCAGAATATAAGATGCACCAGATCATAAGACACACCCGATTTTTTTATTAACATAATGGTGGTGCCTCCTGTGGCCGTTTTTCTGAAGCCCTCCTCAAGGAAAGCAATGAGAAAGTGTGGGGACTCCGCTCAACACTGACATTTTCTGACAGCCCAGGACCCATAGCCTCATACTCCCTGGAAACCCTCTTTTCGCAGCCTGGGGCCCGCAGCATCACCTACTCCTGCCGCCAGCTTCATACAGCAGTGACCCTGTCTACTGTGACTCTGCTCCACCCCAGCCGCCCCTCTGTATGGTATTTTACATTCAGTTTATAAGGGGTATCCCAATTTCCTTACAAATTTGGGGGAGAAATTGCATGTTATATTTCAAAAAATATGGTAGCATTTTGCATAAGATACTGTAGCCTTTCCGGGGGGTTTAGCTCTAGGATCGCTGTCTGGGTAGACAGAATGGCACGGAAACAGTTCATTCAGACAGCAGTTTGGTGAAAACTGGCCGCAACCAGTTTTATTAAAGTCCACAGCACACAGATAAAACAAATCATAAACAGAAAACCTGGGCTTGTCTAGCCACTAAATTACACTTAGATAGATGGCCCTCTCTATCCGGGACCCAGACTCTACCAGTCTGTGCCCAAAACAACACATATCACATATGTTACCAGTATGGAGTTTCACAGACACTCCTCTTTATGTCCGAAGGCAACTCCAATGTCCAGACTTGAGAGAGGTCACCTCCTATTCAGTCGCTATTCGCACGGATTCTCACTGCGACTACTCCTGTGTCCGGGGTACTTCCTGCACCCAGACTGAGATAGCTCACACTCTTCTAGAGACTGCTTCCTTGTGCCAGGACACCTCCCTGTGTCCGGGCTAAAGACAGTCCACACTCTTGGAGACACCTTCTGTGTCTGGACCCTTGTCCAGACTGAATGAGCTCTCTGACTGTGCTCACAAGCACCTACTTCTGGCTTCCTAATCAACACCTGAGTGGATTCAGGTCTGAGCTGCAAGCGTGTACTGAATGGCAGGTGTAGTGACCTTTCTTTACCACCAGGTTTACAAAGCCACACATTTCGCTCATACCAGTCAGCAAGGTACTTAGGTGAAATATACACCTCATTCACCACATATTCCTTCACTGTCTCACATATCCCCTCCCTCTTCTCCAGACCGGAGGGCTGGTCATCCAGACCGGAGGGCTGGTCAACAATCCAACAGAGACAGTGAACTCTGGACCAGTCATGGCCCTCATCAACTTCATCCTCACCACTGTCATAGCCAACATCAGCTTTCTCTTCATCTGAAGCATCCGCACTACCCTGTACCCTCCCAGGCCTATACTCTCTGCGGGCCTCGGGTATCCTGCACTGTTTCATCTTGACTTTAGTGCCAGCCTCAGTCTCGGTATAGTGGCTCACCAGATAAGTACGACCAGGCACGTCAGAACAGCTCTGCTGATTCTTCCTCAGAAACTTTCGTACCTCCTGTTTTTGGGGCACTGACCCTGTGTCACCAACTGTCACAGGAGGTATAGGGGTTTTCTCTAATTCCCCCTGAACTTTCTTTAGCACATCTACTTTCTTAAATATCAGTTGATTCATAAATTCTACCTCACAGAACCCAAGCGCCTCTGTTATGGTCTCTGACCATTCCGAGCCACACTGTTCAAACGATTGGCACTGTAGAGGGAGCTGATCGTTTTTCTTGGTCGGTACACATAATTTATCCTCTTCTGGTACAGGCTCACTTTGCATAAGACTCAGAGCTCTTACTTCTTTCTCCAGGAGATCCTCATGGCTACGCATCTTCTCCTGTAGTTGTTGGACGTCCTTTACGTCTTCGGCCCTTTCTTCAGGCTCTTCTGGTAGGACATGCTCAGAAGCCCTACCATCAGTCTTCTTTTCCACCACGTTCTGCATCCCATCTGAGCTCCCGTGTATCTGCAGCGGCAACGGAGCGACACATCGCCCCTCCCACTCACTGGGACGTGGTTCAAGTGTAGACTCCATGAAAATGCGCCTGAGCTCACCAAGGCCAACCCGAGGTCTCAAAATCTCATCTTGGGATTTATCCAGATCCTTTGGGTCGCTCGAGAACTCCGATGGCGCACCGGGCGCCGAACTTCCGGACCGAGCTTCGCGAGTCGCAGCCACGGATCCGGACAGTACACCGTCCACGCCGCTGTCTCCAACAGAAACATATTCCGGGGCAGAGTCATTCCCCACATCTTCAGTCTTGTTCCTCACAGCTTCACTTGAGACATCAGCCTCTGGTGAGGCACCTGGCCTGGTGTCCACCACTTCCATGGCTTTCTCCACCTCTGCAGCATCACCTTCCGAGTCCTTGGCCTGATGCAGATCCACACCATACATTGATAACTTCTCATTTTCAACAGCATCCACTTGTGCTGTGTTCAGTTTCAGAGTCCTGTCTTTCACCTTAGTCTTCGCCAGGGAACCGGCCAACGGTACAACATCTTCAGATGCCATCCTCCGTCCGACTGCAAGGTCAGCCTCAGCCTTCCTCTCAGGACTCTCAATCTCCTCTGCTACCATGCCTTCCTCACTTGCACTGGTTGCTTTATTGTCATCAGATAATTCACTATCACTATCTGACCCCTTTTTCTCAGCCACATCTGGCTCACTGTCAGGGCTATACACTTCATTTTCATTCACATCCTGCTCACTGTCAGGGTTATACAATTCATTTTCATTCATATCCTGCTCACTGTCAGGGTTATACAATTCATTTTCATTCACATCCTGCTCACTGTCAGGGTTATACAATTCATTTTCATTCACATCTTGATCTGGAACCTTAGTTAACATGTCATCCACAACATTAACTTCACCATCTGGTCCCTCAAGTATGTGACTATGTGACAACCCCAGCACTATACTTCTATATAGTTCAGGCACTAGGAGCTGACTCACAACCTCTCCCTGGACTTCAGTGTTTATGGCAACATGAGAGAACCTCTCCTCAGAGTCAGGCTCCTGGGAAACCTCATTTAGAACAATCATATTTTCCTGTGCTGTTTTAAGAGAGGGGTCTCGCCACTGCTCACTCTCAAAACCGTCACAGGACACAGGCAAGTCAGGGACACTCGGTTCCCGAGAACCACCATCCTCGTCTCCCAACATCACCTGCAAAGAAATGTCATCTTTATCACGGTCATCATCAGTATCATCACTATTATGATTAGCATTATCATCATTATCAATATCAGCATCCTCATCATGGTCATCATCATCATCATGATCATCATTATCATTATCAATATTATCATGGTCATCATCATTATCACATAAGTTTAACGGCCCACTAGCATTGTGTTCCGCCCCTCGGGACTGCGCACCCTCAGTAGGAGCTTCATCACACTGTCCATCAGAAACATTTTTCCCCCAGAGATCCTTAGACCGGGGAAAGTCATTACCCCATATAACGGGGTGCACCAGGGTCTTCACTACCCCCACTTCATATGAAACCTCCCAGAGTTTGGGGACCAAGTCCACGGCAGTCTCTGGGTAGACTTTGGTGTCTTCATGGATGTACACCACACTCAGGTGCTTATCAGGGATGAAGTCCCTATCACTCAGGCTGTCACATACGGAAGTCACTGGACTCTCTGAGTCCAAGAGGGCCTGTGCTGGGCAGTCACTTACAACCACCGGGGACCCCTGTGGTCCAGTCTCTTCGGCTGAGGTGGACACACACACAGGCTCTGCGCAGGGAGAGAGGGATCTGCCAACATCACAACACATAGGCTCCCCCTCTATTGGACAGTTGGCTGCAATTTCATGCCAGCTCCAACACTGTCCATCACACTCTCCCACCCACATGTCCCCTCGGGCCTGAACCCGCTTATCAGCATACCCCATGTCCCCAACAGCTGGAACGCTCTTACCGCGAGAGTTCAGCGTCCGGGAACTCCGAAGTGACGACCTCTCAGACGGCTGTACCTCAGGAGGACGTGCTTGGGTGTAGCGGTCCACTATCACCTTTTCAACTCCATAATCAGGCCTGCTGACTGCAGACTCCCAACTGTATCTCCAGTCATGGACTCTCCTGGCACGGGCTGCAACCGTAACACCCAGCCGGGTAAGAATCGCCGCTTTCAACTTGGCATAGTCTTCGCTGTCCTGCTTGCTCAGGTCAGCCCAGACTTTTTGCGGTTCCCCAATCAGATAGGGTACGACCGCCATGGCCCATTCAGATAGTGGCAGATTCTCCTTCTCTGCCAGTCTCTCAAACCTAGTAAGATATACCTCCACATCATCACGAGGTGTCATTTTTCTCAAGGACCGTCTTACCGCCTTCTTTATAGCGGACAACGCAGGTGCCTTCACAACATTACTCTGGGACGAGGTGCTGAGAGCTGCAATCTGCTCCAACACCCGGTTATTCTCCTGCTGCTGCTGCAGGAATTGCTGCTGGTGCTGCAGGCGCTGCTGCTCCATGCTCTGCTGCATGCTTCGCTGGGCCTGCACCAGGTACTCAATGAGCTCCTCCATACTGCCGGACTCATCTGTCTCAATCACAGCAGTCTTATGTTGCACATTAACTTGTGCCATTTGTTCAAACAGCGCCTCCATGCTGTCATCCATGCTGTCAGACTTCTCTGTCTTCACAACTGTAGTCTTCACTCAAGACATACACACTACACAGCTTTTTTTTTTTTTTTCCACAGAAAAATTCAGCCTTGCTGTGCAAACACTTTTTTTTTTTCCCTTTGCAAAGTCTATTAGGGCTACTGTCTCTTTAAGACTGCTCCACAAACTTTTCTTTTACTGCTGCACATTCCACAGTCATTTCACAACAAGTTCAGCTTTGCTGTGCATACATTTTCTTCTGCAGACCCTATCAGGGCCACTGTCTCTCCAAGACTGCTCCAAACAGACGTTTCTGCTGACACACACTTTTTTTTTTTTTTTTTTTTTCTGTTGCTATTTCAATAGACTTCACCTTTAATGCTGTCTCTCGCCACTGTGCTGCATGCACACTCCAGCACTAACTGTACCAGGCCCTGCGCTGCCCCAGCATTCTCCGCCAATTGCAAGCTTTCCGGGGGGTTTAGCTCTAGGATCGCTGTCTGGGTAGACAGAATGGCACGGAAACAGTTCATTCAGACAGCAGTTTGGTGAAAACTGGCCGCAACCAGTTTTATTAAAGTCCACAGCACACAGATAAAACAAATCATAAACAGAAAACCTGGGCTTGTCTAGCCACTAAATTACACTTAGATAGATGGCCCTCTCTATCCGGGACCCAGACTCTACCAGTCTGTGCCCAAAACAACACATATCACATATGTTACCAGTATGGAGTTTCACAGACACTCCTCTTTATGTCCGAAGGCAACTCCAATGTCCAGACTTGAGAGAGGTCACCTCCTATTCAGTCGCTATTCGCACGGATTCTCACTGCGACTACTCCTGTGTCCGGGGTACTTCCTGCACCCAGACTGAGATAGCTCACACTCTTCTAGAGACTGCTTCCTTGTGCCAGGACACCTCCCTGTGTCCGGGCTAAAGACAGTCCACACTCTTGGAGACACCTTCTGTGTCTGGACCCTTGTCCAGACTGAATGAGCTCTCTGACTGTGCTCACAAGCACCTACTTCTGGCTTCCTAATCAACACCTGAGTGGATTCAGGTCTGAGCTGCAAGCGTGTACTGAATGGCAGGTGTAGTGACCTTTCTTTACCACCAGGTTTACAAAGCCACACATTTCGCTCATACCAGTCAGCAAGGTACTTAGGTGAAATATACACCTCATTCACCACATATTCCTTCACTGTCTCACAATACATATTGTTAATATTAAACATGATGTATACAGTTATATATCATGTTCATACATTTTTTTGAATGTATATAACTTACCTTGCCGACAACCCAACATTTAAAGTTTCAGTCCTTTGCTCTGAGCATATAGAACGGTTGCTGTAAAAACACCCATGGCACTGACTGACAGACACCCTAGCGATCAGCTATGTGTCAGTGTAGAGTCATTGAAACAGCCACAGAGTGGTTACTGAAACCGTGTTAGCCTCACTCCTATTACTTATAGAGCTAGGCTGTTGGCAGGAATAAAGTTCCATTTCCTCCCAGCAGCGGGGCTCTCAGTGAGGCGGCTGCTTGGTGTCAGAACATGATTAACCTGTAGATTAAGCTCTACAATTCATATGACTTATCTTACACCTTTTTCTCTCGCTAAATTTTAAAGTTATCTGAGCAAGGGCTGCTATGGTGTATGTGTACACAGAATATTTTCTCTCCTATTATTATTATTATTATCGCAATGAATTTCACCCTTGCCAAAGTCTACAATGTAATATGTAAGTGCATCCGTTCCTTCAGCTTGAGATGAGAGTGTATAAGACCATGACTTACAATAGTTATTAGCTGCTGATAGGCTATATGAGTATTTGATATCTCATGAACAATGATGCAGATTTCATATGCTTCTTATGTACTGATCCATTTTGATCCTACAGCTACTGTGATTGCTAAAGAGAGTAGACAGAGGTGGGGCATGGGAGAGAAACAAAGGGCGTTTGCTATGAATTTTGACCCAAATGCTAGATGGCTGGATTGAAAAACATATACCTTGCTGGATGTTCAGACTAGTCACATGACCTGAAAAAATATATTTGAATCTCCTTTGTGACAAAATGTAAAGTGTCCACTGGGCATTCTGTGACTGTGAAAGCGCTTTGAGATGTATGATTACATTTTTCTCAACCCTTCCGTGACGGTGCTCTAGATGGATGTTTATTTAGCAAATGTATAGCTTATAAAACTGATTAAGAAATCTGGTGCTCTCCACTAGTTATTCATTATGATGCGGATTCTATCACAGGTCTTTGCTACTGACGAATAACATGCTGTGAACTACACACGTTGCAGATAGAGTAGATGTGAAATGCTAATGCCGTTGCATGCTGAAACAGATTTGTTAGCGGCTCCATTTGTCTAATAAACGGTGTGTGCACTTATGTATTGTCCAATACCTTTGTAATTCGTTTTGCAGTGCTAATGATGGTCATATTGTTGGCTACACATATTTTTTAATATCTGAAAAAATTAAAACTTTTTTAAACATAAAGAGTGATTATGTATCAATATTAGTGACAGCGATTAAGAAAGCGAAGCTTTACTCCAGTGAATATCTCCTTCAGAACATATTAAATGTGGTCTCTAAACCATCTGTGTGTATTTCCTGCACGACCTTTTAAATTCTCCTCTTTGTCTTCTTTGTTTCCTTGCCAAACCAAGATAAGCATATCATCTATAATAATGTATGAATTAAATATAAAAGAGCTGCCACTGCTGAGAATTGGCTGACATAAATATCCATAGCTGCACCTAAGCAGGGCTGTAAAACTCTTACACTTTGCAAAATATGGACTGAAATAGCAAAAGCAAAGTGACCTTTTAAAATAACATATTTTCTTATTAATATCTTTCCACGCTGACCAGGCTTTAGTGGGAAAAGATGCATAACTGAGATTGCCTGCATAATGTTGAACCATCTGCTCGTAATGTGCAAAGAAGGCATGTGTAATGCGTATTAAATGGTGTTACTTGACAACATACTCATTAATTGAAGCAATCACCTGATTTGGTACCTAATGGCCAGAAGTATAACTAAGGGCCATTACCGCTTTTGTGTAAGCTATTAAATGTGATTTCAATCAATTTCGAATTTACTGTTGCTATCACCTCTGTTTTTATGTGGAAAGTCTATAAAGGAGCTGTAGTTTGTAGTAACATTTCATTTAAAGGAGTCCTAAACTCATGATAAGGAAAAGAAAACTGATACCTAATAGTCATGCTATATAATTTGTCCATGTTCTTAAAATTATAGGAACTTTTCCCAATTTTCACTTATATACTGTAAAGTGAAAACCGATTGAAAAGAAACAATTAAGGTTCCTACTGAATGACTGCAATAAGAGATCTAAAAGCCAGAGCAATTAATGAATTGGTGCCATGCAAGCCCTGGACAAGTTTTAGTATTTGGAGTTTTTGAAGACCTTGATTACATTAAGCTCTTCAAAGCACATGACTTATCTTCTACTTTTTATGTCTCATGAGACTTTTAAGTGGCTGGAGATTGAGCTGCTATTGTGTAAGTAATGCCACACAGCAATCCCGCTAGCGTCTCGTTAGCGTTGATACTAATGCGCTACGGATGTTCTATATCGCTAAATGCTGCCGCATTTTAGCGATATAGTACGAGCTACGCCGTAGCGATCTTTAACGACTTGCTACAAAGTACGTAACGCTAAGAAGTGCCACACAGCGAACATATTACCAGGACGCAGATTAAAGGTCGGAGATCACACGAGATCACAGCAGGAGCTCGTCGCTGAAGCTCGCATGAACAATATGTAACGATCGCTAAGTGACTTTTAGCATCCGTTAGCGTATGTTAGTGTGAACCTTAAGTACCAGATTACTGCTGTTTTAGTGAAGAATTACTAACTGAAATATACGTGGTGAAATATATAACATGATCTTTATATATATATATATATATATATATATATATATATATTCTAAAGGTGCTATTAACATGAAATTCTCACCAGATGTCAGTAACAACCCATCCAATCTACGCAGGCAAAGAAATCAAAATGTAGATGTCCATAAATTTAGTTATGTGTAATAATGAGAAATGATACAGGGGAAAAGTATTGAACACGCTTACTAAATTATTTAATACTTTGTAGAAAAGCCTTTATTGGTGATGACAGCTTCAAAACGCCTTCAAAAAACTAGTTGCATGCATTGCAGAAGAGTGATTTTGGCCAATTCTTCCACACAAACACTCTTCAAATCCTGAAGGCTCCGGTGGGTTTCTTCTATGAAATCTGATCCTTCCTTACATTTTCTGTTGGATTCTAGGTAAGGTGATTGGCTGGGCAATTCTAGCAGCTTTATTTTCTTTCCCTGAAACCAAATGAGAGTTTCCTTGGCTGCGCATTTGGGATCATTGTCTTGATGAAATGTGCACCCATGGTTCATCTTCGTAATCCTGGTAGATGGCAGCATATTTTTATCAAGAATGTCTCAGTACATTTGTCCATTTATCCTTCCTTCAATTATCTGAAGGTTGCCTATGCTGTATGCTGAAAAACAGTCCACACCATGATGCTCCCTCCTCCAAACTTCACTGTTGGTATGGTGTTTTTGGTTGATATGCAGTGTCTTTTGACCCCCAAACATGGGGTGTATTATGGCATCTAAAGAGTTAAATTTTGGTGTCATCTAAACAGACTAAATTCTCTTCATATTTCATAGGTTTATCCACATGTTTTTGTTGAGCAAACTTTAAACGCGCTTGAACATCCTTTTTCTTCAGCATTGTAGTCTTGTGTTGTGAGCGTGTGTAGAGGAGAAGACCGGGCTGTGGATGCTGACGGGGCAACAGGTCTGGAACTGCTGGGGCCAAACTTCCGGTTGCAGGGGGGAAGGAGATTGGAGTCAGAGCAGACCCTTGACCTGTGTAGAAGGGGTGTGGTGAGCCGGGGAGGTATAAAAGGGTTTGTGTGGGAAAAGAAGGGGGCTTCCCTCCAGAGAGAGGAGTCAAAGAGCATCGGCGCTGGGCTACGGGGAAAGATAGGCCACACAGCAGCAATTAAGGCCGGGTGCGTCAAGGACTCTCAGACATCATCGGGCGAGCAAAGAAACGCATGCCGAGTGGAGGATTGAAGTGAATTCCTCTTTGCTGCGCTGCAGCATAAAGGACTAGGGGCTCAGCGTGTAAGTCCGGTGACCGCCCGCTGCCGCCAGAAGTGAGACCGACTTGTTAGGCTGGGAAGCCAGAAAAACCCAGCACCAGCTCAGCCGGCAACCAACCATCCAACCCAGGAATAGAGGAAGACAACCGAGTCACACTAAGTGGAGTTGATATGCAGATATAAACTGTCATTTTTTAGCTACTCTTTCCCTTTGTACCCCTCAGCCTTTACATGTTTATTCCCTGTTGCTCCCTGCAAGGAGGTTACCCCTGTAACTATTAATCAAGTAATTGTTATCCCCTGTTAACCCCTGCTCTGTGTTTCTGTGTCACTGCATCCTAATACCTGTGTTACATGTGCATACAGGCCATGGAGGTTGAGTGAATTACTTATGGTTTTCTTTGAAACAATTATACCTGCAAATTCTAGGTCTTTCTGTAGCTCACTACAAATGGTCCTTGGCTCTTGGACAACTCTTTTGATAATTATTTTCACTCCTCTGTTTGAAGTCTTGTGGGGAGAACTTGATCGTGGCCGGTTAATAGTAAAATTATGTTTTTTCCACTTCCAGATTATAGCCCCAACAATGCTCACTAGAATGTTCAGTAGTTTAGAAATTCTTCTGTAACCAATGACATCAGTATGTTTTGCAACAATCGGGTTGCAAAGGTCTTGAGATAGTTCACTGGTTTTACCCATCATGGGATGTTTTGTGTGTGGCACATTGGTAATGAGACATCTTTTTATAGGAAGTCAGCTGGCCCAGCTGATATTACGTTTCACCACATGGCAGGACTGCTTTCTAATTACTGATATATTTCAGCTAGTGTTATGTCTTTCCATGGCTTTTTTCACATCACTTCCTTTATGCTTTCAATACATTTTCCTTGTGTCATTTCTCTTAATGTCTCTTAATTTATGGACATCTATGGTTTGATTTCTTTGCCTGTGTGGATTGGATAGGTTGTTGTCTACATCAGGTGAATATTTCATGTCAATAGCACCTTTAGAAATATATTTACTCAGAAAATTGGTGACATGTTTAACATTTATTTCACCAGCTGTATGTAGACATTAGAGATGAGGAGATCTTTTAAGATTTTAGTTCACCAGCTTCTCTGAATTTTTCTATAAAATTTGATTCTTGAAATGCAAAGACTATAAAATCCTGAAAAATATGTACACTGTGTGGAAATTTATTTGTATTTTAGATGATTAATTTTATTATTGAATAACTCCAGTTCTAACAGATTATTCAAAAGATTAATAAACCTGAATATTTATGTTATGTGCAAGCGAACATAAGACATCATGAGGTAATGATATGCAATATGACCATGCACATGCATGCACAGAACCATCTGGTGCTTTCTTAAGTTTAGCTGAATTTTGTAATTTCGTATTAGCTCCATGATTTTAAAGGATCGCACCATCTCTTCTAGGCATGGAATAAGAAAGTTGGGGACTTTTGAAACATCTATCTTATTCCTTTTTTAAGAACGACCTCTGTTAGAACCTGGATGCTGGATAAAGAGTGTTGCTCAACTTGTCTATTCAAAATTCCCCATAGGTGTTTTGGTTGGAGTCAGATCAGGAGATATACTTTGCCGCTGAATCAATTTTACCCTGTTCTTCTATAGAAATGCAACAGAGGTGTGTTTTGGATCATTGTCATGCTTAAAAAATTCATGTCTATCAAGGGCGCAGAATGATGGTAGCACCTATTTTTAAAAATAGAGCAGTGCATCTGTGAATTCTTGATATCCTGATTGAAAAGTAGCTTCCCGTCAGAAAGAGCACTTATATGGCCCTACATAAGGACAGTGGCATGATCATATTTCACTGTAAGAACCATGCATTTAGAAAAATACATTTAAAACAATGAATTTAGAAAATTGCATGGTGCTTACAAAGAAGCATGGTGGTGTCAGTGTCCTTATGTGTGGTTGCATGAGTGCTGCTGGTGTCAAGGAGCTACATTTCATTGATCGTATCATGTATTCACAAATATACTTCTGTATATTCATGTAATGGGTTAAAAAATGTTCTATGAATCTAAGTCTTGTAAAAATTTTGAAATTATTCTTTTATTCAGTCAGATATTGATTAAAATCTTACTTTTCAAAGGGAATGTACTCATTTAAACTGAGGACTGTATGTATAACTATCCCTAGCAGCTTGTGTTCTCTCCATGATATGAACTTTACAATTACTAAACTTATTTTTTTTCCATTTTCTGACTGTCAGGAAAAAATGCAACAACTATTTTCTTTTAGAAATATTTTATACAAGCTAAATATCACGCTGTGACGGTCTTAGGCAGGGAAGGTGGGCTTCAAACTGTCCCAGGAACTGGAACCCTAACTATCCCTGTTCCAGGAGTACTCTTGATGATAGAGAGACCCGAGTTTCCAACTTCACTATGCTCCTGTTAATCCCTGGTCTGTCCACTTCCCCACCTCATGGAGCCTGGGACAGAAATGTAATGTGAACAAGACACACAAGACAAAACAGGAATAACAGAAAACCTCTATCGTACAAAAGCACTAACCAACAATAGGGAGGAGGAAAGGAACAGGGAGGAATAAACTAAATGCGAAAAGGGACGAGGAGTTAAACACACGTACAACAGCAAACTACAGAACACTACAACTCCAACTCCAAACTTCAACTGCTTAGCTTTAGCACACAGCACAGGAAGACAAATCTCCAGTAGCACCAACAAACTCCTATTCAGCATAGCGTCTCCTAAGAGCAAGGAAGCAGAGTGGGTATGGCCAGGTTTTATAGGAAAAGTTAACCACCAGATCAGAAGCAACTGAAATGGAGCTGCATGTTTATGATCAGCACAGAAGGGGTTGTTAACCTCTTCAACAAAAAAGTAAACCAAATTAATTTTATAAGGAATCCAAGCACATAGGATAAATTAAATATCTGCAATTGACAATGCGCAGTGATCTTCTACACCAAGATCCAGTTTGGCGTGACACACTCGTAACATTAAATATTCTGGTGAATTGTCCCAATTTTGCTTTTCTTTCATCCACACACTATAGACTTATGAACAGCAACTTTTCTCTGATTCCTCAGTGAGCTGATTATTCTTCTACAATAAAAACAGAATAAATCAGTGAATTGAGAATAAATGGTTGAATGATACATGAGGGCAGCATGGTGGTTCAGTGGTTAGCACAGAAGCCTTGCAGCACTGGGGTCCTGGGTTCAAATCCCACCAAGGACAACATCTGCAAAGAGTTTGTATGTTCTCCCCATGTTTGCGTGGGTTTCCTCCGGGTTCTCCAGTTTCCTCCCACACTCCAAAGACATACTGATAGGAAATTTAGATTGTGAGCCCCAATGGGGATAGTGTTGATAATGTAGGTAAAGCACTGTGGAATAACATAGCGCTATATAAGCAAAGAATAATAATTAATAAATAAATAAAAAATAAATAAAGGAGGGTATTGTGGCATCTTTCTTTCATATCATAGATTACTATGTTTATTATCTTTGCTAATACAATAAATCTATTAAAGGATATTCTATCATTACTTATAGTTAAATAATGTAAACTTTTAGTAGAAAAGTACCACTGGATTGATTTACTTTATAATTAAAACATTACTAGTCTTGAAATGACTATTACTGCTTAAAATTACTGATTTATAAATGTATTATTCATAAAGGTCTCTGAAGCCCAATTTTTGGCAGTCAATTCTCCAGTGTTTTCATGGCAACGACTCTTTGCACATCCTCATGCTCATCATGTCTAAATATTAATTGGTTACTAGAGAAACCACTGTCATTCTGTTAGCATATCTTAATCTTTTAATAAATCATGAGAAAATGTGGGGTTCAAAATTTAAGAGAAGCAGTATCATCAAGGAACGCATAATGCTGTTGATTTGGAAAATGTTAATGGAAGTTTGTCACGTAACAAAGACGTGAAAAGTTTAGTGAGTATTGATATTTTACATAATTGTCTATAAAGATGACCTGAGAATGGAGGTTTGAGCTGACAGGGCGGTGAAGTACTGTCCAAGAGGTAAGGGATCATTAAAATTTTAACTATCCACCATTATTTCCATTTAAAGTGTGCCAGAACATGGTAAATGATACAATAATACAAGTGAGGCAATCTTTTTTCTTTACTAGTCGTATATTTTGAGGATTTTATGATACATGCTACAAAGAAAACCTTTCTCATTTTTAGCCATTTCTAAATGTCACACATGCAGTATCATTACAAATAAGAAAATGCCTATCCGATAACAGTTGCCTGAAAAAGCCGATAATCTTGACTCACGTCATATTTCTTACCCTCTATGGTTTTATTTGACAGATTATATAAACGCCTCATCTGCTTATTACGTGTGATACTCAGCTTCCAACAGTTATGGCATATGGTCTCTCTATCAATGAAAAAGTAAGAAAAAACAGTAGGGAATATTTAAATTCAGCATGAGACCATGAAGGAAAAGATGGTAAAGTTTGACTTTTGGGAAAATCAGCAGGACATCGTCATTCTAAAACCTATCATGTTTCCATCTTTAAGTGTTCAAAACTTACAAGAAAGGATCCAATTCTGATGTGAAGAATGGCAATTAAAAGATTGTAAAATGCTTAACATAAATGGCCTATTACTATGTTACGTGCTAGATTAATAGAAAAAACTTTTAAAGCATCATAAAATAACACTTGAAGATTATTGCTGAAAGGCTTCTTCAATATCCAGCCTGCATCTATCAGGCAGAAAATGACACAAAATTAATATTTACTGTACACATTAACACAGCATAGGGTCTAGCTTGAAAGTATTTAGCCTTTTGGATAAGCCCTCTTTAAACTCTAGTGAAGACATCAATAATTATTGTTTCTATATACTTAAAGGAGTTGACAGACTAATTTTGTTTGAACTATAGAAGAAGAGTTCTGCTATTTTCCTGGAGGGATTCCATTAAGACTGCCAAATACATAGGCTGCCATTTTCTTCTCTCTAATTACTCCTGATCAGTCTCCATATTGAGCATATTTCTTAGTGAAACAATAACAGATCAACTTCCCTGGAGAGAGCCCATGGAAACACGCTCAATCCATAACTATAATAAAGAACATGCTGTGACGGGGAGAATACAAAGATGATGCTAAGTAATGTTTTCAGGCATCAACAGAATAGCAGCAAAATTGGAATTGACATATTTTATAACAGGCCATAAAATATTGATTATAACAATAGAATAAATTGCAAGTGTCCTTTCCATAAAGGCAGTCTGTCAGCACAAAATATATGTCCAAACTAAGCACCGCACCTTGTACTGGACATAGAAAAATTGTGCCTTCAGTGTTTTAATCTGCTTGCTAATCATGTGTCTCCATCCTCTTCTTCCTTGATTGACAATGCTGGCTCCTGTTGCTATGGACTCACTTTACAAAGTGGATTTTCTAAGCCGTAGGCCTGTGTTAACATTACGGACCAAATGCAATGTCACAAACTGGTAGTACTTGCCAGATAGCATGTGTATCAGCAGTACCAAGCAAGTAGGATATTAATGATGGCAGTCAGATAAGTTAAACAGAAGACTCCAGAAGACACACAACCAGGAGTGTACACACACACATGAATTGTTGAAGTACAGACTGTCCAAAGTAAAGCAAACAAACAATTAAAGACAAAGTTATATCTTATCAGGAGACAGTTGGTATTAGGTAGGGATGAAGGCAGCAGTAATGAACAGGCAAACAGAATACTTGCTTTAAGAGATAGTACACATTGTTGCAACAGAGTTTCTAGTGTGAAAAGCACCAGAGAAGAATTTGTTATGCTTACAGAGAACTTAAACACTAAACAACATCGCTAACGGGATCGCTAAAAAACGTCACTATTTAGCGATCCCGTTAGCGATGTTGCTGTGTGTGGCATGCAGCAACGACGTGGCCCCTGCTGTGATCTCGTCCGTCGTCCTGATCGTTCCGGACCCTATTCTGATCGTCGGCGTCCCGCTGGGTAAGTATATATCGCTGAGTGTGGCACCTTTTTTAGCGATTTAGCGGTACTTTTGTACCGCTAAAGTCGTTAAGGAGATCGCTAACCGCGATAGCGTCCTTAACGACATCGCTAAGTTAAGCCGCTATCAGCTATATAGAAACAATCCCGCTAGCGATCACATTAGTATGTGTCGTTATCGTGATCGCTAGCGGGATTGTTTAGTGTGGCAGTACCTTAAGAATTAATCTGCAAATCTTAGCCAGGAGGTGAAAAGAGTAGAGAAACAAAATGCAAATCATAGAGAAACAAGCAGAAGTTTGACAAAGAGATGATTGCCTGATGAGAGAACTGAATGTTGAGCCAAACTTTAAAGCACATGGAGACCCAACTCAATTCTTACTGAATGCTCAGACAAACAGCTATGAGTTGGCCTTCCAATGCCTAGAATGAAAATGTCATAGGAATTCACAGAATAATTTTAGAAACCTTGCAAAAGTAGCAGCATCGGAGAACAGGAGCAGTGCCCAGCCCTTGAGCCAAGACAAGTGAGTAGCACACAATTCCAACTGTTCAGCAACATGCACGTATTACATTACCATGAATAAAAAATCTACATAATAATAAACTAGGTAGTTTATTAAATGAATGTGATTCTACCATTATACATAGTGAATAAAGTACAGTCATGGCCAAAAGTTTTGAGAATGACACAAATATTATATTTTCACATGATCTGCTGCCCTCTGGTTTTTATATGTGTGTTTGACAGACGTTTTTATCACAGACAGAAATATAATTGCAAACATATGAGTAACAAAAGCTTATATTGACAGTTAGAATGAGTTAATGCAGCAAGTCAATATTTGCAGTGTTGACCCTTCTTCTTCAGGACCTCTGCAATTCTCCCTGGCATGCTCTCAATCAACTTCTGGACCAAATCCTGACTGATAGCAGTCCATTCTTGCACAATCAATGCTTTCATTTTGTCAGAATTTTTAGGTTTTTGTTTGTCCACCCGTCTCTTGATGATTGACCACAAGTTCTCAATGGATTAAGATCTGGGGAGTTTCCAGGCCATGAACCCAAAATCTCTATGTTTTGTTCCCTGAGCCATTTAGTTATCACCTTTGCTTTATGGCAAGGTGCTCCATCATGCTGGAAAAGGCATTGTTGATCGCCAAACTGCTCTTGGAGGGATGGGAGAAGTTGCTCTTGGAGGACATTCTGGTACCATTCTTTATTCATGGCTGTGTTTTTAGGCAAGACTGTGAGAGAGCCGATTCCCTTGGCTGAGAAGCAACCCCACACATGAATGGTTTCAGGATGCTTAACAGTTGGCATGAGACAAGACTGGTGGTAGCGCTCACCTTGTCTTCTCCGAATGAGGCGTTTCCTGATGTCCCAAACAATCGAAAAGGGGATTCATCAGAGAAAATAACTTTACCCCAGTCCTCAGTAGTCCACTGCCTGTACCTTTTGCAGAATATCAGTCTGTCCATGATGTTTTTTCTGGAGAGAAGTGGCTTCTTTGCTGCCCTCCTTGAGACCAGGCCTTGCTCCAAGAGTCTCCGCCTCACAGTGCGTGTAGATGCACTCACACCTGCCTGCTGCCATTCCTGAGCAAGCTCTGCACTGCTGGTAGCCCGATCCCGCAGCTGAAACACTTTTAAGAGATGGTCCTGGCGCTTGCTGGTCTTTCTTGGGCGCCCTGGAGCCTTTTTGGCAACAATGGAACCTCTCTCCTTGAAGTTCTTGATGATGCAATAGATTGTTGACTGAGGTGCAATCTTTCTAGCTGCGATACTCTTCCCTGTTAGGCCATTTTTGTGCATTGCAATGATGACTGCACGTGTTTCTTTAGAGATAACCATGGTTAACAGAAGAGAAACAATGATGCCAAGCACCAGCCTCCTTTTAAAGTGTCCAGTGGTGTCATTCTTACTTAATCATGACAGATTGATCTCCAGCCATGTCCTCATCAACACCCACACTTGTGTTAATGGAGCAATCACTGAAAAGAGGTTAGCTGGTCCTTTTAAGGCAGGGCTGCAATGATGTTGAAATGTGTTTTGGGGGATAAAGTTCATTTTCTAGCCAAATATTGACTTTGCAAGTAATTGCTGTTAAGCTGATCACTCTTTATAACATTCTGGAGTATATGCAAATTGCCATTAGAAAAAGTGAAGCAGTAGACTTTGAAAAAATTAATATTTGTGTCATTCTCAAAACTTTTGGCCATGACTGTATGTTGTGCCAAGTATTGCTCATATAGGATGATGGTGGATGCACTTCTACACAGAGGCCCATTAGTAGATTCACCTGTTCCCCTGTGGGCCAGTCCAAGCCGGTAACACCTGTAAAGTAGGTGTAAATGAGCCCTGAGCCACTTGGTCATACCAAGTGCACATCAGACATCTCATTAGCCTATTTAAATTTTTGGGGCAAATGTATCAGCAAAATAAAAATAAAGATACAATTTTATTAGGTCTCTGCCCCTTTTAAGCTGCTATGCTTAGTTTAGAGACTCATTTTTTTGTTACATTAGTTTTCATTGATTTTAATAACAGTGAAAAATTAAAGATTAGAGAAGGGAGGAGACATTATCGAAAGTAGGAGAATGTTGGAAGACATGGAAGGGTCAAATAAGTAAAGAGTGGGAAGGATTACATCAAAGCCATGTCTGTTAGTAACAATTACAATGCAGTTGCTATTGGTAAGCAGAATGTAAATATTATGACAGTGAAACTTAGAATTAAACAGGTTCAGAGGCGTTTTGGATTTGAATAACAAAGGATAAAGTATCTGGTGTTTATGTATCTTAGTATCTGTTTGGTAATTATTTTATTTGAATGTCCTAACCTAGACAAGAAGCAATTATTCCATGATTTCCACCTGATGCAGTATTTTTTCATTAGGTTGTTTCTTATTGCATGATTGTATTCGTATAAATTATGCGAAGAAACTATTTCTATATCTTCCTCCATTAAGTCACGATGATATGGTTCACCCCTAGGAGAAGGTATGTCATAATGAATTTATATTTATCTGGTAGATGCTTAAGACTAGAGTTGAGCGATACTTTCCGATATCCAAAAGTATCGGCATCGGAATGGTATCGCCGAGACCCAAAAAATATCGGCGATACCCGATACCGATACCGGAAGTCCAATGTAAGTCTATGGGAACAAAATATCGAAATAAAAAAAAACCCATTCTTGCCTTGTAGGTTAATTGTACATGAAGGAAAACAACAAAGAGTAATGTAGAATGTATTGGGGAGGTTGAGGAGACATTAAAGGCATATATGTTTAACCCAATCCAATGGAATAGCATTAATTTTTTTTTTTTAGGAAATACGTTCGGATTGACGAAGAAATTCACAATGTTGTTAACCTTTTTTCTATTTTGTCAAATATGTCTGTTTCACAACTTCCATGGTCTTCACCTTTTTAACTTTTCACACACTTTCTCCTTAATAACCTTCAGCAGCATCATCTTTCTCATCAAATTATTCTTCATCTTCACCTTCTTAATCTTCTAAAACTTCTTGCTATTCATCTTTTTGTTAACATTACTTATATTGTTCTTATTAAACAGTTATTATTCTTCATATTCTACTTCTTCATCTTCTTCCTATTCATCCTTTTCATCATATTCTTATTTGTGACAGACATTCCTGTACTTGTAATCTGTAAAACTCTGAATTTTCATCCTTCCGTTCTTGCTGTCACGAAAGATTTTAATTACAACAGTATTTGTCCGCGTTCAGTTTAGCCTGCAGCAGCATCAGGCATTTTCCAGGGGCACCACGAGGAGGAACGGACTCACCCCCATACACTGCTTAGTCTTCTTCTGCTTAGAATTTAGAGCATATATTTTGCTCTTCATTTTGGTCTTATACTTAATGTTCTTCTGTTTTGATCTTCTGCTTATTGTTCTTCTGTCTCTTGTTCTGTATCTTGTAGTTTGTCTTAACCTTCTTTGTCCTGTTGGTGATGGTACAAAAGCCAATGGAAGTAACAGGACCAGCTGACTGTGCTGGAACCCAGAGGGTCAGCAGAAGGAAAAGAGCCAATGGCACAACCGAGGACCAGCTGACGTTACTGGGACACGGTTACTAAGCAGGAGGTACCTGTGCTCCAAAGCACTACCAAGGACCAGCAGACGTTGCTGGAACTCGGATACCGACATGGAGGCACCTAGGCCAAAGGCACTGCGGAGAACCAGCTGACGGTACTGGAACCCGGATGGGTAGCAGAAGGTACAAGAGCCAATGAAAGTAACGAGGACCAGCTGACTGTGCTGGAACCCGGAGGGTCAGCAGAAGGAAAAGAGCCAATGGCACAACCGAGGACCAGCTGACGTTACTGGGACACGGTTAGTAAGCAGGAGGTACCTGTGCTCCAAAGCACTACCAAGGACCAGCAGACGTTGCTGGAACTCGGATACCGACATGGAGGCACCTAGGCCAAAGGCACTGCGGAGAACCAGCTGACGGTACTGGAACCCGGATGGGTAGCAGAAGGTACAAGAGCCAATGAAAGTAACGAGGACCAGCTGACTGTGCTGGAACCCGGAGGGTCAGCAGAAGGAAAAGAGCCAATGGCACAACCGAGGACCAGCTGACGTTACTGGGACACGGTTACTAAGCAGGAGGTACCTGTGCTCCAAAGCACTACCAAGGACCAGCAGACGTTGCTGGAACTCGGATACCGACATGGAGGCACCTAGGCCAAAGGCACTGCGGAGAACCAGCTGACGGTACTGGAACCCGGATGGGTAGCAGAAGGTACAAGAGCCAATGAAAGTAACGAGGACCAGCTGACTGTGCTGGAACCCGGAGGGTCAGCAGAAGGAAAAGAGCCAATGGCACAACCGAGGACCAGCTGACGTTACTGGGACACGGTTACTAAGCAGGAGGTACCTGTGCTCCAAAGCACTACCAAGGACCAGCAGACGTTGCTGGAACTCGGATACCGACATGGAGGCACCTAGGCCAAAGGCACTGCGGAGAACCAGCTGACGGTACTGGAACCCGGATGGGTAGCAGAAGGTACAAGAGCCAATGAAAGTAACGAGGACCAGCTGACTGTGCTGGAACCCGGAGGGTCAGCAGAAGGAAAAGAGCCAATGGCACAACCGAGGACCAGCTGACGTTACTGGGACACGGTTACTAAGCAGGAGGTACCTGTGCTCCAAAGCACTACCAAGGACCAGCAGACGTTGCTGGAACTCGGATACCGACATGGAGGCACCTAGGCCAAAGGCACTGCGGAGAACCAGCTGACGGTACTGGAACCCGGATGGGTAGCAGAAGGTACAAGAGCCAATGAAAGTAACGAGGACCAGCTGACTGTGCTGGAACCCGGAGGGTCAGCAGAAGGAAAAGAGCCAATGGCACAACCGAGGACCAGCTGACGTTACTGGGACACGGTTAGTAAGCAGGAGGTACCTGTGCTCCAAAGCACTACCAAGGACCAGCAGACGTTGCTGGAACTCGGATACCGACATGGAGGCACCTAGGCCAAAGGCACTGCGGAGAACCAGCTGACGGTACTGGAACCCGGATGGGTAGCAGAAGGTACAAGAGCCAATGAAAGTAACGAGGACCAGCTGACTGTGCTGGAACCCGGAGGGTCAGCAGAAGGAAAAGAGCCAATGGCACAACCGAGGACCAGCTGACGTTACTGGGACACGGTTACTAAGCAGGAGGTACCTGTGCTCCAAAGCACTACCAAGGACCAGCAGACGTTGCTGGAACTCGGATACCGACATGGAGGCACCTAGGCCAAAGGCATTGCGGAGAACCAGCTGACGGTGCTGGAACCCGGATGGGTAGCAGAAGGTACAAGAGCCAATGAAAGTAACGAGGACCAGCTGACTGTGCTGGAACCCGGAGGGTCAGCAGAAGGAAAAGAGCCAATGGCACAACCGAGGACCAGCTGACGTTACTGGGACACGGTTACTAAGCAGGAGGTACCTGTGCTCCAAAGCACTACCAAGGACCAGCAGACGTTGCTGAACTCGGATACCGACATGGAGGCACCTAGGCCAAAGGCAAATGCGGAGAACCAGCTGACGGTACTGGAACCCGGATGGGTAGCAGAAGGTACAAGAGACAATGAAAGTAACGAGGAGCAGTGACTGGCTGAACCTGGGGGTCCAGATAGGAAAAGAGCCGATTGGCACACAGCAGGGAACCAGCTGACAGTTACTGGGAACACCCAGGTTAACAGGTAAGCAGTGAGGTAACTGTGCTCCAACAGCACTACCAAGAGACACAGACGTGCTGTGACTTCGAACCACATGGGATGAAAGAGAACAAGTGGAGGCAGCAGACTGTTTGCCTCACACAGGGGAACAGCTGACATTACTGAACCCAGTAACACAGGAGCAAGTGTAGACTGTGTAACAGCACTTCGAGAAACAACTGGCGGGTTGTAACCCAGGATGAGAAAGAACAGGTGGAGGCAGCAGGACTGTTTGCCGTTCACACAGCAGGGGAACAGCTGACATTACTGAACCCCAGTAACACAGAGCAAGTGTAGACTGTGCTAACAGCACTTCCGAGAAACAACTGGCGGTGTTGTAACCCAGGGATGAGAAGAGAACATGTGGAGGCAGCAGGACTGTTTGCCGTTCACACAGCAGGGGAACAGCTGACATTACTGAACCCCAGTAACACAGGAGCAAGTGTAGACTGTGCTAACAGCACTTCTGAGAAACAACTGGCGGTGTTGTAACCCAGGGATGAGAAGAGAACATGGTGGAGGCAGCAGGACTGTTTGCCGTTCACACAGCAGGGGAACAGCTGACATTACTGAACCCCAGTAACACAGGAGCAAGTGTAGACTGTGCTAACAGCACTTCCGAGAAACAACTGGCGTGTGTTGTAACCCAGGGATGAAAGAGAACATGGTGGAGGCAGCAGGACTGTTTGCCGTTCACACAGCAGGGGAACAGCTGACATTACTGAACCCCAGTAACACAGGAGCAAGTGTAGACTGTGCTAACAGCACTTCGAGAAACAACTGGCGGTGTTGTAACCCAGGGATGAGAAGAGAACATGGTGGAGGCAGCAGGACTGTTTGCCGTTCACACAGCAGGGGAACAGCTGACATTACTGAACCCCAGTAACACAGGAGCAAGTGTAGACTGTGCTAACAGCACTTCTGAGAAACAACTGGCGGTGTTGTAACCCAGGGATGAGAAGAGAACATGGTGGAGGCAGCAGGACTGTTTGCCGTTCACACAGCAGGGGAACAGCTGACATTACTGAACCCCAGTAACACAGGAGCAAGTGTAGACTGTGCTAACAGCACTTCTGAGAAACAACTGGCGGTGTTGTAACCCAGGGATGAGAAGAGAACATGGTGGAGGCAGCAGGACTGTTTGCCGTTCACACAGCAGGGGAACAGCTGACATTACTGAACCCCAGTAACACAGGAGCAAGTGTAGACTGTGCTAACAGCACTTCGAGAAACAACTGGCGGTGTTGTAACCCAGGGATGAGAAGAGAACATGGTGGAGGCAGCAGGACTGTTTGCCGTTCACACAGCAGGGGAACAGCTGACATTACTGAACCCCAGTAACACAGGAGCAAGTGTAGACTGTGCTAACAGCACTTCGAGAAACAACTGGCGGTGTTGTAACCCAGGGATGAGAAGAGAACATGGTGGAGGCAGCAGGACTTTTGCCGTTCACACAGCAGGGGAACAGCTGACATTACTGAACCCCAGTAACACAGGAGCAAGTGTAGACTGTGCTAACAGCACTTCTGAGAAACAACTGGCGGTGTTGTAACCCAGGGATGAGAAGAGAACATGGTGGAGGCAGCAGGACTGTTTGCCGTTCACACAGCAGGGGAACAGCTGACATTACTGAACCCCAGTAACACAGGAGCAAGTGTAGACTGTGCTAACAGCACTTCTGAGAAACAACTGGCGGTGTTGTAACCCAGGGATGAGAAGAGAACATGGTGGAGGCAGCAGGACTTTTTGCCGTTCACACAGCAGGGGAACAGCTGACATTACTGAACCCCAGTAACACAGGAGCAAGTGTAGACTGTGCTAACAGCACTTCGAGAAACAACTGGCGGTGTTGTAACCCAGGGATGAGAAGAGAACATGGTGGAGGCAGCAGGACTGTTTGCCGTTCACACAGCAGGGGAACAGCTGACATTACTGAACCCCAGTAACACAGGAGCAAGTGTAGACTGTGCTAACAGCACTTCTGAGAAACAACTGGCGGTGTTGTAACCCAGGGATGAGAAGAGAACATGGTGGAGGCAGCAGGACTTTTGCCGTTCACACAGCAGGGGAACAGCTGACATTACTGAACCCCAGTAACACAGGAGCAAGTGTAGACTGTGCTAACAGCACTTCCGAGAAACAACTGGCGGTGTTGTAAGCCCAGGGATGAGAAGAGAACATGGTGGAGGCAGCAGGACTTTTTGCCGTTCACACAGCAGGGGAACAGCTGACATTACTGAACCCCAGTAACACAGGAGCAAGTGTAGACTGTGCTAACAGCACTTCCGAGAAACAACTGGCGGTGTTTGTAACCCAGGGATGAAGGAGAACAGGGTGGAGGCAGCAGGACTTTTGCCGTTCACACAGCAGGGGAACAGCTGACATTACTGAACCCCAGTAACACAGGACAAGTGTAGACTGTGCTAACAGCACTTCGAGAAACAACTGGCGGTTTTGTAACCCAGGGATGAGAAGAGAACATGGTGGAGGCAGCAGGACTGTTTGCCGTTCACACAGCAGGGAACAGCTGACATTACTGAACCCCAGTAACACAGGAGCAAGTGTAGACTGTGCTAACAGCACTTCTGAGAAACAACTGGCGGTGTTGTAACCCAGGGATGAGAAGAGAACATGGTGGAGGCAGCAGGACTGTTTGCCGTTCACACAGCAGGGGAACAGCTGACATTACTGAACCCCAGTAACACAGGAGCAAGTGTAGACTGTGCTAACAGCACTTCGAGAAACAACTGGCGGTGTTGTAACCCAGGGATGAGAAGAGAACATGGTGGAGGCAGCAGGACTTTTTTGCCGTTCACACAGCATGGGAACAGCTGACATTACTGAACCCCAGTAACACAGGAGCAAGTGTAGACTGTGCTAACAGCACTTCTGAGAAACAACTGGCGGTGTTGTAACCCAGGGTATGAGAAGAGAACATGTGAGTATGCACAGGACATTGATTTGCGTTCACACAGAGTAACATGAATTACTACCCCAGAAAAGAGCAATGAGATGTGCAATACAGCACTTCCAGAAAACAATGCTGTGTAGCCCAGTGGATGAGATAACTGTGGAGGCATGAGACTATGCGTACACAGCATTGAACAGCTGACATTACTGACCCAGTAATCACAGGAAAGTGTAAGAGTCTAAACAGCAATCGAGAAACAATGCGTGTTTAACCCAGGACAAGGAGGGTTAGGCATAAATATGATTATGCCTTGTTACGTGGCATTGCAAATGTATGACTCAAACAAGATAAAGAAGTTACTACACAATAAATGATGAATTCAATTACAAGATAGAAAATTATACTGACAGTCTCTGTTGATAACGTAATGTAACTAAATGGACAAATTCAAAGCTTTTGAGCTACTCAGGTGTCTTCATCACTAAGTAAGCCAAAAGAGATCACAATTCAACACAACAGACAGGATACTAGACAGTGAGGAGGACAAGTGAGGGAGACCGGCAACAAAAAGGAGAACAAGGATGAATTATCAGCGCCACACAATCAGAGATAAATTAATGAATTTACCTGTGGCAAAGACTTTTGTATGCCCGGTCATAGCATGATGGATATGGAATTACTGGTATTAAAATATAACTTCAAATATGAGAAACGTACAAAGGTTTCAGAATATAAGCTCATCATGACCTTTGACACTGTTAGTGATGGAATGAATAGATCACATGGATTTATGTCATTCTATATCAATTAAGGAATCTGCGTCTATGCCCTTCCAGGGTCATGAAAACCCAAAAAAAAAAGCCAATGAGAGGGCAATCAAACTTTCTATCCTTATGTAGGAACTGTTCCAATATTTATGTTCATCCCTGTGAGATAATGACAGTTCTGATACACGTCACTTACTTGTCTTACCTATTGCACTATTCCTGTGTCCTGTTGTGTATAGAAATACAGTGCCTACAAGTAGTATACAACCCCCTGCAGATTTAGCTGGTTTGATAAGATGCAAATAAGTTAGAGCCTTCAAACTGCAAATGAGAGTAGGATTTATTAACAGAAGCATAAATCTTACAAACCAAAAAGTTATGTTGCTCAGTTGAATTTTAATACATTTTAAACATAAAAGTGTGGGTCAATTATTATACAACCCCTATGTTTAATATTTCGTGGAATAACCCTTGTTTGCAATTACAGCTAATAATCGTCTTTTATAAGACCTGATCAGGCCGGCACAGGTCTGTGGAGTTATCTTGGCCCACTCCTCCATGCAGATCTTCTCCAAGTTATCTAGGTTCTTTGGGTGTCTCATGTGGACTTTAATCTTGAGCTTCTTCCACAAGTTTTCAATTGGGTTAAGGTCAGGAGACTGACTAGGCCACTCCAACACCTTGACTTTTTCCCTCTTGAACCAGGCCTTGGTTTTCTTGGCTGTGTGCTTTGGGTCGTTGTCTTCTTGGAAGATGAAATTACGACCCATCTTAAGATCCTTGATGGAGGAGCGTAGGTTCTTGGCCAAAATCTCCAGGTAGGCCGTGCTATTCATCCTCCCATGGATGCGGACCAGATGGCCAGGCCCCTTGGCTGAGAAACAGCCCCACAGCATGATGCTGCCACCACCATGCTTGACTGTAGGGATGGTATTCTTGGGGTCGTATGCAGTGCCATCCAGTCTCCAAACGTCACGTGTGTGGTTGGCACCAAAGATCTCGATCTTGGTCTCATCAGACCATAGAACCTTGAACCAGTCTGTCTCAGAGTCCTCCAAGTGATCATGAGCAAACTGTAGACGAGCCTTGACATGACGCTTTGAAAGTAAAGGTACCTTACGGGCTCGTCTGGAACGGAGACCATTTCGGTGGAGTACGTTACTTATGGTATTGACTGAAACCAATGTCCCCACTGCCATGAGATCTTCCCGGAGCTCCTTCCTTGTTGTCCTTGGGTTAGCCTTGACTCTTCGGACAAGCCTGGCCTCGGCACGGGAGGAAACTTTCAAAGGCTGTCCAGGCCGTGGAAGGTTAACAGTAGTTCCATAAGCCTTCCACTTACGGATGATGCTCCCAACAGTGGAGACAGGTAGGGCCAACTCCTTGGAAAGGGTTTTGTACCCCTTGCCAGCCTTGTGACCCTCCACGATCTTGTCTCTGATGGCCTTGGAATGCTCCTTTGTCTTTCCCATGTTGACCATGTATGAGTGCTGTTCACAAGTTTGGGGAGGGTCTTAAATAGTCAGAAAAGGCTGGCAAAAGAGATCATTAATCCACACATGTGTAGCTCATTATTCTTGGTGCCTGAACTACTTCTTAAAACTTTAGGGGGACCAAACAGAAGTCTTGTGGTTTGAGGGGTTGAATAATAAATGACGCTCTGAATTAACTTTTAACATTTAAAAAAAAAAAAATAAAAAAATTAAAAATTTTTTTTTGCTGCAGTGCATTTCCCACTTCCAGGCTGATCTACAGTACAAATGTCACAATGCCAAGTTAATTCCGCATGTGTCAACCAGCTAAATCTGCAGGGGGTTGAATACTACTTGTAGGCACTGTATGTGATGCTTAATTTTTTTATTTAGTCTTTGCCTGATGAAGAGACGTGAGTAGCCTTGAAAGTTTGCAATTTGTTTACATCTTTTCAGTTATCCATTAAAAGGTATCAACCACTGCTGACTCTGAAGTCTAAATATTTTTCTATCTACTGGCTAACACGGTACAAAGATACACATGTTTTCTAATTTCAAGAAGGAAAAATAAAGAAAATACAAATATAAACGCATATATGCACATGCCAAAAAAAAATGGACCAACACAACACCCAAAAAATTGGTAACAAAATATAGTGTTGTAAATTTAAGAATAAAAGTCCATTTTTTTTTTATGAATAATGCTTAAGGAACGCTATGTTAAACCATAACATAGTGAAGACAATGGATTTTGTAATAGTCACTCATCATCATCATCGCAAATTTTATGTGACAGTCACAGACATTTCAATTATTTAAGTTCATAAAATCGTAACTTTCTATAGCATGTATGACATGTCCAGCATGGACTCATCAATGTGATGATTGATGACACAATAATGTACGATAAAAAATAACCATTTAAAAAAACATTAGGCATTGTTTGTCACAATTTAAGTGTGTGCCTGCAAGTTTAGGTGAAACAAAGGCTACGGATAGCAAAGGTATATTCTATGTCTGTATCAGACAGTGGACAGCCTCTGATGGGTAATGCCGATGTTATACTGTACGTCAATAAAGTCTGTGGCTGAAATCATGCATTTTTTGCTTGTAGAGTGTTGAAGAGGGTAAAAGAATGTCTGGTTGCGCAAAGCTTTATCCAACAACACTACCTTCCTACTGTCACGCGTAGGGTAGGGTAGCGTGTGGCAATTAGCTGACTATAAAATGTGAGGTTAGGCTGCGTTATTGCGCACTAGGACGCAAAAAAAAATACAGCATAATAATTTAATGTGTAATACTCCACCTATGACAAACAAAAAAATTACGTTCCCTCTTTAACAATGTACAAGACTAACAAGCCTAATGGTTCACGCTGACTTAATTGAGATACAGTATTACATCAACATTGTCCATGAGTAACTATGCACTGTGAATGTGATACCTATATACCAGTATTAATTTATATCTCTTGTGGTTGTTTCAACAGCACTTGCAGGTATAACTACCTATTGTCAGTATGCATGATGCACTTTCTAGATGTAATAATTTATTATTGGACATTATTACCATGTTTACATGCTGGCCATTTCATATATGGTGTTTGAAGTTACAGTTGGCATCAGTATGTGTATTTTATAATGTCTGTCATAAATAAAACTCGTGATGATGATGATGAGGATTTAATGATTCGTACATCCATTGACTGCATTATCTTACAGGTACAGATAAAGTTCCTTAAAAAGCATTAATTCATAAGTATGAAATGTACTTTTATGCATTAATTTCAAAATGTGAAGAGTAGACTATGTTTTATTTTTTGTTACCATTTCTAATAGACATGTGCAGATATGCGCTGTGATGACAAATTATTATTTGTCCATATTTGTCATTAAAATTTATCATTCTAGGCCTGCAAAACTTCACAATTTCATGTTTTCAGCATAACAAGCAGGGTGACGGCTCTTCCCTATTTGGAGCATGTTGGTCATGTGTTTTTCTGTCCATGTGTCGGGAACAGGAGACTTCTTGCCGTTGACACAGCAGGGGAACAGCTGGCGTTACTGAACCCCACTAACAGTAGAGCTTGTGTTTTGTTCTGTGGACACGACACTTCTGAGCAGCAACTGGCAGTGTTGGAGCCCAGGGAGTAGAGTTCAGGTGGTAGAAAGATGAACATAACAGGAGACATGGATAACGTTGCGAACCAGTTATTTAATCTGAAAACGGACAGACAAATTCTGGCGAGATCCATGCCTTGTTCATTTTCAGAAAAGTAAGCCGGTCTACATTATCGGAGGATAGTCGCATGCGACGGTCTGTTAGTACACCACCTGCAGCACTAAAGACGCGCTCCGATAATACACTGGCAGCAGGGCAAGCCAGCACCTCCAATGCATACTGGCTAAGCTCTGGCCATGTATCCAGCTTAGAGACCCAAAACTTGAATGGGGAAGAGCCATCTGGGAGTACACTGAGAGGCAAAGCCAAGTAGTCTGTCACCATCTGACGGATACTTTGCCTCCCGCTGACTGGAGCCCTCTCGGATGGTGTAGACATTTGTGGCGCTGCCACAAAACTTTGCCACATTTTTAACATACTGGTCTTTCCCTGTGCAGAGGCACTGCGTGTGCTCCCTCTTGTTGCAGAGCTCTCTACACTGCCTCGACGCACAGAGCTGCTTTGTAAAGCAGTAGCAGCAGCAGTGCTCTCGGCAGTAAGGTAGAACATTAGGGATTGCACCAGTGTGTCTTGGTACTCCCGCATTTTACGCTCCCGGTTCAACGGTGTGATGAGGCTTTTGACGTTGTCCCGGTAGCGAGGGTCTAGGAGGGTGTACACCCAATAATCAGACGTCGTGAGAATGTGGGCGATGCGGCGGTCGTTTCTTAGGCACTGCAGCATGAAATCAACCATGTGCTGCAGACTCCCAACTGGCAAAGAAACGCTGTCCTCTGCAAGAGGCGTCATCTCTGCCTGCTCTGCATCACCCCACCCTCGCTCTACATACTGACTAGAGCGTTGTGTACCTCCCTCTGGAGCGATGTCTTCCTCCTCCATTGACTCCTCCTCCTCATCCTCCTCACAAAGTGAGCCCTGCCCAGCCCTTTGTGAGGAACCACGTTGCGCTGACTTTCCAGAAGGTGATGGAATTTGTGACTCCTCATCCTCCACCTCTTCCAAAACCTCATCCCTAATTGCTTGCAGTGTTTTTTGAAGCAGGCAGATAAGGGGGACAGTCAGGCTGACTAGTGCATCATCTGCACTCGCCATCCGCGTTGACTCATCAAACGCACGCAAAACGTGGCACATGTCCTTCATAGTGGCCCACTCATTAATGGTGAAGTGTGGACGGCGCAAATTGCGTGTTGCTTGCGCCTGATGCAGCTGATACTCCATTACTGCTGGCTGCTGCTCACACAACCGCTCCAACATATGTAACGTTGAATTCCACCTGGTGGATACGTCACATATGATGCGATGTTCAGGAAGGCGCAATCTGCGTTGCAGAGCTGCAATGCGCGATCTGGCCATGCTGGAACGTCGCAAGTGAGCGCACTCTAGGCGGACCTTGTGCAGCAGTGCATCAAGATCCGGATAGTCCCTCAAAAAACTCTGCACGACCAAGTTGAGCACATGTGCCAGACATGGTATGTGAGTGAGTTTGCCAAGGCCCAGAGCTGCCACCAGATTTTGGCCATTGTCACACACTACCAAGCCTGGCTGGAGATTCGCTGGCAAAAACCACACGTCGCTCTCCTGCTTGATGGCATTCCAGACCTCTTGCGCTGTGTGGCTTCGATTCCCCATGTAAATTAATTTCAGAACGGCCTGTTGCCGTTTGGCCACGGCTGTGCTCATATCGGTCGCATCAGGTAAGCGTCCACGGGTCCATGTGGAGGTAGACCGTGACGGCTCCTGCAGCGATGATTCTGAGGAACTGGAGTAGGAGGAGGAGTCAATGTGGACAGACTTAATTCCGGCAATCCTTGGAGTTGGCAGAACACGTACAGCGCCACTCGCAAGATCTGTACCCGGCTCCACAACATTCACCCAATGGGCAGTGAGTGAAAGGTATCGTCCCTGGCCATGGGTACTGGTCCACGCATCGGTGGTCAGGTGGACCTTGCTACTGACGGCGTTTAGTAGCGCATGTTTAATTTTTGCCTCAACATGCTTTTGCAGACCAGGGACGGCTTGCCTGCTGAAATAAAATCGGCTGGGCACATTGTATTGTGGGACTGCCAATGCCATTAATTCACGGAAACTGTCAGTCTCCACCAGCCTGAATGACAGCATTTCAAGGGACAGGAGTTTTGCAATGCCAGCATTCAGAGCCTGTGCTCGTGGATGGTTTGCCGAGTATGGCCTTTTTTTATCCCATGCCTGTGCTACCGATGGCTGTTTTGTGGCCTGGGTGTGTGAGGATGACAGGGAACTTGCAGCTGTGCGTGGAATAACACTGTGTCTCTGGACAACAGTGACAGAGGTTCTTCCATGGCGATCCTGTGAGGAAGCCGAAACAGCTGTGTGTGAACTGGAGGAAGAGGCTCCAACACGAGCTGAAGATGTAGGTGCTGCTGTAGGTTGGCCTACATCTCCAGTGTGTCTTTGTAACTCAACAAAGTGCTTTGACCGCACATGTTTCCACATATTTGTTGTATTAAGGTTACTGACACTTTTACCTCTTTTAATTTTTTGATTACACAGCTTGCATTTGACATAGCAAATATCATCTGCAACTGTATCAAAAAAGGACCACGCAGAGCAAGTCCTGGGAGCGCCCGGTTTGGCTGTTGTAAGAGAACTGCTCCGAACGGGTGCCAAACTGGAGGCTACAGGCAAGCGAGTCTGCAGCCTACCTCTCCCTACTGTTTGGACCGTTGGGGCAATCTCTTCCTCAGAGCTGCTCCCACCACCTTCCTGTTCCTCACGCCATGTTGGGTCTTGGACCTCATCATCTCCACCACTACCCTCTTCCAACACCTGCTGTTGTTGGGTGGTCTGGCCAGCACCATGCTCAACAGAAACTGGCAACTGAGTCTCATCATCATCAGATGCGTTCTGCGGTGTGCTGACCATCGGCACTGGCTCACCCGCCTCTTCAGATTCAGAGAGACACAGCTGTTGCGCATCACTGCATACTGCCTCTTCTTCACATTCCAGAATGCTGCTTAGCTGGGCCCCTGTTTGCAAGCCAACAGATTCTGAGAACAGAAGCAGAGACTCAGCTGGCTCCTGTACAGAGCTCTCTGACTGCCTGGGCAATTTGGCAGGCGGTGAAGAGACTGATGGTTGTTCAACAGTGCTGTGGTCCTGAGAGGAGGTGGAAGGTATTGAAGTCGATGCATTGGCTGCCATCCAACCAACAACGGCTTCAATTTGTTCTTGACGCAGCATGGGGGTACGCTGAGCTCCTACAAAAGTGCGCATAAAGGAACGCTCACGGGGAAAACTGGTGGATGCTGTGTCACTGGGTGCGGCAGCAGCCACAGAATCCCCACGTCCTCTCCCTGCTGCAAATCCACGGCCACGACCACGACCACGTGCCTTACTCACTGACTTCTTCATCTTGGTAGATTGATAAAGAAAGTCAGAAAAGTTATAAGGCCTAAGTGTGGTTATTCCTCACAGACTACAGTGAACCCTGCAGACAACTGTTCAGTTTCTGTTAAAGGCCCCTTTGTGTACTTCTATAGTGTTTGCAACCAATGTATTGTATACGGATGGAAGCGCGTCACACTAATAGATTAGATTTTTTTCCACTAAAATGGAGCAGCACCAATTAGAGAAAAATGTGAAGGATGAGGCAGTGACACACGCTCAGCAGACTACAACCGGCAGTGGTTGAAGAACAAACTGGAGCGTAATCTGCACTCACAAAATGAAAAGCTCACAGACTACAGTGAACACTGAAACACAACTGTTCAGTAGCTGTTAAAGGCCCCTTTGTGTACTTCTATAGTGTTTGCAACCAATGTATTGTATACGGATGGAAGCGCGTCACACTAATAGATTAGATTTTTTTCCACTAAAATGGAGCAGCACCAATTAGAGAAAAATGTGAAGGATGAGGCAGTGACACACGCTCAGCAGACTACAACCGGCAGTGGTTGAAGAACAAACTGGAGCGTAATCTGCACTCACAAAATGAAAAGCTCACAGACTACAGTGAACACTGAAACACAACTGTTCAGTAGCTGTTAAAGGCCCCTTTGTGTACTTCTATAGTGTTTGCAACCAATGTATTGTATACGGATGGAAGCGCGTCACACTAATAGATTAGATTTTTTTCCACTAAAATGGAGCAGCACCAATTAGAGAAAAATGTGAAGGATGAGGCAGTGACACACGCTCAGCAGACTACAACCGGCAGTGGTTGAAGAACTAACTGGAGCGTAATCTGCACTCACAAAATGAAAAGCTCACAGACTACAGTGAACACTGAAACACAACTGTTCAGTAGCTGTTAAAGGCCCCTTTGTGTACTTCTATAGTGTTTGCAACCAATGTATTGTATACGGATGGAAGCGCGTCACACTAATAGATTAGATTTTTTTCCACTAAAATGGAGCAGCACCAATTAGAGAAAAATGTGAAGGATGAGGCAGTGACACACGCTCAGCAGACTACAACCGGCAGTGGTTGAAGAACAAACTGGAGCGTAATCTGCACTCACAAAATGAAAAGCTCACAGACTACAGTGAACACTGAAACACAACTGTTCAGTAGCTGTTAAAGGCCCCTTTGTGTACTTCTATAGTGTTTGCAACCAATGTATTGTATACGGATGGAAGCGCGTCACACTAATAGATTAGATTTTTTTCCACTAAAATGGAGCAGCACCAATTAGAGAAAAATGTGAAGGATGAGGCAGTGACACACGCTCAGCAGACTACAACCGGCAGTGGTTGAAGAACTAACTGGAGCGTAATCTGCACTCACAAAATGAAAAGCTCACAGACTACAGTGAACACTGAAACACAACTGTTCAGTAGCTGTTAAAGGCCCCTTTGTGTACTTCTATAGTGTTTGCAACCAATGTATTGTATACGGATGGAAGCGCGTCACACTAATAGATTAGATTTTTTTCCACTAAAATGGAGCAGCACCAATTAGAGAAAAATGTGAAGGATGAGGCAGTGACACACGCTCAGCAGACTACAACCGGCAGTGGTTGAAGAACTAACTGGAGCGTAATCTGCACTCACAAAATGAAAAGCTCACAGACTACAGTGAACACTGAAACACAACTGTTCAGTAGCTGTTAAAGGCCCCTTTGTGTACTTCTATAGTGTTTGCAACCAATGTATTGTATACGGATGGAAGCGCGTCACACTAATAGATTAGATTTTTTTCCACTAAAATGGAGCAGCACCAATTAGAGAAAAATGTGAAGGATGAGGCAGTGACACACACTCAGCAGACTACAACCGGCAGTGGTTGAAGAACTAACTGGAGCGTAATCTGCACTCACAAAATTAAAAGCTCACAGACTACAGTAAACCCTGCAGACAACTGTTCAGTAGCTGTGAAAGGCTCCTTTCTGTACTTCTATAGTGTTTGCAACCAATGTATTGTATACGGATGGAAGCACGTCACACTAATAGATTTGATTTTTTTCTAATATAATGGAGCTGCACCAATTCCACAAAATAAAATAAAAAAAAAAAAGAGTCAGTGACACGTGCAGATGCCTACAAACAGCGGTGGATGCAGAGCAAACTGCAGCGTCACCTGCACTGTCACACACACACCTTGCACAGAGCTGTTAAAACAACACTGGCAAAATGAAGCTTTACACAGCGGTTGGTAAACTAGCCTGCCTCAAGCACAGTAGTACACAAAATCGCAATATCTAACTGTCCCTCAGAGTGAGCAGAGTAGCGTTCTGTCCCTTACTGAGTTCACAGCACAGTGACGCTAAAATGGCGGCGGCGCCTTTTATAGTGCATTCTGACATCATTTCAGCAGCCAATCACAGCCATGCCATTAGTTAAGATGACCGCAGCATTACAGGATGTGCCCACACTTCGTAGGATTCCTCATTGGCTGACTAAAATCACATTGCCTCTCAAAGAATTATGGGAACTTCCGATTCCGGTATACGATATTGAAAATGTATCGGAATTAAGTATCGGAATTCCGATAACGCGAATATCGGCCGATACCCGATACTTGCGGTATCGGAATGCTCAACACTACTTAAACCCATTGATAGAAGAGCTAATTGCAAAGAAAGGCATATATACTGTATATACATATATTTCAGTCTGTCAGTGATTTGAGACTGGGACAGAGGTTCCCCTTCCAACAAGACAATGACCTAATTCATGCTGGTATAGCAAAACTTGAGTGATTTAAGGAGAAAAGTGTTAATGTTCTGGAGTGGCCTTGTCAAAGCCCAGACGTCAATGCAATTGAGAATCTGTGGTTAGCCTTGAAGATTGCTGTTCGCTAGAGGAAACCATCTAACATGAAGGAGCTGAAGCAGTTTTGCCTTGAGTAATGGGCAAAAATTCCATTGAAAAGATGTGGAAAGCCCATTGAGACTTATCTTACTTTGTCCTATTTGTTGTTTGCCTCAAAATAAAAAAAAAACTAAATGTTCATAGTTGTAAGCATGCTCTTTACATGATCAAACCCAAAAAAAACAGTAAAATTGCAGGTTGTGAGGTAGCAAAACACGAAAAATGCCAAGAGGAATTAATACTTTCACAAGCCACTGCGAATATTACAGGTTCCTTAACCCCTTAACCCCCAAGGGTGGTTTGCACGTTAATGACCGGGCCAATTTTTACAATTCTGACCACTGTCTCTTTATGAGGTTATAACTCTAGAACGCTTCAATGGATCTTGGCGATTCTGAGAATGTTTTCTCGTGACATACTGTACTTCATGAAAGTGGTAAAATTTCTTCGATATAACTTGCATTTATTTATGAAAAATGAAAATATGGCAAAAAATGTTGAAAATTTTGCATTTTTCAAACTTTGAATTTTTATGCCCTTAACCCCTTAGTGACAGAGCCATTTTGCAGCTTAATGACAGGGCCAATTTTTACAATTCTGACCACTGTCACTTTATGAGGTTATAACTCTGGAACTCTTTAACGAATCCCGCTGATTCTGAGATTGTTTTTTCGTGACATATTGTACTTCACTTTAGTGGTAAAATTTCTTTGATATGACTTGTGTTTATTTATGAAAAAAACGGAAATATGGCGAAAATTTTGAAAATTTAACAATTTTCAAACTTTAAATTTTTATGCCCTTAAATCAGAGAGATATGTCACACAAATTTCTTAATAAATAACATTTCACACATGTCTACTTTACATCAGCACAATTTTGGGACCAAAATTTTTTTTTTGTTACGAAGTTATAAGGGTTAAAAGTTGACCAGCGATTTCTCATTTTTACAACACCATTTTTATTTTAGGGACCACCTCACATTTGAAGTCACTTTGAGGGGTCTATATGATAGAAAATACCCAAAAGTGACACCATTCTAAAAACTGCACCTCTCAAGGTGCTCAAAACCACATTCAAGAAGTTTATTAACCCTTTACGTGCTTCACAGGAACTGAAGCAATGTGGAAGGAAAAAATTAACATTTAACTTTTTTTGCAAAAACTTTATTTCGGAACCTATTTTTTTTATTTTCACAACTGTTAAAAGAAAAAATGAACCACAAAATTGTTGTGCAATTTCTCCTGATTAAGCCGATACCCCATATGTGGGGTAAACCACTTTTTGGGCGCACGGCAGAGGTTGCAAGGGAAGGAGCGACATTTGACTTTTTCAACGCAGAATTGGCTGGACGCCATGTCGTGTTTGTAGAGGCCCTGATGTGTCAAAACAGTGGAAACCCATCACAAGTGACCCCATTTTGGAAACTAGACCCCCTAAGGAACTTATCTAGATGTGTGGTGAGCACTTTGAACCTCCAAGTGCTTCACAGAAGTTTAAAGACATAGAACAGTGAAAAAAAAAAATCATATTTTTTCCAAAAACAATCTTTTCACCCCAAATTTTTTTATTTCCCAAGGGTTAACAAGACCCAAAAGTTTTTGTGCAATTTGTCCTGAGCATGCTGATACCCCATATGTGGGGGTAAACCACTGTTTGGGTGCAAGGCAGAGCTTGGAAGGGAAGGAGCGCCGTTTGACTTTTTCAGCGCAGAATTGGCTGGACGTCATGTCGTGTTTGTAGAGGTCTTGATGTGTCTAAACAATGAGAACCCCCCACAAGTGACCCCATTTTGGAAATTAGACCCCCTAAGGAACTTATCTAGATGTGTGGTGAGCACTTTGAACCTCCAAGTGCTTCACAGAAGTTTATGACATAGAACAGTGAAAATAAAAAATCATATTTTTTCCACAAAAACAATCTTTTCACCCCAATTTTTATTTTCCCAAGGGTAACAAGACCCCAAAAGTTTTTGTGCAATTTGTCCTGAGCATGCCGATACCCCATATGTGGGGGTAAATCACTGTTTGGGCGCACGGCAAGGCTTGGAAGTGAAGGAGCGCCGTTTGACTGTTTCAAACCAAAATTGGCTGGAATTGAAATTGGACGCCATGTCGCGTTTGGAGAGCCCCTGATACGCCTAAACAGTCGAAACCCCCCACAAATCACACCATTTTGGAAACTAGACCCCTTAAGGAACTTAACTAGATGTATGGTGAGCACTTTGAACCCCCAAGTGCTTCACAAAAATTAATAAACGTAGAGCCGTGAAAATAAAAAATCATTTTTTTCCTCAAAAATGATTCTTTAGCCCGCTATTTTTTTTTATTTTCCCAAGGGTAACAGGAGAAATTGGACCCAAAAAGTTGCTGTGCAATTTTTCCTGAGTACGCTGATACCCCATATGTGGGGTGAAACCACTGTTTGGGCGCATGGGAGTGCTTGGAAGGGAAGGAGCGCCATTTTGTAATGCAGACTTTGATGGAATGTTCTGCGGGCGTCATGTTGTGTTTGCAGAGCCCTTGATGTACCTAAACAGTAGAAACCCCTGCAAGTGACACCATTTTGGAAACTAGACCCCCCAAGGAGCTTATCTAGATGTGTGGTGAGCACTTTGAACCCCCAAGTGCTTCACAGAAATTTATAAACGCAGAGCCGTGAAAATGAAAAATCATTTTTTTTCTCAAAAATGTTTTTTTTAGCCAGCTATTTTTTATTTTCCCAAGGGTAACAGGAGAAATTAGAACCACAAAATTGGTGTGCAATTTGTCCTGAGTACGCTGATACCCCATATGTTGGGGTAAACCATTGTTTGGGCGCACGGCAGGGCTCGGAAGGGAGGGAGCGACATTTGACTTTTTGAAAGCCATGTCGTGTTTGGAGACCCCCTGATGTGTCTAAACAGTGGAAACCCCCCACATGTGACCCCATTTTGGAAACTAGACCCCTTAAGGAACTTATCTAGATGTGTGGTGAGCACTTTGAACCCCCAAGTGTTTCACAGAAATTTATAAACGCAGAGCTGTGAAAATAAAAAATCATTTTTTTCTCAAAAATGATTTTTTTAGCCAGCTATTTTTTATTTTCCCAAGGGTAACAGGAGAAATTAGAACCCCAAAATTGGTTGCAATTTGTCCTGAGTACGCTGATACCCCATATGTTGGGGTAAACCACTGTTTGGGCGCACGGCAGGGCTCGGAAGGGAGGGAGCGACATTTGACTTTTTGAACGCCACGTCGCGTTTGGAGACTCCCTGATGTGCCTAAATAGTGGAAATCCCTCAATTCTAGCTCCAACCCTAACCCCAACACACCCCTAACCCTAATCCCAACCCTAATCCTAACCTAAATCCCAACCCTAATTCCAACCCTAATTGTAACCCTAACCTTAATTGTAACCCTAACCCTAATTTTAACCCTAACCCTAATTATAACCCTAACCCTAGGTTCATTTTGCGTTTTACCAGCCCGTTCAACACATAGCGTTGATGGGCTGGTAACGGTATAGCATAACACGATCGCGTTATGCTATACCCGCTAGCGCAGAGGAATCAGCAGATGATTCATCTGCGCTAGCGGTGACGGAGCCCAAACGCTGCAGCCCGCGTCCGAGGCTCCGTCACTGAATGATGGCACGTCGCAAACGCATGCCGCTTTACGGCATGCGTCGCGATGCGCCCTCAAATGGGGGTGAATGGCAGCGTTAACGGACTGCGTTACACCGCGTTATACCGCGGTGTAGCGCAGTCCGTCTAACGGACTGCCATAACGCAGTATGAACCCAGCTTAACCCTAACGCTAATTATAACCCTAACACTAATGCTAACCCTAACCCTAATGCTAACCCTAACCCTAATTATAACCCTAACCCTAATTATAACCCTAACCCTAACAGAAAAATGAAAATAAATATAATTTCTATTTTTTATTATATGTCCCTAACTAAGGGGGTGATAAATGGGGGGGTTATGTACTGTTTTTTTATTTTGATCACTGTGATAGTTTATCACAGTGATCAAAATGCACTTTCTGGAGAATGAATGAAAACATTTTTGAATCTGCCGCCAAGCAGATCGGCGGGCGCACTGCGCATGCGCCCGCCATTTTTTTTGCAGGAAGAAGACGCCGGGATCCTGGGGCCTGCAGGAGGACGGAGGACACCGGTAAGTATACGGGGGGCCATCGTGGGACCCTCATTTTCTCCCCTCTGATGTGCGATCACATCAGAGGGGAGAGAACTCTTTTTTTTTTTTTTTGCGAGCGCATCTATGCTTGCATAGACGCGATCGCAACACCGGGATCGGTGAATACCGACCCGGATCATGTTCTCTGGGGTCTCAGCTACCCCCGGTAGCCGAGACCCCAGAGAATATTTGCCCATCCCCCCACCAGCACAGCGGCACATAACGGCGGGCTCACTGAGCATGCGCCCGCCATTTTCTACATCGTGCCGGCCCCGGGGGACACCGGAGGGCCCTGGGGCCACATACAGGACATCGGGGGCCACATGGGGGTCCTGGGGACCCTTTTTCTCTGTCCTCTGATGTCCGATGACATCAGAGGACAGAGAAATTAAATGGCACAACTTTTTTTTTTTTTTTTGCGGTCGCCGTTATAGGGTTAATAACGGCGATCGCAACATCGGTGTCAGTAAAAACCGACCCGATTCATGTTCTCTGGGGTCTCGGCTACCCCCGGTAGCCGAGACCCCGGAGAAAATGCGCCTCTGGGGGGCGCTATTCACTTTTTCCACAGCGCCGTTAATTAACGGCGCTGTGGTTTAAGTACCCTTAATGACCGCCGTTAAAAGGCGTAACGGCGGTCGTTAAGGGGTTAAAACAGGGAAATATGTCACACAAAATAGTTACTAAATAACATTTCCCACATGTCTACTTTACATCTGCACAATTTTGGAAACAACATTTTTTTTGTTAGGAAGTTATAAGGGTTAAAAGTTGACCAGCGATTTTTACAACACCATTTTTTTTTAAAGGGACCACATCACATTTGAAGTCACTTTAAGGGGTCTATATGATAGAAAAAACCCAAAAGTGACACCATTCTAAAAACTGCACCTCTCAAGGTGCTCAAAACCACATTCAAGGAGTTTATTAAACCTTCAGGTGCTTCACAGGAATTTTTGGAATGTTTAAAAAAATGAACATTTAACTTTTTTTCACAAAGTATTTAATTCAGATTCAATTTTTTTATTTTACCAAGGGTAACAGGAGAAATTGGATGGCAAAAGTTGTTGTGCAATTTGTCCTGAGTTCGCTGATATCTAAAATTACGGGAGGAACCACTGTTTGGGCACATGGCAGAGCTCGGAAGGGAAGGAGAACCGTTTGACTTTTCAATGCAAAATTGGCTGGAAATGAGATCGGACGCCATGTTGCGTTTGGAGAGCTCCTGATTCACCTAAACCGTGGAAACTCCAAACAAGTGACACCATTTTGGAAAGTAGACCCCCTAAGGAACTTATCTAGATGTGTGGTGAGCACTGTGAACTTTCAAGTGCTTCACAGAAGTTTATAACATAGAGCCATAAAAATAAAAAATCATAATTTTTCCACAAAATCGATCTTCTCGACCACAATTTTTTATTTTCCCAAGGGTAACAGGAGAAATTGGACTGCAAAAGTTGTTGTGCAATTTGTCCTGAGTACGCTGATACCTTATATGTGGGGGTAAATCACTGTTTGGGTGCATGGCAGAGCTTGGAAGGGAAGGAGCGCCGTTTGACTTTTCCAATGCAGAATTGGCTGGACGCCATGTCGCGTTTGGAGAGCCCTGATGTGCTTAAACAGTGGAAACCCCCACAAATGACACCATTTTGGAAACTAGACCCCTCAAGGAACTTATATAGATGTGTGTTGAGCACTTTGAACCCCTAAGTGCTTCACAGAAGTTTATAACGTAGAGCCATAAAATTCAAAAATCATATTTTTTCCACAAAAATGATCTTTTCACCCCTAATTTTTAATTTCCCAAGGGTATGTGGGGGTAAACCACTGTTTCGGCGCATGGCAGAGCACGGAAGGGAATGAGAGCCGTTTGACTTTTTCAACCCAAAATTGGCTAGAATTGAGATCAGATGCCATGTCACGTTTGGAGAGCCACTGATGTGCCTGAACAGTGGAATCCACCAAAAAGTGATCCCATTTTAGAAACTAGACCCCTCAAGGAACTTGTCTAGATGTGTGGTGAGAACTTTGAACCCCCAAGTGCTTCACAGAAGTTTATAACGTAGAGCCATAAAAATGAAAAATCATATTTTATTCAACAAAAATGATATTTTTGCCCCCAATTTTTTATTTTCCCAAGGGTAACAGAAAAAATTGGACCACAAGCGTTATTGTGCAATTTGTCCTGAGTACGATGATACCCCTTATTTGGGGATAAACTACTGTTTGGGCGCATGGCAGAGCTCGGAAGGGAAGGAACACTGACTTTTTCAACACAGAATTGGCTGGAAATTAGATCAGACGCCATGTCACGTTTGGAGAGCCCCTGATGTGCCTAAACAGTGGAAACCCCCCAATTCTAACTCCAACCATACCCCCACCACACCCCTAACCCTAATCCAGATCCTAACCCTAACCACAAACCTAACCCTAACACACCCCTAACCCTAATCCCAACCTTAACCTTAATCCTAACCCTAATCCTAACGGGAAAATGGAAATAAATAAATTTCTTTAATTTTATTATTTTTCCCTAACTCAGGGTGTGATAAAGGGGGGTTTGATTTACTATTTATAGCAAGTTTTTATAGCGGATTATTATGTTTGGCAGCTGTCACACACTAAAAGACGCTTTTTATTGCAAAAAATAGTTTTTGCATCACCACATTTTGAGAGCTATACTTTTTCCATATTTTGGCCCACAAAGTCAAGTGAGGTCTTATTTTTTGCGGGACGTGTTGTTGTTTTTCCTGGTATTATTCTTGGGCACAATACATTTTTTGATCGCATTTTATTCTGATTTTTGGGAGGCAGAATGAACAAAAACCAGCAATTCATGAATTTCTTTTGGGGGGGGCGTTTATACCGTTCCACGTGTGGTAAAATTGATAAAAGCAGTTTTATTTGTCGGGTTAGTACGATTACAGCGATACCTCATTTATAACATTTTTTTATGTTTTGGCACTTTTAAAAAATAAAAACTAATAATAAATTCTGCAAGCTATAACTTTTTTATTTTTTTGCTGATGGTGCTGTATCATGGCTTGTTTTTTGCGTGACAAGATGACGTATTCAGAGGTGCCATGATTATTATATCAGTCTTTTTGATCGCGTTTTATTCCACTTTTTGTTCGGCGGTATGATGATAAAGCATTATTTTTTTTGTTGTTTTTTTTAAGCGGTTCACTAAAGGGGTTAACTAGTGGGACAGTTATAGGGTGGGTCGTTATGGAGGCGGCGATACTAAATATGTGTACTTTTATCGTTTATTTACATAATAATAATGTGTTTATTGGGGAAATATTTTTTTAAATTTATTTAGGGATTTTTTTAAATATTTTTACACATGTTTGCATTACATTTTCACATTGTCCCAGGGTGGGACATCACTATATAGTGTCAGATCGCAGATCTGACAGTTTGCAGAGCACTCTGTCAGATCAGCGATCTGACAGGCAGTGTTGGAGGCTTCTCAGCGCCTGCTCTCAGCAGGCACTGACAAGCCACCTCCAGGACACAGAAGGACCCCGCGGCCATCTTGGATCTGGGGGCCTGCAAGGAGGAGGCCTACGGAGCAACGTGATCACATCTCAGTGTACCGGGGGTTAAAGTGTCGGGAACGGTCCGTTACCGCTTTTGGCACTTAGTGCCGGTGTCAGCTGTGAGAATCAGCTGACACCCGGCCGCGATCAGCCGCGCTCCCCCGTAAGCACTGCTGATTGCGTATGACATACTATTCCGTCCAAGGGAATTAAATCCTGGGTCACATGGACGGAATGGTACATCAGATGGAAGAAAGGGTTCAACACTGAACTATTCCTCTGTTCCTATAATGGCTAATGGACCATGTTACCGGCCTTTTTAAGTAGTCTATTACAATGGAAAACACTGATATGAAACAATGAGATAGATGAGCTATGGCATCAAGCATTCATCCCAAACTAGCTCAGCCCATTTATAATGGGCTGGTTATAAACTGGCATGGAGACATCAACTGTGGAAAAAAAAATTGCACAACTTCGAGTTGTTCAAAAATTTTGCAACTTTGTGGTACTGTAATCTGTGACGCAACACCCACATTAGTCTTGTAAAGGGTGTTTATGATGCCCGTATACAAATTTTTAACACAGTATATTGTTGTATACCCCCCAGGGAGAAGTGTTTGTTGGACAATACACTTACTGCATGGGCATTACAAGTATAGGAGACCCGCTCCTTTGTAATGGGAAGGAACAGATTTTTAGGAGGCCCTCCACCACGTCTCGTCTTCATATCACAACATGCTTCAGCTACAGGGCAATAAGTATTGCCTATGATTGTAGAGTTCTGGATGACATTTTCACAGTGTAAAACATTAATTAGGCATAAAAACTTTATTTGTCTAGAACACAGTCGGTGGACACTTAATAATTCCCCCTCCATTTACTGGAATATGCAGGTCTTCATATCCATTTGTAGGAATCCAGATATAAAAACTACAAAACAACAAAGATTATCTTTTAAGTAGAAATAGATTATTGAAGAAATTTAAACAAGTTATTAAACATTTAGCCTCCCTTGACATAACAGTAGAACCATAATCGTGCTGCAGGCTGGCGTCAGCACCCGGCATACTTACCTCTCCCTGTGCCTCCGCTGCAAGTCCTGTGTTTTCCACATCTCCTGACTGTGACGTCTCAGGTCAGAGGGCTCAGTGACATCACCGGGCCCTCTGCTGAGCAGTCACAGTGCAGAGCAGGAAGACGCCGGGCGGAGACACTGGAGTCCGGAACAGAGCAGAGGCAGTGGTAGCAGCAGGTGAGCAGTGAGGTGAGTATTTATTTATTTATTTTTTTAATGTATGGAGGTGTGGGGCATTATATGGAGGGGATATGGGGCATTGAATAGGGAGGAAATCCTGTCATCCTGCATGGGGCATTGTATGGGGGAGATGACATCCTCCATGGGGCATTGTATAGGGAGGACATCCTGTCATCCTGCATGGGGCATTATATGGGGGGCACAGCCTGACTGGTGCATTATATGAGGACCAGTTTTCTGTATGGAGCATTATATGGGGTACAGTATTCTGTATGGAGCATTATATGGGGTCCAGTATTCTGTATGGAGCATTATATGGGGGCCAGTATTTTGTATGGAGCATGATATGGGGACCAGTATTCTGCATGGAGCATGATATGGGGACCAGAATTCTGTATGAAGCATGATATGGGGACCAGTATTCTGTATGGAGCATGATATGGGGACCAGTGTTCTGTATGGAGCATTACATGGGGACCAGTATTCTGTATGGAGCATTATATAGGGACCAATATTCTGTATGGAGCATTATATGGGGTCCAGTATTCTGTATGGAGGATGATATGGGGTCCAGTATTCTGTATGGAGCATGATATGGGGACCAGTATTCTGTATGGAGCATGATTGGGGTCCAGTATTCTGTATGGAGCATAATATGGGGTCCAGTATTCTGTATGGAGCATTATATGGGGGCCAGTATTCTGTATGGAGCATGATATGGGGACCAGTATTCTATATCGAGCATGATATGGGGACCAGTATTCTGTATGGAGCATGATATGGGGACCAGTATTCAGTATGGAGCATGATATGGGGACCAGTATTCTGTATGGTGCATGATATGGAGACCAGTATTCTGTATGGAGCATGATATGGGGACCACTATTCTGTATGAGCATGATATGGAGTCCATTACTCTGTATGGAACATTATATGGGGATCAGTATTCTGTATGGAGCATTATATGGGTACCTATTCCGTATGGAGGACTATGTGATGCCCATAATACTGTATGGAGGACTATGTGGAGCCCATAATACTGTATGGAGGACTAAGTGGAGCCCATAATATTGTATGGAGGACTGTACTGTCCAGTCTGTACTGTGCGCTGCGAGGATTCGCCGGTTTCAGAGCTACTATAGAATTTACAATAGATATCACTCATGTAATGTAAGAAGTGAAATCTTTGGCCTTGTACTATCTATATATATCTATATATATCTATATAATTTCTCTGCTGTATCTGTGCATCTGAATCATGGTCTGTGTTAAAGGGGCACACTGAGGCTCTTTCGCCCGGGGCCCACAAAAACCTGGAGCCGGCCCTGTCGTGCTGTATCAGAATACTAGAGCAAGGGGAAAATGGAAATTCTTAGTGCAATAACGTAACTGCCCCACAACCAAGGTGAACTGTACTGCAATGCTGGGAACAGGATTACTTGTCCAATGTTTGATGCCAGACTACTTCAAACATCAACTACCTGCTGGTGATCAACGGTAAACAAAACCCAAAAAGCAAAATGAAGGTTTTTTTTTAAGGAGTCTCTGGGCCCATATGTGAATTGGGAATCTCTCTTATTACAGTCTCCCCTAAGAAAAAGCTAAACACGAAATGAGCGTAGGGGTGCCGACGCCACTTAAAGGTAAAGTGTGTGTATACTTTTCACATCTACCCTTTCTCCCTCAATTCCTTTTTTGACTCACATTTATCTGCAAATGTATGTTATGCGATATTGATCTGTGGACTCATTTAGTCTAGTACTTGCGGACTTTATTACTCTCAACTTGATTTTTTTGCTGATTAATTCACTATCAACATATGTAGTAGTTGGCATTTCCTATTAACTTGGCATGAGGACAATCTTTTTGATTTGTCTCATATATTTATAATTCTTTTTGAAAGTGGTACATGTAATTTTTCCCACCCTTCTTACACTGAGTTTATCTGTTAGGCCTATATATATCTTTTCCAGAAGTTACTATTTAGCTCCTTATAAAAATTAATATATTTATTTATCTTTCTATTTTTGGCCTTCAATTCAACCTTTTAGGATTCATTAAGTATGTGGTAAACTATCCTGGCTTAATATCCTTTATTGTGGCTTTTTTGCTTTCATTGTCCCTGCATTACTATATTTTATTATTATATTCTTTTAAATTGTTCCAATAAAATCTTGTAGTTTCATGGCATATAGCTTCCCTTTTTTCTTTTTGATTCATAAATATTTTGGAAGTGCCAGAAATCTAGGCAATCCTATACTCTGATGCATAAGGTTTTATTGTAGCTTTCTACTAGGTCATTGTCTGTAGATTGTACACTGAGGTTCGCAGCTGGGCAATCTGGAGGACCCTACAGAGTTCTTTCATTACCTTGCTCATGAAAGGGGTTCCCTGGTCTGTCAGAATCTCCTTTGGCAGGAATGTCCTAACAAAAATATATACAAGTTCTCGGGCAATACGCTTAGCCCAAGAGTACCTTAGGGGTACCGCTCAGGGTACTGAGTTGCATAGTCCATGACCACTAGGATATATTGGTGCCCTCGTGCAGACTTAATTAACAGACCTACTAGGTCCATGGCAATTCGCTCAAACGGGATCACTATTACTGGTAATGGGACTAGAGGACTTCGGAAGTGCGCAGAGGGAGCTGTTATCTGGTTATCTGGCAGGTGGGCAGGACCTACAATAATTCAGGATCTCCTGATATTATCCCAGCCAAAAGAAGCTCTGCAATATTTTCTCCTGTGTTTTCTCCACCCCCAGATGTCCCCAAAACATGTGAAAGGGCCATGTCGAGAACCATCACCAGTATGGCCCTGGAACCAACAACTGCTCCACTATTTCACCGCCCCTCAGTGTAGCCACTTGATACAACAATTCGCTATTGACTGCAAAGTGTGGGTATCTGGTGTCAGCCCCGGCTCTTGAGCAACTCCAACAATCACAGACACATTTTGAAAGGCCCCTTTTAGAGTAAGAGCCAGCATTTGAGCAGTCCTGAAATTTTCCCCAGAAACCCCCAGCTCAGGAACCTCGGCCTCCCTGGTCACCGATGTGTCCTCATCAGCAGATAGGACACACAAGGGGAACTCCTCCATTTTGCCCGATCGCTGTTCCATCTCCGCAACTGCCTTAACCCAGGACATACGATTTGTCCACCACTGCTACAAGTGTTCCTGGAATGTTACCCACATCCGAAACACCACTTGTGGAATGTCTGCTCATTTAGCTGCTCCTCGAGGTAGACACAGGCACATGTGTGGTTAAAGTCTCTGGGTAGTTTATTGCATCAGAAATCAGAAATCCAAAATGGTAAGAGAAAAACAGCCTGTCCAGAATGGTGAGTAGGTGTTTTGCCCATCTCTTTACTTGCTCACCTAAAAACCTACCCATAATATGGCTGCTTAACTCCTTCAGCACATAGCATGCTGAAAAGAAACTTATGGGTTTCTAGACTACAGAGGAAAGCAATCTCCGTGACACATATCTCCCCTCACATACAGTGCCAGTGACCCTGTCACAAGTGCCAAAGCAGTATTTCCTAGTAATATACAACATGTTAGAAACAAGTGCATTAAAATGCTCTTTTACTTCATACTTTCATTAAATATCTCTTTGAATGTAACAAAAAGGTTTCTGAGGTTGCAGAAACTTTTAATAGAAAGTCAATAATCCTCATTTAGTTTCTAAATCATCATGGTTTCCCATGAATTCATTTTTTGTTTATCTGAAACTAATGAGTATTAGAGGAGAGTTTTTCAACCTCTCAGTTTTATTAAAATTTAAATACTATTCATCTGCCTGTAAAATCTTATAAAGCAGATGAGAACAAACAGAAATGAATGGAAAACCTGATTTAAAAAATTGTTTTATTGAATCTATATTATCAGCTGCCGAGATGCCTTTTCGGAAAGTCATTAACGGAGCAAGCATTGAGTGCTTAAATCTCTGTTTAGTTATAATTTTTTTTGCAATGTTTTTAGAAAGATACATTACTATAAAAATAAGCATGTATCTGACTTGATATTTTAGTAAAATGCCATAATATTATGAGAATGAATTTTGGTATGCTCACCAATGCAGACATGGGGATTCCTCTGGTGCCTGCAGGGAACTGACACTCAGCTTTACTGATATAAAATGGACTGTAGTTGTACATTTTGGTAGCCCAACTGGCCAGAAGCATCTCTGTGCAGGGAAAATAAGTAAAAGAGCCACAGTGCTTAAAAGGTCTTCTCTCAGATATTAATATATTATCTACATTTCTGCAACATCACAAGTACTCCAAAATGGTGATTTTCCTTTTTAAATGAATAAGCATTGATGAAATCCTCTCTATAGAAACCAATAAACAAATTATAGGTAGCATTCCATAATGTAAAACTACTTAAAAATGGTAAAGAGCTACAAGTGGTTCTCACTAAATTAGAATATAATCCAAAAGTTAATTTATTTCAGTTCTTCAATGCAAAAAGTGAAACTCATATTTTATATAGAGTCATTACAGAGTGATTTATTTCAAGTGTTTATTTCTGTTAATGTTGATGATTATGGCTTACAGCCAATGAAAACCCAAAAGTCATTATCACAGTAAATTAGAATAATTAACAAAAAAACACCTGCAAAGGCTTCCTACATGTTTAAAAAGGTCCCTTAATCTGTTTCAGTAAGCTCTACAATCATGGGGAAGACTGCTGACTTGACAGATGTCCAGAAGGCAGTCTTTGACACACTCTACAAGGAGGGTAAGCCACAAAGGTCATTGCTAAAGAAGATGGCTGTTCACAGAGTTGTAAGGATTCCGGATTTTCCATTGAGCCTGTTTTCCGTTGTCCAAGATGGAGTCTTGTACCTCGCCCTGTCCTGGAACTTCCTGTCTGTCCTGCTATTCAAGTCCAGGTTGGGTATTTCTCCTTGCCTGAGTATTGTGTTGCTGTTGGCTCCCGAACTTCTGCCTGTTTGCTTCTGGACTCCCTGCTGCTGCTGCTCGTTACTCGATGCTCTACCTCTCCACATTCATCTGCCTTCAATCCTCTGTGTGGCACCTTGATCCTGACCTGAGTTACCTATTGTCCAGACTTCTAGTGAGGAACTACTCATCTCTAAACTGCTGTGGTCAGTAAGAAACTGTTATCATTATCTCTTCTTGGACTGTGTCTGTTGGCTGCGGTGCTAGACTTGTGTGGGACTTTTCAGCCTAAAAGGTACATTTAGAGACCTACTCCTATTAACGCTCCCCCTGTGTATTCCTGGACTCTCACATTAAAGTGCCGTGTGAACTTGTGATCATATTATTGCTTGACTCCCTTGTTTAAGTGCTGTGTGCATTCTCACTAATGTTCTTGTTGGATTTCCACGTTTAACCCCTTCAAGACCCAGCCTATTTTGACCTTAAAGACCTTGCCATTTTTTGCAATTCTGACCAGTGTCCCTTTATGAGGTAATAACTCAGGAACGCTTCAACGGATCCTAGCGATTCTGAGATTGTTTTTTCGTGACATATTGGGCTTCATGTTAGTGGTAAATTTAAGTCGATAATTTTTGCGTTTATTTGTGAAAAAAATGGAAATTTGGCGAAAATTTTGAAAATTTTGTAATTTTCAAATTTTTAATTTTTATTCTGTTAAACTAGAGAGTTATGTGACAACAAATAGTTAATAAATAACATTTCCCACATGTCTACTTTACATCAGCACAATTTTGGGAACAACATTTTTTTTTGTTAGGAAGTTATAAGGGTTAAAAGTTGACCAGCGATTTCTCATTTTTACAGCAAAATTTACAAAACCATTTTTTTTAGGGACCACCTCACATTTGAAGTCACTTTGAGGGGTCTATATGGCAGAAAATACCCAAAAGTGACACCTTTATAAAAACTGCACCCCTCAAGCTACTCAAAACTACATTCAAGAAGATTATTAACCCTTCAGGTGCTTCACAGGAACTAAAGCAACGTGGAAGGAAAAAATGGACATTTTAATTTTTCCAACAAAAATTTTCTTTTAGCATCAATTTTTTCATTTTTACATGGGCATCAGGATAAAATGCATCCTAAAATTTGTTGGGCAATTTCTCCTGAGTACACAGATACCTCATATGTGGTCATAAACCACTGTATGGGCGCACGGCAGGGCTCAGAAGGGAAGGAGCGCCATTTGACTTTTTGAATGGAAAATATGCTGGAATATTTAGCGGTTGCCATGTCACATTTGGAGAGTCCCTGTGTGCCTAAACATTGGAGCTCCCCCACAAGTGACCCCATTTTGGAAACTAGACCCCCTAAGGAACTTATCTAGATGCATAGTGATCATTTTGAACCCCCAGGTGCTTCACAAATTGATCTGTAAAAAAAAGAAAGTACTTTTTTTTCACAAAAATTTTCTTTTAGCCTCAGTTTTTTCATTTTCACATGGGCAACAGTATAAATTGGATCCTAAAATTTGTTGGGCAATTTCTCCTGAGTACACAGATACCTCATATGTGGTCATAAACCACTGTTTGGGCGCATGGCAGGGCTCAGAAGGGAAGCAGCGCCATTTGACTTTTTGAATGGAAAATATGCTGGAATATTTAGCGGTTGCCATGTCGCATTTGGAGAGTCCCTGTGTGCCTAAACATTGGAGCTCCCCCACAAGTGACCCCATTTTGGAAACTAGACCCCCTAAGGAACTTATCTAGATTCATAGTGATCATTTTGAACCCCCAGGTGCTTCACAAATTGATCTGTAAAAAAAAGAAAGTAGTTTTTTTTCACAAAAATTTTCTTTTAGCCTCAGTTTTTTCATTTTCACAAGGGCAACAGTATAAATTGGATCCTAAAATTTGTTGGGCAATTTCTCCTGAGTACACAGATACCTCATATGTGGTCATAAACCACTGTTTGGGCGCATGGCAGGGCTCAGAAGGGAAGCAGCGCCATTTGACTTTTTGAATGGAAAATATGCTGGAATATTTAGCGGTTGCCATGTCGCATTTGGAGAGTCCCTGTGTGCCTAAACATTGGAGCTCCCCCACAAGTGACCCATTTTGGAAACTAGACCCCCTAAGGAACTTATCTAGATGCATAGTGAGCACTTTGAACCCCCAGGTACTTCACAAATTGATCCGTAAAAAAAAAGAAAGTACTTTTTTTTCACAAAAATTTTCTTTTAGCCTCAGTTTTTTTCATTTTCACATGGGCAACAGTATAAATTGGATCCTAAAATTTGTTGGGTAATTTCTACTGAGTACACAGATACCTCATATGTGGTCATAAACCACTGTTTGGGCGCACGGCAGGGCTCAGAAGGGAAGGAGCGCCATTTGACTTTTTGAATGGAAAATATGCTGGAATATTTAGCGGTTGCCATGTCGCATTTGGAGAGTCCCTGTGTGCCTAAACATTGGAGCTCCCCCAAAGTGACCCCATTTTGGAAACTAGACCCCCTAAGGAACTTATCTAGATGCATAGTGAGCACTTTGAACCCCCAGGTGCTTCACAAATTGATCCGTAAAAAAAAGAAAGTACTTTTTTTTCACAAAAATTTTCTTTTAGCCTCAGTTTTTTTCATTTTCACATGGGCAACAGTATAAATTGGATTCTAAAATTTGTTGGGCAATTTCTCCTGAGTACACAGATACCTCACAACATTGTGGAGCTCAAAATCCACTGTGTGCCTAAACATTGGAGCTCCCCCACAAGTGACCCATTTTGGAAACTAGACGCCTAAGGAACTTATCTAGATGCATAGTGAGCACTTTGAACCCCCCAGGTGCTTTACAGAAGTTTATAACGCAGAGCCGTGAAAATAAAATATCATTTTTTTTTTCTCAAAAAATGATTTTTTAGCCCACTATTTTTTATTTTCACAATAGTTACAGGAGAAATTGGACCCCAAAAGTTGTTGTCCAGTTTGTCCTGAGTACGCTAGTACCCCATATGTGGGGGGGAACCACTGTTTGGAACGCGGTCGGAGGATTCCTAACTGCCAGGGCATCGGATATTGTGAGGACCTGTGGCAAAGTGAACCGACAACCCATTTTGGAAACTAGACACCGCAAAGAACTTATCTAGATGTGTGGTGAGCACTTTGAACCCCCAAGGGCTACACAGAAGTTTATAACGCCCGGGCATGAAAATAAAAAAATCATATTTTTTCCACAATCAGGATCTTTTAGTCCCCAATTTTTTATTTTCGCAAGGGTAACATGAGAAATTAGACCCCAAAAGTTGTTGTCCAATTTGTCCTGAGTATGCTGATATCCCATATGTGGGAGAAAACTACTGTATGGGCACACGTCGGGGCTCGGATGGGAAGTAGTGACCTTTTGAAATGCCCACTTGATGGAATGGTCTTCGGGCGTCATGTTACGTTTGCAGAGTCACTGATGTGCCTAAACAGTAGAAACTCCCCACAAGTGACCCCATTTTGGAAACTAGATCCCCCAAGGAACTCCTCTAGATGTGTGGTGAGCACTTTGAATCTCCAAGTCCTTCACAGAAGTTTATAACGCAGAGCCGTGAAAATATAAAATCATTTTTTTTCCACAAAAATAATTTTTAGTCCCCAATTTTTTTTCCCAATGTTAACAGGAGAAATTAGAACCCCCAAAGTTGTTGTGCAATTTTTCCCGAGTACGCTGATACCTCATATGTGGGGATAAACCACTGTTTGGGCATACGTCGGGGCTTGGAATAAAGGGAGCACTGTTTGACTTTTTGAACGCAAAATTTGCAGGAATCAATGGTGGCGCCATGTCGCGTATGGAGACCCCCTGATGTGCCTAAATAGTGGAAACCCCTCAATTCTAACTCCAACCCTAACCCCAACACACCCCTAACGCCTACACACACCTAACCCTAATACAAACCCTAATCATAACCCTAACCCCAACACACCCCTAATCCCAACTCTAACCATAAACCTAACTACAAGCCTAAACCTAATTCCAACCCTAACCCAAATTCCAACCCTAACCGTAATTCTAACCTTAGCCCTAATGCTAACCCTAACCCTAGTTCTAACCCTAAGGCTGGGTTCATATTGCGTTTTACCAGCCCGTTCAACACGTAGCGTTGACCGGCTGGTAACGGTATAGCATAACGCGATCGCGTTATGCTATACCCGCTAGCGCAGATGAATCAGCAGATAATCAGCCGCGGATCAGCAGCAAAATCAGTCGCGGATCAGCAGCAAAATCCGCCGCGGATCAGCAGCGAAATCCGCCGCGGATCAGCAGCGAAATCCGCAGCGGATCAGCAGCGAAATCCGCCGCGGATCAGCAGCGAAATCCGCCGCGGATCAGCAGCGAAATCCGCCGCGCATCCGCAGCGAAATCAGTCGCGGATCCGCAGCGAAATCAGTCGCGGATCCGCAGCGAAATCAGTCGCGGATCCGCAGCGAAATCAGTCGCGGATCCGCAGCGAAATCAGTCGCGGATCCGCAGCGAAATCAGTCGCGGATCCGCAGCGAAATCCGCCGCCGATCAGCAGCGAAATCCGCCGCGGATCAGCAGCGAAATCCGCCGCCGATCAGCAGCGAAATCCGCTGCGGATCAGCAGCGAAATCCGCCGCCGATCAGCAGCGAAATCCGCCGTCGATCAGCAGCGAAATCCGCCGCCGATCAGCAGCGAAATCCGCCGCGGATCAGCAGCGAAATCCGCCGCGGATCAGCAGCGATGTCCGCCGCGGATCAGCAGCGAAATCCGCCACGGATCAGCAGCGAAATCCGCCGCCGATCAGCAGCGAAATCCGCTGCGGATCAGCAGCGAAATCCGCCGCCGATCAGCAGCGAAATCCGCCGCGGATCAGCAGGGAAATCCGCCGCCGATCAGCAGCGAAATCCGCCGCCGATCAGCAGCGAAATCCGCCGCGGATTAGCAGCGAAATCCGCCGCCGATCAGCAACGAAATCCGCCGCAGATCAGCAGCGAAATCCGCCGCCGATCAGCAGCGAAATCCGCCGCCGATCAGCAACGAAATCCGCTGCAGATCAGCAGCGAAATCCGCTGCCGATCAGCAGCGAAATCCGCCGCGGATCAGCAGGGAAATCCGCCGCCGATCAGCAGCGAAATCCGCCGCGGATCAGCAGCGAAATCCGCCGCCGATCAGCAGCGAAATCCGCAGCGGATCCGTAGCGAAATCCGCCGCGGATCAGCAGCGATGTCCGCCGCGGATCAGCAGCGAAGTCCGCCGCGGATCAGCAGCGAAATCCGCCGCGGATCAGCAGCGAAATCCGCCGCGGATCAGCAGCGATATCCGCAGCAGATCCGCAGCAAAATCAGCTGCGGATCAGCAGCAAAATCCGCTAGGAAAAAAAAAAAAAATTCTTTATTTTTTTTATTTGTCCCTACCTATGATAAAGGGGGGGTTCATTTCCTTTTTTTATTTTGATCACTGTGACAGTTTATCACAGTGATCAAAATAAATTTTTGAACACTGGGGAGCGCACTGCGCATGCGCCGGCCGGCGGGCGCACTGCGCATGCGCCCGCCATTTTCCAATATGGCGGCGCCCATGAAGAGGCCCGGGCGGACGCCGGGCCCGATCGTGGGACATCGGTGGATCGGGAGAGGTGAGTAGGGGGGTCGGAAGGCTGGGGGGGGGGGATAGGAAGTGGGGGCAGTGGACCAAAAGAGGAGGGGAGCTGTAAGTGACGGCGGTGACCGATCGCTGCCATCTTTCGGTGGCGGCGGCCGATCACCGCCGTGACTCGGTGTGGGGGGGGTCAGGGCTCGGTCTCCAGCCATGGCAGATGCTATTGCAGCATCGGCCATGGCTGGATTGTAATATTTCACCAATTAAATTGGTGAAATATTACACATTGCTCTGATTGGCTGTTTCACTTTTAACAGCCAATCAGAGCGATCGTGGCCACGGGGGGGTTAAGCCAACCCCCCTGTGGTGAAGCACAAAGGGTCCTGTAACTGCGGGTCGGGTGACCTTTGAGTGACCTCGGTCTCCCGGCCCGCAGGGACGAGATCCTTTCATGACGCCACATAGGCGTCATGGGTCGGAATGGCACAGGTTTTCATGACGCCTACGTGGCGTCATGGGTCGGGAAGGGGTTAAGTGCTATGTGCACTCCTGCATCATATTACTGCTGGACTAGTTCCTATTTGCAGTCGCTCCCCTATTCAGTCTGCTGTTCATTTCTATATTGTAGTGTGCCTTTCATTGCTATTGCAGGAAGATCTCTGTTAGATTTTGTTCAAATCCTTACTTTGTTAAATACACTTATTTCCCTCAACTTTGGTCTCAGTTTCGTTTTATCCCACACAATCAGATTCCATAGTACCCACATAATTGTTACAACAGTGCTGTATCCAAGCATATTTATGGAAAGTTGAGTGGAATGAATAAAGTGTGGTAGAAAAAGATGCACAAGCAACCGGGATAACCGCAGCCTTGAAGGGATTGTTAAAAAAAGGCAATTCAAAAATATGACTGCTGCTGGAGTCATTGCTTTTAGAGCCACTGTACACAAATATATCCAGGACATGGGCTACAAGTGTCGCATTCCTTGTGTCAAGCCACCCATGACCAATAGACAATGCCAGAAGTGTCTCACCTGAGCCAAGGAGAAAAACAACTGGACTGTTGGTGAGTGGTCAAAGGTGTTGTTTTCAGATGAAAGTAAATTTTGTATTTTATTTGGAAATCAAGGTCCCAGAGACTGGAGAAAGAGATGAGAGGCACACAATCCAAGCTGTTTTAGGTCTAGTGTGAAGTTTCCACAATCAGTGATAGTTTGGGGAGCCATGTCATCTGCTGGTGTAGGTCCACTGTGCTTTATCAAGACCAAAGTCAGCGCAGCCGTCTACCAGGAAATTTTAGAGCACTTCATGCTTCGCTCTACCGACAAGCTGTTTGGAGATTGGAATTTCATTCTCTAGCAGGACTTGTCACCTGTCCACACTGCCACACTGAAGGAGGGAGCTGGTAACCAAGGTACACTTCGGGTTTCCAGGCGCTGCACGGTGCCTGGAAACCCGATGTGTACCTTGGTTACCAGCTCCCCTGCAGCAGCGCGCTGGTATGCAACGTACACATCGGTTTCCAGGCACAGCCCCGCGCCTGGAAACCCGAAATGTACCTTGGTTACCAGCTGATCGCTGGTCTCCTGCCTGCCACATGCAGCGATGCGTGCTGGCCAGCGGGAGACCAGCGATCAAAAAAAGTCCAGGCATTTCTGACACGACCACCGATTCACAGCAGGGGCCTGGTCGCTGGTACGTGTCAGACATAGCGAGATCGCTGCTGAGATCGCTGTTTGGCAGCGATCTCGCTATGTGAGACGGGGCCCTTATGCAATGAGTTTTAGAGCTGAACAGGCTTTTTCTTTGCCTGTGTACAGCAAAATAGCAATTTTATGCAGGATAAATAGTTGTCATTCATGTAGATTAAAACTGGAATGACAATAAGTGCAATATGATCTTATCTGGATTACAAAGGAAAGAGCAAAATAGGATTTGCTCACCTGGGGGTTGTCAAAGTCACAACTTCTTTGTTAGCTTGTGAGCAAAGCCTTCTGCAGATCAACCAAACAGATGCTCAGCAAACTTGGAGAAGAAATTGTATGTAAACCTGCTCTGCTGAGGTTCCAGCTTGCACCACAAATCTCTGCAAAGTTGAGAGCTAAGAGGAAAAAGAAGGAAAGACACAACTGTAGTTTGTTGCATAAATGTGTCCGGTTAAAGTAAATATCTTAAATTACAAAAAGAAAATCCAATTTTTACACAATTTTCCCACATTTCTCTACTTATAACTTTTCACCTTTCAAAAGGTTGCATTTTGTTGTGAACTTTTAGACTTTGGTTTTGAAAAGTTAACTGCTTTCCAACACAAATGGCTTTTATCCTGATTAGAGAGATTTTATCCTGATTAGAAAAAAAGTAAATTAGTTTAAGGATTTTACAAGAAATTTTCCAAAAAGACATTATACTTTTTACACCATGGACATGAAATGTTTGATTTTGTAGGGAAAACACCAAACAAGCTATTAAAAAAACATTCTGTTGAAGAGGTAATTGTATATGCTGCTATTATATTTTTCAATAAGTGAAATTTAATTTGGTAATTGCATTGCCTTTAGAACCGTTAATAATCTATGGACTAGTGTCTAAATTAGGCTGCATATGTTTAGCCATTTTATTTTAGTGGATGCTGCCTTTGGTCAATATTAAATATCTCATTAGATGCAGGATTGCAAACTTAGTATCATGCCGCTCTGTAGTGATCTTATAGCTAGAATCCAAATTAAATGTTTCAAATGAACATTCTATAAAGGGAACTTATCACCAGAAATAATGCTATTAACCTGCAGATGTGTGGTTAATCTGCAGGGTAACAGCGTTATGATGCTGCCGGACGCCTGTACGCAGCTGAATGCAGCAGGGAGAAAATGAACTTTATTCTCCCGCCAGCATTTGGTTTGTCAGTGGGCCGGGGCCCCGCTGGTTCAGTCACGATTGGCCACAGTAACCACGCCATCGGCACTGACTGGCCAGCTATCGGTCAGTGTTGAGGGCTCGGTTACAGCAGCTGCGCTGTGTTTTTAGAGCAGTGACTGAATCAGTGGCGCCTCCGCCCTCATGACTGAAACTGAATGCTGGTGGGTAGAATAAAGTTAATTTACACCCCACTGCATTGGGCTGTGTGCAGGCACCGGACAGCATCATAACGCTATTAACCCCATAACTGCAGGTTAACAGCGCTATTTCTGGTTCCCTTTAAAATTAATCAGGAACCTAAATGCTTTAGTTATCAGCTACGACTTCTTCCCACGTTTTCCTACCTATTTATAGTTCATGAAAGACCATGACTAAAAAGGTTATAAAAATTTCATAAAACAATGCTGTGCATTAAAGGGCTTGTACAGGATTAGAAAACCTTCCCAGCTTTCTTCCAATAACAGAGCAATAACTGTTTAGAGGTTGTTTGGTTTTAATGAAACTCATCACCCATTAACTTCAACCAAACTGACCTGCAATACTAGACTCAACTCAAGGACAGGTTTAATTCTGTTTATTGAAATAAGTTTCAACAATGAGATTATTTTGCTGTGTTGTAAGCTGTTTAAGGACCTTTAAGGACCTTGGCTTTTGTTGTAAAATGCAACTAAGAAAATGTCAGGAAAATGCTACCAGAACAGTTTACCTTCTTTAAGCTTGTAGCCAATTTTTTTTGCCAATAGCTTAATATCAGTATTAATCAAAGATATAAAATAATATTAATCAAATTAACAGGATCCTTATTTTTTTAAAAATCACAATGCTGGATGGTAGAGTCTTGCCCATGGTTTTGGCTATCTCCCAAGTCCACAGGAGCCACTCCACCAATACTTCTTTATATTGCAGGTTTCTATCTCTGCAGTGATTGGGATTTTGGCTTCCTTTAGTGTAGTGGGTACTTAATGATTTTTTTAATTAAAAGTTCCCTATCCTTCCCTCAATTTGCTATTTAACTGCCTTTTTTTTTTACTACGTCCTCTTTGACGATGCATCATTTGAGAAACCTAGTGAATGCTTTGTGCTCAAACAAGTAATCACCAGAGGGCAGTATGGGGCGGGGATGGCGCTGGTCTCTGCTTGCTCATTCTCTTCTTACAATGTGCAATGACAGTGCGCTCTGTTGCTGACTCATCACTTCTGATCAGAATCATCGAGAAAGCGCATAGTCAATATGCACTGAGAATAACAGTGCACAGTGCAAGATCCTACTGACCATCCATTGGAATTGACAACTGACGTATGCTCAGTAGAGCAGGGACTAGCTCAGCCCCTGAAGGGAACATCACTGATGACGCTTTATTTCAGACTGGAGACAGAGGCAACCTCTATTCCCTGATGATTACTCCTTTGAGTATCCCAGAATGCAGTGCGATACTCAAATGAAGGGTCATCACAAAGGAAGAAGAAAAAAAAATAAAAATAAAGCAGTTAGGTAATGTAGCGAGTGAAGGATAGGGAATTATAATTAAAGTATTTTAGAAAAAAAGTTTAGATTATGAAATTTAATAGATAGTGATTTAGGATTAATATAAAATTTAGCTTCAGACCACCCCTTTAATTAATAATCCCTTCGAAAAGAAATTAGCAGTATCTCAAACAGCTCAATGTGAGAATAGGAACATGATCTGAAATGCGTTTACTTTCATAACTCAGTATTAATATAGTTAAGTGTCAAAGCATTGCTGACAATCAAATCAAAAAGAAAAAAAGTGTTGACAGATTTAGAAAAGTAGAAAAATGTTTGCCCCTCCCTGTTTCTAATCATCCATATATCAAACCAAACTCATGTAATATTTGTCATAGCTTACTACTAGAAATGAGCAGATCAGGCCTTTTTTTCCTGGGAAATTCGATTTGCAGAGATGTTATTATCAGCTAATTTAATATCCCTTATTATTCTATGGAGTCTCTAAAGACCCTGGAGAATAATAAATTTAAGATGTTAATAATGAAAAAAAAATCCTTACACTCACCTCACCATTCATTAACCCCTTTCTGTCATTGGACGTACTATCCCGTCCATGTGCCCTGGGACTTAATTCCCAAGGACGGGATAGTACATCACATGCGATTAGCTGTGCTCCCAGAGGGAGCGCAGCTGATCGCTGCCAGGTGTCAGCTGATTATCACAGCTGACACCCGGCACTATGTTAACCCCTTTAGTGAACCCCTTAAAAAAAAAACAAGGCAAAAAAAATGCTTTATCATCATAACGCCGAACAAAAAGTGGAATAACACGCGATCAATAAGACGGATATAAATAGTCATGGTACCGCAGAAAACGTAATCTTGTCCCGCAAAAAAAGAGCCACGAAACAGCATCATCAGCGAAAAAATAAAAAAGTTATATCTCGCAGAATAAAGCGATGCAAAGACAATTATTTTTAATATATTATTGTTTTTATTGTATAAAAGCTCCAAAACATAAAAAAATATATAAATATGAGGTATCGCTGTAATCGTACTGACTCAAATAATAAAACCGTTTTATCGATTTTACCACACGTGGAACGGTATAAACACCCCCCAAAAGAAATTCATGAATTGCTGGTTTTTGTTCATTCTGCCTCCCAAAAATCGTAATTAAAAGTGATCAAAAAATGTCATGTGCCCAAAAATGGTACCAGTAAAAACATCAACTCGTCCTGCAAAAAATAAGACATCACATGACACTGTGGGCCAAAATATGGAAAAATTATAGCTCTCAAAATGGGTGATGCAAAAACTATTTTTTGCAATAAAAAGCGTCTTTTAGTGTGTGACAGCTGCCAAACATAAAACCCCCCTATAAATAGTAAATCAAACCCCCCTTTATCAACCCCTTAGTTAGGGAAAAATAATAAAATTTTAAAAATGTATTTATTTCCATTTTCCCATTAGGGTTAGGGTTAGGGTTGGGGCTAAAGTTAGGGTTGTGGCTAAAGTTAGGGTTAGGGGTGTGTTAGGGTTAGGATTATGATTAGGGGTGTGTTGGGGTTAGGGTTGGAGTTAGAATTGGGGGTTTCCACTGTTTAGGCACATCAGGGGCTTTCCAAACGCGACATGGCATCTGATTTCAATTCCAGCCAATTCTGCGTTTAAAAAGTCAAACGGTGCGCCTTCCCTTCTGAGCTCTGCCATGTGCACAAACAGTAGTTTACATATGGGGTATCAACGTACTCAGAACAAATTGAACAATAACTCTTGTGGTCCAATTTCTTCTGTTACCCTTGGGAAATTAAAAATCTGGGGGCGAAAATATCATTTTTGTGGAAAAAAATATGATTTTTTAATTTTACGGCTCTACGTTATAACCTTCTGTGGAGCCCTAGGGGGTTCAAAGTTCTCACCACACATCTGAATAAGTTCCTTGGGGGATCTAGTTTCCAAAATCGGGTCACCTGTGGGGGGTTTCCACTGTTTAGGCACGTTAGGGGCTCTGCAAACTGAACATGACACCCATCAAAGTCTGCACTCAAAACGTCATTACTTCCTTTCTGAGCCCTGCCATGTGCCCAAACAGCATTTCCCCTCCATATATGGGGTATCAGCAAACTCGGGACAAATTGGACAACTATTGCGGTCCAATTTCCTTAGGAAAAATCAAAAATTGGGGACTAAAAAATCATTTTTGTGGAAATTTTTTTTTGCACACCTAGGCATTATAAACTTTAGTGAAACACTTGGGGGTTCAAAGTGATCACAACAAATCTAGATAAGTTCCTTAGGGGGTCTAGTTTCCAAAATGGTGTCACTTGTGGGAGATTTCCACTGTTTAGGCACATCAGGGGCGCTCCAAACGCGACATGGCGTCCAGCCAATTCTGTATTGAAAAAGTCAAACGGCGCTCCTTCCCTTTCTAGCTCTGCTATGCACCGAAACAGTGGTTTACCCCCACATATTGGGTATCGGCATACTCAGGACAAATTGCTCAATAACTGTTGACATCTTTTTACCCTTGCTAAAATTAAAATTGTGGTGAAAAGATCATTTTTGTGGAAAAAATTGGATTTTTTAATTTTACGGCTCTGTTATAAACTTGTATGAAGCACTTGGGGGTTCAAAGTGCTCACCACAGATCTAGATAAATTCCTTAGGGGGTCTTGTTTCTAAAATGGGGTCACTTGTTGGGGGTTTCCACTGTTTAGGCACATCAGGGGCTATCCTAACGCGACATGGTGTCTAGCCTCGATTCCAGCCAATTTTGGTTTGAAAAAGTCAAATGGCGCTCCTTCTCTTCCGAGCTCTGCCGTGCACCCAAACAGTGGTTACCGCTCACATGTGGGGTATCAGCATACTCTGGGAAAATTGGACAACAACTTTTGTGGTCCAATTTTTTCCTGTTACACTTGGGAAAAAAAAATTGGTGACTAAAAATTTTTTTTTGTGGGAAAAAAATAGGATTTTTTATTTTTATGCTCGGACATTATAAACTTGTGTGAAGCACTTGGGGGTTCAATGTGCTCACCACAGATCTAGATAAGTTCCTTACGTGGTCTAGTTTCCAAAATGTGGTCACTTGTGGGGGGATTCCACTGTTTAGGCTCATCAGGGTCTCTGCAAACGAACTTGAAGCCCATCAAAGTCTGCATTCCAAAATGTGATTACTTCCTTTCCAAGCCCTGCCGTCCGCCCAATGTTTCCCCCCCCACATATGGGGTATCAGCGTATTCAGGACAAATTGGACAACAACTTTTGGGGTCCAGTTTCCTTGGGAAAAATCAAAAATTGGGGACTAAAAATCATTTTTGTGGAAATTTTTTTTTCACACCCAGGCATTATAAACTTTAGTGAAATACTTGGGGGTTCAAAGTGCTCACCACAGATCTAGATAAGTTCCTTAGGGGATCTAGTTTCCAAAATGGTGTCAATTGTGGGGATTTCCACTGTTTAGGCACATCAGGGGCTCTCCAAACGCAACATGGCGTCCAATCTCAATTCCAGCCAATTTTGGTTTGAAAAAGTCAAACGGCGCTCCTTTCCTTCTGAGCCCTGCCGTGCGCCCAGACAGTGGTTTTCCCCAACATATGGAGCATCGCCCTACTCCGGAGAAATTGCGCAACAACTTTATCTGTCCATTTTTTTCCTTGTACCCTTGTTAAAATAAAAAAAATGTTTGTAAAAGATCATTCTTGTGACTAAAAAGTTAAATGTTCGTTTTTTCCTTCCATGTTGCTTCAGCTACTGTGAAGCACCTGAAGGGTTAATAAACTTCCTGAATGTGGTTTTGAGTACCTTGAGGGGTGCAGTTTTTAGAATGATGTCACTTTTGGGTATTTTCTGCCATATAGACTCCTCAAAGTGACTTCAAATGTGAGGTGGTTCCTAAAAAAAATGGTTTTGTACCTTTTGTTGTAAAAATGAGAAATCGCTGGTCAACATTTAACCCTTATAACTTCCTAACATAAAAAAAATTTGGTTCCAAAATTGTGCTGATTTAAAGTAGACATGTGGAAAATGTTATTTAGTAACTATTTTGTGTGATATATTTCTCTGTTTTAAGGGAAGACTATCATGAAGTACAATATGTCATGAGAAAACATTCTCAGAATTGCGAAGATCCGTTGAAGCGTTCCAGAGTTATAACCTCATAAAGAGACAGTGGTCAGAATTGTAAAAATTGGCCCTGTCATTAACGTGTAAACCACCCTTGGGGGTGAAGGGGTTAAAAAGACACGGTGAGGATTGGACATGTGATGATGAGGTGATGGAGTTGTGTAGGTTGATGTGAACATAAGGATTTTCTATTATTTTTTAATATTTTGTGGTTCTGAAAATATCTTTGATTAGAAGTCCACAAAATTGTAATTGGTTTCTAACATTAACCCCTTACTGTCCATTGACGTGCACAGTCCGTCATGGCAGGATGTCAGTTCCGGCACCAGGACGGACTGTGCACATCATGTAAACACTCAGTGGTAGTTCAGTGCCGACAGCTGTCTATGACAGCTGACAGGCACGGCAAGAGGTGCGGGTACCCAGGGCCTGCTCCAGGTTTTTTTGGGCCTCGGGCGAAAGAGTCTCAGTGGGCCCCTTTAACACAGACCACGATTCATGATGCACAGATACAGCAGAGAAATATAGGTATAGTATAATGCCAAACACTTCTCTTCTTCCATTCCATGAGTGATACCTATTGTAAATTCTACAATAGCTCAGAAACCGCCAAATCCTCACAGCGCACAGTACAGACTGGACAGTACAGTCTCCATACAATATTATGGGCACCACATAGTCCTCCATACAGTATTATGGGTTAAATATAATGCTCCATAAAGAATATTGGACCCCAAATAATGCTCCATACAGGATACTGGTCCCCATATAATGCTCCATACAAAATATGGAGCTCTCCTCTGCACTGTGCTGCGTTCTGCACTGTTACGGCTCAGGAAAGGGCACTGTGGAAAGACTCCCCATTATCATCATCATTGCCTCCCCATCATCATCATCATTGCCACCCCCTCCTTATCATTGCCTCCCCATTATCATCATTGCCTCCCCATTATCATCATTGCCTCCCCATTATCATCATTGCCTCCCCATTATCATCATTGCCTCCCCATCATCATCATTGCCTCCCCATTATCATTATAATTGCCTCCCTATTATCATCATTGACTCCCCATCATCATCGCCTCCCCATTATCATCATCATTGCCTCCCGATTATCATCATCATTGCCTCCCCATTATCATCATCATTACCTCCCCATTATCATCATTTCCTCCCCATCATCATCATCATTGCCTCCCCATCATCATCATTGCCTCCCCATTATCATCATTGTCTCCCCATCATCATCATCATTGCCTCCCCATCATCATCGCCTCCCCATCATCATCATTGCCTCCCCATTATCATCATTGTCTCCCCATTATCATAATTGCCTACCCATCATCATCATCTTTGCCTCCCCATCATCATTGCCTCTTCACCACCATCACTGCCTCCCCCCACCACCATCACACATACAGCACCACACACAGACAGCACTGCAGCACTTTCTCACATACACACACACAAAGCACCGCACTACATACACACACGCAGGCAGACACAGACACACACACACTGATACACACAGACACATACACCTTACATCTCACCTGTCCGGCGCCCACGCTTACTCTCTGCCATAGCCGGCCGCTGAATGATGACGTCATCCAGCGGCGCTGCTGTTGGAGGAAGCGCTGGCGCCCTGCAGGCGCCCGGAGCTGCGGAGGCACGGGGAGAGGTAAGCATTGTGCTGTTTGCTGCTGGGGCCCTGAGCAAGCGGGGGAGCCCAGTGGAGGCGCTGGCACCGCTCTCATCCGCTAATGGGCACCGGGGTGCCCGACGGCGAGTGGGCCCCCGCCTGCTCAGGGCCCTGGCACTTGCCCGGGTACGCCCGGTGCTGACGCCGGCCCTGTGGGTACCCTTGCATCCCTTGGTACCCTTGACGTCTCCTCTTTCTGCCCAGGAGGATGCCATGGCCCTGGCGGAATGTGCTTTTATGCCTTCTGGGGATCTTCATTTTTTGAAGTATACGCCAGACAGATTGCTTCTCTGATCCACCGAGATAGGGTGGCTTTCGTGACCCCGTATCCCTTTCTTTGCCCTGGAAGGATATAAAAAGAGCGCTACTCTTCCTCCAACTAGCCGATCTTTCAATAAATTTTAACACTATTCTTTTCACATCTAACATGTGATATTTCTCTTCTGACGGAGAAGAAGGGTTACTAAAAAAGGAGGGTAGGTGAATTTCCTGCGATCTATGGAACTTCCCTGCCACTTTTGGTAAATATGAGGGGTCAGGTTTTAAAATTAACTGATCCTGGAATGATAGCAGAAATGGAGGATCTATAGATAATGCCTGCATGTCACTGACTCTTCTGGCTGAGGTTAATGCTACCAAGAGTACCATTTTAAGAGATATAACCTTAAGGGGTATGCAGTCTAATGGTTCAAGGGTGGACCTGTTAGGGCGTCTAGAACCAGATTTAGATCCCAAGGAGCAATCCTAGATATATGAACTGGTGTAATTCGTTCACAAGCCTGGATGAATCTAGCTATCCATCTATTACCAGCTAGATTATAACTATAGAGTGCTCCTAGTGCAGATACTTGGACTCTAAGTGTGTTTACTGATAATCCTAGATCTTTCCCTTTTTGCAGGAATTCTAAGATAAATTTTATCGGAATCTCTTTAAAGTTGAGATCTGGATGGAACTCTAAAAATCTTCTCCATATCTTGGTGTAGATTTTAGTAGTGGTTGGCTTTCTGCTATGTAGTAAGGTGTTGATTAATTCCTCAGAGAACCCCCTTGTTCTCAGTATTTCCCCCTCAAGTTCCACGCCGTCAAGTGGAGACTGTCCACTTGAGGGTGGAAGAAAGGCCCTTGAGAGAGAAGCCTGGGAGTTGAAGGAAGTATCCAGGGGTCTGTCAAGGACATCATTTGAAGGCATGAGAACCAAGGTCTCTTGGGCCAGAATGGGGCTATTAATATTATCCGTGCCCTGTCTGCCCTTATCTTCCTGATGACTTGCGGTAGCAATATGATTGGGGGAAAGGCATATGCTAGCCTGAATTGCCACGGACTTTGAAGGGCATCCAGAATTTCTGGCTGATCTGCCATACTCAGGGAGGCGAATCTTGGTAGTTGACTGTTCTGACGAGTGGCAAAAAGGTTTATCTGCGGAAGGCCCCATAGTGACACAATGTTTCTGAATATTTTTTTGTTTAGGCACCACTCTCCTTGTCGCAGGGTGTGGCGACTTAGGAAGTCCGCTTCTGAATTGTCTATGCCTCTGATGTGAAGAGCTGACAGAGAAACAAGTTTTTCCTCGGCTAAAGAAAATATTTCTTTTGTGGAAGACATTAATTTGTCCGACCGTGTTCCGCCTTGTTTGTTGATATATGCCACTACTGTGGTGTTGTCCGAGAGGATTCTCACAGTTTCTCCTTGAAGCTGCGGAAGGAAATGATATAGGGCATGACCCACCGCTTTTAATTCTTTTAAATTTGAGGAATTGTTTATTTGTTTTTTTCCCCACCGGCCCTGGGAAAAAATTTCTCCCATGTGAGCTCCCCATCCTGTAGGGCTGGCGTCAGTGGTAATGATACGAGAAGGTGTTATTACCCAGTCTACTCTTTCTGATAATTTATTATCATCTAACCACCAGTATAATGAATGTATTACTACGTGGGATAAGGTGATTTTGTTTGTTAGATGACCTCTAGCATAGGCTTCTTCTGATATCATTTGGTGCTGTAGATCTCGGGTGTGAAATTGCGCCCACTTAACCACCGGAATACATGAAGTGAGGGACCCCAATAGGGACATTGCTTCTCTCAGAGTCATGCGAGGTTTCCTTATTGCTGCACTGACTTTTGTTTTTATCGCTGATATTTTTACCTGTGGCAAAAGACATTTCTGCACTGTTGAATCTAATTGGAGGCCTAGAAAGGACTGGACGGACTGCGGCTCGAACCTGGATTTCTTGCTGTTTATGAGCCAGCCTAGAGCCTGTAGGGATAAGATTGCATCATTAACCCGTGTGGTACATTGTGCTACTGAATTTCCCACTATCAAAAAGTCATCCAGATACGGTATTATTAGGGTATTTTTTTTTTTTTTTTTTGCCGTAGGAAGGCCATTACTTCCAGCATCACCTTTGTAAACACTCTTGGTGCGATCGAAAGTCCAAATGGCATCACTGCAAACTGGAAATGATGTATGATGCCGTCTAAGGCCTCTTTCACACATCCGGCGGGCGCCTTGCGGCGCCCCCGGAATTTTGCCGCAGCGCCGCATCAGAAAACCTGATGCGCCACATGTGGCTTTTTTCGCATTGACATGCATTAGCGCCGGATGGCGCCGCATGTCAGTGCGTTGCATGCGGTTTTGTCCGGATGCGGCACAAATGTACATTGCGGTGGACGGACAAAACGCAGCATGTAACGTTTTTGCCGGATGGTTTCTGATGTCTCCGGGCATCAGAAACCATCCGGCAAAAAACCGCATGCGGCCACCGGCGGCGCATCAGGTTTTCTGATGCGGCGCTGCGGCAAAATGCCGGGGCGCCGCAAGGCGCCCGCCGGATGTGTGAAAGAGGCCTAAGGAAACTGCCACTCTGAGGTATTTTTGGTATCTGGAATGGATTGGAAGATGATAATAAGCGTCTTTTAGATCTAAACCTGCCATCATGCAGTTGGGAAAAAGCAGTTTAATTGCCGATCTAATGGATTCCATTTTAAATTTTTCATTCCTGATGAACGAGTTTAATCTTTTCAGATTGATAATTGTTCTGAATGAGCCATCAGGTTTTAAAACTAGGAAGAGCGGGGAGTAAAATCCTTTCCCTTCTTGCTCTACGGGCACCGAGATCAATACGTTTTTAATTATGAGACTTCTTATCTCATTTTCAAGGGCCTGTTGTTGTACCGGGCAGCTTAAAGGTACTGCCACACTAAACAATCCCGCTAGCGATCTCGTTAGCGTTGCATACTAATGAGATCGCTAGCGGGATTGTTTCTATATCGCTAAATGCTGCCGCATTTAGCGATATAGTTAACGACGCTATCGCCGTTAGCGATCTTCTTAACGACTTTAGCGGTACAAAAGTACCGCTAAATCGCTAAGAAAAGGTGCCACACAGCGATAAGATACTTACCCAGCGGGAGCGCCAGCGATGAAATAGGGTCCGGAGCGATTCCAGCGACGAGCGAGATCACAGCAGGAAGCTCGTCGCTGGAAGCTGCCGCACTGAACAATATCGCTAACGGGATCGCTAAATAGTGACGTTTTTTAGCGATCCCGTTAGCGATATTGTTTAGTGTGGCATACCCTTAAGGATGTTAGTATAAATGTATTTTGGGGAATTTGATGAAATCTTATTTTTAAACCATGTTTAACTATGTCCAGGACCCATATATTGGTAGATATTTTTCCCCATTCCTGGAAGAATGATTTCAGTCTTCCCCCTACTGGGGGGACTGGTTGGTGCATTTTATCTTTCCCTACGGAATGTATGTCCTCTGAACATAGCACCTTTATTTTTCTCTTCCTTTGATGACCAGCGGTTTTGGTTTTTAGTTCTTCCTTTACCAAATGATCTCCTCTTAAACGCTCTCCTAAAGGATGGAAGAGGGGGGTTAGGGAAAGCCTTCTTTCTTTCTAATGCCTTTTTGAGGATGTTATCCAATTCTTTCCCAAATAAAAACTCACCATCACACGGAATAGTACAGAGTTTTGATTTGGATTGTGTGTCTCCTCTCCAACTCTTAAGCCATAGACTACGTCTGGCATTATTTAATAGGCCTGTTGTTCTGGCCGCCAGGCGTAGTGAGCCGGCCGAGGCGTCGGCTATAAAGGCGGCCGCTCCTCGAATTAGGGGAATAGCAGCTCGTAACTTGTCTCTGGAAATTTTCTTCTCTATTTGTTGGTCAAGTTGATCAATCCAGACCAGCATAGAATGGGCCGTACAAGTACTGGCTATCGTAGGTTTGAATGTGCCAATAGCTGCTTCCCACGGTCTTTTAAGTGAGGTTTCGGCTCTGCGGTCAAGGGGATCTTTTAATAATCCTGCATCTTCCACCGGTAAGGATGACTGTTTTGAGGAAGAGGCGACCGCTGCATCAACTTTTGGAACTTTAGACCAGTTTGATAATTCCTCGTCGCTGAAGGGGTACCTTCTTTTTGAGGCGGAGGGAAGATAACCCCTCTGATCTTGTTTTTCCCACTCCTTTTTAATTAAGGCCTTAATGGCCGGAATTACTGGGAACGCTCTTCTTTTCCTATCTGTTAGGCCTGCGAACATGATCTCTTGAGTGGTTTGAGGTCCCTTTACATCTGGACAGCCCATGGTGTTTCTGACAGATTTCACTAGACTGTCCATGTCCTCCAAGGGAAAACATGAACGCCCCCCTATATTTGAGGAGGATGAGGACGCAGAGGATGCAGATGATTCTGCTGTATCGGATGCTATCCCTTCCTCTGGATCCGAGTCAGAACTGGAAATTACCGCTTTTTTCTTTTTCTCCCGTATGGGTGCTTTTTTGGGCTGATTAAGGGCCTGTAGTTCTGCTCTTATTATAGCCCTTATGTCAGATTCTGATACGGACGCTTGTTGCACTGTATCCTTTAAGCATGTTTTACATAACCTTTTTGTATATGTTTGAGCTAGTGGGCACCTGCAGAGGCCACACTCTTTGTTTTTTGTTTTCCCTTTTTTCTTAGCCTGAATGATTATCCAAGAGGGAGAGGGAGAGAGAGAGAGAGAGAGAGAGAGAGAGACACCTGTCAGCTTTTTATAGGCAGATAGTGATAACTCACCCAGTGAAGCTGTCGGTACCGATTGGGAAGGCGGTGAAACAGGTCTCGTGGCGTGGGTTCTGTGGCTTACATCCGAGGATTTGTGGTCTCTGGACGGAGCTTCAGTATCCTCTGCCGGGGGATGCGTGCTTTGTCCTGGGGAAGACATGCTTGCACGCTGCTACCTCTTAGCAGAGCTTTTTATCCGCCACTTCCTGTTGCCTTCTAGTACCTTCTCCTCCCCCGCTCCTCACTTTTTTTTTATATACAGTGTATATATATATATATATATACATACACATACACATCCATCATGCATCCCTTGGGAATACATGATGTTATACTAAACTGGGCTGCTTGCAATTTGTGCAGCAGCCGCAGCATATATTACTGAATTGATCAGCTCCCCTTTTTTTTTTTTTTTCAAGTGGGGAGTGGGTGGAGCTGGGTGGAGGGGGCGGGCGAGTGGGCGGGGCGGCATCTCTGCTTTCTCAGCCCTCAGCGTCAACACTGGGTGGAGTGGGTGGAGCTGGGTGGAGGGGGCGGGCGAGTGGGCGGGGCGGCATCTCTGCCTCAGCCCACTGAACGTCTGCGTCATTGCTGGGGAACTTCCAGTGACCCGGAAGTTCCCCCTTACCGCTTCCTGTCGGCTCCAACGCTGACGCCGGCCCTCCATGTGAGCTCCCCATTTGTGCTACGCTTTCTCCACGTGCTGCGGCTGCTATCCTAGACCCCCACACATGGTACACCTCGCAAAATCGCGGTCGGCCTGACCCGGACCCACCATTTTGGATCCTGTATGCGTGTCAGACGAGGGGGAGCCGGATCACAGCACTTTCCCGACGCTGCTTCCGAAATGGAGCTCCTGCCGTTCCCAAAGACACCGCTGTCACAGGTGTGTCGCGGCGGAGATCGTCGCGATTGCACACCCTGACTTCGCACAGCTGAGTTTCTGGTGCTGGGTGTTTTTCAGCACTGAGGGAGTTAATTCTTTCTCTCTCGATGCTGGACAGACCAGCCTCGCCCAGCTGCGATTGATGTTTTGTTAATTAGCATTCATTCAGACCAGCAGAGCGGATCGTTTCTGAGAAGACTTAAACTAAGAGTGCCTGTTGTGGTTTTTCCTCTCCTCGCTTATTGTTTATCTTCTTAACCTTTTGTGTTCCTCTGTAGTGGAAGTTTTGTATGCAAGGCAGTGTTTTCTTTACCCCCTGTCTGTCTCGTTTGTATTTGACTGTGTGTAAAGGGTATGCCACACTAAACAGCGTCGCTAACGAGATCGCTAAAATACGTCACTATTTAGCGATCTCGTTCGTGACGCTAACGTGTGTGGCATGTAGCAACGACGTGGCCCCTGCTGTGATCTCGCTGATCGTTCACTAGAGTTCTGGACCGTATTTAGATCGTTGGCGTCCCGCTGGTGAGCCTATATCGCTGTGTCTGGCACCTTTTGTGAGCGATGTGCGCTGTTTTTTACATCGCAATGACCGTTAAAGTCGTTAATGAGATCGCTAACCGCTTTTGAGTCGTTAACGAGATCACTAAGTGTGGCAGCTACTAGAGACATTAAACGATCACACAAAACGATCTCATTAGCTTGCGTCGTTATTGAGATCGCTAACGAGATCACTAAGTGTGGCAGTACCTTAAGCTGTTGCCTGCCCATTCCCTGTGGTGGTAATCAGGGTCCTTCTCAGGACTAGATTACAGTGGTCAGGGATCTACAGGAGACAGGGTTACGCTGGCGGCCTGGACCTCTGTACCATTAACAGTACCTCCAGGTAGAGGGACTAGTCAGGTCCCCAGTTCAGGGTCAGCATAGACCCCGGTCCACCTCTATCCTGAGACAGCGTTTCACGTGCACAGTATAGACCCACAATACCAAGAATATAAAACTTAAGGTTCCCTCCTGGAAACTGGGTCCCAGGTTCATCGGGCCATACAGGATCAGTTCAATAATTAATCCGGTGGCTTTCCGTCTTGACCTCCCTCCTACGTTTAAAATCCACAATGTGTTCCACAAATCGTTGCTTAAGAGGTACGTGGCACCAGTTATACCGTCACCTCTACCTCCTCCTCCAGTGGTGGTCAATGGTAATTTGGAGTTTCAGGTATCGAAGATCATTGACTCACGTCTGAATCGCCGGTCCCTTCAGTACCTTGTTCATTGGAGGGGGTATGGTCCTGAGGAGAGGATGTGGGTTTCTGCGTCGGATATTAACGCAGACCGATTGGTTCGGGCCTTCCACACTACTCACCCAGATAGACCAGGCCCTGAGGGTCCAGAGGCCCCTCATAGAAGGGGGGGTACTGTCACGGGTGTGTCGCGGCAGAGATCGTCGCGATTGCACACCCTGACTTCGCACAGCTGAGTTTCTGGTGCTGGGTGTTTTTCAGCACTGAGGGAGTTAATTCTTTCTCTCTCGATGCTGGACAGACCAGCCTCGCCCAGCTGCGATTGATGTTTTGTTAATTAGCATTCATTCAGACCAGCAGAGCGGATCGTTTCTGAGAAGACTTAAGCTAAGTGTAAGGTTCTGTGTATATATTCCTGAAACTCAGTTTGTTCGTCAGCCATTTTGCTTTCTGTCTTGCTGCGGCTGTCTTGCCCTCAGTCAAAATGGAGTTTCCAGCTTGCATGTTCCCGCCCTGATTCTCTCCTTTGCTTCTTAAGCAGCCACAGCTGAGCAATCAGTGCTTCAGAATCTAGCCTGCAGTGAACCTGTGACTTGACTCCTGTAAGCCTTGGACCTTGTACTCCAGCTATTCCTACTGAGGAACTCTGAAGCACTTGTGGACTCTGAACCCTGCTCTTTGAAAGACCCACGTTTGCATGGACTTACGGTAACAGAGAAGAAGATCCTGAATCTGTATTGGAGAGTGATTGCTGAGCTTGGATTACTCTGGCCTGCTGTGTCTCCTGTTTCTGTGTCTGCAAACTGTGTGACTATTTCTGCCAACTTGTATGAAGTAATACAGGACTTTTCTATATCAAACCTGTGACTCCTGTGTTTTCATCGCACCCAAGCACAAGACGCTATATGAACTGTACTACATACATTACAAGATTCTGAAGCCAAAACGTTAGTGTCTGCTGTGTCTGGAAGGCTGTGTCTGCTGTACTGTGGATATCAGACGTCCGGTTGTACTTTCTGTGATGACAGTGGTTGTGACTTCTCACAACCATTCCAGGTGAGCAATTCCCTTAAGTTTTTTCTTTTTGCAGTGTTACCACAGGTAAACACTATTGTTTTTTTTTTTTTCCTTTCTTTTCTCTTTTTTGTCTGCTGTAACTCTGGATATCAGATGTCTGGTTGAAACTTTCTGTGATGATAGTGGTTGTGACTTCTCACAACCATTCCAGGTGAGCAGTTCCCTTAATTTTTTTTTCTCTCTGCAGTGTTGCCACAGGTGAACACTATTGTTTTTTTTTTTTCTCTCCTCTTCTTCCAGTAATCCTGTCTTAAAAGATCTGGAAAATGGAGGCCGCATAAAGGAACTTTGCGGAGTGACTGATAATATCCTTGCAGATTTGCAGAATATAAAGACCCGTTTTACAAATCTACAGGACCTCAATAATCACAATTTGCAAGTGGTTGGACAGACTACCCAGGATTTGCGAGCCAGGATTGAGGTTCTAGAGGGGCGAGTCCAGGCTCCTGCCGTAGCCCCGAGTGCTGGGATTCCCAAGTTGCCCCCTTTTCGTTTTGGCGGTGAACGTGAGAAATTCAGGGGATTTATTAATCAATGCAATCTTTTTTTTTCTGCACATGCTTCACAATTTCCCACTGAACGATCTAAGGTGCTTACTATAATTATGTTGCTTACCAACAAGGCTTTAATGTGGGCAAACCCTCTGATTGAGACTGAGGATGATTGTTTGAATCACCTTGATGATTTTATTTCAGCCATGGGGCAGGTGTTTGATGACCCCAATCGAGGTGCAACAGCTGAAGCAGCCATGTTAGCTTTGCGCCAAGGTAAGCACTCGGTAGCTGAATATGCCTTGGATTTCAGGAGATGGGCCCTTGATACCACCTGGGACAGTTCCGCCAAAAAATCTATTTTTCGAAAGGGGTTATCTCCACTGATTAAGGATGAACTTGCTCGTGCCGACCCTCCCACTGCGTTAGGTGACTTTATTAACTACTGCATCCGTATTGATACTCGTCTGACTGAACGCAGGCAAGAGAGATGGTTCGAAAGCAATCGTACTAACCTTTTCCTACCTTCCTCTCCAGCTAAGGAACCTTTGAGTAGGATTACACGGGAACCTGAACCTGAACCCATGCAGGTAGACTCTTTACAACGACGGGTTAGTGATGCACGCAAGGAACATCGTTTTAAGGAGAATCTATGTTTCTATTGTGGTAAGTCAGGGCACTTCATTATAAACTGCCCCAGCCGTTCTCGTAAGACTACTGCAGCACTCATTCATTGTGAGTGTTGCGAGAGGGGATCTGTCAGGTCCGAGCCTCAGGCTCCAGAGAGATCTGCAGCAACAGATCTTGATTTCTCGGACTTAAACTCCGTTACCTCTGAGGACGTTGACTGTGTAAACGCTGCCATTTTTCAAGTTTCCTCAGTGGTGTCCCAGCTGAGTTGTAAGAAAAACAATTCTCATTGCTTTCTTTCCATCAAACTCTGGGTTGACTCAGCTTGGGTGTCTAGCTCTGCTATGATCGACTCAGGGGCAAGTGGAAATTTTATGGACGTCTCCTTTGCTCTGAAACAGGGAATACGTTCAGTGAAGAAGGCTACTCCAGTACAGATGGAAACTGTGGATGGCTCCCTGCTGACCTCTGGACCAGTGGATCAGGAAACAGAGCCTTTGAGGGTTCTTATGGGTAAAGATCATCAAGAGAAACTGTCCTTTATGCTTATCTCTTCTCCCCACTTTCCCATTATTCTAGGGCTACCATGGCTGCAGGCTCAGAATCCTACCATTAACTGGGAGACCAAGGAATTACACTTTCCAGAGAAACAGATGAGTCCAAAAGTTTCAGCTTGCTCTGTTCCTAAAGGAATCATGTCAGTCCCTGAACTACCAGCTGTATACCAGGACTATGTGGATTTATGTGACAAGAAGAACGCTGACCAGCTTCCTCCTCACCGTCCATATGATTGTCCAATTGAATTATTGCCTGGAGCAGAGATACCTTTTGGTAAGATCTACCCCCTGGCGGGGCCCGAGCTAAAGGCTTTAAAGGATTACATAGATGAAAATCTAGCCAAGGGCTTCATATGCCCCTCTTCATCTCCTGCAGGTGCACCCATCTTCTTTGTAAAGAAGAAAGATGGATCTCTGAGACCATGCGTAGACTATAGGGAACTCAATAAGGTTACTATTAGAAACCGTTATCCATTGCCTTTAATCCCTGAGTTATTGGAGAGAGTGCGACATGCCAACATTTTTTCTAAACTAGATCTTCGTGGGGCCTATAACTTAGTCCGTATTAGACCTGGGGATGAATGGAAGACTGCATTCAGGTCACACTATGGACACTTTGAATATCTAGTTATGCCTTTTGGTCTGAGTACCGCCCCAGCCACTTTCCAACACTTGGTGAATGACATCTTCAGGGATCTCCTAGATACATTCGTGGTAATTTATTTGGATGATATTCTAATTTTTTCTAACTCCACAGAGGAACATCATGGACATGTGAGAATGGTCTTGGAACGTCTAAGACAAAATCATCTTTACATCAAACTTGAAAAGTGTGAATTCCATAGGACCGAAATTCAATTTCTGGGGTATGTACTGTCTACACAAGGAATTAGTATGGATGGAAGCAAAACCCAAGCCATCAAGGATTGGCCAAGTCCTAGAAATGTGAAGGAGGTACAGCGCTTCATCGGGTTTGCCAACTTCTATAGACGTTTCATTAGAAATTTCTCTGAGGTAGTGTCACCTATCACTCAACTTACCCGGAAAGAGTCTAGGTTTTCCTGGACTCCCCTAGCCCAGGAAGCATTTTCCCGTCTAAAAGATAAATTTACCACTGCACCTATCCTAGTACATCCCAACCCCGAGCTTGCCTTCATAATAGAGGTGGATGCTTCAGACTGTGCCGTTGGAGCTATACTCTCTCAGAGAACAGGTGAGAAGAATGTCTTGCATCCCTGTGCCTTCTTTTCCCAGCAGTTGTCTTCGGCTGAGAGGAACTACGATGTGGGCAATAGAGAGTTGTTGGCCATTATTGCCGCCTTCAAAGAATGGAGACACCTTCTTCAGGGTGCTGCACAGCAAATAGTCGTCCTGACAGACCATCGTAACCTTGAGTTTATCAGGTCGGCTAAGTGCCTGACTCCTCGCCAGGCTCGCTGGAATCTTTTCTTAAACCAATTTAATTTTATCATCTCTTATAGACCAGGATCGCGCAATGGAAAGGCTGATGCACTCTCTAGGATTTACTCAGCAGAGACACGTCCAATTACTCATCCTAAGACTATTCTTCCTGACTCTAGATTCCTGGGAGTGATTCATAATCAAGACCTACTTAAGGACATCAAGGAAGCATACCATGCGGATTCCTTTTTGGCACAACCCCCAAGGGACGTAAGTCTTGTCTTTAAGAATGGTGTGTGGATTCAGGGACAACGCCTGTATATTCCTGAAACAGTCAGATTGAGAGTATTGCAACTCATTCACGATTCCAAGATAGCTGGGCATAGAGGAATTCTAAAGACACAGGAATTTCTTTCTCGTTTCTTTTGGTGGCCCACTTGCAGGAAGGATGTTTTGAATTATGTCACTTCATGTGAGGTCTGTGCAAGATGCAAAACACCTCGCTCCTCACCAACTGGTCTGTTACAGCCTCTTCCCACCCCGTCCCGCCCGTGGGGATCCATTTCTATGGACTTCATTGTGGAGTTACCAACCTCTCAGGGGAAGAACACCATTCTAGTGGTGGTTGACCGTCTAACAAAGGCAGCTCATTTTATCCCTTGTGTCGGCTTACCCACTGCAAAACAGACATCAGATTTGATGATTAAAGATGTGTTTCGCTTACATGGAGTACCGGATGAGGTTATTTCGGATCGAGGGGTGCAATTCACTTCTAGGTTTTGGCAAAATTTCTGTGCAGCATTGGACATTAAAGTAAACCTTTCTTCTGCTTTTCATCCCCAGACTAATGGACAGACCGAACGAACCAATCAGACCCTGGAGCAGTATCTCCGCTGCTTTATCTGCCACCTACAGGATGATTGGGTGGATCTACTTCCATTAGCTGAGTTCTCGTATAACAACTCTCAGAGTGCCTCCACTAAACAGTCTCCTTTTTACTCTAATCTAGGTTATCATCCTAACATTCTGCCACGATTTCCCATAGAAACGCCTTTACCAGCAGTGGCTGAAAGAATCACGTCTTTACAGAAGAATATGGATCTTCTAAAGGAAAATCTGGAATCGGCTCAAGAAAGGTACAAGAAAGCAGCAGATAAATTTCGTAAACCTGCACCAGCTTTCAAGGTAGGAGACTTGGTCTGGCTGTAAACCAGAAATCTTAAGTTAAGGATTCCATCGTCTAAGTTGGGACATAAGTACATTGAACCCTATAAAATCAGTAAAATTATAAGTGCCGTTGCTTGTCGTCTTCAACTGCCCAGAACTATGAGAATCCACCCTGTCTTTCATGTATCCCTACTAAAGGCTGCGACACCCAATACGTTTCCTGGACGTTCCTCTCCTTGCCCTGACCCAGTGCTAGTCGATGGTCAGGAAGAATTTGTGGTGGAAAGGATTTTAGATTCCAGGTTGTATAGAAATCAGTTACAATATCTGATTAAATGGCAGGGCTACCCAGTGGAGGACAACTCATGGGAACCGGTCAATAACGTTAATGCTCCTCGCTTGCTCCGTCAGTTTCATCAGAGGTACCCACACAAGCCTGGTCTGAGGTCATCCGGAGGTTGTCCTTAAGGGGGGGTAATGTAAGGTTCTGTGTATATATTCCTGAAACTCAGTTTGTTCGTCAGCCATTTTGCTTTCTGTCTTGCTGCGGCTGTCTTGCCCTCAGTCAAAATGGAGTTTCCAGCTTGCATGTTCCCGCCCTGATTCTCTCCTTTGCTTCTTAAGCAGCCACAGCTGAGCAATCAGTGCTTCAGAATCTAGCCTGCAGTGAACCTGTGACTTGACTCCTGTAAGCCTTGGACCTTGTACTCCAGCTATTCCTACTGAGGAACTCTGAAGCACTTGTGGACTCTGAACCCTGCTCTTTGAAAGACCCACGTTTGCATGGACTTACGGTAACAGAGAAGAAGATCCTGAATCTGTATTGGAGAGTGATTGCTGAGCTTGGATTACTCTGGCCTGCTGTGTCTCCTGTTTCTGTGTCTGCAAACTGTGTGACTATTTCTGCCAACTTGTATGAAGTAATACAGGACTTTTCTATATCAAACCTGTGACTCCTGTGTTTTCATCGCACCCAAGCACAAGACGCTATATGAACTGTACTACATACATTACACTAAGAGTGCCTGTTGTGGTTTTTCCTCTCCTCGCTTATTGTTTATCTTCTTAACCTTTTGTGTTCCTCTGTAGTGGAAGTTTTGTATGCAAGGCAGTGTTTTCTTTACCCCCTGTCTGTCTCGTTTGTATTTGACTGTGTGTAAGCTGTTGCCTGCCCATTCCCTGTGGTGGTAATCAGGGTCCTTCTCAGGACTAGATTACAGTGGTCAGGGATCTACAGGAGACAGGGTTACGCTGGTGGCCTGGACCTCTGTACCATTAACAGTACCTCCAGGTAGAGGGACTAGTCAGGTCCCCAGTTCAGGGTCAGCATAGACCCCGGTCCACCTCTATCCTGAGACAGCGTTTCACGTGCACAGTATAGACCCACAATACTTTGGATATTTTGTCAGGTAAGACATTGCTGGCAGATTCTACGTATACATGTTGATATTTTCTATAATATGAAATATAGAGTGTTGTCTCTTTTGTTACTATCATAGAATATATCTGTTATACGTCGTGACAACCGCACAGGCAGCTGCAATCTCAGGTATTTCTTCCCTGTAGGGATATCCTGCGGTTTCCCATAGGAACAGGAAACCAACTGAGGAGGAGAGGCGGACCGCCCTCTTTTATCTCTGTAGGTTTCCTGTTCCTATGGGCGGATCCCTCTCTCAAGTGGGTGCTGTCGTGGCGAAGGGTAAAATACACATTTTTATGTAAAAAAAACAAAAAAATACACATATTTGGTATCGCCGCGTCCGTAAAAATCCCATCTATAAAAGCGTAACCCTAGTTAACCCCTTCAGTGAAAGACATTAAAAAAAACACAAAAAATCAGTAAATTATACTTTTTCCAAGCGGTATCATCATACCGCTTGGAAAAAATGCAGTAACACGCGATGAAAGAGACGGATATAAATAAACATGGTACCGCTGAAAACTTCATCCTGTCCTGCAAAAAAACAAGCTGCCAAACAGCATCATCAGTGAAAAAATAAAAAGTTATAGCTCGCAGAATAAAGTGATGCAAAAATAATTATTTTTTCTATAGAAGTTTTTATTGTGTAAAATCGCCGAAACATAAAAAAAGATATAAATGAGGTATCCCTGTAATTGTAGTGACCCGAATAATAAAGCTGCCTTACCAATTTTACCACAAGTGGAACGGAGGAAAAAAAAAAAAAACAATTTCTGAATTGTTGGTTTTTGTTCATTCTGCTTCCACAAAAATCGGAATAGGAAGCGATCAAAAAACGTTAAGTGCCCGAATATGGTATCAATAAAAACATCCGCTCGTCCCGCAAAAAATAAGCCCACATATAACTCTGTCGGCCAAAATATGGAAAAATATAGCTCTCAAAATACAGCGATGCAAAAATTTCTTACAAAAAATTCTTCCAAAAAAAAGCGTCTTTTAGTGTGTGACAGAAGCTAAACATGAAAAAAGGGTATAAATCTAGTATTGCTGTAATCGCACCGACCCGAAGAATAAAGTCGCCTAATTATTAATACCGCATGAGGAATGGCGTAAAAAATAAAAAAAATTCTTCACCTTTTTTGGATTTGTTTATTGTGCCTCCCAAAGATTGCAGTAAGGCGTTTACAGTGGTTCCCCCCCACATATGGGGTATCAACGTACTCAGGACAAATTGCACATCAACTTTTGGGTCCTATTTCTCCTGTTACCCTTATAAAAATAAAAATTTGGGGGTAAAAATATTATTTTTGTGGGAAAAAAAATGATTTTTTTATTTTTACGGCTCTACGTTATAAACTTCTGTGAAGCACTTGGGTGTTCAAAGTGCTCACCACACATCTAGATAAGTTCCTTGGCTGGTCTAGTTTCCAAAATGGGGTCACTTGTGGGGGGTTTCTACTGCTTAGGCAACTCTGGGGCTCTCCAAACGCGACATGACGCCCGCAGACTATTCAAAGTCTGCATTCCAAAACGGCGCTCCTTCCCTTCTGAGCTCTGCCATGCGCCCAAATAGTGGTTTACCCCCACATATGGGGTATCAGCGTAGTCAGGGCAAATTGCACAATAACTTTTGGGGTCCTGTTACCCTTTGGAAAATAAAAATTGGGGTGAAAAGATCATTTTTTTGAAAAAATATGATTTTTTAATTTTACATCTCTACGTTATAACCTTCTGTGGAGCCCTTGGGGGTTTAAAGTGCTCACCACACATCTAGATAAGTTCCTTGGGGGGTCTAGTTTCCAGAATGGGGTCACTTGTGGGGGTTTCTACTGTTTAGGCAGATCACGGACTCTCCAAGTGTGACATGGCGTCCAATCTCAATTCCAGCCAAAAAAGTCAAATGGCACTGCTTCCCTTTCGAGCTCTGCCATGCGCCCAAATAGTGGTTTACCCCCACATATATGGTATCAGCGTACTCAGGACGAATTGCACAATAGCTTTTGGGCTTCCTGTTACCCTTTGGAAAATAAAAATTGGTCGTGAAAAGATCATTTTTGTGGAAAAAAAATATGATTTTTTAATTTTACAGCTCTACGTTATAACCTTCTGTGAAGCCTTTGGGGGTTCAATGTGCTCTCCACACATTTAGATAAGTTCCTTGGGGGGATCTAGTTTCCAAAATGCGGTCACTAATGGGTGGTTTCCACTGTTTAGGTACATCAGGGCCTCTCTAAACACGACATGGTGTCCGCTCTCGATTCCAGCCAATTTGACATTCAAAATCTCAAATGATGCTCCTTCCCTCCTGAGCACTGCCGTGAGCCTAAAGTTTGGTCTTCCTCCACACATGGGGTATCGGTGTACTCAGGAGAAATTGTACAACAAATTTTGTGGTTCATTTTCTCCTGATACCCTTGACAAAATAAAAAAAATTGTGTCGAAAGAAAAATTTTGGGGAAAAAACTTAAATGTTCATTTTTTCCTTCCACATTGTTTCAATTCTTGTGAAGTACCTAAAGGGTTAATAAACTTCTTGAATATGGTTTTGAACACCTTGAGGAGTGCAGTTTTTAGAATAATGTCAAATTTGGGTATTTTCTGTCTTATTGACCCCTCAAAGTGACTTCAAATGTGAAGTGGTCCCTAAAAAAGATGGTTTTGTAAATTTTGTTGGAAAAATGAGAAATCGCTGGTCAACTTTTAACCCTTATAACTTCCTAACAAAAATAAATTATGATTCCAAAATTGTGCTAATGTAAAGTAGACATGTGGGAAATGTTGTTTATTAACTATTTTTTGTGACATAGCTCTCTGATTTAAGGGCATAAAAATTTAAATTTTGAAAATTGCAAAATTTTAAAAATTTTCACCATATTTCCATTTTTTTCATAAATAAACGCAAGTTATATCGAAGAAATTGTACCACTATCATGAAGTACAATATGTCACGAGAAAACAGTCTCAGAATCGCCAAGATCCGTTGAAGCGTTACAGAGTTATAAGCACATAAATGACAGTGGTTAGAATAGTAAAAGTTGGCCTCGTCATTAACCTACAAAATGGCTTGGTCCTTAAGGGGTTAATATTTAATATAATGATGTAAAGCATGAGTGATCCTGCAGAGCATCTTGCAAAAAAGTCAAGCAATTCTTTAATATACCCTTGGTGTTCTGTAAATGTGTGTAGTCAGTGAGAACTAAACCAAAATCGCATGTAGAAATAGAATCACCTAAAAATTTATGAAAAATAGGTACATGACTTGCGATTTTACTTTCTTACTTACTTGACTTTCATAACTCACACTATTAATTTAATATTTAATTTTTTTATGTAATATTAATATTTTATATATTTCAGTCTCAAAACATTGGCTACAATTAAATCAATATGAAAAAAAGTGTTTAAATGTTTTTTAAAAAAAGCAAAATCGAATCCTCCATAAATCAAACCAACCAAATTCATCAAATAATTGTGATAGCTTTCTACTGGAAATGAGTGGATCATGGAAAATTTGAATTTGCCTGTTCTCCTAGGACGTTCAATTTACAGAGAATTTAATCTTCACAAATGTAATATCTCTCATTGTGCTTTGGGGCATAATAAGTTCAAGGACCCCCCACAAAAATGCTGTCACTATCACCACACCCAGTTGCAAGGAAAAAATATGATCAAACAAAAAATATCCAGATTATAATGTGTCAATATATTTGTTACATATTGCAATTCGCCTACTCTATAGCCTCAATAGGGGTAGAAAATATAATTAAAACCTTCCTTAATTTAGCGAAATTATTCCTTAATTTATATAATTTTTTAACATCAGCTTTTTTAACCCCTTCACCCCAAGCGTGTGTTCATTTTCATGACCTGGCCAAATTTTCAATTCCGAACAGTGTTACATTGTGGGGTAATAAATCTGTAATACTCGAACGTATCAAAGTAATTCTGCAAATCTTTTTTCATTACTCATTGTAATTTATGCTAGTCAGAAACGTAGGCTGATATTTTTTGCTTTTATTCGGGAAAATATCAGAATGTTGGCGACACTTTTGAAAATTTTTAAATTTTCAAACTTTAAATTTTTATGCACTTAAACCAGAAAGGTGTATCATCCCTTCATGTGCATCACAGTAATTAAAGCAATGTGGAACACAAAAATGAAAATGTTACTTTTTCCCACAAAAATGTTGCTTTAACCCCTACATGACCCAGCCTATTTTGACCTTAAAGACCTTGCCATTTTTTGCAATTCTGACCAGTGTCCCTTTATGAGGTAATAACTCAGGAACGCTTCAACGGATCCTAGCGATTCTGAGACTGTTTTTTCGTGACATATTGGGATTCATGATAGTGGTAAATTTAGGTCGATAATTTTTGTGTTTATTTGTGAAAAAAATGGAAATTTGGCGAAAATTTTGAAAATTTCACAATTTTCAAATTTTGAATTTTTATTCTGTTAAACCAGAGAGTTATGTGACACAAAATAGTTAATAAATAACATTTCCCACATGTCTACTTTACATCAGCACAATTTTGGAAACAATTTTTTTTTTGTTAGGAAGTTATAAGGGTTAAAAGTTGACCAGCGATTTCTCATTTTTACAACAAAATTTACAAAGCCATTTTTTTTAGGGACCACTTCACATTTGAAGTCACTTTGAGGGGTCTATATGGCAGAAAATACCAAATGTGACAACATTATAAAAACTGCACCCCTCAAGCTACATTCAAGAAGATTGTTAACCCTTCAGGTGCTTCACAGGAACTAAAGCAACGTGGAAGGAAAAAATGGACATTTTAATTTTTCCATCAAAAATTTTCTTTTAGCATCAATTTTTTCATTTTTGCATGGGCAACAGGATAAAATGGATCCTAAAATGTGTTGGGCAATTTCTCCTGAGTACACCGATACCTCATAAGTGGTAATAAACCACTGTTTGGGTGCACGGCAGGGCTCAGAAGGGAAGGAGCGCCATTTGACTTTTTTAATGGAAAATATGCTGGAATATTTAGCGGTTGCCATGTCGCATTTGGAGAGTCCCTGTGTGCCTAAAGATTGGAGCTCCCCCACAAGTGACCCCATTTTGGAAACTAGACCCCCCCAAGGAATGTATCTAGATGCATAGTGAGCACTTTGAACCCAAAGGTGCTTCACAAATTGATCTGTAAAAAAAAGAAAGTACTTTTTTTTCACAAAAAATTTCTTTTAGCCTCAGTTTTTTCATTTTCACATGGGCAACATGATAAAATGGATCCTAAAATTTGTTGAGCAATTTATCCTGAGTACACAGATACCTCATATGTGGTCATAAACCACTGTTTGGGCGCACAGCAGGGCCCAGAAGGGAAGGAGCACCATTTGACTTTTTGAATGGAAAATTAGCTCCAATCGTTAGCGGACACCATGACGCGTTTGGAGAGCCCCTGTGTGCCTAAACAGTGAAAAACAACCACATGTGACACCATTTTGGAAACTAGACCCCTTATGGAACTTATCTAGATGTGTTGTGAGCACTCTGAACCCCCAAGTGCTTCACAGAAGTTTATAACGCAAAGCAGTGAAAATAAAAAAATCATTTTTTTTCCTCAAAAATGAATTTTTAGTCCGCTATTTTTTATTTTCACAAGGCTAACAGGAGAAATTGAACCACAAAAGTTGTTGTGCAATTTGTCCTGAGTACACCAATACCCAATATGTGGGGGAGAACCACTGTTTTGGCGCATGGGAGAGCTCAGAAGGGAAGGAGCGCCATTTTGGAATGCAGACTTGATGGAATGTTCTGCAGGCATCATGTTGCATTTGCAGAGCTCCTGATATGCCTAAACAGTAGAAACCCCCCACAAGTGACCCCATTTTGGAAACTAGACCCCCCAAGGAGCTTATTTAGATGTGTAGTGAGCACTTTGAACCCCCAAGTGCTTCAAAGAAGTTTATAAACGCAGAGCAGTGAAAATAAAATAATTTTTGTTCCTCAAAAATCATTTTTTAGCCTGCTATTTTTTATTTTCCCAAGGGTAACAGGATAAATTGGACCCCAAAAGTTGTTGTCCAGTTTTTCCTGAGTACGCTGGTGCCCAATACGTGGGGGGAACCACTGTTTGGGCGCACGGCAGGGCTCAGAAGGGAAGGAGCGCCATTTTACTTTTTTAATGGAAAATTAGCTCCAATCGTTAGCGGACACCATGTCATGTTTGGAGAGCCCCTGTGTGCCTAAACTTTGGAGCTCCCCCACAAATGACCCCATTTTGGAAACTAGACCCCCTAAGGAACTTATCTAGATGCACAGTGAGCATTTTGAACCCCAGGTGCTTCACAGAAGTTTATAATGCAGAGCCGTGAAAATAAAAAATCATTTTTTTTCTCAAAAAATGATTTTTTAGCCCTTTATTTTTTATTTTCGCAATGATTACAGGAGAAATTGGACCCCAAAGGTTGTTGTCCAGTTTGTCCTGAGTACGCTGGCACCCCATATGTGGGGGGGAACCACTGTTTGGGCACACATCAGGGCTCGGAAGGGAAGTAGTGACGTTTTGAAATGCTGACTGCGGGTGTCATGTTACGTTTGCAGAGCCCCTGATGTGCCTAAACAGTAGAAACTCCCCACAAGTGACCCCATTTTGGAAACTAGACCCCACAAGGAACTTATCTAGATGTGTGGTGAGCACTTTGAATCCCCAAGGGCTACACAAGTTTATAATGCCTGGGCATGAAAATAAAAAAATCATATTTTTTCCACAAACATGATCTTTTAGTCCCCAATTTTTTATTTTCCCAAGGGTAACAGGAGAAATTGGACCCCAAAAGTTGTTGTCCAATTTGTCCTGAGTACGCTGATATCCCATATGTTGGAGAAAACTACTGTATGGGCACACGTCGGGGCTCGGAAGGGAAGTAGTGAGGTTTTGAAATGCCGTTTTGATGGAATGGCTGCGGGCATCATGTTAAGTTTGCAGAGCCCCTGATGTGCCTAAACTGTGGAAACCCCCCAAGTGACCCCATTTTGGAAACTAGACCACCCAAGGAACTTATCTAGATGTGTAGTGAGCACTTTGAACCCCCAAGTGCTCCACAGAAGTTTATAACCCAGAGCCATGAAAATAAAAAATAATTTTTCTCCCTCAAAAAATGATTTTATAGCCTACAATTTTTTATTTTCACAAGGGTATCAGGACAAATTGGACCCCAAAAGTTGTTGTCCTGTTTGTCCTGAGTACGCTGGTGCCCCACATGTGCGGGGGAACCACTGTTTGGGCACACGTGGGGCTCGGAAAGGAAGTAGTGACGTTTTGTAATACCGACTTTATGAAATGGTCTGCGGGGTCATTTTACGTTTGCAGAGCCCATGATGTGCCTAAACAGTAAAACCCCCCCAATTGACCCCATTTCGGAAACTAGATCCCCCAAGGAACTCCTCTAGATGTGTGGTGAGCACTTTGAATCTCCAAGTTTTCACAGAAGTTTATAACGCAGAGCCGTGAAAATAAAAAATCTTTTTTTTTCCACAAACATGATCTTTTAGTCCCCAATTTTTTTTCCCTAGGATAACAGGAGAAATTAGACCCCCCAAATATGTTGTGCAATTTTTCCTGAGTACGCTGATACCCCATATGTGGGGGTAAAACCACTGTTTGGGCACACGTCGGGGCTCGGAATAAAGGGAGCACTGTTTGACTTTTTGAACGCAAAATTTGCAGGAATCAATGGTGGCGCCATGTCGCGTTTGGAGACCCCTGATGTGCCTAAATAGTGGAAACCCCTCAATTCTAACTCCAACCCTAACCCCAACACACCCCTAACCACAACCCCAACCCCTACACACCCCTAACCCTAATCCAAACCCTAACCATAACCCTAACCCAACACACCCCTAACCATAATCCCAACCCTAACCATAACTCTAAACACAAGCCTAACCCGAACCCTAACTCTAATTCCAACCTTAATTCTAACCGTAACCCCAATTCCAACCCTAACCCAAATTCCAACCCTAACCCTAATTCTAACCGTAGCCCTAATTCTAACCCTAATGCTAAAGGCTAGGTTCACATTATGTTTTACCAGCCGTTCAACACATAGCGCTGACCGGCTGGTAACGGTATAGTATAACGTGATCGCGATATGCTATACCCGCTAGCGCAGAGGAATCAGCAGATGATTCATCTGCGCTAGCGGTGACAGAGCCCAGACGCTGCAGGCCGCATCCGAGGCTCCATCACTGAATGACGGCACATCACGAACGCATGCCGCTTTACAGCATGCGTCACGATGCGCCCGCAAATGGGGGTGAATAACGGACTGCGTTATACCGCGTTATACCGTGGTGTAGCGCAGTCCGTCTAACGGACTGCCATAACGCGATATGAATCCAGCCTAACCGTAACCCTAATTATAACCCTAACCCTAATGCTAACCCTAGTCCTAACCCAAACCTAACCCTAAGGCTAGGTTCACATTACGTTTTACCCGCCCGTTCAACAAATAGAGTTGACGGGCTGGTAACGGTATAGCATAACGCGATCACGTTATGCTATACCCGCTAGCACAGAGGAATCAGCAGATGATTCATCTGCGCTAACAGTGATGGAGCCCAGACGCTGCAGCCCGCGTCCGGGGCTCCATCACTGATCGACGGCACGTCGCGAATGCATGTCGCTTTACGGCATGCGTTGTGATGCGCCCACAAATGGGGGTGAATGGCAGCGTTAACGGACTGCGTTACACCGCGTTATACCGTGGTGTAACGCAATCCGTCTAATGGACTGCCATAATGCAATATAAATCCAGCATAATCCTAATGCTAACCCTAACCCTAACCCTAATGCTAACCCTAACCCTAAGGCTAACCCTAACCCTAAGGCAAACCCTAACCCTAACCTAAACCTAACTAATTCTAACCCTAATAGAAAAAAAAAAAATATTTTATTTTTTGTCCCTACCTAAGGGGGTGATAAAGGGGGCGTCTATTTACATTTTTTTTATTTTGATCACTATGAGAGTTTATCACAGTGATCAAATAAATTTTTGGACTTTAGAAGGCGCACTGCGCATGCGCCGGCCGGCGGGCGCACTGTGCATGCGCCCGCCATTTTCCAAGATGGCGGCGCCCATGAAGAGTCCCGGACGGACGTCGGGACGGATCCACGGGTGCCAGAAGACCGGGGGAGGTGAGTTGACATGGAGGGATCGGAAGGTGGGGGGCAGCAGACCGGAGCGGAGGGGAGAGGACCGGAGCGCAGGGCAGCAGATAGTAAAGGCGGTGACCGATCGCTGCCATGAAATCGGTGGAGGCGGCCGATCACCGCCATTATTCGGTGTGGGGAGGGTCGTAACTCGGTGTCCAGCCATGGCAGATGCTATTGCAGCATCGGCCATGGCTGGATTGTAATATTTCACCAAATTTCATTGGTGAAATATTACAAATCGGTCTGATTGGCTGTTTCACTTTTAACAGCCAATCAGAGCGATCGTAGCCACGAGGGGGTTAAGCCACCCCCACTGTGGTGATGCACAAGGTCTTGTGCCTGCGGGTCGGGTGACCTTTCAGTGACCCCGGTCACCCGACCCGCAGGAACATGATTTATAGCATGACACCTACAGTACAGACCAAAAGTTTGGACACACCTTCTCATTCAAAGATTTTTCTGTATTTTCATGACTATCAAAATTGTAGAATAACACTGAAGGCATCAAAACTAAGAATTAACACATGTGGAATTATACATTACACTTTACAAAAAAGTGTGAAACAACTGAAAATATGTCTTATATTCTAGGTTCTTCAAAGTAGCCACCTTTTGCTTTGATTACCGCTTTGCATGCAGAAAAGGTGAACGGCTGGACTCTACATGCCTAGTTCCCACCGTGAAGCATGGAGGAGGTGGTGTGATGGTGTGGGGGTACTTTGCTGATGACACTGTTGGGGACTTATTCAAAATTGAAGCGGTGAGCGGTCCAGCTCACCCCAAAACCATCTCGATTGGGTTCAGGTCTGGTGACTGTGGAGGCCAGGTCATCTGGCGTAGCACCCGAACACTCTCCTTCTTGGTCAAATAGCCCTTACAGAGTCTGGAGGTCTGTTTGGGGTCAAGATCCTGTTGAAAAATAAATGATGGTCCAACTAAACGCAAACCGGATGGAATAGCATGCTGCTGCAAGATGCTGTAGTAGCCATTCTGGTTCACTATGCCTTTAATTTTGAATAAATCTCCAACAGTGTCACCAGCAAAGCACCCCCACACTATCACACTACCTCCTCCATGCTTCACGGTGGGAACCAGGCATGTAGAATCCATCCGTTCACCTTTTCTGCGTGCAAAGCAGTAATCAAAGCAAAAGGTGGCTACTTTGAAGAACCTAGAATATAAGACATATTTTCAGTTGTTTCACACTTTTTTGTAAACTGTAATGTATAATTCCACATGTGTTAATTCATAGTTTTGATGCCTTCAGTGTGATTCTACAATTTTTATAGCCATGAAAATACAGAAAAATCTTTAAATGAGAAGGTGTGTCCAAACTTTTGGTCTGTACTGTACGTTGGCGTCATGGGTCGGGATGCCACTGGTTTTCATGACGCCAACATAGTCGTCATGGGTCGGGAAGGGGTTAACCCCAAATTTGGCATTTTCACAAGTGTAACAGGAGAAAAAGGACTGTACAGCTGTGATGGAAATATTATATATTTCATATAGATCTCACTTGCATATATACTCATATATACTCAAAGCTAATATACACACGTGGTCAAAATTGTTGGTACCTCTCATTTAATGACAGAAAAACCCACAATAGTGACAGAAATAACTTAAATCTGACAAAAGTAATAATAAATCAAAAATCTATGAAAATGAACAAATGAAAGTCAGACATTGCTTTACAACCATGTTTCCACAGAATTTAAAAAAAAATAAAACTCTTGAAATAGGCCTGGACAGAAATGATGCGACCCCAGAAAATAGTGTGACAAAAGAGATATTTTAAATCAAGGTGTGTCCACTAATTAGCATCAGAGGTGTCTACAATCTTGAAATCAGTGAGCGAGCCTATTTATAGGGCTACAGATACTCACTTTGCTGTTTGATAACATGGTGTGTATCACACTCAACATGAACTAGAGGAAGCGAAGGAAAGAGTTGTCTCAGGAGATTAGAAAAAAAATTATAGACAAACATGTTTAAGGTAAAAGTTATAAGAGCAGCTTGATGTTCCTGTGACTACAGTTGCACATATTATTCAAAAATTTAAGCTCCATGGGACTGTATCCAACCTCCGTGGAAGTGGCCGCAGGAGGAAAAATGATGGCAAACCAAAGAGACGGATAATACGAATAGCAATAAAAGAGCCCACAAAAACTTCTAAACAGACTAAAGGTGAACTTCAAGTTCAATGAACATCAGTGTCAGATCGCACCATCCGTCGTTGTATGAGCCAAAGTGGAATTCATGGGAGATGACCAAGGAGGACACCATTTGTTGGAAAAAAAATCTTAAAGCCAGACTGGAATTTTCCAAACTACATGTTAACAAGGCACAAAGCTTCTGAGAGAATGTCCTATGAGACTAAAATGGAACTTTTTGGCAAGGCACATCAGCTCTATGTTCACAGATGGAAAAATGAAGGATATCAAGAAAAGAACATTGTGCCTACGTGAAACATGGAGGAGGCTCTGTTATGCTCTGGGGCTGCTTTGCTGCATCTGGCATAGGGTGTCTAGACTCTGTGCAGGGTACAATGAAATCTCAAGACTATCAAGGGATTCTAGAGAGAAATGTACTGCCCAGTGTCAGAAAGCTTGGTCTCAGTCACGGGTCATGGGTCTTGCAACAGGATAATGAACCAATACACGCAGCTAAAAACACCCAAGAATTGCTAAGAGGAAAACATTGGACTATTCTGAAGTGGCCTTCTATGATCCCTGACCTAAATCCTATTGAGCATCTTTGGAAAGAGCTGAAACATGCCATCTGGAAAAGGCAACCTTCAAACAACTGGAGCAGTTTGCTCTTGAGGAGTGGCCAAAATACCTGTCGAGAGGTGCAGAAGTCTCATTGACAGTTACAGAAATCGTTTGATTTCAGTGATTGCCTCAAAATGTTGTGCAACAAAATATTAAGTTAAGGGTACCATCATTTCTGTCCAGGCCTATTTCATGAGTTTTATTTTTTTTAAAATTCTGTGGAAGCATGGTTAAAAAGCAGTGTCTGACTTTCATTTGTTCATTTTCATAGATTTTTGAATTATTATTACTTTTGTCAGATTCAAGTTATTTCTGTGACCATTTTGTGTTTTTCTGTCATTAAACGAGGGGTACCACCAATTTTGACACGTGTGTATACACTATAATCAATTGCTTAAAGATGGCTGCCACAATCCAGACAGGCTGTTTGGTACTTTCCAGGCAAAAAAAGAGGAACAACACCAGATGTCCTGAGTGCTAAGCTGATGTCTGGATTTTTAGCTTAAATGGGAAAAAGGCGACAGTTACACTTTAGTTGCTTAATCAGCATTTATCACAATATTACATATATATTTAGATAAACAATAACATTGAAGCTCAACAATATGGTAATTAACTAACCATCCCTTTTTATATGCAACTATAAAACATGTATGTACTGAAATAAAGTACTCAGTATTTGTTGGAATGTTATTCTGTCACCTTGGTGTACAGTGTCATTCTTGAGCGCTCAAAATACTTAGCATAATTTGGGAGCAGCAGCAGCACACACAGGGATAGATTTATCCTAACCAAATTTCCTTCACATCTGACGCTTGACGCTTAAACGTGGGGCTGTGGACGAAACGCACTGGGACCCTGCTGACTGGAGAGATGGGTGTTGGCCACAGCCTTGGCTCATGGGATGGAGACTGCAGCTCCATAGTAAAGTAAGAAAATGTTGTCATCTTACCTGAATGTCTGGAACAGCATTTACAGCTTTCAATTGAATGAGGTGGGTGAGGGATCGGTGTAGGGCTCCTTTGCTGGGAGCCCTGATACCACATGCAGCACCTCTACCTTCTTTCATGCTGAGCCACACTCAGGTGGCACAAATATTAGTTTTGTAGACTACCATTGTCAGAAAAATGTAAGGATAGTAATATGGGTAGTTGAGTCCAAGGAAGTAGAGGCCTGACAGTGTGGGAGGCCTAATGCTACAGACAACATGCATTAAGGAGACCAAACCAGGAGTGTTATCATTTCCAAAAATTACTGGCAGACACCACAAAAGTGGCATCAATTTCACCACAGTATAAATAGTATAATAGGGACCGACAGTTCTTCCACTAAACCCAAAACAGCAAATAGACACCCAACAAGAAGTGTTCACATTTAAAGAAATGAGGGCCTTACACCACAGAAGTGGCATCAATTTCACCACAGTAGAAACAGTATAATAGTGACTAACAGTTCTTCCACTACACCCAATACAGCAGATGGACCCCCAACCAGGAGTGTTCACTTTTCCAAAAATTACTGGCAGATACCACAAACATGGCATCAATTTCACCACAGTAGAAACAATATAATAGGGACCAACAGTTTTTCCACTACACCCAATGCAGCAGATGTTCACCCCTCTGGTCATCAGCCCAGAAGCTGTGCATGGGACGTACTTGGATGTTCTAACATGACAACGATTCAAACACAAGACCAAGTTGACCTGACATTGGACACAGAAAAGCAAAGTGAAGGTTCTGGAGTGGTCATCTCAGTCTCCTGACCTCAATATCATTGAGCCACTCTAGAGAGATCTCAAGCGCGCAGTTCATGCTAGACAGCCCAGGAATTTACAGGAACTGGAGGCTTTTTGCCAAGAAAAATGGGCAGCTTTACCATCTGAGACAATAAAGTATCTCATCCACGACTACCACAAAAAACTTCAAGCTGTCATTGATGTTGGAGGTGGCAATACACGGTATTAAGAAATGGGGTATGTAAACTTTTAATCAGGATAAATCGGATGTTTTGGGTTGTCATTATGATTTAAAAAGAGAAAACACAGTAGTTTGACAAAAAATGGCTTAACCCAACCACTAACCATGAGTGGAGAAAAAGTTTTGGGGTTATCATTCATTTTCTTTGAAAAATGCCAGAAAAGCAAAAATTCTACTGGGGTATGTAAACCTTTGAGCACAACTGTATGCTGTTAAAAACAGAAGACTTTTTTGTGGCCTATGGATCAGGCCTCTATAACAGAGTAGATGCTTTAAACTATTTTAAAGTCAGGTCCATTACTGTATGCCGTTAATAATAGAAGAATTTTTGTGGCCTATGGATCAGGCCTCTACAGCTTAATTTCAACCCATCATGAAAAACAGTCTTACCAAGGCTGATTAAATGACCAAATGCACTAGCAGGATGCAGCAGGCTCCCATATATAAAGGCTGGAGAAGCAACAGGCGCTTACCACTGATAAAAGCAGCCACCCTATCACAAAAACAGTGATGATGAAGGTGTTAACTGCTTAGTGGGAAAAAAAGCACACAAATGTAAGTTGCTTAAGACATGAATGTCATGCACAGTGTCTGGATAACAGCCTATTTTAAACGCCTATGATGGAAGGCGGGCTGGTCAGCACTGAATGTGCACAACACAATAAACCAAGCCTTCAAAAAAGAAGCCCGAGTGCACCCTGCAAAAAATGATAAAAAGTGCAAAAAATGATGCATATGATAAATGCATCAAATGAGGTATTAGTTACTATTTTGGCCAAAGCAGATAAGCTCGCAACTAGTGTTGAGCGATACTGCTCGATATCTAAAAATATTGGATCGGAATGGTATCACCGATATCACTAAATATCGCCGATATCCGATTCCGATACCGGAAGTCCAATGTAAGTCTATGGGAACAAAATATCGCAACTAAAAAAAACCTTTATTTCCTTGTAAACACTAAATATACACACATAGAATACATATATATATATGTATATATATATATATATACATGTCATTGTGACATATATATATATACATATATGTATAGTTTATACACTTCTACATAGTAAAATATCCTCTGATTCAATTGCCGGGTAAAGCCGGCTTCTGTGAAAAGACAGAAGCACCCGACATGAAATGACACTTGGTGTACATAGGGTTAACCATGTCTTTTCATGTCCTTTGCTAT
>JARQOD010000001.1:107033480-107074224 GCA_033576555.1 Oophaga sylvatica
ATGGATTTGACCGTAATACAAAGAGCAGATATATGGTACTGTATCAGAAGCGGACAGCTGTATACCGTTTTGGGGAAAATTTAAATCTCCGCATATATTTCCGGAGTCACACACAGACACTCACTCAGTATGGATTTGACTGTAATACAAAGAGCAGATATACGGTACTGTATCAGAAGCGGACAACTGTATACGGTTTTGGGTAAAATTTAAATCTTCGTATTTATTTCTGGAGTCACACACAGAAGCTCACTCAGTATGGATTTGACCGTAATACCAGCAGATATATGGTACTGTATGAGGAGCGTACAGCTAGATACGGTGTAGGGGAAAATTTAAATCTCCGTATTTATTTCTGGAGTCACACACAGACGCTCTCTCAGTATGGATTTGACCGTAACACAAACAGAAGATATATGGTACTGTATGAGAAGCGTACAGCTGTATACGGTGTAGGGGAAAATTTAAATCTCCCTATTTATTTCTGGAGTCACACACAGATAGTCAGCATGTATTTGTCCGTGATACCAGCCAGTACACGGTAGTGTGTGAGGAGATACAGCTCTATATGGTGTGGGAAAAAATGAACGCTCAGTAACTGTGCTGAAAAACAGAATAAAAGTATTAGTGCTGTGTAAAAAGCAGTCTGCACAGGAGTGTATACACAGCAAAACAGCTATCAGGCTGCCTAAGAACCAGTGCTGCTGCACACAAGAAAATCCTCCCCTGTCACACACTAACTGTACAGCACAATTGCTATCAGCACAAGCACATAAGAACTTCTCTTTACAGCCCTAACTCTATCCCTACTGATAAACAGCAATCTCTCCCTACTGTTAATATGGGCAAAAGTAAAATGGAGGTCGGTGCTCAGGGCTTTTATAGACACTATGACGCCCCCCAAAGCAAGCCAATCACTGAAATGCCCTTCTCTAAGATGGTGGTGGACCCTGCACATGTCATCTCGTTGCCCACAGTGTACGTCCTTGCTCATTGGCTGAAAAAAGGCACCTGCAAGCATTCTGGGAAACACGACTTTGGCGCTCGTTTTGTCGACCACATGGCCGACCTCACACTATTGTCGTGTTTCAGTTGATGAAACTCGACTTTGGCTAAAGTCGGCGACTTTTGAATTTGACCGACCTGTTTCGCTTAACTCTACTGTGTACAGTTCTTGTCTCCGGTGTATAAGAAAGACATAGCAGAACTAGAGTGGGTGCAGAGAAGAGTGACCAAGGATATTAGAGAACTGGGGGGTCTGCAATACCAAGACAGGTTATTACACTTGGGGTTATTTAGCTTAGAAAAATAAAAAACTAAAGGGTTATCTTATTACAATGTATAAATATATGAGGGGACAGTATAAATACCTTTTTAATGATCTTTTTACTCTTAGACCTGTGACGGGGACAAGGGAGCATCCTCTACGTCTGGAGGAAAGAAGGTTTATTCATAATCACAGACGCAGATTCTTTACTGTTAGAGCAGTGAGACTATGGAACTCTCTGCGGTATGATGTTGTAATGAGTGATTCACTACAAAAATTTAAGAAGGGACAGGATATCTTTCTTGAAAAGTATAATGTTACAAGGTATATATACTAGATTCCTTGATAGTGTGTTGATCCAGGGAACTAGTCTGATTGTCTTATGTGGAGTCAGGAAGGAGTTTTTTTCCCCAATGTGGAGCTTAGTGTTTTGCGCATGGATTTTTTTTGCCTTCCTCTGGATCAACATGTTAGGCTATGGGTTGAACTACATGGACTAAATTCCCTTCAACCTTAAATACTATATTACTATGTTACTATGTATGTTACTCACCATTTTATTATGATGTTTATGTTTCAATAACTCTTTATGACAGTATTAATAAAAGTTAATTTTAGGTCTGTTTTTGGCTTCACTCTGCACATGTTGCAGTGACTGTGGAAGCAGCGATGCGCCCTACTGCAGTAGGTCCTTATTCATATCCTGGGCTAATGCAATCTGGACGTGGTGCAAATCACGCTTGCGGAGTGGACAAAGATGAAGGACCTCTGCACCCTTCTGCACAGTTTTGAAATGGCTACTAAGATGATTAGTGCTGATGATGCCGTTACCAACATCACTATTCCAGTCATCTACTGTAGATGCTGGAGTACACTTTGAATAGTCTGCGTGAGTAGGTGATGGTTCCAGACAAAGAGGTGGAAGCAGAGAAGGATGTGAAAGGGATAACAGTATCTTAAATTTCCTGACTGTCATCGCAAAGGTGGGTGCCATGGAATGGTGTCTTACAGCGATTGAGGGGGGATCATGGTACCAGACAAACTGTTAGTGAAGATGCAGTAGCTGAGGAACAAATGGAGGAGGACGAGGTGATAGATGAGCAACAGTCAGGAAATGAAGAGGATTATGATCCCCTCTATTGTCTGTGGTTGGCGGGAGGGGATGGAGGAAGCAACTTTGAGAGTTACCCTGCCACCAACACACCATGGACTTTAACCTCATAGAAGTACCCGAAACATGAGCACCTTCGTGCTGCACTATATTCAATATGATGCCTATAATCGTAGGGTTAGACATAGTGCTGTCTACTGGGTAGCCACTCTGTTAGATCAATGGTACAAGAGTAAATTTACCAAGATGCTTCCCATCATGGAAAGGGATACACGCAAGCTGTAGTATCAAAACACGCTTGTAGACAATCTTAAGAGTTGCTTTCCCAAAGACACCAATAAGGCACACAGTGTGAACCCCAGTTCTAGATGTCCAACCCCGGGAATGCCAAGGAGTCATTGCAAAAACATTAGCAGTAGCAGCAGCAATGTAAGTGGCATAGGCAATTTACACATATTTTAGACCAGACGGGCACCAGCAGAACAGAGTACAAGTCTGACATGTTGTGAACAACTGGAGAGGATGGTGCAGGAGTATCTGGAGCTCAACATCAATGCCATCAGGAGGTTGGACCTTTTTGCATTTTGGTCTTCAAAAATGGAAGAGTGGCCTAAGCTCCCCTCTCACACCTTGGAGGCTTTATCATGCCCAGTAGCCAGCGTTCTCTCAGAACATGTCTTCAGCGCTTCTGGTAGTGTCCTGAAAAATAAGTGCATCTGGCTGTCCCCTGAAAGCATAAACTGCCTAACTTTCATCAAAATGAACAAATCATGGATCACCAATGACTTTTGCATCCCAATCGTAGACTGGGCAGACTAAGCGATGGTGTCATTTTTAGTGTCATGCATTGATCTCGCGTTATTGCAGTCTGTGCCATCTTTGTGGTGCCATCTGTGAGCACCGCCAAATCTAAGTCCCTTAAAGTCACCCTTTCTCATATTGAATGCATTATGCTTATGATAAAAGACTCACAGAAATGTTATGTACAAATTCACTGTATCTAGCAATGTTTGGCTATTTTTTTTCAGATATTAGCTTTATTATACACGGCAACAGCCGACTCACAAAAATTCCAGGTAAATAGTCACGTCTGCGTATATCAGCAGGATGTGTACCAGTCGCACAACTTCTAGATAAAGATAGGCTATTTATTAAACTAATTGAAAATTAGTATTTTTTACATCACCTTGCTGACACACGGCAACAGTGGACTAATGAAAATTATTGCCACTAGTAAATTGTCACGTTTGTTTATCTCTGTCAAGATTAAACCAGTCGCACAACTGCTAGATAAAGATACGCTATTTATTAAACCAATAGAAAATTAGTATTTTTTTTAAATCGCCTTGCTGACACACTGCAACATTGGACTAATGAAAATTATTGCCAATGGTAAATTGTGATATTTGCTTACTTCTGTCCGGATTGCGCCTGTCACACAACTGCTATATAAAGAAATGCTATTTATTAAACCAATAGAAAATTTGTATTTTTTTTGTATCGCCTTACTGACACACTGCAACAGTGAACTAATGAAAATTATTGCCACTGGTAAATTGTGACGTTTGCTAATCTCTGCCCAGACTGCATCAGTTGCATAACTGCTAGATAAAAATATGCTATTTAACCAATAGAAATTTTAGGGATTTTTTAGATCGCCTTTATGAGACATGCCAACAGCAAACTCAGGGAAATTACTGGTAAATAGTGACGTTTCCGTAGTGGGGTTGATGCAGTGTGATAGAACGGCAGTGACCAAAGAAAAGTTCCAAAACACAAGTCTCTAATGTTTAGCATACTCAAAAAAGTAGGAAACAAAAGGATATCCTCCGGATTGCAGCCAGGAAACAAGACAGTTTGTCAGATTGCAGCCAATAAACATGCCAGTCCACCTCCAAGACCGGTTGCCGTGGGTGACTGCACCGCTGTGTACATTGTGGGTGCCAGGCCTTTCCGCTACCTTTGCTGTTTGGATTTGCTTGCCTGTGTTGCCTCACACAGGTGGAGCTCTGCAGACCATTGTGCTCTGCACTCTTACAAACACCAAACTGACCCGGACGCACCCAAACCCTTTACTGCAGGGCTTTCAACTGGAATCTGTGGCCGTAGGCCACATGGAAAATCCGGGCCGGAAATGAAAAGGACTGAACCACTACCATCTGTAGTCTATTTCAAAACATAAAAGCCCAGAGCAGGTTTTCCCTAAATCTGCCTTGGACAACTAGCATGTCCAAGACCCACACTTACTTTTACCTTGCATTGCAATCACAGCTACACCTGTGACTGCAATGCACTCTCATGACCTCAATATGCCTCCGTGCGCATCCTGGGGGAAACACCCCTACATGTGACACTAGTCACTGCCTCACATACCCCCTCCCTTTGCTGAAACCTGTGGGGTTGAACACTTGTCACCCCACATGGGCATGTGACATGGCATCCGCATGACCCTGTGCCACCTCTGCCCGACACCGTACTGAGAAACCAAAGTAAGGACTGGAACCATCGGTTGATACAAGCATCCCTCCCCTCAGGGCCGGCTCCAGGTTTTTATGGGCCCCGGGCGAAAGAGCCTCAGTGGGCCCCTTTAACACAGACCACAATTCATGATGCACAGATACAGCAGAGAAATATGGGTACAGTACAATGCCAAACACTTCACTTCATCCATTACATGACTGATATCAATTGTAAATTGTACAATAGCTCAAAAATCCTCGCAGCGCACAGTACAGACTGGACAGTACAGTCCTCCATACAATATTATGGGCACCACATAGTCTCCCCCTCATCACCCATATAATACCCCATGCAGGATGTCAAACCCCCATCCCCCATATAATGCTCCATACAGAATACTGGACCCAAAATAATGCTCCATACAGAATACTGGACCCAATATAATGCTCCATACAGGATACTGGTCCCCATATAATGCTCCATACAGGATACTGGTCCCCATATAATGCTCCATACAAAATATGGAGCTCTCCTCTGCGCTGTGCTGCTTTCTGCACTGCTACGGCTCAGGAAAGGGTGCTGTGGAAAGACTCCCCATTATCATCATCATTGCCTCCCCATCATCATCATCGCCTCCCCATCATCATCATTGCCTCCCCATTATCATCAATGCCTGCCCATCATCATCATTGCCTCCCCATCATCATCATTGCCGCCTCATCATCATTGCCTCATCATCATCATCATTGACTCCTCATCATCATCATTGTCTCCCCATCATCATCAATGCCTGCCCATCATCATCATCATTGCCTCCTCATCATCATCATTGCCTCCCCATCATCATCATTGCCTCCCCATTATCATCAATGCCTGCCCAATATCATCATCATTGCCTCCCCATCATCATCATTGCCTCCCCATTATCATCAATGCCTGCCCATCATCATCATCAATGCCTGCCCATCATCATCATCGCCTCCCCATCATCATCAGTGCCTGCCCATCATCATCATCATTGCCTCCCCATCATCATCATTGCCTCCCCATTATCATCATCATTGCCTCCCCATCATCATCATCGCCTCCCCATCATCATCATTGCCTCCCCATTATCATCAATGCCTGCCCATCATCATCATTGCCTCCCCATCATCATCATTGCCGCCTCATCATCATTGCCTCATCATCATCATCATTGACTCCTCATCATCATCATTGTCTCCCCATCATCATCATTGCCTCCCCATTATCATCAATGCCTGCCCATCATCATCATCAATGCCTGCCCATCATCATCATCGCCTCCCCATCATCATCAGTGCCTCCCCATCATCATCATCATTGCCTCCCCATCATCATCATTGCCTCCCCATCATCATCAATGCCTGCCCATTATCATCATCAATGCCTACCCATCATCATCATCAATGCCTACCCATCATCATCATCGCCTCCCCATCATCATCAATGCCTGCCCATCATCATCATCATCATTGCCTCCCCATTATCATCAATGCCTGCCCATCATCATCATCGCCTCCCCATCATCATCATTGCCTCCCCATTATCATCATCACTGCCCTCCCCCCACCACCATCACACAGACAGCACGGCAGCACACAACCACTCTCTCACATACACACACACACACAAAGCACCGCACTACATACACACACACTGATACACACAGACAGACACACACACACAGACACATACACATCACATCTCACCTGTCCGGCGTCCGCGCGCTCTCTGCCACAGCCGGCCGCTGAATGATGATGTCATTCAGCGGCGCTGCTGTGAGAGGAAGCGCTGGCGCCCCCTGGAGCCCGGAGCTGCGGCAGCGGATGCACGGGGAGAGGTAAGTATCGTGCCAGCTGCTGCCAGGGCCTGAGCAAGCGGGGGGCAGTGGCGGCACTGACACCGCTCTCCTCCGCTAACGGGTGCCGGGGTGCCCGATGGCGAGTGGGCCCCCCCGCCTGCTCAGGGCCCCGGCACTTGCCCGGGTATGCCGGGTGCTGACGCCGGCCCTGCCTCCCCTTCATGTTTTTCCTCCATATTTCAATATGTGACCTACCACCTCCCCGTTCTACATTGCAGACGACACACCTCCTTTCCTGACTGAAAGTAGACTTCGGTCAGTTTTGGGTGGCCTCATCCTGGTTTATTTGAGGTTCCCTACCCCCGCAGCTCATCCTGTCACCTAAGTACCTGCCTTTGGACCCTTGGTATCATTTCCTTTGTACCCTTACCCATGCCTCGGTGATTAAGTTCCGCCGAAATGCCGAGATCTGCCCCAGGAACTCCGGGCATACATCCGTACCACGTTGCTCCCGAATCTGAGCCTCCCATCGCTGCTGATTAGCGAGAGCTTTATTTATTTTAACCTGACTCCTGGCTACATCCTTAGCCAGTGCTAGAGGGTTCCCTGTGTGTACAACCCTAGTCACATTCATGAAAACATATTCCCAGTTCCTCAAGGCTTTTTATTGTACGGGCATCTCTGCGAGGGACCCTGGAACTGGACTGCCCTGAACTCACCAGGGGACATTTCCATTTTGGGGTTCAGTAGGGTCTCCTTGACCTCTCCTGCCAGAACCTCTAAGGGAAACCTATGGGGGTTACACTCTGTTCCTAGGTTGGCGATCCATATGGCAGGTATCCCTGACTCAGGATCTTCAGGCTCTGTGCCCGGAACAATATTTACTTTGGGAGGGTTAATCCTGATCTCCCACAGGGACCAGAACAGGGACAAGTCTCTTCCCAACACAATCCAATATGGAAGAGTCTTCACAACTCCCACCACATGTTTGATGTCTCTACATGGTGTGGAAAAATTAACCTCCGCAGTCGGGTATTCTCGAATTTCCCCATGGTTACCCATCACCTCCACTTTCCGTCCTTTGGGGTTGTCCCCGGCAGCAAGGGACCCATGGACCAAAGTCACTAAGCTCCCCAAGTCCAGGAGAGCCTCTGTTTGGTACCTGTTCACGTGTACCTGGCACAGCTGAGGTGGGTGCCAGGCCTTTCTGCTACCTTGGCTGTTTAGCTTCACTTACCTGTATTGCCTCACACAGGTGGAGCTCTGCAGATCATTCTGCTTTGCACTCAAACACCAAATTGACCCAGACCCAAACCCTTTACTGCAGGGTTTTCAACTGGAATCTGTGGCCATAGGCCACATGGAAAACCCGGGCACGAAATGAAACAGACTGAACCACTACCATCTGTAATCTGTTTCAAAACACAAAAGCCCAGAGCAGGTTTTCCGTAAATCTGCCTCGGACAACTAGCGTGTCCAAGACCCACACTTACTTTTATCTAGCATTGCAATCACAGCTACGTCTGTGATTGCAATGCACTCTCATGGCCTCAATATGCCTCCATGCGCATTGTGGGGGAACATACAATGACCACTACATGTGAGATCAATCACTGCCTCAGAGTAGCTCAACAAGTTTTGTGCCAGTCGCACAACTGCTAGATAAATATTAGCTATAAAAGCAATAGGAGGCAAATTTTATTTAGCAGTTAGCTTTTAAAAAGGATTTTACTATATGCTGGCACTAAAGAATATTATTTAGCTGTTAAAAAAAGTATGCTGCTATGCCGCATACTGGTAAGAACACCTAGAGTAAAAATTAACTTTTAATGACATTGATTAAAAACTTTCCCTAGACAAGTAGCTAACCTAAAAGCAGAAACTAGCAGGACTGCTGGGTTGATAAAACATGGTATCTAGTCTGTCCTTAATAACCGAAACTAGAAAAAAAATCTAGTTTAGATGTAACCCTAATCTAAACACACTGAAAATAAGTTAGTGTGTCAGAAAAACCTCATCAATAACAAACAAAATATAGTGACTGAATAAGGTGCACAATACTCACAGACACAAACAGCCGTATAGTGCAGAAAGGTGAACTGCCCCTATTGCCAAAAATAGCTGACTGTACGCCTACCTAGATGCGGAGGTTGGCACCCTAAGATATAACGAGAATGGCGCCCCCGCTCATGCGATGGCTATCCCTCCTCTCCTTAAAAAACCTACAAGACGCAATAATCTGAAACAGAAAGCCAGACGGCCTGTCACTGTTTAAATATAAATCATCAGTTCTTCATGAATAGGGATATGGAGGTATGCACAAAATGTAAGAAAGAGATAGATAGTACAGTCAGCTCATATGAATATCACTATGGTACATATCGGCTGAGGTTTAACAAAGCCCCAAAATAGAATCAGTCACATAGTAATGTTTTAAATCAACTATGCCTTGCTAACACCAAAGATTGTCAATAATATACAATAAACACCACCACAAGTAAATAAAAACACTAAAAAAGTGCAGCACTCTCATACCGTATAACCGTGTGGATAATTAACCAGATGTAACAAATGTAAACAATAGGCAATTGCCTTCATATATATCCACGGTACTTATCTGAGAGATCGCTGCACAGGTGTCACCGAGATACCATTATGGTATAATCTCAAGTTCTTCATTACATCACTCTCATTTCATAACTCTCGACTAGAGTTGAGCGATACTTTCCGATATCCTAAAGTATCGGAATCGGAATGGTATCGCCGATATCACTAAAATATCGGCGATACCCGATACCGATACCGGAAGTCCCATGTAAGTCTATGGGAACAAAATATCGAAATTAAAAAAAACCCATTCTTGCCTTGTTGGTTAATTGTACATGAAGGAAAACAAGAAAGAGTAATGTAGAATGTATTGGGGAAGGTTGAGGAGACATTAAAGGCATAGATGTTTAACCCAATCAAATGGAATAGCATAAATATTTTTTTTTTTAAAGATGTTCGGATTGACGAAGAAATTGACAATGTTAACGTTTTTTATATTTTGGCAAATATGTATATTACACAACTTCCATGCTCTTCATCTTCACCTTTTTAACTTTTCACACACTTTCTCCTTCATAATCTTCTGCAGCATCATCTTTTTCATCAAATTATTCTTCATCTTCACCTTCTTTATCTTCTTCTTAAACTTCTTGCTATTCATCTTTGTTAACATTACTCATATTCTTCTTATTAAACTATTATTCTTATTCATATTATGCTTCATCTTCTTCATCATATTCTTATTTGTGACAGAGAATCCTGTACTTGTAATCTGTCAAAGTATGAATTTTTCATCCTTCCGTTCTTGCTGTCACAAAAGATTTAAATTACAACAGTATTTGTCCGTGTTCAGTTTAGCCTGCAGCAGCAGGCATTTTCCAGGGGCACCACGAGGAGGAACGGACTCACCCCCATACACTGCTTAGTCTTCTTCTGCTTAGAATTTAGAGCATATATTTTGCTCTTCATTTTGGTCTTATACTTCATGTTCTTCTGCTTTTAGATCTTCTGCTTATTGTTCTTGTGTCTCTTGTTCCGTATCTTGTATTTGTAGCACAATCTTGTACCAGCTGATGTTACTGGGACACGGTTACTAAGCAGGAGGTACCTGTGCTCCAAAGCACTACCAAGGACCAGCAGACGTTGCTGGAACTCGGATACCGAGATGGAGGCACCTAGGCCAAAGGCACTGCGGAGAACCAGTTGACGGTACTGGAACCCGGACGGGTAGCAGAAGGTACAAGAGCCAATGCAAGTAACGAGGACCAGCTGACTGTGCTGGAACCCGGAGGGGCAGCAGAAGGAAAAGAGCCAATGGCACAACCGAGGACCAGCTGACGTTACTGGGACACGGTTACTAAGCAGGAGGTACCTGTGCTCCAAAGCACTACCAAGGACCAGCAGACGTTGCTGGAACTCGGATACCGAGATGGAGGCACCTAGGCCAAAGGCACTGCGGAGAACCAGTTGACGGTACTGGAACCCGGACGGGTAGCAGAAGGTACAAGAGCCAATGCAAGTAACGAGGACCAGCTGACTGTGCTGGAACCCGGAGGGGCAGCAGAAGGAAAAGAGCCAATGGCACAACCGAGGACCAGCTGACGTTACTGGGACACGGTTACTAAGCAGGAGGTACCTGTGCTCCAAAGCACTACCAAGGACCAGCAGACGTTGCTGGAACTCGGATACCGAGATGGAGGCACCTAGGCCAAAGGCACTGCGGAGAACCAGTTGACGGTACTGGAACCCGGACGGGTAGCAGAAGGTACAAGAGCCAATGCAAGTAACGAGGACCAGCTGACTGTGCTGGAACCCGGAGGGGCAGCAGAAGGAAAAGAGCCAATGGCACAACCGAGGACCAGCTGACGTTACTGAACCCCAGTAACACAGGAGCAAGTGTTGACTGTGCTAACAGCACTTCCGAGCAACAACTGGCGGTGTTGGAGCCCAGGGTCAAGGAGGATGTTTAAATACTAGATCAAGTAATTTCCTTGTTACCTGTCAATTTTAAATGTCTATACTTCAAACAAGAGAAAGATAACCTTTACTACCATAAGATGATGATTTCATTTAAACTAATATCTAGATAAATAAAGAATTGACAAACATAAACACATACATTAACATGTTGAACAGCAATGCAAACCACAAAATAAATTAGTTAAGGAATCTGCTATACGGTTGTACATAAAAGCATACAAGTACATATCTGAATCCATTAATGATGGATAAGTAACAGTATGTACACCATTTTTATTGTATAGACAATGAATGTCTGACTTCAAAACATCATCAGCATTACAAGTTATCTGTGATATTACTAAAATGTTCCATTTGCTGAATAATGTCACTAAATATTTTATACAAAATTATACAATTTCCATCATGTAATACTCATAATATGTGGCAATAATCATTTTTATTAACAAACATAACCTTTAAAAAGTGCATAGTGCATAGTGAAAATTGCTATTTATGGCTGACTGTGACTGTCGACTTGGAAGCATGACAACAGATAGATAAGGTATATATAGATGAGACTGCATAGCCACAGATGGTGAATTGCGATGTAATACTGTACCTCAATAAAGTGTGCGTCACTACTACATAATTTTTTTTATATAGCTTTATAAACAGGGTACATGGATGTATGCTTGTGCCTTTGTTTTGACGCACAGACTGCCTTCCTGCTGAGACGCATTGGGTAGTGAACAGTTGTGTGCAGTGTTCACTGCAGTCTCTGCGGAATAACCACACTTAGACCTTATAACTTTTCAGACTTTCTTTATCAATCTACCAAGATGAAGAAGGCAGGGAGTAAGGCACGTGGTCGTGGAGTTTCTTCAGGGAGAGGACGTGGGGATTCTGTGGCTGCTGCGGCCCCCAGTGACACAGCATCCACCAGTTTTCCCCGTGAGCGTTCCTTTATGCGCACTTTTGTAGGAGCTCGGAGTACCCCCCTGCTGCGGGAAGAACAAATTGAAGCCGTTGTTGTTTGGATGTCAGCCAATGCATCGACTTCAATTGCTTCCACCTCCTCTCAGGACCACAGCACTGTTGGGCAACCATCTGTCTCTTCACCGCCTGGCAAATTGCCCAGGCAGTCAGAGAGTTCTGTACAGGAGCCAGCTGAGTGTCTGCTTCTGTTCTCAGAATCTATTGGCTTGCAAACAGGGGCCCAGCCAAGCAGCATTCTGTAATGTGAAGAGGGAGTATGCAGTGATGCGCAACAGCTGTGTCTCTCTGAATCTGAAGAGGCGGGTGAGACAGTGCCGATGGTCAGCACACCGCAGAACGCATCTGATGATGATGAGACCCAGGTGCCAGTTTCTGTTGAGCATGGTGCTGGCCAGACCACCCAACAGCAGGTGTTGGAAGAGGGTAGTGGAGATGATGAGGTCCAAGACCCAACATGGCATGAGGAACAGGAAGGTGGTGGGAGCAGCTCAGAGGAATAATAATAATATTTATTTATATAGCGCCATCATATTCCGCAGCGCTTTACAGTTTAGCAGTTTCAGAACACAAGTCATAAGTAACAACGTTAACAATACAATAATTTAAGCTAAATAAGTCGCCCCTGCTCGTGACAGCTTACAATGTACAATGAGAGGGGGGAGATACAAAGTATAGGTGTTTATATACAATGGTGCATTTACAATGATGTTCCAGCCATCTTAAGGGACTGAGGGATGGAGATAGTGAATGGGCTAGAGACACACACACACTTACACAGAATACATAGAATGACTTTGATTAGTGAATGTGATAGGCCGCTCTGAACAAATGTGTTTTGAGGGAGCGCCTGAAACCATGCAAATTGTGGATAGTCCTAATTTCTTGGGGTACAGCATTCCAGAGGATTGGCGTAGAGCAGGAGAAGTCTTGGAGTCGGGAGTGGGAGGTACGTATTAGTGCAGAGGTTAGTCGAAAGTCGTTTGCAGAGCGCAGCAGTCGGTTAGGCCGATAGATAGAAATGAGGGAGGAGATGTAGGAGGGGTGCTGCACTGTGGAGAGCTTTGTGGGTGAGAACCAGTACTTTGGTTGAAAGCTGGGAGAGGCCTAGAGAAATGGTTAGTGATAGAAGGAAGATAGAGGAAGACATTGCCCCAACGGTACAAACAGGAGGGAGAGTTAGGCTGCAGACTCGGTTGCCTGTAGCCTCCAGTTTGGCACCTGTTCGGAGCAGTTGTCTTCCAAAAGTCAAAACGTGCGCTCCCAGGACTTGCACTGCGTGGTCCTTTTTTCACACACTTGCACATGATATTTGCTATGTGAAATGCAAGCTGTGTAATCAAAAATTAAAAATAGCTAAAAGTGTCAGTCACCTCAATACCACAAATATGTGGAAACATGTGCGGACAAAGCACGTAGTTGAGTTACAAAGACACACTAGAGATGTAGGCCAACCTACAGCAGCACCTACATCTTCAGGTTGTGTTGAAGCCTCTTCATCGAGCTCACACACAGCTGGTTATGCTTCCTCACAGGATCGCCATGGAAGAACCTCGGCCACTGTTGTCCAGAGACAAACTGTTATTCCACACACAGCAGCAAGTTCCCTGTCATCCTCACACTCCCAGGCCACAAAACAGCCATCGGTAGCACAGGCATGGGATAAAAGACGGCCATACTCCGCAAACCATGCACGAGCACAGGCTCTGAATGCTGGCATTGCAAAACTCCTGTCCCTTGAAATGCTGTGATTCAGGCTGGTGGAGACAGACAGTTTCCGTAACTGAATATCATTGTCAATCCCACAATACAATGTGCCAAGCCGATTTCATTTCAGCAGGCAAGCCGTCCCTGGTCTGCAAAAGCATGTTGAGGGAAAAATTAAACATGCGCTACTAAAAGCCCTCAGTAGCAAGGTCCACCTGACCACCGATGCGTGGACCAGTACCCATTGTTATGATCTGCTACAACCAGTAAGGAAAGACGGGAATTCTGTCCCTACAATACAACTAAGCTGAATCCCTACGATGTAATGGGGAACCTGATCCTGCGACCAGACCCGCTAAAGTCCTCATCTAGTGTGAACGAAGACCTATAGTTGCGAGGGAGTAATCCCTACAAGATCTAGGGACTGTGAGAAAAGGTGGACACCTCCTAACATAAATTGTAGCATGGATAATTAAACAGAAAAATAAATACTTTGTGATCCTAACATCAAGCAAAACTGACAGATTAAGGCACCTAAGCACCCGGCTAGCTTAACAGTAGATAATACAATGAAGTCAAGCAAAGCCAGAAGGGCGGAGCCAGACTAAATAGGGAAAAAAGGTCATGTGACCAGCAAACTGAAACAAAACCTAACAAGAGGGTTCTAACACCCATGGCCAGGGACAATACCTTTCCCTCACTGCCCATTGGGTCAATGTTGTGCAGCCGGGTACTGATCTTGCGAGTGGCGCTGTACGTGTTCTGCCAACTCCAAGGATTGCAGGAATCAAGTCTGTACACATTGATTCCTCCTCCTATTCCAGTTCCTCAGAATCATCGCTGCAGGAGCCGTCACGGTCTACCTCCACATGGACCCGTGAACGTTTACCTGTTGCGACCGATATGAGCACAGCCGTGTCCAAATGTCAACAGGCCATCCTGAAATTAATTTCCATGGGGAATCTTAGCCACACAGCGCAGGAGCTCTGTAATGCCATAAAGCAGGAGAGCGACGTGTGGTTTTTGGAAGAGAATCTACAGGCAGGCTTGGTAGTGTGTGACAATGGCCGAAATCTGGTGTCAGCTCTGGGCCTTGGCAACCTCACTCACATACCATGTCTGTCATATGTGCTCAACTTGGTCGTGCAGAGTTTTTTGAGGGACTATCCGGATCTTGATGCACTGCTGCACAAGGTCCGCCTAGAGTGCGCTCACTTGCGACGTTCCAGCATGGCCAGATCGCTGATTGCAGCTCTGCAACGCAGATTTCACCTTCATGAACATCGCATCATATGTGACGTACCCACCAGGTGGAATTCCTCGTTACATATGTTGGAGCGGTTGTGTGAGCAGCAGCCAACAGTAATGGAGTATCAGCTGCATCAGGCGCAGTCAACTCGCAATTTGCGCTGTTCACACTTCACCACTACTGAATGGGCCTCTATAATAAGAATAATAATATTATTTATTTATATAGCGCCATAATATTCCGCAGTGCTTTACAGTTTAACAGTTTCAAAACACAAGTCATAAGTAACAACGTTAACAATACAATAATTAAAGCAAAATCAGCCGCCCCTGCTGGTGAAAGCTTACAATCTACAATGAGGTGGGGAGATACAAAGTACAGGTGTTTATATACAATGGTGTTTTTACAATGATGGTCCAGCCATTTTAAGGAAGTGAGGGATGCATGGAGATAGTGAATGGGCTACACACACAGAATTACACATAGAATGACTTTGATTAGTGAATGTGATAGGCCACTGTGAACAAATGTGTTTTGAGGGAGCGCCTGAAACCATCCAAATTGCGGATAGTCCTAATTTCTTGGGGTAGAGCATTCCAGAGGATTGGCGCAGCGCGGGTGAAGTCTTGGAGTTGGGAGTGGGAGGTACGGATTAGTGCAGAGGTTAGTCGAAGGTCGTTTGCAGAGTGCAGCAGTCGGTTAGGCCGATAAATATAAATAAGGGAGGAGATGTAGGGGGGTGCTGCGCTGTGGAGAGCTTTGTTGGTGAGAACCAGTAATTAGAATTGGATCCTATAATGAATGGGCAGCCACTGCCAGTGTAATGAGTGGCGAATAACTCTATGAAGGATATCTGCCACGTTTTGCGTGCGTTTGATGAGTCAACGCGGATGGCGAGTGCAGATGATGCACTAGTCAGCCTGACTGTCCCCCTTATCTGCCTGCTTCAAAAAACACTGCAAGCACTAAGGCATGAGGTTTTGGAAGAGGTGGAGGATGAGGAGTCACAAATTCCATCACCTTCTGGACAGTCAGCGCAACGTGGTTCCTCACAAAGGGCTGGAGGACTTTCAAAGTACCATGCTGTATCAACAATTGAACCTCCAGAGTCGCTGTCTATATTTTCATAACCATTACAAACTTTTAATGTATTTACAAAGCACATAATGTACATTTTTTGTCTATCCTTTTGTAATGCTATTGTGTTTCCATAAACTGATGTTACAGAATTATGATACAAAGTTTTTAAATTTTGAGTTTTAAATTTTGTAAATTTATATGTATTTGAAGGACTTTGTGAGGAGGATGAGGAGGAGTCAATGGAGGAGGAAGACATCGCTCCAGAGGGAGGTAGACAATGCTCTAGTCAGTATGTAGACCAAGGGTGGGGTGATGCACAGCAGGCGGAGATGACGCCTCTTGCAGGGGACAACGTTTCTTGGCCAGTTGGGAGTCTGCAGCACATGGTTGATTTCATGCTGCAGTGGCTGAGAAACGACCGCCGCATCGAACACATTCACACCACGTCTGATTATTGGGTGTACACCCTCCTAGACCCTCGCTACCGGACAACTTACAAAGCCTCATCACACCGTTGAACCGGGAGCGTAAAATGCGGAAGTACCAAGACACACTGGTGCAATCCATAATGTTCTCCATTCCAGCCGAGAGCACTGCTGCTGCTACTGATTTACAAAGCAGCTCTGTGCGTCGAGGCAGTGGAGACAGCTCTGCAACAAGAGGGAGCACAAGCAGCGCCTCTGCACAGGGCAAGAACAGTATGTTCCAAATGTGTCGAAGTTTTGTGGCAGCGCCACCAATGTCTACACCATCCGAGACGGCTCCAGTCAGCAGGAGGCAACATTTCCGTAAGATGGTGACAGACTACATGTCTTGCCCTCTCAGTGTACTCTCAGATGGCTCTTCCCCATTCAAGTTTTGTGTCTCTAAGCTGGATACATGGCCAGAGCTTAGCCAGTATGCATTGGAGGTGCTGGCTTGATCTGCTGCCAGTGTATTATCGGAGCGCGTCTTTACTGCTGCAGGTGGTGTACTAACAGACCGTTGCATGCGACTATCCTACGATAATGTAGAACGGCTTACTTTTCTGAAAATGAACTAGGCATGGATCTCGCCTGAATTTGCCTGTCCGGTTTCAGATTAACTAACTGGTTGGCAACGTTTTCCATGTCTCCTGTTATGTTCATCTTTCTACCACCTGAGCTATACTCCCTGGGCTACAACACTGCCAGTTGCTGCTCAGAAGTGTCGTGTCCACAGACCAATACACAAGCTATAGTGATAGTGGGGTTCAGTAACGCCTGCTGTTCCCCTGCTGTGTGTCCGGCAAAAATTACTGCTACCTAGCTACACATGTTGAAAAAAACATGACATGTTAAAGTGGCTAGTGCTACACATAGATATCAGGCTACACCCTTATTTCTAAGCTGTAAACAAGTGAAACGTCAAATTTAAAACCATTCAATGATTAGTGTTGGTAACAAATCTGTAACTAAATAATTGTGACATATTATGGCAGATATCCACATGTCTAACACAAATGCTAACACAAAAGCATACTTATGCTATAGGGTACTGATGGTGAACCTTCTCACTCCATAACTTTGACCAATCCAACTCACATCATGCCTCAAATGCTGCAATGTTGGAAGTGCATAATGTGGGTTGAACTTTGACAACAGCTGCAGTGCGAAGGTTATCCTTCTGTGTTCTTGGCTTTTAAATAAAAGCATACAAGTAAATATAATAATACATTGTTGATTAAGGGACATGATGTACACCTGTAATATTGTGCAAACAATGGATGTAGGACTATTCCTCTTCAACATTACTTATATTTGTGTCATTTGAAAAAATACATATTTTAGTTAAAAATTAAAAACCCATGTTCAGTAGCTGTGAAAGGCCCGTTTGTGTACTTCTATATTGTTTGCAACCAATGTATTGTATACGGATGGAAGCACGTCACTGTAATAGATTTGAATTATTTTAAATAGAATAAAGCAGCACCAATTTTAGAAAAATGACAAGGATGAGCCAGTGACAGACACTCAGCAGAGTACACGCAGCGGTGGTTGAAGAAGTAAATGGAGCGTGATCTGCATTTTAAAAAAATAAAAATAAAAATACCTCACAGACTGCAGTGAACACTGAAACACAACTATTCACAATCTGTGAAAGGCTACTCCTTTGTGTACTTCTATAGTGTTTGCAACCAATGTATTGTATACGGATGGAAGCGCGTCACACTAATAGATTAGATTTATTTTAAATGGAATGTAGCAGAACCAATTGGAGATAAATGAAAAGGATGAGCCACTGAGACACGCTCAGCAGAGTACAAGCAGCAGTGCTTGAACAAGTAACTGGAGCGTGATGTGCACTCAAAAAAGTAAAAAACACAGACTGAAGTGAACACTGAAACACAACTGTCCACAATCTGTGAAAGGCTACTCCTTTGTGTACTTCTATAGTGTTTGCAACCAATGTATTGTATACGGATGGAAGTGCGTCACACTAATAGATTAGATTTTTTTCCACTAAAATGGAGCAGCACCAATTAGAGAAAAATGTGAAGGATGAGGCAGTGACACACGCTCAGCAGACTACAACCACCAGTGGTTGAAGAACTAACTGGAGCGTGATCTGCACTCAAAAAATCAAAACCTCACAGACTGCAGTGAACACTGAAACACAACTATTCACTATCTGTGAAAAGCTCCTTTCTGTACTTCTATAGTGTTTGCAACCAATGTATTGTATACGGATGGAAGCACGTCACACTAATAGATTTGATTTTTTTCTAATATAATGGAGCTGCACCAATTCCACTAAATAAAATAAAAAAAAAAAAGAGTCAGTGACACGTGCAGATGCCTACAAACAGCGGTGGATGCAGAGCAAACTGCAGCGTCACCTGCACTGTCACACACACACCTTGCACAGAGCTGTTAAAACAACACTGGCAAAATGAAGCTTTACACAGCGGTTGGTAAACTAGCCTGCCTCAAGCACAGTAGTACACAAAATCGCAATATCTAACTGTGCCTCAGAGTCAGCACAGCAGCGTTCTGTCCCTAACTGAGTTCACAGCACAGTGACGCTAAAATGGCTGCGGCGCCTTTTATAGTGCATTCTGACATCATTTCAGCAGCCAATCACAGCCATGCCATTAGTTAAGATGACCGCATCATTACAGGATGTGCCCACACTTCGTAGGATTCCTCATTGGCTGACTAAAATCACATTGCCTCTCAAAGAATTATGGGAACTTCCGATTCCGGTATACGATATTGAAAAAGTATCGGAATTAAGTATCGGAATTCCGATAACGCGAATATCGGCCGATACCCGATACTTGCGGTATCGGAATGCTCAACGCTACTCTCGACGCGTTTCCCCCTCTAGCTTGGGTTCCTCAGAAGAGATAGATAGTAACGTGGCAGAGATATTCCTATGATGAGGCTGCCTATGCAGTAGCTATTGCAGATTTATCTGGGCAAGTGGGCATCCAGGCATTCGGGGGGACGTTCTGATCAGACACAAACAAAAGGGGGGCCTTAGTCTTCCAGATTGTAGAAGGTATTACATGGCAGCAGTACACGCTAGAATCCTGGAGTTCTTCCATCATTCGGAGGGGAAATTGTGTTTCCAAATAGCTCAATCCATTTGTCCTAAAGCTCTTACCACTCTCCCGTGGTGCGCCCATTTAATTGTCCCCTCTCTTTTCGCCTCATCTCATATAGTAATTATGCCACTGCTTTGGCTTTGAGATCCCCAAAAAAAAATCTTATCCTCAATCGACCCCCAGGGCCCTTTGCTCCCGATTTCAGATAATCCAGATTTCCCACCAGGACTATCTGCAAATAGATTTCTCGGTTCAAATAAATCCCATCCGATATTATTTTCTCATGTCATCTCCAATACTTCGCTGCTCCCCCTCAATGACTTGTTACAGGGAAGAGCCACTTCCCCAAAGGCAAATTTTGAATATAGCCAGTTACAACACTTCTATTCAACTGTGAAGAAGCGCACACATCTTCATAGAGATCTCACAAACTTTGAAAAATTGAGCCTATCATTGTTACCCCCTACACACTCCATGTCCCTACTGTATAATCTCCTCATTGCCCAGGTAGCTGTCAATAGGCCAGGATTCTGCGGTGCATGGGAAAGGGAACTGGGGAAGTCCTTCTCGGACTCACAATGGGATAAATGTTTCTTCCTAACACATAAAACCTCAATAGGGTCCAAAGCTCAGGAAACCTCCTTCAAAATTATCTCTAGATGGTACCGGGTACCAGCAGTCCTTCATAGATGGTATCCAGTGGTCTCAGATAGATGTTGGAGATGTGGGGAGGGGGAAGGGACAATGTCACACATATGGTGGGCATGCCCTATACTAAATGCATTTTGGGCAAAGGTGGTTCCCATGATTGAGAAAATAACTGGTTTGACTATCCCTAATACACCAGAAGCCCTCCTTTTATCAATGTTACCAATAAGTAAACGTAGTTATAAAAGGTCATCAATAGGCTACCTAATACAGGAGGCTAAGAATGTCATTCCACGACACTGGAAAAGCAGAGACCCACCCACTGTGGAGGAATGGTTTGCGCAGATCTCCCTCCTTAATAGGATGGAGCATCTGATTGCCATCTCACCGGCTGATGTTGATAGATACTGTGTGATTTGGAGGAATTGGATTGATTTGCAAAACTCTGACGCCTACCATCTAGCCCCCAACTAAAGTTATCCGTGATGTCGGCACAACAATGATCATAATCGCACTCTATTGATTGGTGGTCTGCCGTGGTCCGCTCCCTCTCTCTCTGTCTTTCATATGGAAAAATACATGCTTGATCTGGATATTGATGGAAAACCCTCCCTGTACCCCCCAATGTACTGTCGTTATGCATAGATTTATAGTTTCACTACCCCTTTTACTATGTATATTGTATTTTCTTGTACTTTTTCACCACAAAAATAAAAAAAATTGAATTTGCAAAAAAAAATTGTAATTAGATCTACAGCCGGTGGCTACTCCGCTGACTAGCAGACACTGAAGCTTTGGAGCAGACCTCTGATTTTCAGGCTATAGTATGAGTAAACAGCTCTTCAGACTCAACCATCTGTGTTACCCCAAGCCATAGTGTATGTAGTTTCTTACGGTTAAAAGGGGGGGAAAGACCCAACCCACCTGTAATTGACAATGCCAACGTCACGTAAAACACAGCAAGGGGACTCCAAAAAGAGTCTCCATTTTTTCAAAAAATTTGGGGCACAGACACCACTTAAGTGGCATCAATTGCCCCAGAGTTGCTTAAAAACGGTTGGTGAGGTGATTTTAACAGATCATCAAGCTTTTACTCTCCCCAGGATGACACAGGGGTAGAAAAGTCCTTGCGGATCCATGATTTGTTCATCTTTATGAACGTGTCTGTCTACATTGTCAGTGGACAGCCGTGTGTGCTTATCTGTCAGCACACCACCAGCAGCGCTAAACACACGTTCAATAAGAACGCTGGATGCGGGGCATGACAAGATCTCCAAGGCGTGAGTGGCGAGCTCCGGCCATTTATCCAGATTGGAAGTCCAAAAAGAGCAAGGGTCCAGTGACACAGTCATGGCTTCGATGTTCACTTGGAGATACTCCTGTACCATCGTCTCTAGGCGTTGACTATGTGTCTGACTTCTTGTCTCCTGTGGCCTTGCAAAGGATGGGCTAAAAAAGTGGTGAAAGGATTCCGCAAAATTGCTGTTAACACCAGCAGATACTGTGTTTCTATTACGGTTTGAGTGCTGAAGACTCGACAGTCCCACAGTTGGCAAGTTAGAACTGTGAGATTCACTACGTGCACCACTGGTGTTTTGTGGAAAAGCACATGTAAGATTCTGCAACAGTCTCTGCTGATACTCCTGCATGCGTGAATCCCTTTCTGTGGCAGGAATTATTTCGGCAAATTTACTTTTGTACCGGGGATCTAAGAGTGTGGCTACCCAGTAGTCAGGATTATTTCGAATTCTGACAATTCGAAGGTCATGTTGCAGGTAGTGCAGCAAGAAGGCACTCATGTGTCTTGTGCATCCAGGAGCACCAAGTCCCTGCTGTGTTGGTGGCGAGGTAAGAATCATGCTTCCTTCCTCTGCCCACTCCCCCAACCTCGCACAACAGAAATGTGATCAAGGTCTCCCTCATCTGATGAGTCTTCCATGCCCATCGCCAGTTCATCCTCCACTTCTTCCTGGGCTCCTGCACCTTCCTCACTAGTTTGGCTGCTACCATGCACCCTGGTTAATCCCTCTCCCCCACCCTCCTAATTTACAACTCTGGAGTTGTTTGCACAAAAAACGATGGATGGAAACCGAGCAGAGATGAGTGGCCAAATTGTGGTACTAGCCCAAAAGGATTGGCTTGGTTAGAAGCAGTAAAACAATTTTATTAGATACACAGGTGGTGAAGCTTGGTATAGATGGCCTAATAGAATGGGTACCAAACACTGCTACAGGCCCAAAATTATTTTCCAGGCAAGATGCAGCTAAAAATTCATAGTAATTTGAACGCTGGTGGAGCTTAGTATAGATGGCCTAATTGAATGAGTACCACACACTGCTACTATGCCCAAAATTATTTTCCAGGCAAGATGCAGCTAAAAATTCGCAGTAATTTGAATGCTGGTGGAGCTTAGTATAGATTGCCTAATAGAATGAGTACCACACACTGATGCTAAGCCCAAAATTATTTTCCAGGCAAGATGCAGCTAAAAATTATTAGTAATTTGAACGCTGGTGGAGCTTTGTGTAGATGGCCTAATAAAAAGTACCACACACTGCTGCTATGCCCAAAATAATTGTCCAGGCAAGATGCAGCTAAAAATTATTAGTAATTTTAATGCTGGTGGAGCTTAGTATAGATGGCGTAATAGAATGAGTACCACACACTGCTACTATGCCCAAAATAATTGTCCAGGCAAGATGAAGCTAAAAATTATTAGTAATTAGTGTTGAGCGATACGATACTGCAAATATCGGATATCGGCCGATATTAGCTGTATCGGCCTTTCGATTCCGAATACCGATATTTTCGTCATATCGAATACCGGAATCGGGATTGTCACTGTCATTGTCAGTGTCCGTCGGTCGGGTCTGTCACTGTCAGTGTCCGTCGGTCGGGTCTGTCAGGAGTCAGCGGCACTTACCTGGCAGAAGATCTCCGGCGGTCATGGCCTGGACTGCTTCATGGCCGCCATCCTCTTCTCCCCGGCGGTCACATGCAGTTTCTCGCGATAACTGCAGTGACTGCTGGGTAATCCCGGCCGTAAAGCAGTCAGTCCGATGACGTCACCGCCGGGGAAGCAGGTAATCAGCTGTGCTGCGCCGGGATGACAGGCTCTACCTGTCATTCTGATGTAGCAGAGCTGGATCGTCGTGGGACACTCGTTACTATGGACTGTGTCGGACAGGTGGTATACTGCTGTTTTTTTTTTTCATTTTTTTACAGGAGATCGATGGCGTCGCAAGATGAGACTGTAATAAAAGTAATGAAAACTGTGTTGTGTTTTTTATTATATTAAAAAAAAATTTTATGAACATTCACCCGTCCTGGTACATCAACAATTTAACTATTTACATATTTAACTATTTACATACAGGGACCCTGTCCGGGTTATTTATAATTCTTTGGCAGGGGTGTTCCAGGTACCACCTGGTACTCTTCTGATGCTTGCCAAACATCCGAGACACCAAGGACCACCAGGACCTGATGACGTCGTGTGGCCTGTACAGTCAAGTCGTGACCCGCTATCTGTGTCTGTGTGGCCACCTCTTTCATCTCCCTCCGGGTCTGGAGCCCTATGTCCCGGACTGAACGAACCCCAGGGGGCCTAACAGGCGCCGGGTACGGGCCAGCTATACTTATCATGTCCATAGCTGGGGCTGCTGAGGAGACCACTGAGGGAGGCTGGGGAGATTTACGGCATGGGGTGGGCACTTTTGCAGAGGCCTGGATGTGGGAGGCTGAAGGCTCCGAGGGTCTCACAGGTTCCTGACACTCTGGGGAGTAGGGGTCGCACCTGGTAACATTTAGGGCGTACCATCCATTGTAACCCGAGTGTCGGGTGTAAGTCACCAAGTCTCCTGGCAACAGGTCCCTCCCCGGGTGTCCTTCTGGGAGGTGAGCCTCCACGTCCCGCCGGTTCACAAAAACTTCTAAATAAAGTCCAGGCTCCTGGATGAAGCCACAACCAGCTTTCAATTTAAAGCTCCGTACTGCACCCTTACGCCGCGGCTCCCACAGGGTTCCTTTATCTTTTCTCATCCGGTCCTTATCTGCCCGGTCATTCTCCAGCTGACGTTGGCGAAGCTTTTGGGTTTCTCGCTGCTCCCTTTGTCGCTCTGCTTCCCGCTCCCAACGTCTCCACTCTTCCTCCTGACGCCGGTTGAAATTCTCCTCCACCAGCAGCTCCATGTCTCCACCATCAAACTGCAGCTTACAGTGTCCGGTTTGCGGCAGCTCTCCTGGCGCCCCCCAGTCCTGGCGGCGCTCACCTGCGGAGGAAGCAGCCGACTCTGGAACAGATGACAGTCGGGGCTCCGGTACAGACTGGTAGACCTCTGGTGCCTGCGCGGCCTCCTCCATGAGAACGGGTGTCGCTTCTTCTGTCTCAGTGACGGGGGCAGACAGCGGGATCTGGGGTGCTGCTGGTGCAGAGGTTTTTGCAGGAACGGGTGCCTCCACTGCGACAACGTCAACCGGATCACATTGCAAAGGCTGGGATGCCCGCACGGACTCCTCTACTAGAACGGGTGCCTCACCTTCCGGTACAGACACTTCAGGTAAGAGGGATTGGCGCCGCTCCAAGTTTAGTTTTAGGGCACGCCAGCTGGCTTCCATCCTGGCGACCTCCTCCCGGTGCCGGGCCAGGCCTCTTAGGGTATCCTCCGCTTCTTCCAGCGTAGGAGAGTTTCCAGGCCGGGTGCCCAACGGTGGTTCCGTGGCGATCGGCTCGCTTCCGTGGGGGGAGAGCTCTGACTGCTCCATCCCTTCACACTTCTGCTCGTGTCCATTAGCCATCTCTGCCAAGTCACATGTGTCATTAGCATCTGGAGAGGGCCCCTCTTTTGTAGTGAGGCGGGACCTTCGTGTTAGTTTCCGCACACTGAGGAGGATGAGGAGGCGGAACTCAAGAGCTGTGGGGCACGATCTTACATTGCAGTACCATTTAGAGTGGTCGGCCACTGAGTGAGTGTACACCCACGAAGAGCACGCCCTTCTTCTTCACCAGTGCCTCGTCGTGACACAGATATGGCGGAAAAATGGCAAATACATTCTCTGATGATTTTAGCAATTCTCAAGCACAAAACCAGTTCAATTCAGGCACACAGGACTCGCTTATAGCGAGCTACAGAATCCTGTTCGTGACGCCCAAGTTGAGTCGCACAGAGCAAGAGGTTTTGGGGGTACTCGGCACCGAGCCCGTCGACTTCTATGGGGTATGTCACGGCTTTACCCGGCAATTGAATCAGAGTCTATTTTACTATGTAGAAGTGTATAAACTATAAATATATGTATATATATATGTCACAATGACATGTATACATATATATATTGTAACATTTCCAGGGGATATAGCTCTAGGATCGCTGTCTGGGTAGACAGAATGGCACGAAAACAGTTCATTCAGACAGCAGTTCTGGTGTAAAACTGGCCGCAACCAGCTTTATTAAAGTCCACAGCAAACAGATAAAAATAAAGCATAAACAGAAAACCTAGGCTTGTCTAGCCACTAATTACACATAGATAGATTGCCCTGTCTATCCGGGTCCCGGCTCTACCAGCCTGACCCAAAACAACACATATGATATATGTTACCAGTATGGAGTTTCACAGATACTCCTCCTTGTGTCTGAAGGCACCTTCCATGTCCAGACTTGAGAGAGATCCACTCCTATTCAGCCGCTATTCGCACGGATTCTCACTGCGACTACTCCTGTGTCCGGGGTACTTCCTGCACCCAGACTGAGATAGCTCACACTCCTGGAGACACCTTCTGTACCTGGACCCCTTGTCCAGATTAAGCGTGCTCCCACTCCTGGAGACCGCTTCTTGTGCCGGGACAAGTTCCTGTGTCCAGACTAAGCGTCCTCCCTGACTGTGTTCCAACACACCTACTTCTGGTCTCCTAATTAACACCTGAGTGATTTCAGGCCTGAGCTGCAAGTGTGTACTGAATGTAAGGTGTAGTGACCTTTCTCTACCACTAGGTCTACAAAGCCACACACCTCCCTTATACCAGTCAGTAAAGTAGCTAGGTGAAATATACACCCCATTCAATACACATACTCTCACTGTCTCACAATATGTATTCTATGTGTGTATATTTTGTGTTTACAACGAAAGAAAGGTTTTTTTTTGGTTGCGATTTTTTGTTCCCATAGACTTACATTGGACTTCCGGTATCGGAATCGGATATCGACGATATTTAGTGATATCGGCGATACCATTTCGATACGATATTTTTAGATATCGAGCAGTATCGCTCAACACTATTAGTAATTTGAACGCTGGTGGAGCTTTGTATAGATGGCCTAATAGAATGAGTACCACACACTGCTACTATGCCCAAAATTATTGTCCAGGCAAGATGCAGCAAAAAATTATTAGTAATTTCAATGCTGGTGGAGCTTAGTATAGATGGCCTAATAGAATGAGTACCACACACTGCTACTATGCCCAAAATTATTGTCCAGGCAAGATGCAGCAAAAAAATTATTAGTAATTTGAATGCTGGTGGAGCTTAGTATAGATGGCCTAATAGAATGAGTACCACACACTGCTACTATGCCCAAAATTATTGTCCAGGCAAGATGCAGCAAAAAAATTATTAGTAATTTGAACGCTGGTGGAGCTTAGTATAGATGGCCTAATAGAATGAGTACCACACACTGCTACTATGCCCAAAAGGTTTTACTTGTCTAGGTGCAGTAAAAAATTTGTTTTACATACACAGGTGGTGTAGCTTGCAACACAGATAGGCTACTCCACTGACTAACACACACTGCAAGAGGCCCAAAAGGATTTGCTTAGCTAGATTTAGCCAAATGCTGTGAAAAACACTTGCACAGCACTAAAACAGACCTGCCTGGCAAAAAGTGATAGGAACTGATGTAACCTAGCCATCAAAAGGGCTGGAATTACAACTAGTCACTACTCCCAACCTATCTGTCTATTTAAGAGCACAGACCTGCCTGCTAAAAGTGCTAGGAACTGCTGTAACCTAGCCCTCAAAAGGGCTGCAATTTGCAAACTAGTCCCTACTCCCTAAACCTTTCTGTCTATTTAAGAGAAAATTTGCTTGCATTTCACAGTAACACAATATAGCGCTAACAGCAGCAGCAGTGCCGTCTAACACTCAGCTGCAGCAGTGAGAAAATGGTGGTGACGGCGAAAATGGCTGGGTCTTATAGGGCAAGGACATGTGACATACACAGCCAATGACACATGCCCTTGCTTGTGTGAAAAAAAGCACTTCGCTCGGTGTGTGCGCTGCTGATAGGCTGAAAGACTGCACCTCCCCACTGGAAATGAGGGAAAGAGAAAAAAAAATGGAGATCTTCATTATTTCTGCAGAGATCCATCCCATGCCCCTCCCCCCGCACCGCTGTACACTCAAACTGTGTATTAACATTGATTATCAGCATTACTGTGAAAAAATCCAGTTTCGATTTTGGTGCACGAACAGTTATCGAACATAACCTCGAACAGCCGGATTTTTTCCAAATCGTTCGGGTTCGTCGAACGGCTCGAACACGGCCCAAAACAGCTCGAATTTGAGATTGGCGAACAGTTCGAGTCGAACACCGCTCATCTCTACTCTAGGTGTTCTTTCCAGTAAGCTGCTCTTTATTACCCTAGAAATTATTTCAATTGTGTAAGCTTTATGCTGCTATGCAGGAATATTATGTAGTTCCAAAAAAATTGGTTTGGTATATGCTGGTACTAACTAATATTATTTACCTCTAAAAAGAGCTGATTTATAGATTATGGTAATGGTAGAAAGCCTGCCTATCTCTCTGTAATAACAGTCTGTTCCTAATCCAAAAATATACAACACACAATGCAAAATAACAGAGATCTCCAGCATGTACTTGCAATGATGATGTGAACTGATAACACCCAGGTAGGTGCCTGCCTTTCACTCAGGTGCCAGCCCAGCATGTTCAATAGCTGCAAATAGTGTTGAGCGATACGATACTGCAAATATCGGGTATCGGCCGATATTAGCTGTATCGGGCTTTCGATTCCGAGTACCGATATTTTCGTCATATCGGATACCGGAATCGGATTTGTCACTGTCACTGTGAGTGTCCGTCGGTCGGGTCTGTCAGGAGTCAGCGGCACTTACCTGGCAGAAGATCTCCGGCGGTCACGTCCTGGACTGCTTGATGGCCGCCATTATCTTCTCCCTGGCGGTCACATGCAGTTTTTCGCGATAACCTGCAGTGACTGCAGGTAATCCCGGCCGTAAACCAGTCCGATGACGTCACCGCCGGGGAAGCAGGTAATCAGCTGTGCTGCGCCGGGATGACAGGCTCTGCCTGCCTGCCTGCCTCTGATGTCATTCTGATGTAGCAGAGCTGGATCGTCGTGGGACACTCGTTACTTTGGACTGCGTCGGACAGGTGGTATACTGCTGTTTTTTTTTTTCATTTTTTTACAGGAGATCGATGGCGTCGCAGGATGAGACTGTAATAAAAGTAATGAAAACTGTGTTGTTTTTTTTATTAAATTAAAAAACTTTTTTATGAACATTCACCCGTCCGGGTACATCAACAATTTAACTATTTACATACAGGGACCCTGTCCGGGTTATTTATAATTCTTTGGCAGGGTTGTTCCAGGTACCACCTGGTACTCTTCTGATGCTTGCCAAACATCCGAGACACCAAGGACCACCAGGACCTGATGACGTCGTGTGGCCTGTACAGTCAAGTCGTGACCCGCTATCTGTGTCTGTGTGGCCACCTCTTTCATCTCCCTCCGGGTCTGGAGCCCTATGTCCCGGACTGAATGAACCCCAGGGGGCCTAACAGGCGCCGGGTACGGGCCAGCTATCATTATCATGTCCATAGCTGGGGCTGCTGAGGAGACCACTGAGGGAGGCTGGGGAGATTTACGGCGTGGGGTGGGCACTTGTGCAGAGGCCTGGATGTGGGAGGCTGAAGGCTCCGAGGGTCTCACAGGTTCCTGACACTCTGGGGACCAGGGGTCGCACCTGGTGACATTTAGGGCATACCATCCATTGTAACCCCAGTGTCGGGTGTAAGTTACCAAGTCTCCTGGCAACAGGTCCCTCCCCGGGTGTCCTTCTGGGAGGTGAGTCTCCACGTCCCGCCGGGTCACAAACACTTCTAAATAAAGTCCAGGCTCCTGGATGAAGCCCCAACCAGCTTTCAATTTAAAGCTCCTTACTGCACCCTTACGCCGCGGCTCCTCAGGGTTCATTTATCTTTTCTCATCCGGTCCTTATCTGCCCGGTCCTTCTCGATGTGACGTTGGCGAAGCTTCTGGGATTCACGCTGCTCCCTTTGTCGCTCGGCTTCTCTCTCCCGACGTCTCCACTCTTCCTCCTGACGCCGGTTGTAATTCTCCTCCACCAGCATCTCCATGTCTCCACCATCAAACTGCAGCTTACGATGTCCGGTTTGCGGCAGCTCTCCTGGCGCCCGACAGTCCTGGCGGCGCTCACCTGCGGAGGAAGCAGCCGGCTCTGGAACAGATGACAGTCGGGGCTCCGGTACAGACAGGTAGACCTCTGGTGCCTGCGCGGCCTCCTCCATGAGGACGGGTGTCGCTTCTTCTGTCTCAGCGACGGGGGCAGACAGCGGGATCTGGGGTGCTGCCGGTGCAGCGTTTTCTGCAGGAACGGGTGCCTCCACTGCGACAACGTCAACCGGATCACATTGCAAGGGCTGGGATGCCCGCACGGACTCCTCTACTAGAACGGGTGTCTCACCTTCCGGTACAGACACTTCAGGTAAGAGGGATTGGCGCCGCTCCAAGTTTAGTTTTAGGGCACGCCAGCTGGCTTCCATCCTGGCGACCTCCTCCCGGTGCCGGGCCAGGCCTCTTAGGGTATCCTCCGCTTCTTGCAGCGTAGGAGGGTTTCCAGGCCGGGTGCCCAACGGTGGTTCCGTGGCGATCGGGTCGCTTCCGTGGGGGGAGAGCTCTGACTGCTCCATCCCTTCACACTTCTGCTCGTGTCCATTAGCCATCTCTGCCAAGTCACATGTGTCATTAGCATCTGGAGAGGGCCCCTCTTTTGTAGTGAGGCGGACCTTCGTGTTAGTTTCCGCACACTGAGGAGGATGAGGAGGCGGAACTCAAGAGCTGTGGGGCACGATCTTACATTGCAGTACCATTTAGAGTAGTCGGCCATCGTTTTCGCGCCACTGAGTGAGTGTACAACCACGAAGAGCACGCCCTTCTTCTTCACCAGTGCCTCGTCGTGACGCAGATATGGCGGAAAAATGGCAAATACATTCTCTGATGATTTTAGCAATTCTCAAGCACAAAACCAGTTCAATTCAGGCACACAGGACTCGCTTATAGCGAGCTACAGAATCCTGTTCGTGACGCCCAAGTTGAGTCGCACAGAGCCAGAGGTTTTGGGGGTACTCGGCACCGAGCCCGTCGACTTCTATGGGGTATGTCACGGCTTTACCCGGCAATTGAATCAGAGTCTATTTTACTATGTAGAAGTGTTATAAACTATAATATATGTATATATATATATATGTCACAATGACATGTATAATATATATATATATATATATATGTATTCTATGTGTGTATATTTTGTGTTTACAACGAAAGAAAGTGTTTTTTAGTTGCGATATTTTGTTCCCATAGACTTACATGGGACTTCCGGTATCGGAATCGGATATCGACGATATTTAGTGATATCGGCGATACCATTCCGATCCGATATTTTTAGATATCGAGCAGTATCGCTCAACACTAGCTGCAAATAAAGCGCAAAATTACTCGCTGAGTAATGAATAGCCCGAATAACATACTATTCGTGAGAGTAACGTATAGTGTCGAATGTATTCACCCATCACTAATCCTGATGTTTCTGGTACCGGAAAAAAATGGTACGGGAGATCTCAGTGACATATAAAATTGGTACAGTGTGTGCAGCTTACTGTACATGTATTTCATTATTAAAAAATCTTTTAAAAAGAAAAAATGATGTGGGGTTGATTTTTATAGCCTGGGAAGGGGTAAAACCCCTGGAGCTTCCCAGGCTATTAATATCAGCTCACTGCTGTATACTTAGCCTTTATTGGCTATTAAAATAGGAGACCCCTAAAAAATGACATAACGTTGCCCTATAATTAATAACTGGCAAAGGCTATGCAGACAACTGCGGGCCAATGTTAATAGCCTAGGAAGGGGCCATGGATACTGGTCCCACTGGCTAAAAATATCAGCTCTCAGCCATCCAGAAAAGGTGCATCACTTAGCCTCGCTCTTCCCACTTTACTACAGAGAGCAATGGCAAGTGGAGTGATAGTTGGGGGTTGATGTCAACTTTTTATTGTCAGGTGACATCAAGTCCCGAGGTTAGCAATGGACAGGTGTCAATGTGTGTTTAGTCTTATTTCTAATAAAGGATTTTATTCTGGATGTGTCTTTATTTACCATACAACTATAGGATTAGTAATGGATAGCTGTTGTGAATGGGTTTGAGATGAGTTCTGAGCAGAGGCTCCCTCTGGTGGTTACAAGCGGTACTAGTGAGGATTGTATGGACTGGGAATCAGGTGTTACTGATTGGTCTTATTTAAGGGAATCATTTTCCCATCAGGGTTGCCGGTGATCAATTGTTCTGGTCTGAATCCTTCTTTCCAGTTTCCCTTGTAGCCTGCTGTGTCGTGTCTGCATCTCCTGCTATCAGATAAGACAATTTCTTATTTTGTGTTTTTGCTATATTTTTGCATTTGGTCCTGCACTTCTGTGGGGGCCTTCTGGGTCCCCTCCGGGGCTTTTGCCCTCTCAGTTTAGTCCAGCCACTGTGTTTTGTACTTTTGCTTTTTCCAGTTTTTTTTTCAGTGGCTGCTGTTTTGATTTTTGTTACACCAGAGAACTAATTTAGGTGGTAGAGGTCGTGTGATCTCAGGTGATTTTGAAATTAGTAGAGTTGGTGTTTTTTCAGGGTTTTCTGGGATTGCAGTAAGTACCCTTCCTGTCCTTTTCTATTTAGATAGTTTGGGCCCCAGCGTTTGCTCATACTATTTTCTTTCTGTGTCAGTATTTCCTCTTGTCTAACCACCATTACATGTTTGGGGGCTTTCTATTATCTTTGGGGTTCTGCTACGGGGCAGATAGCTTTCCTATTTCTATCTTTAGGTGTAGTTAGTTTCTCAGGCTGTGACGAGGCGTCTAGGACCAACGTAGGAACGCTCCACGGCTGCCTCTAGTTGCGGTGGTTAGTCAGGGTACTGCAATCTCATAGATTCCAACTGCTCTGGTGTATTTCCTTTTTTGCCTGCACTCCTCAGCTACCGAAACATAACAGTATCACCGGCCATAAAAATTGTATGGTACTCACAGAAGGGAAAAAATATTTTGAAGGAAGAAAAGTTGTCAGAGATATTTTTCTGTTTGTTGCATTTTTTTTTTTTTCCCTCTGTATCTCTGGGTGCTGTGGAGGATCTTTTCTCCAATGGAGTTTGCACAGTTGTCTGGCCGTGTGGATCAGCTTGCCACTGAGGTTCGGAGTATTGCTGCCTATCTTGCTGGGTTGCCTGTTGTGGAACCTAGGATCCCCATGCCAGATTTGTTTTTAGGGATCGAGCTAAGTTTCAGAATTTCAAAAATAATTGTAAATTGTTTCTTGCCTTAAAATCTAAGTCCTCAGGAAACGCAGCGCAGCAGGTTCAAATTATCATCTCTCTCCTGCGCGGCGATCCTCAGGATTGGGCTTTTCCCTGATACCTGGGATCCTGTTTTGAGTGATGTTGATGCGTTTTTTCAGGCTTTGGGGTTATTGTACGATGAGCCTAATGTCACTGATCAAGCTGAGAAAGCCTTGTTAGCATTAAATCAGGGGCTTGATGACCCTGAGTTATACTGTCAGAGATTCCGTAGGTGGGCAGTCCTGACCAAATGGAATGACGACGCTTTGGCGGCCCTTTTCCGTAAGGGTCTGTCGATAATGTAAAGGATGTTATGGTGGGATTCCCTGTCCCCTCTGGTCTCAATGATTCTATGTCATTGGCGATTCAAATTGACAGACGTTTGCGTGAGCGGAGAAGTATGCGTGGAGTGGTGTTGCCTTGTGAGCCAGCTGCTGAGCCCATGCAGTGTGATGGAGTGGTGTCTGGGGCACAGCGTCATGAGTTTCGAAAGCGCAATGGGTTATGTTTCTACTGTGGTGATGCCTCTCATGCTATTTCAGTCTGCCCTAAGCGGGGAAGACATTTGCACGCTCAGTTGTCTTGGGTAGTGTTCAGACTAAGTTTTTATTAACTGTCACTCTGATATGCTCTCTGTCCTCATTTTCTGCTCAGGCTTTCGTTGATTCTGGAGCAGCTATTAACCTGATGGATTATGATTTGCTAAACGTTGTGGGTTTTCCTTGATACCCTACAGAAGTCTATTCCTTTACTGGGGATCGATTCTACCCCTTTGGCTGAGAATAAACACCAGTTTTCTACTCAGGTGATAATGAGGGTTGAACCTGATCACCAGGAGTGCTGCAAATTTTTGGTTCTATATAATCTGCATAACATTATAGTGCTGGGTTTCCCTTGGTTACAGTCTCATAATCCTGTTTTGGATTGGAAATCTGTGTCTGTAACCAGTTGGGGCTGCCAATGTGTTAGTGCCAACACTCCTGTTTTTTCTGCCTCCCCCCAGGCTGAGGATGTTCCTGACTTTTTGTTTGATTTTTCTGATGTGTTTAGCGAAAGTAAATCTGCATCCTTACCTCCCCATAGGAGCTATGACTGCACTATTGAATTACTGCCAGGTAGTAAATTCCCTAAAGGTCGCCTTTTTAACTTGTCTGTACCTGAACATGACGCTATGCGGTCTTATATCAAGGAATCATTGGAGAAGGGTCATATCAGACCATCCTCTTCACCCTTAGGTGCGGTTTTTTCTTTGTGGCCAAAAAAGATGGTTCATTAAGGCCGTGTATTGATTATCGTCTCTTGAACAATATTACTGTGAAATATCAATACCCGTTACCCTTGATTTCTGACCTGTTTTCCAGGGTGAAAAACGCTACTTGGTTTACCAAGCTTGACCTCAGGGGGCGTATAACCTTTATCGCATTAAGCACGGGGATGAATGGAAGACGGCATTTAACACCCCTGAAGGGCATTTTGAGTACCTTGTGATGCCCTTTGGGCTCACTAATGCTCCTTCCGTCTTCCAGTCCTTCATGAATGACATTTTCAGGGATTTTGTGGACAAGTTTCTGATTGTTTATTTGGATGATATCTTGATTTTTTCTAATGACTGGGACTCTCATGTGAAACATGTTCGAACTGTATTCCAGATTTTGAGAGAGAATGCTCTGTATGTGAAGGGATCAAAGTGTCTTTTTGGCGTACAGAAGATCTCATTTCTGGGATTCATTTTGTCCCCATCTGTTATTGAAATGGACCCGGTCAAGGTTCAGGCCATCTGTGATTGGGTCCAACCTACTTCATTAAAGGCTCTTCAGAGATTTTTGGGTTTTGCCAATTTTTATCGTAAATTTATTGGTAATTTTTCTCTGTTATTGTTAAACCATTAACTGATTTGACCAGAAAGGGTTCTGATGTGGTGAATTGGCCTCCTGAGGCAGTCTCTGCGTTTCAGGAACTTAAGCAGAGATTCACTTCTGCTCCTGTTCTACGGCAGCCTGATGTTTCTCTGCCATTTCAGGTGGAGGTTGATGCCTCTGAAATTGGGCAGGTGCCGTTTTGCCCCAAAAAGATCCAGAGACCTCTAAAAGTAACCCTTGTGCCTTTTTCTCTCGAAAATTTTCTCCTACTGAACGTAATTATGACGTGGGTAATCGGGAGTTATTGGCCATGAAGTGGGCTTTTGAAAAGTGGAGACATTGGCTGGAGGAGCCAAACATCAGGTGGTGGTCCTTACGGACCATAAGAATCTGGTCTATCTGGAATCTGCCAAGCGACTCAATCCTAGACAGGCCAGGTGGGCCTTGTTTTTCACACGTTTTAATTTTGTGGTTTCCTTTCTTCCTGGCACTAAGAATGTTAAGGCGGATGCCTCTCGAGGAGTTTCCTTGCGGACTCTCCTGAGCTATCTGATCCCTCTGTTATTTGAAGGAGGGTGTAGTTCTTTCCGCCATCTCGCCCAATTTGAGACTTGCTCTGGAGGGTGTCAGGAGGATAGGCCCGAGCGCTGCCTGTTGGAAAATTGTTTGTCCCGGACCAATGGAAAAAGAGTGTGATGTCTGAGATTCATTGTTCCGCATTGGCTGGCACCCCGGGAAATTTTTTGGGTACCAGAGACTTGGTTAGTCGGTCCTTTTGGTGGCCTACCTTGTCTCGCGATGTCAGGGAATTTGTGCAGTCCTGCGGGACTTGCTCTCGCTCCAAGCCTTGCTCTCGCTCTAGTGGTTTGTTGATGCCATTGCCTGTGCCCAAGAGACCATGGACCCATATCTCTATGGATTTCATTTCCGATCTTCCTGTTTCTCAGAGAATGACCACCATCTGGGTAATTTGTGATAGGTTTTCCAAAATGATACATCTTGTGCCATTGCCTAGGTTGCCTTCCTCCTCTGAATTGGTGCCGTTGTTCCTTCAGCACGTGGTTCGTTTACACGGCATTCCTGAGAGCATTGTGTCTGACAGAGGAGTCCAGTTTGTTTCCAGATTTTGGAGGACTTTTGTTCTAAACTGGGTGTTCAATTGTCTTTCTCCTCGGCATTTCATCCTCAGACCATGGTCAAACTGAGAGAACAAACCAGACATTGGAGACTTATCTAAGATGCTTTGTGTCTGCTGATCAGGATGACTGGGTCTCTTTTTTGCCTTTGGCTGAGTTTGCTCTTAATAATAGGACTAGCTCTGCGACTTTGATGTCTCCGTTTTTCTGTAATTCTGGGTTTCACCCTCGATTTTCTTCAGGACAGACGGAGGCTTCTGTCTGTCCAGGTGTTGACTCTGTTGTTGAGCGTATGCAGCAGATTTGGGACCAGGTAGTGGAGAGGTTGTCCCTCTCCCAGGAGAAGGCCCAGCGGTTTGCTAACCGGCATAGGACTGAAGGTCCTCGGTTTAAAGTGGGGGACTTGGTCTGGTTGTCCTCAAAGAATATTCCTATGAGAGTAGCATCTCCTAAATTTAAGCCTAGGTTCATTGGACCTTATAAGATCATGGAGATTATTAATCCTGTTTCTTTTCGTTTGCTTCTTCCAGGGACATTTAAGATCCATAACGTGTTCCACAAGTCCTTGTTGAAGAGGTTTGTTGAGCCAGTGGTTCCTGCTGCTGTGCCTCCTGACCCTGTTTTGGTTGAGGGCAATCTGGAGTATGTGGTTGAGAAAATATTGGATTCTCGTTTTTCTAGACGAAGACTCCAGTATTTGGTTAAATGGAGAGGTTATGGTCAGGAAGATAATTCTTGGGTGTTTGCTTCGGACATCCATGCTAGGAGACTTATCCGTGCGTATCATAGAACTCATCCTGACCGACCTGGTTGCTCAAATGAGGGTTCGGTGACCCCTCCTCAAGGGGGGGGTACTGTTGTGAATGGGTTTGAGATGAGTTCTGAGCAGAGGCTCCCTCTGGTGGTTACAAGCGGTACTAGTGAGGATTGTATGGACTGGGAATCAGGTGTTACTGATTGGTCTTATTTAAGGGAATCATTTTCCCATCAGGGTTGCCGGTGATCAATTGTTCTGGTCTGAATCCTTCTTTCCAGTTTCCCTTGTAGCCTGCTGTGTCGTGTCTGCATCTCCTGCTATCAGATAAGACAATTTCTTATTTTGTGTTTTTGCTATATTTTTGCATTTGGTCCTGCACTTCTGTGGGGGCCTTCTGGGTCCCCTCCGGGGGCTTTTGCCCTCTCAGTTTAGTCCAGCCACTGTGTTTTGTACTTTTGCTTTTTCCAGTTTTTTTCAGTGGCTGCTGTTTTGATTTTTGTTACACCAGAGAACTAATTTAGGTGGTAGAGGTCGTGTGATCTCAGGTGATTTTGAAATTAGTAGAGTTGGTGTTTTCAGGGTTTTCTGGGATTGCAGTAAGTACCCTTCCTGTCCTTTTCTATTTAGATAGTTTGGGCCCCAGCGTTTGCTCATACTATTTTCTTTCTGTGTCAGTATTTCCTCTTGTCTAACCACCATTACATGTTTGGGGCTTTCTATTATCTTTGGGGTTCTGCTACGGGGCAGATAGCTTTCCTATTTCTATCTTTAGGTGTAGTTAGTTTCTCAGGCTGTGACGAGGCGTCTAGGACCAACGTAGGAACGCTCCACGGCTGCCTCTAGTTGCGGTGGTTAGTCAGGGTACTGCAATCTCATAGATTCCAACTGTCATGTGTGTGTTATTTCTATTTTTATTCTGATGCTACTTACCGAACACAATAACAGGATAGCATTGTTGAAGCTAAGTTTTGCCTGGCTGGTAATCAAAAATACCGGGGAACCCAAACTGTTTTTTCATTCATTTATTTATTTACAGTGCACCAGCCGATGTGAGGCAGTTACCCCTGTTACAGCTAGGGGGTGCTGTATGTTCTCCCGAGGATACGCACGGAGGGTATTGAGGCTATGGGAATGCATTGAAGTCACAGGCGTAGCTGGGATTGCAATGGTGAAGCAGTGGCCAATGTCACAGGTAGGGGTCGTTGTGTTGTCTCCCCAAGATATGCACGGAGGTGTATGAAGGCGATAGGTGTGCATAGCTGTGACTTCAATGCAGAATAAAAATGATAAAAATAAGTGCTAGTCTTGGACATGCTTGTGTCTAAGGCAGATGTAGGGAAAACCTGCTCTGGAATGTGTGTTTTGAAACTGACTGCAGTATGTTAGTGGTGCAGTCCATTTCATTTTCGGCCCAGGTTTTCCATGTTGCAGAAGGCCACTTGTTTCTATTTAAAAGCCCTGCAGGAAAGGGTTAGTGAGGTCTTTAGTGAGTCTAAGGTGTTTCACGAGTCTCAGGTGTGTCACAGCCAGAGTGAGTTGGTGTCTGCTGTCGTGCAGAGCAGTTGGTGTTGCAGAACACGGCCTGTGAGCGAAGCCAATAGACCTGGCACCCACAGCGGTGCTGCCGTCCATGGTGACTGGTCACAGAGGTGGACTGTCTTGTGCCAAGAGGTGAACCATAGGTAGACTGTCCTGTGCCCGAAGGAGGACCAGCATGTTTACTGGCTGCAAACAGGTGGATATGTTTCCCGGCTGCGATCCGGAGGATATCAAGAACTGTCTGTGTATGGCTGTGTGAGTAAAGAGACATTAACACAGCGTGCAGTCGCCCACGATAACTGGACAAAGGGAGGTCCAGCGTGTTTAGAGGCTGCAATCTAAAGCTGTGAGTAAAGGGACATTAGCACGGTGGTCTAGTCGACCACGGAAACTGGTCAGAGGAGATTGGCATGTGTAGTGCCTGCGACATGTAATGCTGTGTGAATAGAGACCTTGATATGGCGCGCAGACACCCACGGGAACTAGGCAGAGGAGAACTGGCGCATGTAGTGTCTAGAGAAGAGAGAGAGAGGATTCAAAAAGATATACATAAACTGGAGCAGTGGGCAGCAACTAACAGAATGGATTTTAACAGGGAAAAATGCAAAGTACTACATCTGGGCAATAAAAATGAAAAAAGCATATACAAAATGGGAGGAATAGGGCTAAGTAACAGCACATGTGAAAAAGACTTGGGTATACTAATTGATCACAGACTTAACATGAGTCAACAGTGTGATGCAGCAGCAAAAAAGGCAAATGCAATTCTAGGATGTATCAACAGAAGCATACAGTCTAGATCACGTGAGGTCATTATTGCCCTCTACTCCTCTTTGGTCAGACCTCATCTGGAATACTGTGTCCAGTTTTGGGCACCACATTTTAAAAAAGACATAACAAACTGGAGCAAGTTCAGAGAAGAGCCACCAGAATGGTGACCGGTCTGCAAACCATGTCCTATGAGGAACGGTTGCAGGATTTGGGAATGTTTAGCTTGCAAAAAAGAAGACTGAGAGGAGACTTAATAGCTGTCTACAAATATCTCAAGGGCTGTCACATTGTAGAAGGATCATCTTTATTCTCCTTTGCACAAGGAAAGACTAGAAGCAATGGGATGAAACTGAATGGGAGGAGACACAGATTAGATATTAGAAAAAACTTTTTGACAGTTAGGGTGATCAATGAGTGGAACAGGCTGCCACAAGAGGTGGTGAGTTCTCCTTCAATGGAAGTCTTCAAACAGAGGCTGGATAGACATCTGTCTGGGATGATTTAGAGAATCCTGCTTTGAGCAGGGGGTTGGACCAGAAGGCCCAGGAGGTCCCTTCCAACTCTACCATTCTATGATCATATCTATGATAATGTGTGATTGTAAATAATGAAATCGACACTAATTATGCACTGAAGTTACATGCACAGAAGTTATATACACTTGTGTGAAGTGGGCCCTTTAATGCTGTGAGGAAACACATTAAAGATGTTTTATGTTTGAACTTTGTGGGTCACTGTCTCATCACTGCGTACGGTGCTACTGCTGCATCACACTGGCTGATGAATGCTCCCATCAGCTGCTTCTACTGTTACTGTTATTAGCGGCAGCAGGTGTAGGCTGATGTGAGTAGCAGTCCCAAAAGCCACTTCCTGCTTTTATTATTCTCACTTGAGTGCAACTCTCATCATGTTTGGTGATCATTTTCTGGACATATTCGCTCATCTCTAATTATAAGCTCTGACCGCTTCGAGATAAAAAAAAAAACAGATGAAATGGACCTGCAGTACATAGTTACATTCAACATGTTGTGGCCTATTTACTGCTGTTTTAAACCAGTGGCCACTACTAAAGAAAAAAGGAATTGAATTCTACTTGAATTTCACAAAAATATGCATTTTCCTAAATGTGGATTTTTTTGTAATTAGCTCCTGTGCAGATTCAGCAAACTGGCAGCCACCAGCAGACATTCTTCGATACATAATGTGTCATCAAACAGTTAAAAGGTTTAAAAATTCATTATACTCACCTTAACGCTCACGTCTCTGGCCACTTTGCTACTCACCGCCACCCATCTGGTCTTCTCTGCATCTTCTGGTTCCCCTCTGAATCTTTGGACCTCACCCGCTACTACTACTAGGCTTCCAGGTGTCATAGAGCCCAGGAAGGTTCTGTCCAGGTGTACTGGAGGTCAATGGTGTCATGAAGTCACAACCTGAAGGAATATTAGGGGCTATTGAATTCACAGAGAATAACCTCTCTGTGAATCGAATTTCCTGGGAAAATCCTTGAGAACAAGGGAATTTTTATTTTTCCAGATCCGTTCATTTCTAGCCAATACATATTGTTGCCTGAGCTTATGCAGATCGTAGGGGTGCCACCAATCTGATATTGATGATC
>JARQOD010000001.1:107074324-107091824 GCA_033576555.1 Oophaga sylvatica
AGGGACAAAAAAGCCACCCTGCCACACAAATCTCATCAGTCCACATACTATAACACTCGCCTCAACCCCCATCAGTGGACTTATTTGAAGAGAATGGTTTCACAGTGAGAATGATCAACCACAGGTCCATTTACATGGTGCTCTTTAGAGTGCTGGTTCTTGGATCAAGGAGTTCATAGCGGTCGGACCCCCAGCAATTGGAAAGTTTTCGGGTGGGGGATTACTTGGGATAATCCATTTAAACGGGTTTACTCATATTTTTATTTTGTTTTTCCATAGGAATACTGAAAATAATAAACCAATATTAACCTCCTAAAGTCCAATGTCATCTCTCCCACAACAGGACAGGAGTGGTACTGTGCAGTGGATATACACAGGACAGAAGAGGTGGTACTGTGCAGTGTATATATATGGATAATTAGATTTGCACCACACAGGCAATATACAGTACAGACCAAAGGTTTGGACACACCTTCTCATTCAAAGATTTTTCTGTATTTTCATGACTATGAAAATTGTAGAATCACACTGAAGGCATCAAAACTATGAAATAACACATGTGGAATTATACATTACACTTTACAAAAAAGTGTGAAACAACTGAAAATATGTCTTATATTCTAGGTTCTTCAAAGTAGCCACCTTTTGCTTTGATTACTGCTTTGCACGCAGAAAAGGTGAACGGATGGACTCTACATGCCTGGTTCCCACCGTGAAGTATGGAGGAGGAGGTGTGATGGTGTAGGGGTGCTTTGCTGGTGACACTGTTGGGGATTTATTCAAAATTGAAGGCATAGTGAACCAGCATCTTGCAGAGGCATGCTATTCCATCCGGTTTGCGTTTAGTTGGACCATCATTTATTTTTCAACAGGACAATGACCCCAAACACACCTCCAGGCTGTCTAAGGGCTATTTGACCAAAAAGGAGAGTGTTGGGGTGCTACGCCAGATGACCTGGCCTCCACAGTCACCAGACCTGAACCCAATCGAGATGGTTTGGGGTGAGCTGGACCGCTCACCGCTTCAATTTTGAATAAATCCCCAACAGTGTCACCAGCAAAGCACCCTATCCATTATATAGGTGATACTGCAACTGCTGAATATACATTATATGGGTGATACTGTGACTAAACACATCAGTTGTAGTATCAGCTATATATTGTATATACAGCAGTTGTAGTATAATTTATATATTGTATATATAGTATTACATGTATAATATATAGACTGTTGCATATACATTATGTATGTAATCCTGTGATTGCTGTATATACAATATATAGGTGATAATGTGTTTGCTAAGTATAGTCACAGTATATATGCACAGCAGTATGACCTATATAATGTATATTGTTGTGAATGTGCTAGAAATGAATTCTGAGCAGAAGCTCCCTCTGGTGGTTACAAACAGTACTGAACTATCCAATGAAGATTGTGAAGATTGGCGATCAGGTGTTACTGACTGGTCTTATATAAGGGAGGTTCCCTCCCATCAGGGTTGCCGGTGATCAATTGTTCTGGTCTCATCTTTGATTCCTGTTCACTTTGTAGCTTGCTGTTTCGTGCCTGCTTCTTCTGCTAACAGATAAGACATTTTCTTCTTTTAGTTTTTTGTGCTTGCTTTTTGCATTTTGTCCTGCACTTCTGTGGGGGTCTGCCGGGTCCCCTCCGGGGGCTTGTGCTCCTCTCAGTTTAGTTCAGCCACTGTTGTTTGTTCATTTGCCTTTTCCAGTTTTTTCAGTGGCTGCTGTTTAGTTTTGTTACACCAGAGAACTAATGTAGGTGGTAGAGGTCGTGTGATCTCAGGTGTTTTTGTAATTAGTAGAGTTGGTACTTTTCAGGGTTTTTTGGGATTGCAGTAAGTGTCCTTCCTATCCTTTTCTATTTAGGAAGTTTGGGCCCCAACGTTTGCTCATACTATTTTCTGTCTGTGTCTGTATTTTCCTCTTGTCTAACCGCCATTACATGTTTGGGGGCTTTCTATTTTCTTTGGGGATCTGCTCCGGGGCAGATAGTTTTCCTCTTTCTGTCTTTAGTTGTAGTTAGCTTCTCAGGCTGTGACGAGGCGTCTAGGACCAACGTAGGTACGCTCCACGGCTGCCTTTAGTTGTGATGGTTAGTCAGGGTACTGCAATCCCATAGATTCCAACCTCTCTGGTGTATTTCCTTTTTTGCCTGCTCTCCTCAGCTACCAAATCATAACAGTATCACCGGCCCAAAAACTGATATTTGTATGGTACTCACAGAAGGGAAAAATAGTGTTAAAGAAAGGAGATTGTAAGAGTTGTCAGAGATTTTTTTTTTTTTTTCCCTCTGTTTCTCTGAATGCTGAGGAGGATTTTTTTTTCTCTCAATGGAGTTTGCACAGTTGTCTGGCCGTGTGGATCAGCTTGCCACTGAAGTTCGGAGTATTGCTACCTATCTTGCAGGGTTGCCTGTTGTGGAACCTAGGATTCCCATGCCAGATTTGTTTTTAGGGGATCGAGCTAAATTTCTGAATTTCAAAAATAACTGTAAGTTGTTTTTTGCCTTGAAATTTAAGTCCTCAGGGAACGCAGCACAGCAGGTTCAAATTGTCATCTCTCTCCTGCGCGGCGATCCTCAGGATTGGGCTTTTTCCCTGACACCTGGGGATCCTGTTTTGAGTAATGTTGATGCATTTTTTCAGGCTCTGGGTTATTGTACGATGAACCTAATGTCACTGATCAAGCTGAAAAAGCCTTGATGGCATTAAATCAGGGGCTTGAGGACGCTGAGTTATACTGTCAGAGATTCCGAAGGAGGCAGTCCTGACCAAATGGAATGACGATGCTTTGGCAGCCCTTTTTCGGAAGGGTCTGTCAGAGAATGTAAAGGATGTTATGGTGGGATTCCCTGTCCCCTCTGGTCTCAATGATTCTATGTCATTAGCGATTCAAATTGACAGATGTTTGCGTGAGCGTAGAGGTATGCGTGGAACAGTGTTGCCTTGTGAACCAGCTTCTGAACCCATGCAGTGTGATAGAGTGGCTTCTGGGGCACAGCGTCATGAGTTTCGTTAGCGCAATGGGTTATGTTTCTACTGTGGTGATGCCTCTCATGCTATTTCAGTCTGCCCTAAGCGGGGAAGACTTTTGCATGTTCACTTGTCTTGGGTAGTGTTCAGACTAAATTTTTGTTGACTGTTACCCTGATTTGCTCCCTGTCCACATTTTCTGCTCAGGCTTTTGTTGATTCGGGAGCAGCTATTAACCTGATGGATTTTGATTTTGCTAAACGTTGTGGGTTTCCCTTGATACCCCTACGGAAGTCTATTCCCCTACTGGGGATCGATTCTACCCCTTTGGCTGAGAATAAACCTCAGTTCTCTACTCAGGTGATAATGAGGGTAGAACCTGATCATCAGGAGAGTTGCAAATTTTTGGTGCTGTATAATCTGCATGACATTATCGTACTGGGTTTCCCTTGGTTACAGTCTCATAATCCTGTTTTGGATTGTAAATCTGTGTCTGTAACCAGTTGGGGCTGCCAATGTGTTAATACCAACACTCCTGTTTTTTCTGCCTCCCCCCAGGCTCAGGATATTCCTGACTTTTTGACTGATTTTTCTGATGTGTTTAGCGACAGTAAATCTGCATCCTTGCCCCCCCATAGGAGCTATGACTGCGCTATTGAATTAGTGCCTGGTAGAAAATTCCCTAAAGGTCGCCTTTTTAACTTGTCTGTACCTGAACATGACGCTATGCGGTCTTATATCAAGGAGTCATTGGAGAAGGGTCATATCAGACCATCCTCTTCACCCTTGGGTGCCGGTTTTTTCTTTGTGGCCAAAAAGGATGGTTCATTAAGGCCATGTATTGATTATCGTCTCTTGAACAATATCACTGTGAAATATCAATATCCGTTACCCTTGATTTCTGACCTGTTTTCCAGGGTGAAAAGTGCTACTTGGTTTACCAAGCTTGACCTCAGGGGGGCATATAACCTTATTCGCATTAAGCACGGGGATGAATGGAAGACGGCATTTAATACCCCAGAGGGGCATTTTGAGTACTGTGAGACAGTGAGAGTATGTGTGTTGAATGGGGTGTACATTTCACCTAGATACTTTGCTGACTGGTATAAGGGAAATGTATGGCTTTGTAAACCTAGTGGTAGAGAAAGGTCATACACCTTACATTCAGTACACACTTGCAGCTCAGGCCTGAAACCACTCAGCTGTTAATTAGGAGACCAGAAGTAGGTGTCTGCGAACACAGACAGAGAGCTCGCTTAGTCTGGACAAGGAGTCCAGGCACAAGAAGGAGTCTCCAGGAGTATGAGCTGTCTCAGTCTGGGTGCTCGATGTACCCCGGACACAGGAGTAGTCTCTGTGAGAATCCATGCGGATAGCTGCTGAATAGGAGGGGAGCTCTCTCAAGTCTGGACGTTGAATATGCCTTCAGACACAAGGAGGAGACTCTGTGAAACTCCATGCTTGTAAATGCTGAACATATGTGTTGTTTTGGGGACAGGCTGTTAGAGTCTGGACCCGGATAGAGAGGGAAATCTATCTAAGTGTAGTAAGTGGCTGGACAAGCCCAGGGCTTATGTTTATGATTTGGTTTTGATTATGTTCTGTTTGCTGTGGACTTTAATAAAACTGGTTGCGGCCAGTTTTTACCACAACTGCTGTCTGTGAATGAACTGTTTCCGTGCCACTCTGTCTACCCGGACGGCGATCCCAGAGCTATATCCCCTGAAAAGCTTCAATTGGTGCTGGAATGTGCGTGCAGCACAGTGGCTTAGAGACAGCAATAAAGGAGAGAAGTCTGTTGAAGCAGCAGCAGAGAAAAAAAAAGTGTGTCAGCAAAAAACGTCTGATTGGACAGTCTTAAAGAGACAGTAGCCCTAATAGACTTTGCAAAGAAAAAAAAAAAGTGTCTGCACAGCAAGGCTGAATTTTCTGTGGAAAAGACTGTGGAGTGTGTATGTCTTGAGTGAAGACTGCCGTTGTTGAGACAGAGAAGTCTGACAGCATGGATGACAGCATGGAGGCGCTGTTTGAACAAATGGCGCAAGTTAATGTGCAACATAAGACTGCCGTGGTTGAGACAGATAAGTCCGGCAGTATGGAGGAGCTCGTTGAGTACCTGGTCCAGGCCCAGCGGAGCATGCAGCAGAGCATGGAGCGGCAGCGCCTGCAGCACCAGCAGCGCATGCAGCAGGCCCAGCAGCAATTCCTGCAGCAGCAGCAGGAGAATAACCGGTTGTTTTTTGAGCAGGTTGCAGCACTACAAAAGACTTGCAGCGCATCGTCCCAAAGTAATGTTGCAAAGTCACCTGCATTGTCCGCTGTAAAGAAGGCGGTAAGACGGTCCCTGAAAAAGATGACACCTCGTGACGATGTGGAGGTATATCTCACTAGGTTTGAGGGACTGGCAGAGAAGGAGAATCTGCCCCTATCTGAATGGGCCATGATGGTCGCACCCTATTTGATTGGAGAACCCCAAAGGGCCTATGCTGACCTGAGCGAGCAGGACAGCCAAGACTATGCCAAGCTGAAAGCGGAGATTCTTACCCGCTGTGTGTTACGGTGACAGCCCGTGCCAGGGGAGTTCATGACTGGAGATGCAGTTGGGAGTCTGCAGTCAGCAAACCTGATTATGGAGTTGAAAAGGTGATAGTGGACCGCTACACCCAAGCACGTCCTCCTGAGGTACAGCCAGAGGTCGGACAAGGAGACCACCAGGACGCCAATCGTCTGGTCAGCCTGATGGAGAGGGCCTTCGCCACCAAAGACTGCCTCCGTGACCAGCCGTCTGAGAGGTCGTCACTTCAGAGTTCCTGGACGCCGAACTCTCCCGGTAAGAGCGTTCCAGCTGTTGGGGTCGTGTGGGTGGGAGAGTGTGATGGACAGTGTTGGAGATGTCGTGAAATTGCAGCCAACTGTCCAATAGAGGGGGAGCCTATGTGTTGTGATGTTGGCGGATCCCTCTCTCCCTGCGCAGAGCCTGTGTGTGTGTCCACCTCAGCCGAAGAGACTGGACCACAGGGGTCCCCGGTGGTTGTAAATGACTGCCCAGCACAGGTCCCTCTTGGACTCAGAGAGACCAGTGACTTCCGTATGGGACAGCCTGATTGATAGGGACTTTATCCCTGATAAACACCTGAGTGTGGTGTGCATCCATGGAGACACCAAAGTCTACCCAGAGACTGTCGTGGACTTGATCCCCAAACGCGGGGAGGTTTCATGTGAAGTGGGGGTAGTGAAGAACCTGGTGCCCCCCGTCATATTGGGTAATGACTTTCCCCGGTCTAAGGATCTCTGGGGGAAAAATGTTTCTGATGGACAGTGTGATGAAGCTCCTATTGAGGGTGCGCAGTCCCGAGGGGCGGAACACAATGCTAGTGGGCCGTTAAACTTATGTGATAATGATGATGATGATGATGATAATGATAATGATGATGATGATCATGATAATAATGATGACTGTGATAGTGATGAAATTCCTTTGCAGGTGATGTTGGGAGACGAGGATGGTGGTTCTCGGGAACCGAGTGTCCCTGACTTACCTGTGTCCTGTGACAATTTTGAGAGTGAGCAGTGGCGAGACCCCTCTCTTAAAACGGCCCAGGAAAATATAAATGTTCTAAATGAGGTTTCCCAAGAGCCTGGCTCTGAGAGGTTTCCTCATGTTGCCATAAACACTCACTTGTTGTATAGGGACACTGAAGTCCAGGGAGAGGTCGTGAGCCAGCTCCTAGTACCTGAGCTATATGGAAGTATAGTGCTGGGGTTGTCACATAGTCACATACTTGAGGACCACCTGAGGGAAACCAGGGACCAGATGGTGAAGTTAATGTTGTGGATGACATGTTAACTAAGGTTCCAGAGCAGGATGTGAATGAGAATGAATTGTATAACCCTGACAGTGAGCAGGATGTGAATGAAAATGAAGTGTATAACCCTGAAAGTGAGCCAGATGTGGCTGAGAAAAAGGGGTCAGACAGGGATAGTGGTAGTGATAGTGAATCATCTGATGACAATCAAGCAACCAGTGCAAATGAGGAAGACATGGTAGCAGAGGAGGTTGAGAGTCCTGAGAGGAAGGCTGATGCTGACCTTGCAGTCGGACAGAAGATGGCATCTGAAGATGTTTTACAGTTGGCCGGTTCCCTGGCGAAGACTAAGGTGAAAGGAGGAGAGCTGAGCTTTAAAGGCAGGACTCTGAAACTGAACACAGCCCAAGTAGATGCTGTTGGAAATGTGAAGTTACCAAGGTATGGTGTGGATCTGTATCGTGCCAAGGACTCTGAGGGAGATGCTGCAGAGGTGGAAAAAGCCATAGAAGTGGTAGTCACCAAGCCAGATGCCTCATCAGAAGCTGAGGTCTCAAGTGAAGCTGTGAGGAACAAGACTGAAGATATGGGGACTGACTCTGTCCAGGAATCTGTTTCTGCCGAAGACAGCGGCGTGGACGGGTTGCGGTTCGGATCAGTAGCTGCAACTCGTGAAGCTCAGGCTGGAAGTTCGGCGCCCGGAGCCCCAGCGGTGTTCCCGAGTGACACCAAGGATCTGGATAAGTCACAAGATGAGATTTTGAGACATCAGGCTGGCGTTGGTGAGCTCAAGCGTACTTTCATGGAGTCTACATCGGAGCCACGTCCCAACAAATGGGAAAAGCGATGTGTCACTCCGTTGCCGATGCAGACACACGGGAGCTCAGATGGGATGCAGAACGTGGTGGAAGAGAAGAATCCGGCGGGTTCTGAGTATACAGATGCAGCTATCAAGGAGAACTTGAAAGCCGGAATAAATGGAAATATTGGAGACCATAATGATGTGACTGAAGAGGTAGAATGTAAGACTGACGGTAGGGCTTTGAGCATGTTCTACCAGAAGAGCCTGAAGAAGGGGCCGAAGACATAAAAGACGTCCAACAGGTACCAGATGAATTGATGACTTCTCAGAAAAAACTCCAAACTGTGATGAAGGAGTGTGATGAAAGCCATGAGCATCTTCGTGAGAAGGTCAATGAAGTAAAAGGAAGGATACAGGGAATCTCTTCGTTGCAAGAGCAAATGCTGCTCAATAAGTCTAAGGCTCTATATAAGAATGCTGTTGTTACGGTAGAACATTACAATTCAGCTGGAGACTTAGCGGATGAATTATGTGTACTGCAAAAGAAAAACGATCAGCTCCTTCTACAGTCCCAATCATTTGAACAGTGTAGCTTAAAATGGTCAGAGACCATGGCAGAGGAGCTTAAGGTCTGTGAAATAGACTTTATGAGTCAACCGATATTCAAGAAAATAGATGTGCTAAAGAGGGTTCAAGGGGAACTAGAGAAAAGTGAAAAACCCCCTATACCTTCTGTGATAGTTGGTGACACATGGTCAGTGCACCAGGGACAGGAGGTACGTGAGTTTCTGAGGAAGAGTCAGCAGAAGTGTTCTGATGTGCCGGGTCGTACTTCTCTGGCCAGGCACTATATCGAAACTGAGCCCGGCCCTAAGGTCAAGATGAAACCGTGCAGGATACCCGAGGCCCGCAGAGAGCATAGGCCTGGGAGGGTACAGGGTAGTGCGGATGCTTCAGATGAAGAGAAAGCTGATGTTGGCTATGGCTAAGGTGAAGATACAGATGACAGTAGTGAAGATGAAGCTGATGAGGGCCATGACTGGTCCAGAGTTCACTGTCTCTTTTGGATTGTTGACCAGCCCTCCGGTCTGGAGAAGAGGGGGGGGATATGTGAGACAGTGAGAGTATGTGTGTTGAATGGGGTGTACATTTCACCTAGATACTTTGCTGACTGGTATAAGGGAAATGTATGGCTTTGTAAACCTAGTGGTAGAGAAAGGTCACTACACCTTACATTCAGTACACACTTGCAGCTCAGGCCTGAAACCACTCAGCTGTTAATTAGGAGACCAGAAGTAGGTGTCTGCGAACACAGACAGAGAGCTCGCTTAGTCTGGACAAGGAGTCCAGGCACAAGAAGGAGTCTCCAGGAGTATGAGCTGTCTCAGTCTGGGTGCTCGATGTACCCCGGACACAGGAGTAGTCTCTGTGAGAATCCATGCGGATAGCTGCTGAATAGGAGGGGAGCTCTCTCAAGTCTGGACGTTGAATATGCCTTCAGACACAAGGAGGAGACTGTGAAACTCCATGCTGGTAAATGCTGAACATATGTGTTGTTTTGGGGACAGGCTGTTAGAGTCTGGACCCGGATAGAGAGGGAAATCTATCTAAGTGTAGTAAGTGGCTGGACAAGCCCAGGGCTTATGTTTATGATTTGGTTTTGATTATGTTCTGTTTGCTGTGGACTTTAACCCCTTCATGACCCAGCCTATTTTGACCTTAAAGACCTTGCCATTTTTTGCAATTCTGACCAGTGTCCCTTTATGAGGTAATAACTCAGGAACGCTTCAACGGATCCTAGCGATTCTGAGAATGTTTTTTTGTGACATATTGGGCTTCATGTTAGTGGTAAATGTAAGTCGATAATTTTTGCATTTATTTGTGAAAAAAATGGAAATTTGGCGAAAATTTTGAAAATTTTGTAATTTTCAAATTTTTAATTTTTATTCTGTTAAACTAGAGAGTTATGTGACACAAAATAGTTAATAAATAACATTTCCCACATGTCTACTTTACATCAGCACAATTTTGGGAACAACATTTTTTTTTGTTAGGAAGTTATAAGGGTTAAAAGTTGACCAGCGATTTCTCATTTTTACAGCAAAATTTACAAAACAATTTTTTTTAGGGACCACCTCACATTTGAAGTCACTTTGAGGGGTCTATATGGCAGAAAATACCCAAAAGTGACACCTTTATAAAAACTGCACCCCTCAAGCTATTTAAAACTACATTCAAGAAGATTATTAACCCTTCAGGTGCTTCACAGGAACTAAAGCAACGTGTAAGGAAAAAATGGACATTTTAATTTTTCCAACAAAAATTTTCTTTTAGCATCAATTTTTTCATTTTTACATGGGCATCAGGATAAAATGGATCCTAAAATTTGTTGGGCAATTTCTCCTGAGTACACAGATACCTCATATGTGGTCATAAACCACTGTATGGGCGCACGGCAGGGCTCAGAAGGGAAGGAGCGCCATTTGACTTTTTGAATGGAAAATATGCTGGAATATTTAGCGGTTGCCATGTCACATTTGGAGAGTCCCTGTGTGCCTAAACATTGGAGCTCCCCCACAAGTGACTCCATTTTGGAAACTAGACCCCCTAAGGAACTTATCTAGATGCATAGTGATCATTTTGAACCCCCAGGTGCTTCACAAATTGATCTGTAAAAAAAAGAAAGTACTTTTTTTTCACAAAAATTTTCTTTTAGCCTCAGTTTTTTCATTTTCACATGGGCAACAGTATAAATTGGATCCTAAAATTTGTTGGGCAATTTCTCCTGAGTACACAGATACCTCATATGTGGTCATAAACCACTGTTTGGGCGCATGGCAGGGCTCAGAAGGGAAGCAGCGCCATTTGACTTTTTGAATGGAAAATATGCTGGAATATTTAGCGGTTGCCATGTCGCATTTGGAGAGTCCCTGTGTGCCTAAACATTGGAGCACCCCCACAAGTGACCCCATTTTGGAAACTAGACCCCCTAAGGAACTTATCTAGATGCATAGTGATCATTTTGAACCCCCAGGTGCTTCACAAATTGATCTGTAAAAAAAAGAAAGTACTTTTTTTTCACAAAAATTTTCTTTTAGCCTCAGTTTTTTCATTTTCACATGGGCAACAGTATAAATTGGATCCTAAAATTTGTTGGGCAATTTCTCCTGAGTACACAGATACCTCATATGTGGTCATAAACCACTGTTTGGGCGCACGGCAGGGCTCAGAAGGGAAGGAGCGCCATTTGACTTTTTGAATGGAAAATATGCTGGAATATTTAGCGGTTGCCATGTCGCATTTGGAGAGTCCCTGTGTGCCTAAACATTGGAGCTCCCCCACAAGTGACCCCATTTTGGAAACTAGACGCCCTAAGGAACTTACCTAGATGCATAGTGAGCACTTTGAACCCCCAGGTGCTTCACAAATTGATCCGTAAAAAAAAGAAAGTACTTTTTTTTCACAAAAATTTTCTTTTAGCCTCAGTTTTTTTCATTTTCACATGGGCAACAGTATAAATTGGATTCTAAAATTTGTTGGGCAATTTCTCCTGAGTACACAGATACCTCATTTGTGATCATAAACCACTGTTTGGGCGCACGGCAGGGATCAGAAGGGAAGGAGCGCCATTTGACTATTTGAATAGAAAATATGCTGGAATATTTAGCGGTTGCCATGTCGCATTTGGAGAGTTCCTGTGTGCCTAAACATTGGAGCTCCCCACAAGTGACCCCATTTTGGAAACTAGACGCCCTAAGGAACTTATCTAGATGCATAGTGAGCACTTTGAACCCCCAAGGTGCTTTACAGAAATTTATAACGCAGAGCCGTGAAAATAAAATATCATTTTTTTTTTTCAAAAAATGATTTTTTAGCCCACTATTTTTTATTTTCACAATGGTTACAGGAGAAATTGGACCCCGAAAGTTGTTGTCCAGTTTGTCCTGAGTACGCTAGTACCCCATATGTGGGGGGGAACCACTGTTTGGGCACACGTCAGGGCTCGGAAGGGATGTAGTGACGCTTTGAAATGCCAACTTGATGGAATGGTCTGCGGGCATCTTGTTACGTTTGCAGAGCCCCTGATGCGCCTAAACAGTAGAAACTCCCCACAAGTGACCCCATTTTGGAAACTAGACACCGCAAAGAACTTATCTAGATGTGTGGTGAGCACTTTGAACCCCCAAGGGCTACACAGAAGTTTATAACGCCCGGGCATGAAAATAAAAAAATCATATTTTTTCCACAATCAGGATCTTTTAGTCCCCAATTTTTTTTATTTTTGCAAGGGTAACATGAGAAATTAGACCCCAAAAGTTGTTGTCCAATTTGTCCTGAGTATGCTGATATCCCATATGTGGGAGAAAACTACTGTATGGGCACACGTCGGGGCTCGGATGGGAAGTAGTGACCTTTTGAAATGCCCACTTGATGGAATGGTCTTCGGGCGTCATGTTACGTTTGCAGAGTCACTGATGTGCCTAAACAGTAGAAACTCCCCACAAGTGACCCCATTTTGGAAACTAGATCCCCCAAGGAACTCCTCTAGATGTGTGGTGAGCACTTTGAATCTCCAAGTCCTTCACAGAAGTTTATAACGCAGAGTCGTGAAAATATAAAATCATTTTTTTTCCACAAAAATAATTTTTAGTCCCCAATTTTTTTTCCCAATGTTAACAGGAGAAATTAGAACCCCCAAAGTTGTTGTGCAATTTTTATCGAGTACGCTGATACGTCATATGTGGGGATAAACCACTGTTTGGGCATACGTCGGGGCTTGGAATAAAGGGAGCACTGTTTGACTTTTTGAACGCAAAATTTGCAGGAATCAATGGTGGCGCCATGTCGCGTATGGAGACCCCCTGATGTGCCTAAATAGTGGAAACCCCTCAATTCTAACTCCAACCCTAACCCAACACACCCCTAACCCTAATTCCAACTCTAACCATAAACCTAACTACAAGCCTAACTCTAATTCCAAACCTAACCCTAATTCCAACCCTAACCCAAATTCCAACCCTAACCGTAATTCTAACCTTAGCCCTAATGCTAACCCTAACCCTAGTTCTAACCCTAAGGCTGGGTTCATATTGCGTTTTACCAGCCCGTTCAACACGTAGCGTTGACCGGCTGGTAACGGTATAGCATAACGCGATCGCGTTATGCTATACCCGCTAACGCAGATGAATCAGCAGATAATCAGTCGCGGATCAGCAGCAAAATCAGTCGCGGATCAGCAGCGAAATCCGCCGCGGATCAGCAGCGAAATCCGCCGCGGATCAGCAGCGAAATCAGCCGCGGATCCGCAGCGAAATCCGCCGCGGATCAGCAGCGAAATCCGCCGCGGATCCGCAGCGAAATCAGTCGCGGATCCGCAGCGAAATCCGCCGCGGATCAGCAGCGAAATCCGCCGCCGATCAGCAGCGAAATCCGCCGCGGATCAGCAGCGAAATCCGCCGCCGATCAGCAGCGAAATCCGCCGCGGATCAGCAGCGAAATCCGCCGCCGATCAGCAGCGAAATCCGCAGCGGATCAGCAGCGAAATCCGCCGCCGATCCGCAGCGAAATCCGCCGCGGATCAGCAGCGAAATCCGCCGCCGATCAGCAGCGAAATCCGCCGCGGATCCGCAGCGAAATCCGCCGCGGATCAGCAGCGATGTCCGCCGCGGATCAGCAGCGAAGTCCGCCGCGGATCAGCAGCGAAATCCGCCGCGGATTAGCAGCGAAATCCGCCGCGGATCAGCAGCGAAATCCGCCGCCGATCAGCAGCGAAATCCGCCGCCGATCAGCAGCGAAATCCGTCGCCGACCAGCAGCGAAATCCGCAGCGGATCCGCAGCGAAATCCGCCGCGGATCAGCAGCGATGTCCGCCGCGGATCAGCAGCGAAGTCCGCCGCGGATCAGCAGCGAAATCCGCCGCGGATCAGCAGCGATATCCGCCGCGGATCCGCAGCAAAATCAGCTGCGGATGAGCAGCAAAATCCGCTAGGAAAAAAAAAAAAAAATTCTTTATTTTTTTTATTTGTCCCTACCTATGATAGGGGGGGTTCATTTACTTTTTTTTATTTTGATCACTGTGACAGTTTATCACAGTGATCAAAATAAATTTTTGAACACTGGGGGGCGCACTGCGCATGCGCCGGCCGGCGGGCGCACTGCGCATGCGCCCGCCATTTTCCAATATGGCGGCGCCCATGAAGAGGCCCGGGCGGACGCCGGGCCCGATCGTGGGACATTGGTGGATCGGGAGAGGTGAGTAGGGGGTCGGAAGGCTGGGGGGGGGATAGGAAGTGGGGCAGTGGACCAAAAGAGGAGGGGAGCTGTAAGTGACGGCGGTGACCGATCGCTGCCATCTTTCGGTGGCGGCGGCCGATCACCGCCGTGACTCGGTGTGGGGGGGGTCAGGGCTCGGTCTCCAGCCATGGCAGATGCTATTGCAGCATCGGCCATGGCTGGATTGTAATATTTCACCACTTAAATTGGTGAAATATTACACATTGCTCTGATTGGCTCTTTCACTTTTAACAGCCAATCAGAGCGATCGTGGCCACCGGGGGGGTTAAGCCAACCCCCCTGTGGTGAAGCACAAAGGGTCCTGTAACTGCGGGTCGGGTGACCTTTGAGTGACCCCGGTCTCCCGGCCCGCAGGGACGAGATCCTTTATGACGCCACATAGGCGTCATGGGTCGGATTGGCACTGATTTTCATGACGCCTACGTGGCGTCATGGGTCGGGAAGGGGTTAATAAAACTGGTTGCGGCCAGTTTTTACCAGAACTGCTGTCTGTGAATGAACTGTTTCCGTGCCACTCCGTCTACCCGGACGGCGATCCCAGAGCTATATCCCCTGAAAAGCTTACAGTACCTAGTGATGCCCTTTGGGCTCACTAATGCTCCTTCTGTCTTCCAGTCCTTCATAAATGACATTTTCAGGGATTTTGTGGATAAATTTCTGATTGTTTATTTGGATGATATCTTGATTTTTTCCAATGACTGGGACTCTCATGTGAAACATGTTCGGACTGTGTTCCAGATTTTGAGAGAGAATGCTCTGTATGTGAAGGGATCAAAGTGTCTTTTTGGCGTACAGAGGATCTCATTTCTGGTATTCATTTTGTCCCCATCTGTTATTGAAATGGACCCGGTCAAGGTTCAGGCCATCTGTGATTGGGTCCAACCTACTTCATTAAAGGCTCTTCAAAGATTCTTGGGTTTTCCAATTTTTATCGTAAATTTATTGGTAATTTCTCTGTTATTGTTAAACCATTGACTGATTTGACCAAAAAGGGTTCTGATGTGGTGAATTGGCCTCCTGAGGCAGTCTCTGCGTTTCAGGAACTAAAGCAGAGATTCACTTCTGCTCCTGTTCTACGGCAGCCTGATGTTTCTCTGCCATTTCAGGTGGCGGTTGATGCCTCTGAAATTGGGGCAGGTGCTGTTTTGTCCCAAAGAGATCCAGAGACCTCTAAAAGTAACCCTTGTGCCTTTTTCTCTCGAAAATTTTCTCCAACTGAACGTAATTATGACGTGGGCAATCGGGAGTTATTGGCCATGAAGTGGGCTTTTGAAGAGTGGAGACATTGGCTGGAGTGAGCCAAACATCAGGTGGTGGTCCTCACGGACCATAAGAATCTGGTTTATCTGGAATCAGCCAAGCGACTTAATCCTAGACAGGTCAGGTGGGCCTTGTTTTTTACACGTTTTAATTTTGTGGTTTCCTTTCTTCCTGGCACTAAGAATGTTAAGGCGGATGCCCTCTCGAGGAGTTTCCTGGCGGACTCTCCTGAGTTATCTGATCCTGCTGTTATTTTGAAAGAGGGTGTAGTTCTTTCCGCCATCTCGCCCAGTTTGAGACTGGCTCTGGAAGGGTGTCAGGAGGATAAACCCGAGCGCTGCCCTACTGGGAAATTGTTTGTCCCAGACCGGTGGAAAAAGAGTGTGATGTCTGAGATTCATTGTTCCGCGTTGGCCGGTCATCCCGGAATTTTTGGTACCAGAGACTTGGTGAGTCGGTCCTTTTGGTGGCCTACTTTGTCTCGTGACGTCAGGGAATTTGTGCAGTCCTGCAGGACTTGCTCTCGCTCCAAGCCTTGCTCTCGCTCTAGTGGTTTGTTGATGCCATTGCCTGTGCCCAAGAGACCATGGACCCATATCTCTATGGATTTCATTTCCGACCTCCCTGTTTCTCAGAGAATGACCGTTATCTGGGTGATTTGTGATAGGTTTTCCAAAATGATACATCTTGTGCCATTACCTAAGTTGCCTTCCTCCTCTGAATTGGTGCCTTTGTTCCTTCAGCACGTGGTTCGGTTACACGGCATCCCTGAGAACATTGTGTCTGACAGAGGAGTCCAGTTTGTTTCCAGATTTTGGAGGACTTTTTGTTCTAAACTTGGTGTTCAATTGTCTTTCTCCTCAGCTTTTCATCCTCAGACCAATGGACAAACTGAGAGAACAAACCAGACATTGGAGACTTATCTGAGATGCTTTGTGTCTGCTGATCAGATGACTGGGTCTCTTTTTTGCCTTTGGCTGAGTTTGCTCTTAATAATAGGGCTAGCTCTGCCACTTTGATGTCTCCATTTTTCTGCAATTTTGGGTTTCACCCTCGATTTTCTTCAGGACAGACGGAGGCTTCTGTCTGTCCAGGTGTTGACTCTGTTGTGGAGCGTATGCAGCAGATTTGGGACCAGGTAGTGGAGAGGTTGTCCCTCTCTCAGGAGAGGGCCCAGCGGTTGGCATAGGACTGATGGTCCTCGGTTTGAAGTGGGGGACTTGGTCTGGTTGTCCTCAAGAAATATCCCTATGAGAGTTGCATCTCCTAAGTTTAAGCCTAGGTTCATTGGACCTTATAAGATCATGGAGATTCTTAATCCTGTTTCCTTTCGTTTACTTCTTCCAGGGACATTTAAGATCCATAACGTGTTCCACAAGTCCTTATTGAAGAGGTTTGTCGAGCCAGTGGTTCCTATGGCTGTGCCTCCTGACCCTGTTTTGGTTGAGGGCAATCTGGAGTATGTGGTTGAGAAAATATTGAATTCTCGTTTTTCTAGACGGAAACTCCAGTATTTGGTTAAGTGGAGAGGTTATGGTCAGGAGGACAATTCTTGGGTGTTTGCTTCAGACATCCATGCTAGGAGACTCATCCATGCGTATCACAGAGCTCATCCTGACCGACCTGGTTGCTCAAATGAGGGTTCGGTGACCCCTCCTCAAGGGAGGGGGTACTGTTGTGAATGTGCTAGAAATGAATTCTAAGCAGAAGCTCCCTCTGGTGGTTACAAACAGTACTGAACTATCCAATGAAGATTGTGAAGATTAGCGATCAGGTGTTACTGACTGGTCTTATATAAGGGAGGTTCCCTCTCATCAGGGTTGCCGGTGATCAATTGTTCTGGTCTCATCTTTGATTCCTGTTCACTTTGTAGCTTGCTGTTTCGTGCCTGCTTCTTCTGCTAACAGATAAGACATTTTCTTTTTTAGTTTTTTGTGCTTGCTTTTTGCATTTTGTCCTGCACTTCTGTGGGGTCTGCCGGGTCCCCTCCGGGGGCTTGTGCTCATCTCAGTTTAGTTCAGCCACTGTTGTTTGTTCATTTACCTTTTTCAGTTTTTTCAGTGGCTGCTGTTTAGTTTTGTTACACCAGAGAACTAATTTAGGTGGTAGAGGTCGTGTGATCTCAGGTGTTTTTGTAATTAGTAGAGTTGGTACTTTTCAGGGTTTTTTGGGCTTGCAGTAAGTGTCCTTCCTATCCTTTTCTATTTAGGAAGTTTGGGCCCCAACGTTTGCTCATACTATTTTCTGTCTGTGTCTGTATTTTCCTCTTGTCTAACCGCCATTACATGTTTGGGGGCTTTCTATTTTCTTTGGGGATCTGCTCCGGGGCAGATAGCTTTCCT
>JARQOD010000001.1:107096824-107190502 GCA_033576555.1 Oophaga sylvatica
GTCTCTTACCCTAGTTCTATACATTATTTTGGGGTAAAACATATAAAAAAAACCTCCAGGCCACATATTGAACAGTCTGGTATCTCTGTGACACGCCTCATCTATCTGTGGCTTACAAAGTGTTCTTTGGAGGCTTCCATTCACCTTTTTTGCTGTGTGTTACCCTAGTTTTAAACACTCTTTTGGGGTTAAAACATAAAAAAATACAAGCCACATATTGAACAGTCTGGTATCGCTGTCAGATGCCTGAGCTATTTGTGGCCTACAAATTGTGGAAATCCCGGCCTATATTCCACTGTATTTGCTGTCTCTTACCCTAGTTCTGTACACATTTTGGGATAAAAAAATATAAAAAAAACTCCAGGCCACATATTGAACAGTCTGGTATCTCTGTGACACGCCTCATCTATCTGTGGGCTACAAAGTGTGCTTTTGAGGCTTCCATTCACCTTCTTTTGCTGTGTGTTACCCTTGCTCCAAACACTATTTTAGGGTAAAAAAAAATTAAAAATACAAGCCACATATTGAACCATCTGGTATCGCTGTCAGACGCCTGAGCTATTTGTGGCCTACAAATAGTGACAATCCCGGCCTACATTCCACTGTATTTGCTGTCTCTTACCCTAGTTCTATACACTATTTTGGGGTAAAAAATATAAAAAAAACCTCCAGGCCACATATTGAACAGTCTGGTATCTCTGTGACACGCCTCATCTATCTGTGGCTTACGAAGCGTTCTTTGGAGGCTTCCATTCACCTTTTTTGCTGTGTGTTACCCTAGCTCTAAGCAGTATTTTGGGTTAAAAATTTTAAAATGCAGGCTACATATTGAACAGTCTGGTATCTCTGTGACACGCCTCATCTCTCTGTGGGCTACAAAGTGTGGTTTGATGCTTTATTCACCTTTTTTGCTGTGTTACCCTAGCTCTAAACAGTATTTTGGGGTAAAAACTTTAAAAATACAGGCCACATATTGAACAGTCTGGTATCTCTGTGACACCACTAATCTATCTGTGGGCTACAAAGTGTGCTTTTGAAGCTTCCACTCTCCTTTTCTGCTGTGTGTTACCCTAGCTCTAAACACTCTTTTGGGGTAAAAAAAATTAAAAATACAGGCCACATATTGAACAGTCTGGTATCGCTGTCAGACGCCTGAGCTATTTGTGGCCTACAAATAGTGGCAATCCAGGCCTACATTCCACTGTATTTGCTGTCTCTTACACTAGTTCCATATACTATTTTGGGGTAAAAAATCTCCATATGGAACAGTCTGGTATCTCTGTGACACGCCTCATTTATTTGTGCTCTACAAAGTGTGCTTTTGAGGCTTCCATTCATCTTTTTTTATGTATGTTACCCTAGCTCTAAACAGCTTTTAGGATAAAAAATTAAAAAATACAGACCACATATTGAACAGTCTGGTATCTCTGTGACATGCCTCATCTATTTGTGTTCCACAAAGTGTACTTTTGAGGCTTCCATTCACCTTTTTTGCTGTGTGTTACCCTAGCTCTAAACACTATTTTGGGGTAAAAAATTTAAAAATCAGGCCTTATATTGAACAGTCTGGTATCGCTGTCAGACGCCTGAACTATTTGTAGCCTACAAATTGTGGCAATCCAGGCCTACATTCCACTTTATTTGCTGTCTCTTACCCTAGTTCTGCACACTATTTTGGGGTAAAAAATATTAAAAAACTCCAGCCACATATTGAACAGTCTGGTATCTCTGTGACATGCCTCATCTATCTGTGGCATACAAAGTGTGCTTTGGAGGAATCCATTCAACTTTTTTGCTGTGTTACCCAAGCTCTAAACACTATTTAGGGGTAAAAAAATTAAAAAATACAGGCCACATATTGACCAGTTTGGTAACTCTGTGACACGCCTCATCTATCTGTGGCCTAAAAAGTGTGCTTTGGAGGCTTCCATTCCACCTTTTTTGCTGTGTGTTACACTAGCTCTGAACAGTATTTTGGTGTAAAAAATTAAAAAATACAGGCCACATATTGACCAGTTTGGTAACTCTGTGACACGCCTCATCTATCTGTGGCCTAAAAAGTGTGCTTTGGAGGCTTCCATTCACCTTTTTTGCTGTGTGTTACACTAGCTCTGAACAGTATTTTGGTGTAAAAAATTTAAAAATACAGGCCACACATTGAACAGTCTGATATCTCTGTGGCATGCCTCATCTATCTGTGGTCTACAAAGTGTGATTTTTAGGCTTCCATTCACCTTTTTTGCTGTGTGTTACCCTAGCTCTAAACACTATTTTGAGGTTTAAAAATTAAAAAATATAGGCCACACATTGAACAGTTTGGTATCGCTGTCTGACGCCTGAGCTATTTGTGGCCTACAAATTGTGGCAATCCAGGCCTATATTCCACTGTATTTGCTGTCTCTTAACCTAGTTCCATACACTATTTTGGGGTAAAAAATCTCCAGGCCACATATAGAACAGTCTGGTATCACTGTGACACGCCTCATTTATTTGTGCTCTACAAAGTGTGCTTTTGAGGCTTCCATTCACCTTTTTTGCTGTGTGTTACCCTAGCTCTAAATACTATTTTGAGGTTTAAAAATTAAAAAATATAGGCCACACATTGAACAGTTTGGTATCGCTGTCTGACGCCTGAGCTATTTGTGGCCTACAAATTGTGGCAATCCAAGCCTAAATTTCACTATATTTGCTGTCCCTTACCCTAGTTCTGTACACTATTTTGGGGTAAAAAATATTAAATAATCTCCAGGCTACATATTGAACAGTCTGGTATCTCTGTGACATGCCTCATCTCTCTATGGGCTACAAAGTGTGCTTTTGAGTCTTCCATCCACCTATTTTGCTGTAAGTTACCCTAGCTCTAAACACTATTTTGGGGTAAAAAATTAAAAAATACAGGCCAAATATTGAACAGTCTGGTATTGCTGTCAGATGCCTGAGCTATTTGTGGCCTACAAATTGTGGCAATCCAGACCTACATTCCACTGTATCTGCTGTCTCGTACCCTTTTTCTGTACACTATTTTGGGGTAAAAAATAATAAAAAAACCTCCAGGCCTCATATTGAACAGTCTGGTATCTCTGTGACACACCTCATCTATCTGTGGCCTACAAATGGGGCTTTGGAGGCTTCCATTCACATTTTTTTGTTGTGTGTGCCTTTTGTAGAACAGAAGCTAGAGATTTTGACATTTCGGCTGTACTTCAAGAGGTGTCAATTGGAGAGCGTGGTGGTCATTGATGTGACTTCTACTATATGGGTGTTTCCATAAGACAATCTGTTATGATTTGGTAACTGAGGAGTGCAGGTAAAAAAGGCAATACACCAGAGCAGTTGGAATCTATGAGATTGCAGTACCCTGACTAACCACCACAACTAGAGGCAGCCGTGGAGCGTTCCTACGTTGGTCCTAGACGCCTCGTCACAGCCTGAGAAACTAACTATACCTAAAGATAGAAAGAGGAAAGCTATCTGCCCCGGAGCAGATCCCCAAAGAACATAGAAAGCCCCCAAACATGTAATGGCGGTTAGACAAGAAGAAATACTGACACAGACAGAAAATAGTAAGAGCAAACGTTGGGGCCCAAACTATCTAAATAGAAAAGGATAGGAAGGGCACTTACTGCAATCCCAAAAAACCCTGAAAAGCACCAACACTACTAATTTCAAAAACACCTGAGATCACACGACCTCTACCACCTAAATTAGTTCTCTGGTGTAACAAAATCAAAACAGCAGCCACTGAAAAAACTGGAAAAAGCAAATGTACAAAACATCAGTGGCTGAACAAAACTGAGAGGGCAAAAGCCCCCGGAGGGGACCCTGAAGGCCCCCACAGAAGTGCAGGACAAAATGCAAAAATCAAGCACAAAAACAAAAAGAAGAAAATGTCTTATCTGTTAGCAGGAGATGCAGACACGACACAGCAGGCTACAGAGGAAACAGGAATCAAGGATTGAGACCAGAACAATTGATCACGGCAACCCTGATGGGAAGGTGACTCCCTTAAATAAGACCAGTCAGTAACACCTGATTCCCAATCCTCACAATCTTCACTGGACAGTCCAGTACCACTTGTAACCACCAGAGGGAGCCTCTGCTCAGAACTCATTTCAAGTCCATTCACAACAGTACCCCCCCTTGAGGAGGGGTCACCGAACCCTCACTTGAGCAACCAGGTCGGTCAGGATGAGTTCTATGATACGCACGGATGAGTCTCCTAGCATGGATGTCCGAAGCAAACACCCAAGAATTGTCTTCCTGACCATAACCTCTCCACTTAACTAAATACTGGAGTTTCCGTCTAGAAAAACGATAATTCAATATTTTCTCAACCACAAACTCCATATTGCCCTCAACCAGAACAGGGTCAGGAGGCAAAGCAGTAGGAACCACTGGCTCAACAAACCTCTTCAACAAGGACTTGTGGAACACGTTATGGATCTTAAATGTCCCTGGAAGAAGCAAACGAAAAGAAACAGGATTAAGAATCTCCATGATCTTATAAGGTCCAATGAACCTAGGCTTAAATTTAGGAGATGCCACTCTCATAGGAATATTTTTTGAGGACAACCAGACCAAGTCCCCCACTTTAAACCGAGGACCATCAGTCCTATGCCGGTTAGCAAACCGCTGGGCCCTCTCCTGAGAGAGGGACAACCTCTCCACTACCTGGTCCCAAATCTGTTGCATACGCTCCACAACAGAGTCAACACCTGGACAGGCAGAAGCCTCTGTCTGTCCTGAAGAAAATCGAGGGTGAAACCCAGAATTACAGAAAAATGGAGACATCAAAGTGGCAGAGCTAGCCCTACTATTAAGAGCAAACTCAGCCAAAGGCAAAAAAAAGACCCAGTCATCCTGATCAGCAGACACAAAGCATCTTAGATAAGTCTCCAATGTCTGGTTTGTTCTCTCAGTTTGACCATTGGTCTGAGAATGAAACGCCGAGGAGAAAGACAACTGAACACCAAGCTTAGAACAAAAGGTCCTCCAAAATCTGGAAACAAACTGGACTCCTCTGTCAGACACAATGTTCTCAGGAATGCCGTGTAAATGAACCTTGTGCTGAAGGAACAAAGGCACCAATTCAGAGGAGGAAGGCAACTTAGGTAATGGCACAAGATGTATCATCTTGGAAAACCTATCACAAATCACCCAGATGACGGTCATTCTCTGAGAAACAGGGAGGTCGGAAATGAAATCCATAGAGATATGGGTCCATGGTCTCTTGGGCACAGGCAATGGCATCAACAAACCACTAGAGCGAGAGCAAGGCTATGGAGCGAGAGCAAGTCCCGCAGGACTGCACAAATTCCCTGACATCACGAGACAAGGTAGGCCACCAAAAGGACCGACTAACCAAGTCTCTGGTACCAAAAATTCCGGGATGACCGGCCAACGCGGAACAATGAATCTCAGACATCACACTCTTCCTCCACTGGTCCGGGACAAACAATTTCCCAACAGGACAGCGCTCGGGCCTATCCTCCTGACACCCCTCCAGAGCCAGTCTAAATTGGGCAAGATGGCGGAAAGAACTACAACTTCTTTCAAAATAACAGAAGGATCAGATACCTCAGGAGAGTCCGAAGGAAACTCCTCGAGAGGGCATCCGCCTTAACATTCTTAGTGCCTGGAAGAAAGGAAACCACAAAATTAAAACGTGTGAAAAACAAGGGCCACCTGGCCTGTCTAGGATTAAGTCGCTTGGCAGATTCCAGATAAACCAGATTCTTATGGTCCGTAAGGACCACCACCTGATGTTTGGCTCCCTCCAGCCAATGTCTCCACTCTTCAAAAGCCCACTTCATGGCCAATAACTCCCGATTACGCACGTCATAATTACTTTCAGTAGGAGAAAATTTTCGAGAGAAAAAGGCACAAGGGTTACTTTTAGAGGTCTCTGGATCTCTTTGGGACAAAACGGCACCTGCCCCAATTTCAGAGGCATCAACCTCCACCTGAAATGGCAGAGAAACATCAGGCTGCCGTAGAACAGGAGCAGAAGTGAATGCTTAAGTTCCTGAGGAGTGCAGGTAAAAAAGGCAATACACCAGAGCAGTTGGAATCTATGAGATTGCAGTACCCTGACTAACGACCACAACTAGAGGCAGCCGTGGAGCGTTCCTACGTTGGTCCTAGACGCCTCGTCACAGCCTGAGAAACTAACTATACCTAAAAATAGAAAGAGGAAAGCTATCTGCCCCGGAGCAGATCCCCAAAGAACATAGAAAGCCCCCAAACATGTAATGGCGGTTAGACAAGAAGAAATACTGACACATACAGAAAATAGTAAGAGCAAACGTTGGGGCCCAAACTATCTAAATAGAAAAGGATAGGAAGGGCACTTACTGCAATCCCAAAAAACCCTGAAAAGCACCAACACTACTAATTTCAAAAACACCTGAGATCACACGACCTCTACCACCTAAATTAGTTCTCTGGTGTAACAAAATCAAAACAGCAGCCACTGAAAAAACTGGAAGAAGCTAATGTAGAAAACATCAGTGGCTGAACAAAACTGAGAGGGCAAAAGCCCCCGGAGGGGACCCTGAAGGCCCCCACAGAAGTGCAGGACAAAATGCAAAAATCAAGCACAAAAACAAAAAGAAGAAAATGTCTTATCTGTTAGCAGGAATGCAGACACGACACAGCAGGCTACAGAGGAAACAGGAATCAAGGATTGAGACCAGAACAATTGATCACCGGCAACCCTGATGGGAAGGTGACTCCCTTAAATAAGACCAGTCAGTAACACCTGATTCCCAATCCTCACAATCTTCACTGGACAGTCCAGTACCACTTGTAACCACCAGAGGGAGCCTCTGCTCAGAACTCATTTCAAGTCCATTCACAACAACAATCCATCCAACATGTTATTGAATCAAATCTTTTTTTTCTTGCAACTCTGTTCAGCTGTGCACAAGCTATGTTAAATTGGTAGCTAGACCTCAGTGGGTCTTGTCACAGTGTCATGTTGACTACAGTTCAAGATGTTAGTAATCTAATCTCACCTCTACTTACCCGATGATGATAATAGAAAAGCCACAACTTCGACTAACTAGTACTATCATTGTAATAGTCATGTTAATACATTATGTAATAACCAAGTAGTTTTATCTTCCACCTCTTGTAAGTAAGTGTTTCATGAGCACGATCAATTTTGGTTTATTATTGTATCGTTGTTACTTAGTGTAGATTGTAAGCTGTCAGCAGGTCATTTCATTTCTGTTTGATTATTGTATATTGTTATCGCTGTTACTTAGTGTGATTGTAACTGTCACGAGCAAGGTATTTATTTTGGTTTAATTTGTATTTTGTATCGTTATAATTAGACTTGTGTTTGAAACTGTTAACTGTCAATATGTTGGTGCTATATAAATAAATATAAATATTATTATTAGAACACAGAGAAGCAGGATGGAGATGTTAATTATGGTGCCATTGCCGCTCACCATCTTGGTGGATTCCTCAACGTTTTGGAAGATGGTACATATGTCTGACATCCAGGTCCACTACTGAAATCTTATGTGTGAAGTCCGAACTGAATACTGACAGTCTTTTTGATGATGGTAGTCATCAACTGCCCCTTTCTACTCACAAATCCTTTGCAACATCTGCAGTGTAGAGTTCCAACACGTGGTGACATCACACACCAGTTGGTGAGCCAGAATCTGCAAACCCTGTTGAAGCACGGCAAGGGCGGTTGAAGCTCTAGCTCACTTTCTAAAATGGGTATGCAGGGAGTCGTACTTTCTCTAGCAGATCCGGCATCTTCGTGTTGCTTTTCATAAACTATTGAACAATGAGGTTAAGCACATGGGCCAGGCATGGCACATGTGTGAGCTCGCCTAGACTCAGAGCAGCCACCAGGTTCCGGCCATTGTCACACATGACCATGCCTGGTTGTAGGTTCAGCGGTGTCAACCACAGATCTGCCTGCTCTTTCAGAGCTGTCCACAACTCTTCAGCATTGTGCGGTTTGTCACCTAAGCATATTAGCTTCAGCACAGCCTGTTGCCGCTTGGATGAGGCTGTGCTGTAGTGCTTCTAGCTTGTGACTGATGTGCTACTTTCAGAGATGGAGGCTGAAGAGGAGGAGGAGGTGCAGGAGCTGTAGACTGTGGGGGCTACCCAGATTGATGTAGGGCCCGCAATATTTGGGGTTGGGAGGACATGCACCATCCCAAGGTCAGACGGGAGTCCGGGCTTCCACTATGTTAACCCAGTGTGCTGTCAGCAAGATGTAATGTCCCTGTCCACAAGCACTTGTCCACGTGTCTGTGGTTAGGTGGACTTTCCTAGTAACAGCATTGTGGAGGGCACGTGTAATGTTGTGAGACAGGAGCCTGTGTAATGCTGGGATGGCATACCGGGACAAATAGTCCCGCATGTTCCAGGTCTCGGGGTGATCCTCGACTCTGCCCTCTCTTTCAAGCTACATATCCAAGCCCTTTCCTCCTCCTGCCCACTACAACTCTAAAACATTTCCCGGATCCGTACATTCTAAGAACCTTCAAAAATATTTGTGCACGCCCTCATGATTTCCCGCCTCGACTAGTGCAACCTTATACTCTCTGGCCTCCCCTCTAGCACTCTTGCACCACTCAAATCTATCCTAAACTCTGCTGCCTGAGTAATCCAACTGTCCCTCCATTATTCCCCAGCCTCTCCTCTCTGCCAGGCCCTTCACTACCTTCCTATTGCCTAGAGGCTACTGTTCAAAACCCTAACTATGATATACAAAGCCTTCTACAACTTGTCTCCTCCATACATCTGTGATATGGTCTCCCAATGTCCGACTGGGTCATCATGACTTCCTCTACGCTAACCCAGTGTGCCATCAGCGAGATGTACCGTCCCTGCCCACAAGCACTTGTCCACATGTCCGTGGTTAGGTGCACTTTCCCAGTAACAGCAATGTTGAGGGCCCGGGTACTGTTGTGGGACACGTGCTTGCTTGTGTAATGTCGTGGGAGAAATTGTGGCGGCTGAGGACCGCCATCAGGTTGCGGAATGCTTTAGTCTCCCACAAGCCAAAAATGCAACATTTAGAGCGCAAGCAGATGAGAAATGTGACAATTTAGTACCGTAGCCTGTGTGGCGTTGGCTGCGTATTTCCACTTGCATTCCAAAAACTGGGGTAAGGACAACTGTACGCTGCGCTGGGATAAGGATGTGGACATGCTTGTTGATGGTGCTAGTTGAGTTTGTGTGCAACTACAGGTGCAGTCCAGGAGGCATCATTGCATGCACCATGGACAAGGGATTGGCTTACATGCACAACAGTGGAAGAAGCAGTGGTATCACCCGAAGACACTGTTCATAGAGCCTGGTACTCGGCCAACAAAATCGTGTGCTTTTCTGCCATGTGCCTGATCATGCTGGTGGTGGTTAGGCTGGTAGTTTTGCTACCCCTGCTGATGTGGACATGGCCGGTGGTGCAAATGGCCTTTTCGGGGTTATCAGCAGAGTCTTTAAAAAACAACCAGACTATTACGGGGGCATTCAGTGTCTTCATCTCCCAGACCACCTCCTCACCTCAACCCCTGTCTTTCAATGTTCCCCAAGGCTAAGTTCTAGGATGCCTACTCTTCTCCATCTACACCTTCGGCCAAAGACAGGTCATGTAATGGCACGGTTTGCAATTTTATCAGTGCGCCAATGACACAAAGATCTACCTATCTGTACCTGACATCAACTCCTTACTGACCAAAATCGCACATCTTTCCGCTATGTCATCCTTTTTTCTGCTTGCTTTCAAAAAGTGGACATGAACAAAACGGAATACATCATCTTTCAACCATCTCACGCTGAGTAGACATGAGAGCTGTGTATGCATCATTCGGTACCACTTTAGTAGTAGGAAAGTGTGCCCAAGAGAAAATGAATTTCCAGACATTCACGGCCATTTATGAACATTGCTTACAGCTGTGATGTTCATCTTCTTGCTGGGGATGTGGTAAAGTTCAAAATTGTCATCAATACCATCATAGTCCATATCTTGTAAAGAGGAAATCTGGTGTTTCCCAGGGTCGTGGTTATCTACATTTAGTGGCATTCCTTTAACAGTGTTCGTTACACTAGAAAAAAAAATTTGGGGCTGTGACATTTGGATATTATTGGTAATATGTATGGGTGAAGATGAAGACCCTTGTGCCACGGGTGTGTTGATAGTTGCGAACTGTGCACTCCTCTTTAAACTTAGTTTTTCACGAGCATCCATGAGTTTGTTTGGTTTCCCTCCAATAATGATCTGCTTTCTCTAATTCAGCATCTCACGAACATGTTGCACTTTGCCCTTTATACGGACACGTGCGTCTTTGGCAACATACAGTACAGACCAAAAGTTTGGACACACCTTCTCATTCAAAGATTTTTCTGTATTTTCATGACTATGAAAATTGTAGAATCACACTGAAGGCATCAAAACTATGAATTAACACATGTGGAATTATACATTACACTTTACAAAAAAGTGTGAAACAACTGAAAATATGTCTTAAATTCTAGGTTCTTCAAAGTAGCCACCTTTTGCTTTGATTACTGCTTTGCACGCAGAAAAGGTGAACGGATGGACTCTACATGCCTGGTTCCCACCGTGAAGCATGGAGGAGAAAGTGTGATGATGTGGGGGTGCTTTGCTGGTGACACTGTTGGGGATTTATTCAAAATTGAAGCAGTGAGCGGTCCAGCTCACCCCAAACCATCTCGATTGGATTCAGGTCTGGTGACTGTGGAGGCCAGGTCATCTGGCGTAGCACCCCATCTCTCTCCTTCTTGGTCAAATAGCCCTTACACAGCCTGGAGGTGTGTTTGGGGGTCATTGTCCTGTTGAAAAATAAATGATGGTCCAACTAAACGCAAACCGGATGGAATAGCATGCCTCTGCAAGATGCTGTGGTAGCCATGCTAATTCAGTATGCCTTCAATTTTGAATAAATCCCCAACAGTGTCACCAGCAAAGCACCCCCACACCATCACACCACCTCCTCCATGCTTCACGGTGGGAACCAGGCATGTAGAGTCCATCCGTTCACCTTTTCTGCGTGCAAAGCAGTAATCAAAGCAAAAGGTGGCTACTTTGAAGAACCTAGAATATAAGACATATTTTCAGTTGTTTCACACTTTTTTGTAAAGTGTATTGTGTAATTCCACATGTGTTAATTCATAGTTTTGATGCCTTCAGTGTGATTCTACAATTTTCATGGTCATGAAAATACAGAAAAATCTTTGAATGAGAAGGTGTGTCCAAACTTTTGGTCTGTACTGTATTTTTTATGGGTTTTTTTTTATGCCGAGCTTCACACGCGCATCTGTTACACCGATCATCTGATGGACATGAAACACATTTTGGTAATTGATGGTGGGCCAGTTAAACGAATAATCATTGTAGGCTGTATCATGGATCTTATATCTCCCATAGCCACCGCTGTTATTAATCCTGTACGTTACCATTCCTTTTGTCACCATGCCCCTTTTCTTGATCACTTCATCCAACGATTCATCCACCATATTTTTACTAAAAGCCTGCACCTTCCCATCAGCAACTGTGTAGGAAATCACATTGCTGTTTTCCAAGGTGTTTATGATGCCCCTAAAAAAAAAATTTACACACTTTGTTGATATGTACCCCCCCATACACTTAGCGTATGGGAATTCCAAGTATAGGTGAACCGCTCCTTTGTAATATGAACATTTTTTATGAAACACTCTTCCTCGTTTCTTATAAGGGGGGTTGTGGTGTGTGCAAATTTGGGCCAGGCCTTGCATTCACTTCATGGACAAACTTTATGGTAATAAAAAATAGAATAATGGAAAATTTTGTTTCATGTGGCCATCCTGTACGTGGTTTCAATGGGTTATTGGGATTGTTATGGAAATTTAATTAGGATAAATCTATCCTGAAGTGTTTGTTGGTGCTGTTCCCAATTTTCTATTAAATGTCTTTTTGAGCGCTCAGAACGAAATGAAAACTGTCCACACTGAAGTGTCAGTATAGCAGTTCGTCAAGACTACACATTTATTATTCATTCAAGGTTTTATACGTTTACAAAAAGGGGCTGGTTAGTCAATTAACATACAATTAAAAGCTGCTAGATTATTGGCTGTTCTAGTGTAAGTATGATAATTATAATAAAAGGGCTGAAGTTGCAGATTTATTGTTTTTTGATCTTTTGCCCTAGCTTTCCTGCATGACTAGTAAAGTAAACAATAGATATCTACTAAGACTCTCTGTACTTGTTCCTTATGAAGGCCAGGGTCGTCTTTAACGACTGATTATAGCTGGCATCAGCTTTTTGCATAGATATGTGTGGGCACAGGATTTTTAGCAAGTGAGATCTATCTAACTGTGAATGCATATATATGAATATACTTTAAATATATGGAATACATATATATTTCCATCCACCAAAAAAGTGCCAATAACAGTATAATGCTTGTATAATCATAAGACACTCAAATCCCCTTGTGATACCACTGGGATTAATCAAGCAATAATTTTATCACCAAAAGTTTCTTTTGAACAATATTCAACTTTATTAATATAAAAAACATTCACAATCTTTACATATAGAAAAAAGATGCAAGGTAGAAAAAAGAGGGACAAGCGGCTCTCCCTTATTGTAAAAAAGGCTGCATGGCATAATATACAATGCTCAAATATATATGTGTCATTTAATAACATCATACACAATGCAAAAGTGTCTCCATTTTACCCATTGCACACTAAATCTCCAACCCAAGTGGGAATAAATGTAAATACCGGCTCTGAAGAAGCTGGGCGAAACGTGCGCGTCGGGGCAGAGGGACAGGACTCCGCTATATTCGTTTATCGCTGCTTACACTCAGGTAAATCATACATGCTCACATGGACGCACAATGTTGTGTTAATTTGTAGATCTTAATGTGCAAAAACCAGCACTAACATAATGTTAGATTCACAATATCGTCATTTACCTGTCGGCAAAAAAATCTAAGGCATCTGAACACAGAGCCAATGATTAGTATGAGCATAGTGCCAGACTGGTTATATCTCCATTTTCTGCTGCATGAAATCTAGGGCATCTGAATTCAGAGCCGGTATTTACATTTATTCCCACTTGGGTTGGAGATTTAGTGTGCAATGGGTAAAATGGAGACACTTTTGCATTGTGTGTGATGTTATTAAATGACACATATATATTTGAGCATTATATATTATGCCATGCAGCCTTTTTTACAATAAGGGAGAGCCGTTTGTCCCTCTTTTTTCTACCTTGCATCTTTTTTCTATATGTAAAGATTGTGAATGTTTTTTACATTAATAAAGTTGAATATTGTTCAATAGAAACTTTTGGTGATAAAATTATTGCTTGATTAATCCCAGTGGTATCACAAGGGGATTTGAGTGTCATATATATTTCCATGACAGTCCCCCCTTAGATACTACTTGCCCTAAAAACCTGCTCCTGTCCCAAAGCTCTGCAACTCTTTTGTGCTGCCGGCGGGTTGAGACATGCCTTGCCCATGTCTCCCCCACCGAATACAGACTTTTCGCAAATGGGCGTTCAGGAGGACTGTCCCTAGCAGGGGTTCATGTGTTTGCAATCATAGTCTCTTTATTTAACTGCATGTTCAGAAAAAACGTGTGTATTCTTCATCAGGTAGGTCATCTGTCTGGTCAGTCAGAGCATCCACGACATCCTTCATGGCTTAGGTGTCTCTCCTGGGAGCTTCCTTGCAATGCGATACATGGATCCAAGCAGGCTTTCCCTCTAGTTACACAGAGGTTGGTGTCATCTGGGGCTCTTGGACAGGACCATCAAATCTGGCAGTGAAGAGAAAAACTCGAGAATGGACATTAGTTTTTGACCAATTCAATTACATAAGCAAACAAGATATCATTTTGCATATTCTGCTGCTGAGGGAAGAATTGTCACGCTGTCTAATGATATGTATACAATGTCAGTAAACTATTAATACAGGAACAACACTCTATACAACAACTAGTATAGCAACATCAGCATGTAAGTATAGAATAGATTTACCTGACACGATATCTGCTGAACCCAGGGTTAATCTTGAGGACTTGATGAGCTGAAACAGGAAAGAGGTGGACCGGGATCTAACCTGACCCTAAACTGGGGTCCTAACTAATCCCTCACCTTGGAGGTACTGATAATGGTTCAGAGGTCCAAGTCACCAACCTAACCCTGTCTCCTATCAGACCCTGAACCCTGTAATCAGTCCTAAGAAGGATCCTCACTACCACCAAAGGGATATGGGCTGATCTTAGCTAAATACACAGATTAGACATATAAGACAGACAGGATAACACTCGCTTGCATACACACTCAAACACCAAAGGAACATAAATGGTCTGGGAAATAAACTCTAACCAAGTTGAGCTTAGAACAACTAAGGAGCTCACAACTAAAGTCTATACAGATTCATTCCTATCTGTGGTCTGCATGAAGGTTTCACTGGCAACTCCCCAAGCAGACAACCAGGAATTTAAAGGAAACCAATCAACAAATAATCAATTGCAGCCGGGAGAAACTGCACCCAGTCCCAGCACCGAGCACAGACAGAATTAACTCCCTAGCTGCCAAACACAAAGAAACAGCAGCTCAGCTGTAAGAAGTCAAAATGTGCAACCGCGACGATCTTCGTGGCAATGCACACATGACAGTACCCCCCCTTCTACGAGGGGCCTCCGGACCCTCAGGGCCAGGCCTGCCCGGGTGAGTTCTGTGGAAGGTCCGAACCAAACGATCTGCGTTAACATCAGACGCAGGGACCCACGTCCTCTCCTCTGGACCATACCCCTTCCAATGCACCAAGTACTGAAGGGACCGGCGATTCAGACGTGAGTCAATGATCTTTGATACTTGAAATTCCAAGTTACCATTGACCAACACAGGAGGAGGAGGTAGAGGTGACGGTATGACAGGTGCCACATACCTTTTAAGTAATGACTTGTGGAACACATTATGAATTTTAAACGTAGGAGGTAGGTCCAGACGAAATGCCACAGGATTAATTATGGAACTGATCCTGTACGGCCCGATGAATCTGGGACCCAGTTTCCAGGAGGGCACTTTAAGTTTTATATTCCTGGTAGACAACCATACCAGATCGTTCACATTCAGATCTGGACCAGAAACTCTCCTCCTATCAGCCATACGTTTGTAACGGTTCCCCATCGCACTCAGATTATTCAATACACCTCTCCACACAGAAGCAAGTGACGACGAGAAACGCTCCTCCTCAGGAACCCCAGAAGGGCCCCCCCCATTGAAAGTACAAAACTGAGGATGAAAACCATATGCCCCAAAAAACGGGGACTTACCAGTGGAATCGCTCCGCCTGTTGTTAAGAGCGAACTCTGCCAGAGGCAAGAAAGAAGACCAGTCCTCTTGGTTCTCTGAGACAAAACACCGGAGATATGTCTCTAAGCTCTGATTCAGACGCTCTGTCTGACCATTGGTCTGCGGATGAAAAGCCGAGGAAAATGACAATTGCATCCCCCGACGTAAACAAAATGCCCTCCAAAATTTGGACACAAACTGAGACCCCCTATCTGACACCACATCAGAAGGCAACCCATGAAGTCTAACGATCTCCCTAATGAACACCTGCGCCAGAGTTTTAGCATTAGGGAGTGCAGGAAGAGCAACGAAATGTGCCATCTTACTGAACCTGTCAACAACCACCAGTATGACAGTATTCCCTGACGACGGAGGAAGGTCCGTAATGAAGTCCATAGATAAATGAGTCCATGGACGCTCCGGAAGTTTCAAGGGTAAAAGGGTCCCAGACGGACGGTATGAGGGGTTTTAGAGCGAGCACACACCCCACATGACGCGACAAAAGTTATAACATCTTTATTAGCATTAGGCCACCAAAACCGGCGAGAAAGGAGATCTAAAGTAGCCTTACTCCCTGGATGTCCTGCTAGAGCAGAATTATGATGTGCCTCAATAACCTTTTGTCTCAACAGATTTGGGACAAACAGTCTCCCTGGAGGTCCTGCAGGGGCGTCCCCCTGAGCCTCTAACACCTCCTCCTCAAGCTCAGAAAATTACTGTCATGTGTGCATTGCCACGAAGATCGTCGCGGTTGCACATTTTCACTTCTTACAGCTGAGCTGCTGTTTCTTTGTGTTTGGCAGCTAGGGAGTTAATTCTGTCTGTGCTTGGTGCTGGGACTGGGTGCAGTTTCTCCTGGCTGCAATTGATTATTTGTTGATTGGTTTCCTTTAAATTCCTGGTTGTCTGCTTGGGGAGTGGCCAGTGAAAATGTCACGCTGTCTAATGATATGTATACAATGTCAGTAAACTATTAATACAGGAACAACACTCTATACAACAACTAGTATAGCAACATCAGCATGTAAGTATAGAATAGATTTACCTGACACGATATCTGCTGAACCCAGGGTTAATCTTGAGGACTTGATGAGCTGAAACAGAAAAGAGGTGGACCGGGATCTAACCTGACCCTAAACTGGGGTCCTAACTAATCCCTCACCTTGGAGGTACTGATAATGGTTCAGAGGTCCAAGTCACCAACCTAACCCTGTCTCCTATCAGACCCTGAACCCTGTAATCAGTCCTAAGAAGGATCCTCACTACCACCAAAGGGATATGGGCTGATCTTAGCTAAATACACAGATTAGACATATAAGACAGACAGGATAACACTCGCTTGCATACACACTCAAACACCAAAGGAACATAAATGGTCTGGGAAATAAACTCTAACCAAGTTGAGCTTAGAACAACTAAGGAGCTCACAACTAAAGTCTATACAGATTCATTCCTATCTGTGGTCTGCATGAAGGTTTCACTGGCAACTCCCCAAGCAGACAACCAGGAATTTAAAGGAAACCAATCAACAAATAATCAATTGCAGCCGGGAGAAACCGGACCCAGTCCCAGCACCAAGCACAGACAGAATTAACTCCCTAGCTGCCAAACACAAAGAAACAGCAGCTCAGCTGTAAGAAGTCAAAATGTGCAACCGCGACGATCTTCGTGGCAATGCACACATGACAGTAATGCACCTAACTTGGGACTAGACCCAAACAAAATTTTGTATGGTGAGAGCTTTTCTGGGTCTCTGGGAGTGTGCCTTACGCTAAACAGTGCAATTGGGAGTGTGTCATGCCATGGTTTGCGTGTCTCTTGGGCAATTTTCAGCATCCTATTCTTAAGTGTTCCGTTCAGTCTTTCTACCTTCCTGCTGCTCTGGGGGTGGTAAGGAGTGTGTAGGCCTAGGTCTGACCCTACTGCTAATCGGGTCTCGTGTGTCAGATTTGCTGTGAATGCGGGTCCCTGATCACTTTCTATCATTTCTGGAACCCCGTATCTGCGCACTATTTTCTGAAAGTAGCTGCTTTGCAGTAGTCTTTGCTGACTTGGAACGCTTCTGTTCATCTTGAAAATACTTATTTGACCACAATGGCGTATTTGAATCCTTCACTTGGCGATATCTGGATGTGGTCTATCTGGATCCTTTGAAGCTGGTAGAGTGGTCTTTCCAGATGAGGTGAGGGGAACTTTCTTCCATACGTCCAGGCTTGCATTTGCAGCAGATCAGACAGCTGCTGGTGAATTTGGCTGTTAGGGTGGAGATCCCTGAAGCAAACCAGTAAGCACCAATCAGATCATTCATCTGTGTCTTTGATATGTGGGTGTGGGTCCATGTGCCCATTGGACCACCATAGGGTGCATACTTTGTGGTAGGCAGAGTTTGAAGTCCATTATTGATAGCCTTCCTTCTTCACGCGTTGCTTTTTTTCACATTCAGCTCTTCTTCTCCTTTTGGAGCTTGGTCTTGCAACTTCTTGAGCAGATCCCAGGACATCTTTTTGTCAGGTTTCTTGTCTTCAGTCGTCATGTAGTAGCCGTCCGGCTCTACGACCTCTCCCACTTCTCCATGTTGTCTTCCTTTGGCCGCTTCTTTGGCTGCCATGTCCGCCATGTTATTGCCTCACGCCTCTTCTGTTCTCAGTTTTCCATGCACTTTGATTTTTCAAATTGCCACCATTTTATAAGTTGGAGTACACCCAGCAGGTCCCTGAAGGCTCCATGATGCTTCACGGTTGTCCCGTTTGCTGTGATGAAGTCCCTTGTAGCCCAGATGGGCCCAAAGTCGTGTGCTATGCCATGCGAGTACCTGTAGTCGGTGTAGATGTTTGCAGTCTTGCCTTCTGCCATCTGGCAGGCCTTCGTCAGCGCTATCAGTTCTGCTTCCTGGGCTGACAGGCTAGGTGACAGACTTCTGGACCACAGGATTTCTTGATTGCTGGTCACTGCACTTCCTGTGTGGAAACTTCTTCATCATCTGCAAATCTGGAGCCATCCAAGTAGAGGATAAAGTCTGTAAATTTTGTTCTGGAAAGTCCATATTGTATCCCCCTTGGGAGTGGGAGTAGAGTAGCTGGGATGAGGACTGTAGATCTTGAGACGGTGACATTATGAGACAAAGGCGATAGAGGCGCCACAAAGATGCCTGGCGGTGGGGAGATTATTGTTGGTTGAGCTTGATTGAAGATTGCCAAGATGTCGTGTGGAGTGAGAGTTTCCAGTGGCTGTCCAAGAGTGATGTCAGCAACCTTGTCCAGGAAGGTGTGTGCTGCAGATACTGCCATCAGGCAGGAGGGTGCTCCTCTTGCAACTGGATCCAAGCGGGCTGAGAGGCAGCCTAAAAGTCTCTGTTTTCCCCCGTGAATCCGTGTCAGGACTCCAGTAGCATGACCTTCTTTCTTCCATCAGGTAGACGGAAAGACTTCTCGTAGTCAGGTAGGCCTGGTATTGGCGCTGAGACTGTGGAGTTCTTCCAATCTCCTGAATGAGTTGAAGACTGCGTCCGATAGAAGGAGCGGGGTTGCGTTGATGCAAGCGCACAGAGGCTGCATTAGGACTGAGGCATCAGGGATCCAGGTTCTGCAATACGACACTAGACCAGGGAAGGCCTGCAGCATTTTCGGAGTTGTTGGGGGAGCCATCTTCTCCACAGTGGTCTTCCAGTCATTTGACAGGTGTTTCGTCTGGTGGGCAATACAGTGTCCCAGGGATGTAACTTGCTTCTGACATCACTGGACTTTGTTCTTCCAGGCCTTGCGTTGCTGTTCTTCCAGGTAGAGTAGGAGAGACAAGGAATGGACTGTGCAGGTATCGATGTCAACCACACAAAAGAGAAGGTCATCCACGTGTTGTAGAAGAGTGACTCCTGCATATTCTGCAATCCAGTTGACGAGGATGGAGGACATTGTCTTGGTGAAACTTGAAGGGCTTGTTCTGAGCACCTTGAGGCAACACTGTCCATATGCACTGCACTGGTGCGTGAAGGCTGGCCTCCAGGTGGAGGGGAACACTGAAGAAGGCACTGGCCAGGTTGATCACCGTGTATACCGTTGCGGTGACTGGGACTTTTGAGAGCAGAGTGTGCGGGTTCAGCACTGTTGGGGTTTCAAATACCGTAGCCTCTTTCACGGCCTCCAGGCCTTACACCATTCTGAACTCAGTGGGGTTTACAGTCTTTTTCTTTACTGTGGACAGCTGGTATTGATTCCGATGGGCGAGGCAGCCCAGTTTGGCCTTGTCCTTCAGTATGCGGCAGGGGACTCCCATCTGCCGGCGCAGAGCTGGCTGGAAAACAAGCCGTCTACTAGGATCCACATCATGAGAGATGACGACCAGCTGGTTTTCTTGTTCTCCACCAAGACAGTCACTGTGTTAGCACCTGCTCTGGTCACAGGGGGTCTTCTTGTTGGGACGTCTCCTTAACCGGCTGCTTTTTTCTCAGCACGGGCCATCAGTTGTTTCTTTTTCTCCAGCTCGGTCTCAGGTCAGTATTTGTGCACAAGTTTGAAGAGCTGAGTGGCTTTTTGTCGGTCTAGGGCCTGGGTGAACTGGTTGCAGGGGGCACCTCCTGGTGCTTGCAAAAGATGAACCTCTGGCGTTGGAACCGGATGAGGTGTTGCCATTCCATGAAGCGAGTAGGGTCCTTCTTGAGTTGAATATCCTGGCCAATGTCAAAGTTCTCAGGCCGTCTTCTTAGGCGAGTTCACTTAGACCTTCAGTTGGTCAGAGACATCTTGACTCTGGGTGATGGAGTGGCTTTTCTGGTACTATGTCCAGCACCTCCTGTGATAGGTCTGCAGTGTGGTTGTTCCCGTTTCTTCTTGGGTCAGGGGTGAAGAAAGTGTCATGGTCCCATCTTCCTGGAACACTCTGGTCGCTTTCAGCTTCTGCAGTAGGTCCACTCCCAATAGGTTGAGGGTACAGGTCTTTGACACGACAAACTGGGACAGGATGGAGTGTTCTGGCTGACTTCATATGCTCAGGGGCTTCATAATCTGGAAATGTCTGACTTGACCATCAATTTCCATGCAGGACGCAGAAGGTTCTGATAGATAGGTGAGGTTGCAGAGTTCCACAAGAAAAGATCTGACTACGCCATCCACTCTCAGGACATTGGTCCCACTGGTGGGGTTCCCTGTGGACTTGGCGTGCTCCTGTCCTATGGACGGGGTTCTTCACTGCTTTCTGTGTTTCTTCTTCTTCTGGGCGAAATCAGTGTTCTGCACCGGTTCCGGAAATGACCAAACTCGCCACAGTTGTAACACTGGACATCCATTCTGTCCCTGCGGGACTCAATCCTTTTTGCTACTGCGAGCAGGGTATCCATTGCTATTGACGTGTACTCAGGCCTGGCTACTACCAGTGGTTTCCTGATTGGTTCTCTCAGTCCATGCACAAAAGCCTGTGCCAACATCCGTCTGTGTGTCTGATCATGGGTAATAAGGCCCAAATCTTGAAACACTTGCATCACTCTGTCATGGAACTTCTCCACAGACTCTGTCTTGTCTTGACTCATGTCATGTAGGCTGAGAGTTTGTCCTGTCAGTCTGCTTTTGGCCCATTCTCTGAGCTGCTCAATTAGCTTTGGTCCTGTCTCCCAGGCATACGCATCTAACTCTGCTGGAAGCTTGAAGTGTTCTCTCATAATTGGCCAGAATGCATCACCTGCTTTTATTTCCATTACGGTCCAGAGATCAATCCAGGCTGCTGCCTACGTTCGCTGGATCTGCTGCATTTTTTGGCAAAATGGCATGGGGTGTATCCCTGGGTCTGGCAGCATACTGATCACCTGGCTTGGGATGAAGGGCTCATAGGATGGTGCCTCTACCTGTCCCTGCTCTATTGGTGCTTGTGTGTTTTCTTCCCTAGTATTGGGCAGCATGTATGACGTTGTGTCTTCATCTTCATCAGATGAGAAGTGACATGGTGTGCTTGGTGCATATACAGGGTGATGTTGCGGTGGATCAGTGTCATAGTTCCATGTTGGCAGCTCTGCTTGGCACTGAGGTTCCTCATTTGTGTCTGCAACTACACTTCTCCCCTGTGAAGCCATGGCTGTTCTGTCTGGGGGCTACCTGCAGCGTTTTGTGTAGGGAGATTTGCACTTTCTTCTCCTGATATAATGACTGGCAATGTTTGTACTGTGCTTGGGATAGACAGGGTGCCCTGTGCTGGAGGCACTGAATACAGGGACACCACATTGCTTTGAATGGGCGTTGACCCAGTTGATAACGAAGTAGAAAAAAAGGAAGAGAAGGGAGGTGTGAGTGAGAAGAGGTGGGATGTGCCTGAGAGGAGGAGGAAGAAGGAGAGCGAGCACGAGCAGGTGGGTGTGGTGTGGGAGGAGAAAGGGAAGAAAAGGAAGGAGGGGAGGGAGAGAAGAGTGAAAGGGGGAAAGGAGAGAAAGATGGAGGAGAGAGAGAGGAGAAAGATGGAGGGGGAGAAGTAGAAGAAGATGAAGAAGAAGTTTTGAGAGTCGGAGAGGAAGAGATAGAAGAAGAGGAAAAGGAAGAAAATGGATGTGTCAGAGATGTGAGGGAGGGGAAAGAAGGAATGATAGGGAAAGAAGGATAGAGAGGGATGGCAGCGAGGAAAGAGGAGAAAAGTCTGAAGAAGAAGGAGAAAGGGACTGAGAGAAGAAAAAGGAGAGGGTGTCCCCCCTGTGGCTCTTGAGAGGGGACCATTGAAACAAAAATGCCTTCTCCCTGTGGAGAGAGGCAGGGAGCGTTTTTCCCTGTACAAGGCTTCTTATTCAATGAGAGCAGCCTACACCTGTCCCGTGTCTCCACATGATGGACATGTGATGTGTGTGACTCTGAATTCTGCTCTTGTGACATGTCAGTGATCATTTTCTCACAGACGATTTAACACCTTTTCAATCTTATTCACATAAATAAAATCACTTCCTGGTCCGTTCAAATTAACTTGCTGTACCTTCTACACGATGCACCACTGCTCTTTTATAGCAGACGGTAATCTATAAACAAACTTTTTTGTTGCCAACACCCCTGTCTCTCCGGTCGGCCGGGTCCTCGTGCGTTTCGTTCAATGCCCCACGTTGGGCGCCAACTTTTATGGAAATTTAATTAGGATAAATCTATCCTGAAGTGTTTGTTGGTGCTGTTCCCAATTTTCTATTAAATGTCTTTTTGAGCGCTCAGAACGAAATGAAAACTGTCCACACGGAAGTGTCAGTATAGCAGTTCGTCAAGACTACACATTTATTATTCATTCAAGGTTTTATACGTTTACAAAAAGGGGCTGGTTAGTCAATTAATATACAATTAAAAGCTGCTAGATTATTGGCTGTTCTAGTGTAAGTATGATATTATGATAATTATGATAAAAGGGCTGAAGTTGCAGATTTATTGTTTTTTGTTCTTTTGCCCTAGCTTTCTTGCATGACTAGTAAAGTAAACAATAGATATATACTAAGACTCTCTGTACTTGTTCCTTATGAAGGCCAGGGTCATCTTTAATGACTGATTATAGCTGGCATCAGCTTTTTGCATAGATATGTGTGGGCACAGGATTTTTAGCAAGTGAGATCTATCTAACTGTGAATGCATATATATGAATATACTTTAAATATATGGAATACATATATATTTCCATGACAGGATGCACGTAACATCGGTGCAGGGCAGGCCTTGCATTCAATGCATAAGCAAACAGTATGGAAGACACACTTTCTTCTAATAGGAACAATTTTTTCATGAAGCCCTAAAGTACGTCTACTGAAAGGGTTATTGGGATGCATGTGACATTGGGGCAGGTGAGGCCTTGTATTCTCTGCATGAGCAAACAGCATGGGAGACACACTTTCTTCTAATGGGAACAATTTTGTCATGAGACCCTCAAGTACGTCTACTGAAAAGGTTATTAGGGTGCATGTAACGTTGGAGCAGGGCAGGCCTTGCATTCAATGCATAAGCAAACAGTATGGGAGACACACTTTGTTCTAATGGGAACAATTTTGTCATGAGGCCCTCAAGTACGTCTGCTGAAAGGGTTATTGGGGTGCATGTAACTTTGGGGCAGGCCAAACCTTGCATTCTCTGCATAAGCAAACAGTATGGGAGACAGACTTTTTTCTAATGGAAACCATTTTGTCATGAGGCCCTCAAGCACTTCTACTGAAACGGTTATTAGGGTGCATGTAACTTTTGGGAAGGCCAGGCCTTGCTTTCAGTGCAGAAGCACACAGTAAGGGAGACACACTTTCTTCTAATGGGAACAATTTTGGCATGAGGCCTCAAGTACGTCTGCTGAAATGGTTATTGGGGTGCATGTAACATTGGTGCAGGGCAGGCTTTGCATTCCGTGCATAAGCAAACAGTATGGGAGACACACTTTATTCTAATGGGAACAATTTTGTCATGAGGCCCTCAAGTATGTCTGCTGAAACAGTTATTGGGGTGCATGTAACTTTGGGGCAGGCCAGGCCTTGCATTCAATGCAACATTTTTTCAGTAGACCCTCCTGTACATCTCGTGAAAGGGGTATTGGGGTGCATCCTAATTTTTGGCAGCCCAGTCACGCACTGCATAGGCAATAACAGTATAGGAGACCCACTGTTTAATAATGGCCCTTTAAGAATATTAATGCCACCTGATGCCCCTCTTAAAATAGGCTCTACGACTTTAAGAGTCCCTCCTTAATAAATGACACAAGATGTGTCTGCTTATGTTGCACACACCACATGGCCAGCTAAGGTTGTGAAATGTTACAATGATATTTCCCAGTGGATGCATTTGTATTGGTTGAAAGCAATGCTAAAGTTGAAAACGCATCAAAAACGCTGCGTGTGAACATAGCCCAAGTGGTGGAGGAACATTTTTGTTTGGGGTTAATTATTTTGCTTGATATACAAGTCATTACCCTGGAAAGGATGTTCCTTAACATATTTCCCAGCAAAATCCATTTCGGTGTCCTTTTTTGTATGGTTTTTGGTGCGCATGTAAAAATGGCGTAAGACTGTGACAACATTGTTTACAGCTGTGACCAGGAGTCAAAAATTTTCCAGGGACATTTGTCATGATGTTCCCTTGTCATTTGAGCAGTGTTTCCATAATTTTCATACGTTTTTAGACCTTAAAAGGACCCCTCGGGAGAGATCGGGGTAAAAATGCTCGAGTTTCCAATAGACTTACATTGGGCTTGTTGCTCGGGTCGAGCACCCGTGTATTAAAAATTGTTCAACTCAAGCAACGAGCACCCGAGCATTTTAGTGCTCGCCCATCACTAGTCACCACTTCTGTATTTATCATCCACTCCTGGTTTTGGCTTACAAATACTGAGGTAAAATACTGATCAAATAATGAACGAGTGAATGCGAGCTTATAACTTTTTTTCCTTGTATGTTTAAATTTGAAGTTTACTTTTCTCCCTTGATGTTTGAAAGGGAGATATCTGCCTTAAATCAGCAGCAATTGCCCAGCTAAATCCACCAGTTGATGCAAATGATGCTGTTTTTCAGAAAAAATCCTGTATGTATGTATCCAAAAAGGGTTTTCTAAGAATGTAAAAAAATTAGTATAGAAGTGTTTTAACCCCCGCAGATCCAGCATCGATGCTATAGTAGTCTCTGCCATTGTCGGCCATTGGCTGTGGCATCCTTGAGGATTTTCTCTATGCACTTTGTTTTAGATGCTTTTTTACTGCAAAGTAGACAATGATCGGCATAGACCACCCGATCATCCGTATTACAGCCACAGGGGATATAACATGATAGGTTTGGGAGCCTAGGGATTTTTACTGTTTATTCTGTTGTTTGTGAGGCATAGAGAAGAAAAAAAAAATCCTGTTTTTTTTTTTCACGGCAATCATTGTGGGTGTTCTATAACATGGTTATAGCACTAATCAATACAATTGTGTTCCCCTTTTTTTCACATGATTATATTGGTTTTAACGTACAGAATTGACTGTGAAATGTTGCTACTGGAGTATTTCAGGATAAGGGTCCACAATTCCTCTAAAACCGACCATGCAGCTTTGGTGTTTCTTGAACACATGCACTTGTAAATGCAGACTTGTGTAGACAGGGACCAATGAAAGTGATGGCACTGGAGATACATTGTTCTCTCTTTAGGAGGAGAGCGATGGAGGGCGTGGTTTGCTGCTAGATGTGAGCAGACATCTTTCTGCTGGGCTCCTGAAGCCCCCTGCTTTAGCAACGAAATAAGCTACGTTTGGAGGAGGCTGGGAGAAAAATCTTCGACACCGGAGGACCCCTGATCACATAAGGATTACAAAAATCCTAATTTGGACTGTTTTGGAGCCAGATTGAGAGGAGGAACGTTTGCGGCCTACAGAGAAGGGAGAAGCCGGGGCCTGGAGTAGCCCTGTGCAGCCCAGTGCAGCCGCATCCTGTCTGAGCCTCCAGCACTGGTTTGGGACCTGTGCCCCCCTTCTAAAGTGAGCGGTTTGCCCCCTGACTTCATCGGGTGCAAGAAGACCTGGATATAAAGAAGATATAGAAGAATTCTACTCACCGTTGTAGTCTCCAGCGTCCTGAGCGTCCCTGAGGCTTCCTCCATTGCCTGAAGTGGTGTGGAGATCTTCAAACACCAGCGGTCTTCTCAGGATTAAGCCGACGTCTTCTTCAATCAAGTTCCAGGAGGGACCGGAGACCGAGACCTCTTCACCCGAAGCCGTGACGCCCTGTGAGCTGCAGCTGCACCGTCGATTTCTGTGAAGGTAAGCGGTGAACGCCGCCATTACCGTAAAGCGATACCGTTGCAGTAAAGCGATTTTGCGCTCTGAATGGAGTCGCTAAACTGGATAGCGTCACTAAAAGCATCGCTAAGGAGGATTGCGACTTGGAATAAGTCGCACAACAAGCCTGCGTTCTGGAAATTATCGCATAGTTCAAGTGAGACTCTAACGACGACACAAACCCTCTAAAGGCTTTATTGGAGTCCCGGATTGCGACGTCATCTACGTCTTGATTCGTGTCTCTTCTCTCTAAAGGAGGATTTTACTTGTTCTTTAACATCTGGTAAGCTGGTTCGCTCCTGGATTTTACCATTAAGGAGGAATCCCATTCTTGAAGAAGTCTGCATTTGCCTGACGTTTCCTATCTTTTTGGAACTAAACTCGCTAAAATCATTCAGCGAGCTCAGTCATTCCTGTCTTCTTATCCTGACAGTTCTTATTTCAGCAAATCTTGCAGGCTGTATTTCAAAGAAAAAAGACGCGTAGCTTGGTTAATCATTCACTTGTGTTACTTTGTATTGCATTTGATTCTTTCCTCTTTGTTGAAAGGTTACCCCTCTTTAAAAATGAGTACTAGAAGTAACAAAAAAACTCAGGGGGAAAAGTCATCACACAAATCAGCACTGAAATCTGCTGTCAGGAAGGATATCACTGATCTTGATGAGGCAATTTGTATTAGCCTGCGGAGGGCTATAAAATTGGCTTAAAAGATGACACTAGCATGCTAAAAGAAATTCAAGACATAATTGATACTCAGGCTGATATGGATACCACTGTCACTAAAAAAAGAAACATAATTAAAGCTTGGTCTGACTCTGAGGAGGAGTTTCATGACACTTCTCCTACTCAGAGTCCAGATAGAAGTAGGCCTAGGTTATCTGAGGAAGCACCCAAAATATGCCCTATTGAAGGGATTCAAGCTTCCAATGAGGGTGTATCCCAAGCTTACGTGAAAGACCTAATAGTCGCCCTAAACAATAGTCTTAGATTGACAATGGAGGAAAATACCAATCGTTTACAAGCCAAATTTGAAGTTATCAATTCTCGGATTGATAAACACGATAAAAAAATTGTTGTCTTGGAAAAGAGTTCTTCTTCTTTACAGAAGCAGAAGCAGATACACAAAAAGAGGTGCAATACCTAAGAATGAAGCTTGCTGACATCGAGGACCGCAGTAGGCGGAACAACATTAAATTGAGGGGAATTTCTGAAAAAGTAAGCCAGGCAAATTTACAGAACTACACTATGGGGATCCTAAAAAAAATCTTTCCGGATTCTCCGGAACTTGAGCTAATGATTGACAGGATACATAGGTTACCAAGACCCAGAGCTATTTTGGAAGATATTCCGAGGGACACAATACTAAGATTTCATTTTTACCCCACTAAAGAAAGACTCCTAGCTTTTATGAGGGACAAGAAGCAGCTCCCTCCCCCTTTTGATCATATTAAAGTATTTGTTGACTTGTCCAAAGATACAATCCAGCTAAGAAAGAGCTTTGGGGAAGTCACTTCAATTTTACGCAGGATGAGTATTCAATACAGATGGGGCTTCCCAACTAAATTACTTGTAAATAGAGGAGGTAGGATTGTTTCATTACTCACACCACATGATGGTATGTCCTTTATCTCCTCTCTGAACAAAATTGGGGATAATCCGGGGTAAGAAATTGTGTACTTTATTCTTTGTAAATGTGTCATTTGCAGGGGGCTTCTAATGCCATCCATGAACTTTCCCATTTAAGGAGAACATCCTTCGAATTCGAGGATTCTTCACAAGACTGTTTAGTTGGTTATCAAAGTTTTGTGTGTTTTGTTTTTCTGTTTGTTAGCATTACTACATAGGAGAAAATGGTTAAAATATTATCATTTAACGTGAGAGGCCTAAATAGCCCGGTTAAGAGGCACTCTACAGAGAGATAAGGAGAGTGCCGAAATCATTTGCTTACAGGAGGTCAAGCTTGCCAAGTCAGGTCACCCAAGATTCGAAAATAAAAATTATTCTCATATCTTTGAAGCCCTAAATGATAAAAAGAGGGGAGGGGTTATTACCCTTATCAAAAATTCATTAGATTTCCACAGCATCGAGACTCACTCAGACCCAGAGGGTAAATATTTAATACTGGTGGCCATGGTCAATAATCAATTGACTACTATCATCAATGTTTATGCGCCTCAAAACGCTCAGATTAAATTTTTCAACGAGCTTGACAGTAAAATCCAGGAGGTTAAGAAGGGGGTGGTGATTGTAGTAGGAGACTTTAATATTGTCCCTGATGCCCAGCTGGATTCTACTGCAAGGTCTAGGTCTTCTTACACAGTTTTAAAAGGATGGCTCCACAGCCATGAATATCTGGATGTTTTTCGGTGCATAAACACTACATCATTGGAATATACACATTATTCAGAGGTACATAAGACCTTTTCGAGAATCGACCTATTCCTTACCGATTACTTTTCAATTTCCAGATTTAGGAGAATAGATATCCTACCAAAGTCCTTTTCAGACCACTCTCCTGTAATCTGTGAAGTAGATCTTGGTCTATCACATAAGAGAGACTTTCTCTGGAGATGTAATTCCTCACTTTTGTACAACCCAATCTTCAGAGAAAAAATCGAGAAAGCCATCACTGACTATTTTAAGGAAAACGAGTCGGAAGATGTGAGCCCGTTCACATTGTGGAATGCCCACAAATGCGTTATAAGAGGAGTGATGATAGGCTTACTGAACCAAAAAAAAAACAGGACAAGGAAAAGATCCACAATTTACAAATGGATCTTAAGAATAAGGAAGATGCACAACAAAAATTAGTGGCACCTTCTTCAGAACTGCACTCAGAGATTGTCAACCTCAGAATTGCGCTGAGAGCAGCTTTATTCGAAGACTATGATAGGTATGCCAAGAGGATGAAAGCGAATTTCTACTCCTCATATAACAAACCTTCCAAGCTTATGGCCCAGAGATTTCAGGCCATAAGAGTTAGGAATAGGATTAATAGGATCAAATATAACGGGATGATCTCCGACCACCCTAAAGAAATAGTGGATCATTTCGCAGATTATTTCTCTTCCCTATACAATCTTAAGTACAACCCAGATACATCCCAGCCAGACAAACTCCACATCCAAAAATTCTTATCAAGTATTAACCTACCTGAACTTTCTGCTGAGCAATTGACGGCCATTGACGCCCCTTTTGCTCAGCATGAAATTTCCGAATCCATCAAGAAATTAAAACTTAAGAAATCACCGGGACCTGATGGATTCACGAATGAGTATTTTAAAGTGTTTGCCCTCACCTGGTTCCCTGCCTCGGCTCAGTGTTCAATAAAGCATCTTCGATTGGCGAATTCCCACCGGAAATGCTAAAGGCCACTATAATCTTAATTCCCAAAACTAAAGGGGACCTGGAGTCGGTCAAAAATTATAGGCCAATTTCACTAATTAACACTGACGTCAAAATATATTCAAAAATCATTGCCGATAGAATCAAATTTATTCTTCCAAGCATTATTCACAAAGACCAGATGGGCTTTATCCTGGGACGTCAGACCAGTGACGGTACTAGAAAGGTATTCAATCTAATTCACTCTATCAGATCTAAAAGAACTCCTTCAATTCTCCTAGCGTTGGATGCTGAGAAGGCATTTGATAGAGTGAATTGGGACTTTTTGGTAGCGGCCCTTAAAAAATTTGGATTTAGCCTCAATATAATTAAAACAATCATGGCCTTATATGCTTATCCCTCAGCAAACGTGTATGTAAATTGTCACCTATCTAAAAACATTCCAATAACGAATGGTACAAGACAGGGATGTCCCTTGTCCCCTCTGCTATTCGCTATTATCATGGAGCCACTTGCTGAGAGAATAAGAGGGAATGAGTCGATTAGGGGAATCCAGATAGGGGCAAAACAGTACAAAATTACCTGTTTGCGGATGATGTCATCCTCAGCCTTACAAATCCTTCATGTTCTATTATGCATGTCCTCCAGGATTTTGGAGATTTTTCAAAGGCATCGTTGTTCAAAATTAACGAATCAAAGTCTAAAATTTTGGACTTTTCTTGAGCCAGGATGATATCTGCGGTATTAAAGGGAATACTAATTTTGATTGGGAAAAGGAGTCGCTGACATATCTTGGCATACTTATCTCTAGAGTTTTTCGCAAGACGATTGATCTTAACCTCCAAAAAATCACTAAGGAAGTGCAATCTGAACTTAATAATCTTGGGAAGCAGGAAATTTCTTGGGCCGGGAGAATTACTTTATTTAAACTTTTTACTCTCCCCAAAATTTTATACACCTTTAGAGCTTTACCTTTACTTATTCCGTTAAAGCTAATCAAAAAACTACAAAGTATAGTTAACACATTCGTATGGAACAAGAAGAGAGCAAGGATAGCATTCACCACTATCACCAAAATTAAAACAAATGGAGGCCTTGCTATCTCAATTTGGTTAACTATTACTACTCCTCCTGGTGAAACAGTCTCGTATTTGGCTCAGGTCGGATAATGGCCCGGCTTGGTCAGAGATTGAAAGACACTATAATAGGAACACTCCTCTGGCAAAATTAATTTTAAGTAATGTCCTATCATCCTCCTCTGTATCGCATATCTCGCCAACTATTTCTGCTACCTTATATGCCTGGACCTATATGGCCAAAATTCAAACACAAAGCAGGAAGAGGTTCAGATATGACCAAATCAAGGACATATCACTGAAGTTTTTTGGCTTGATAATGGAAAAGGAGATTCCTAGCTCTTGGAGATTGGCTAGTTTAACCAAAGTACAGGATATTTTTGATGGCAAAGATTTCATTGAATATGAAGCGTTGTTGTCAGTACATAAACTTCCTCCTGAAGATGCCCAAATCTTTTATTTCATTAAAAAACTCATCTCCAAATTTATCAGGAAAAAGTCTCTTATCACGGAGATGGTAGGCATGTTAATTTGTAATCCGGACAATAACCTTTATTGGAAATCCAAATTTATTTATAACTTTTTAAACGAAGATCTAGTACCCAAGGAAACCCTTTTCGAGACTAACTGGCAAAGGGATATGAACTTGAATTTCTCTCACGATCAATGGCGGAAAGCACTTAAAGCTACTTATTCCTCAAACATATGTGCTTCCCTCCATGAGTCGTATTATAAATTAGTCTCCCGATGGTATTTCACACCTGCTAAATGGCAAGAATTTTTCCGGGAGTGTCCTCTAATTGTTAGAGAGATTGTGGTTTCGCAGGGAATCTTCTTCATGTCTTTTGGGAGTGCCCCAAGATAAGGTTACTATGGTCAAATGTCTCTGACTTGGTGGATAAGATCACTTCTAGAACTGTGACGTTGACCCCTCAATTGGCCTTATTGTCTCTCGATCTTGAGGAAATCCCTCACTGAAACAGACATCTAATCATCCACTTATTCTTGGCAACCAAAAACCAAATAGCTTCTCTTTGGAAGGAAGAAGCGGTTCCTAAAATAGCCGACATTGTAGACAAAATGTCTCTGCACATGTCATACGAGAAAAGCCATGCACTGGCTAATAACAGCTTTACTTCCTTCTGTAAAAAATGGAATCCTTGGCAAGACTTGATCTCTTAAACTCGCTTATGTTGGCTTGATTCTCTCCTATATCCTCTCACGGCAAAGATTCTCTTTGATTGATTAGCAATTGATATCCTCTACTGTTAGTTTAGTAATGTTATTGTATGGTTATGTTATTATTATTTATTAATATCCTTACTGTCGAGCTACTTGACATATTCTACAGTTAGATTTCTTCAGCTCCATGATTAACTCGATTGATGTCTAGTACTGTTAAGTATGGAAAGTTATATTCTATTTGAGACGTAAGACTGTAATACCCTACTCTCATTGCTAAAAATTATAATAAAGTTATTTTGAAAAAGGAGGAGAGCGATAATAATGACAAATGAGAAAATATAAAAGAACTATACATAATATTCTTTGCTCTACAATTTCTCTTGTTTTACTAATTGTTTGGTCTCTCAGCAGAGCATCAACATAACAGGAAAAAGTTGCTCATTATCTGCACATCCTAATTGTTTTTATATTGTAGAATTGAACAGTCAGCAGTTATGTTAAATATTCAATAACATTTAAATAGACAATTAGGATAATTGAGAATACTGTATGTTTTTAACCAATTAGCAACAGTTCTAATAAAAAGGTTGGAATATTTGATAATATCTATTTAGGTTTCGTAAAAGTTTATTTTTTTATTTTTCTTCTCCTTTTAAACAAACGAACATTTGAAACGCTGAACATATTAAGGCTCGGTTCACTCTGGCTTCCGAACCTCCATCAAAAGTTCTGCTTCATCAACAGAAAGATTGCAGCATACTGAATTATTGTTTTGTTAAATTAAAAGACTCTCTAATGTAAATCAAATAGACTATATTATAGTCCATGAGATATGCCTGGCACCATTTGTGAATGTCATGGAACTGGTTGTTTTCTTTCTGGAGATACATATTTCTGTTCTTGTTGTGTGAACTCAGGAAAACTTTTCTGTTAATTTTTATATTTAATACACTATATAATCTTAATGTGGCTGCTCGGGACCTTGCATTGATGGCCTATCCTTAGGACAGGTCATCAATATTTGATCGGTGGTGATGAGTGGAAGTGCTCTGTTGCGGAACTTCAGAGCATAGCTCCATAAACTGCATTCAAATCAATAGGAGGCGGCTGTGCACTAACCAGCCGTGGCAATTATGCAGTTGACAGAGCTGCCCTATACAGCTCTGGAACTTAACATCCACCCATCACTGGCATTGGGAACACCTGATCAGCAAGGATAACAGGTGTTGCACCCAGATTGATTAGATATTGATTGTCTATTCTAAGGATAGCACATCAATGCAAAAGTCCTGGACAAACCACTTTGAAACATTTGATCAAGATAATAAACACAAGATTTCTTTCTTTCAAAACAGTGCCAAATATACTGCTCAAAAAAATAAAGAGAACACTCAAATAACACATCCTAGATCTGAATGAATGAAATATTCTCATTGAATACTTTGTCTGTACAAAGTTGAATGTGCTAACAACAAAATCACACAGTAATCATCAATGGAAATCAAATTTATTAACCAATGGAGGCCTGGATTTGGAGTCACCCACAAAATTAAAGTGGAATGTAATGTCCTTAAAACAAGTCAAAATGATGGTCAGCAGTGTGTGTGGCCTCCATGTGCCTGTATGACCTCCCTTTGCCTGTATGACCTCCCTACAACGCCTGGGCATGTTCCTGATGAAGCGCAGATGGTCTCCTGAGGGATCTCTTCCCAGACTTGGACTAAAGCATCCGCCAACCTCTGGACAGTCTGAGGTTCAACATGACGTTGGTGGATGGAGCGAGACATGATGTCCCAGATGTGATCAATCGGATTCAGGTCTGGTGAATAGACGGGCCAGTCCATAGTTTCAATGCCTTCATCTTGCAGGGACTGCTGACACACTCTAGCCACATGAGGTCTGGTATTGTCCTGCATTAGGATGAACCCAGGGCCAAATGCACCAGCATATGGTCTCACAAGGGATCTGAGGATCTCATCTCGGTACCTAATGGCAGTCAGGCTATCTCTGGCGAGCACATGGAGGGCTGTACAGCTCTCCAAAGAATTGCCACCTCACACCGTTAAGAACCCACTGCTAAACCAGTCATGCTGGAGGATGTTGCAGGCATCAGATCGCTCCCCATGGTGTCTCCAGACTCTGTCAGGTCTGTCACATGTGCTCAGTGTGAACCTGCTTTCATCTGTGAACAGCACAGGGCACCAGTGGCGAATTTGCCGCCAATACAGGTGTTCTGTGGCAAATGCCAAGTGTCCTGCACAGTGTTGAGTTGTGAGCACAACCCCCATCTGTGCACGTCGGGCACTCAGACCATCCTCATGGAGTCTGTTTCTAACCGCTTATGCAGACGCATGCACATTTGTGGCCTGCTGGAGGTCATTTTGCAGGGCTCTGGCAGTGATCCTCCTGTTCCTCCTTGCACAAAGGCGGAGGTTGCGGTCCTGCTGCTGTGTTGTTGCCCTCCTACAGAGCCCTCCACGTCTCCTGGTGTACTGGCCTGTCACCTGGTAGCGCCTCCAGCCTTTGGACACTACGCTGACAGACACAGCAAACCTTCTTGCCACAGCTCTCATTGATGTGCCATCCTGGATGAGCTGCACTATCTGAGCCACTTGTGTGGGTTGTAGAGTCCGTCTCATGCTGCCACGAGTGTGAAAGCACAACCAACTTTCAAAAGTGACCAAAACATCAGCCAGAAAGCATTGGTCTGTGGTCTCCACCTGCAAAAGCACTCCTTTATTGAGTGTATCTTGATAATTGCCAATAATTTCCATCAATTGTCTGTTCCATTTGCACAACAGCATGTGATATTGATTGTCAATCAGTGTTGCTTCCTAAGTTTCACAGAAGTTTGATCTACTTGGAATTATATTCTGCTGTTTAAGTGTTCCCTTTATTTTTTTGAGCAGTGTATATAGACTCAGTTAGGTATGGTTTTGCAGCTAACAACTTTTTTGCTTTTTTAAATCTGCTTTTGGAAAGAAAGGTATGTTTTTGTCCAAAACTGATACAACCTGTTTGAAATCAAAAAGTGTACCTACGACTGATGTTTGACTTTAAGCATGTAACTATTGGGAAAACCAGAAACACTTATTTAGAGATGAATTATGTAGGTGGGCCTTACACAGTAGGGGCAAAAAAATCTATTTATAAATGCAGCAATCTTTACTCTCAGTGCTGTAATGCAATTCAATCTTTTTTTCTATCAGGGGTGATTCATTCCCAAATCCTTAAGGCCCCCCATTCGCATTGGAATACATTTTTATAAACCCCCTAATATCATATCTCCTGTGATGCATGCGCCAGCTCCAAAGTCTCCTGTGATGCATGCACCAGCCATAAATGTCTCTTGTGATGCAACCACCGGCCACAAATGTTGCCTGTGATGCACTTACCGGCAACAATGTCTTCTGTGATGTGTGCACCATGCCACCAGCCCCTTATTCACATTAACTTCGTTTGGTAAGGTTTGCATACTAGAGGCTAGGACTGTCCCAAGAAGGGTCACCTTGATGTGGTGGGATGGCTTTTACATTTTGCTTTTATCTTAGGTTTTGTCTGTTTAGTGGCCAGTGTGAACATGTGCCTACACATTGTATGCAAACCAACTTATATTCCAGTTCATTTATTTCGTTTTTTTTTTTCGGCCAATATATTTTTTAATTCAATATTTATACACAGACACCAGTACTAAAAATCTACTATTTATACACGACCTGGAACCTACATTACACTTTACTACTTTTTTAAGCTATTTTCTCTTATTTCTTAATAGTTGAGGTGCAACTCCGTATTTGACCTCCTGAATAATTTTAGTCCATTGTGAAATCAGCCACAATTGTTGCAATCATTTAGCATCACATTCATTTCATATGGGCTCATTTATAATACAGCACAACACATCATTTCATTTAGAAAACTGTGGCAGCTCATTTCCAAACTAATTAAGTATCAACATGGGATAGCAGATATTATGAGGTGATAATGTTCCTGGCAGAACATATTGCCTAATTACATTATTCAAGCACTACCTTAAAGCAGCTAGCCAATCCATTATATAACTGCTGCTACAGGATGATACAAATTAGAGGTGTCCATTATAAATGAGAAAAATCTTGATCCACTAAATATTTCAGATTTAATCACTTAAATATGCCTTATGAAACTGTATTGCACCTTTGCAAAAAGTCATATTAATTTCAAATCAAGATAATTGACACATGATCATAATGAGTAAAAGTTCACCGTGAACTTCATTTATAAAAACACGTCCAAAATAAGGTAGGTAACAAAATTATATGCTCATTTCCTTTACAGTATTATTTGCTGAATATTCTTTTGCCTTCTTGTATTTGAAGAATATACATAATTTAATAAGAAAACCCATTTCAAAATACCCAAATAATCAGATTAGACAAAAAAAATGGACTCAGACTACATGAGCAGGAAGGTATTAAGATTCAAATTTACTGCTAGAGGTGATGAAGACTACCTAGGTCAAGGAAAGCCAGTGAGAGGGACATGCCACCTATACTGAGAACCAGGGATGAAGTTGTATCTGGTACCTGTGGGAAAGATGACAACCCATTGGGCTTTATCGTCTGCATCTGCCTGTAAATACTGTATATACTGCCATTCACAAAGCAAAAGTTCGGTTTTTTATAACCTTGTGTCCCTTAGATTGATTGCTACCCTGGTTCCAGAAGAAGGATTTCTGGAGTCAGACGAGTAAGTGGGTAGCACCGCATACACAGCAGCACACCGGGACTGGGACACAACTTGTCTGTAGAATGCCAGATTGAGTGGGGACCGAAACTCGCCCACAACTACCTCGCTTGGGCATCTTATACATGCAGAGCTCAAAATCAACACTGAATAAGACAACATATATTGAATATATGGCCCTGATTCATTAAGACTGGCATTTATTCCACCAGTCTTAATGAGGAGCATTTAGGAATATGGGAGCATAAATCCGTGATCTCCATAATTACATGACTTTTCCTTCTTGTTCCTTCTTGTTTTTTTTTTCAATTTTAATGTTGGGAAGTGTAAAATGAGATAAAATTTATCAAAAACTTTAATGTATCTCACTGTAGTACCAATATTTAAAAAACAAACCCACATATGACTCTGTAAACAATGAAATAGCTATAGGTCTCAGAATTTGATTCAAAACGAGATTTCCTTCAACTCATTCTGTAAAACTATATCTTTGTTTATCTATCATCATGTAAGCAAAAAAAATATGAGTGTCAAGAAATTATTTTTTAAGGGTTTAATTTTGTATTTTTTAGCAAAAGTAGAAGACCATTAAATAACTAAAATAATTTTCCATAGTGAATATGATTTTAAAGTGCAGAAAAACTTAGCATTTCAATTATACTGAATGGGGAATGTTGTTTAAAAAGCAAGGAAAAAAAAGTAAAACCTTCAAAATTAATGTTTTTTTTGTTTTATTTCCTCCTTTCAAAAAGTATAATAAAAAGTGATGAAAATGTTTTATCTACCCAAATTTTAACTAATGGAAACGGATATTTATTTTAAATTTAGCAACACACAAAAAAAAAATTATTTCCCCTTATACAGTGTATTTATTGCATACATGTAATAAATCATAAATTAGACAAATTAAGCCTGGGCCTTAGGGGCTAAGATGGATAAGACTATAGCTGAAGATCTATAATTATAAAGTCATGATTACAATACATTCATCTCATAGCTGACTTAGTAGCTTTGTAAAATATCATACTCTTGATGACATTAAGACATGAATCTAAGATTTATATTCAAGCCATCAAAATAATATGATTTATGAAAATACCATATCACATTTAATACATACAGCATATAGGCACTGTAAGAAGAGATCAATGATTTACATCGGAGGGTGATTATTGTATTATGTCCACTTCCTTTTTGCTCTCTTTCTTGTTATCTTTCTCTGGAATATAGTGTCATTGTTTTGAAGTCTTTGAAGAAATCTTTATGGGCCACCATTGCACAATAACTAATTAGAGTAAATGCAGTGAACTTGCTAACCCTTCTTCTATAATTTTCACTTTTATCGAAAAAAGTAATACAATTATTAATAATGAAGCTTTGGTTAATTGTTTGCTATATTATTTTTACTCATAGTAAAATGTAGTTGTTTCCTGTTCTTTAAAAAAAGTAGCTTGATAGCATGTTATACAACTAAAGCACATTTTATTCTACTCCTAGCAGCATCACTTAAGCATTAGCTAGAGATGAGTGGATCAATTCACTGCGGATCTACTTTTAGTTGAATTTCACAACATTCTTCTATCTCCATGAATTCAGACAATTAGCAAATAGATTTGTGAGGCTCATAAGAGAAAAATGTCCTGTACCATTTCACACTCTGCTGAAGACTGCACTAACCAAACAGTGGGCTAATGGCATCAAGAGGGGCAGCACAAGTTTCGCCATAATGTCTAGCAGCCATTTAGCAGACCATCAAAATCGCTAAAAAAGATGGTTGAGGGCCATGCAGTGCCAGTTTTGGATTTTACACCCTAGGAACAGGAGTCAGATCACATAGCTCATTACCCACATTTTAAGAAAAAGGCCTAAATCTGATTGCGGTGTACTACTACAGTTTAATTTTTGGATGTGTCAGGATTTTTTTGTATCTTCTTTGTCTTTTTCTTCCTACTTTAGTGCTGAATCACATTGGAAACGGAAGTAGAGGTCTCAGTTAATAATCCAATGATTCAAGTCATAGGGAGGTGCTGGACCTCCATAATCAGTGTGACTGGGAATTGATTGATGTGTGATACACTACACTAGCAGTATTTTAGCAACAGCATTTTTTTAATCATTAAATACTGAAAACAAATAGAAACAGTATGAGTCGAACAGAATTCATAGTACAGAAAATAATATTAATAAAGACCCTATACCATGAAGTTCACAGTCCTCAAGTGTCATAAACAATCCTCACATCAGACTTAATTGCAAAAAACATGGAGTCAAAAAATCCACTAAAAATATCATAAATTTTACTCAAGATTTCAAAGGACAGGTATGCAAACAAATCTAAATCTAAATAGACAAGGTCAATAGAAAAGCTCAAATAATACAAGACTTGCTCATCCATTGTTATGTGTAAGGGGTGAGAGATTTTAGCCAAGAAAAGTAATGAGTAAAGTGCTAGTGCCCAAACATAGCATCACTCCTCTGTTAGATGCATCATATCTCTCAAAAAGGGCTACTACTATGAGTTCAAGTATCTCAGTGGAGAAAACTAACACTGTTCCAAAATAAGTTTTGAGTAAGCTCAAGGATCCTTGAAACATAAGGAGGGTGACCATTCATGGCTCTTACCCATATCCCCCACCTGCCCTGCCGCTGAAATTGCCAGAAGTGACATGCCCACGACCGAAGCTCGGCGTTGCATGCGCCCAATTACTGCGGCTAGTACTGCATACACACACATCTCATTTACATGGGTAAGCATATTCCTTTATCATGTATGATGATTTTTTTGTTATTCATAAATCTTTTCCCATCAAGTTCCTGTCATGTCATAGATCAGCACCTGCCCGTGTAACAGGACATCTAATTTTGTCTGGCATAGTAGGGATTTGCAATGCTGTATGTAACTTTATTGAATACTACCTGCACCCATAAGTTGAAACCTTGCCCTCTAATGTCAGAAACACTATGAATGACCACAGGAGAACTGGTGGGCTCTCTTTTTGGAACCAAACCGTAGATGTTGTGCATCATTTTAATTGGTACACAACCATGTCTGAATTAACTTTTGCCTACCGTGTTACTGTTATACTGTGCGTCTGCATGTTTTTCTGTGTCCTCACCAGTGACCTACTATTATATATACAGTGTTGGTCACCATTATTGGCATCTCTTCATTTTTTTTCATAGACTGTACAATATCTTCAGAAATAAATGGAATTGTACCAAAGTTATGTGCTCAGGATTTTTTAATTAATTGTCCAAAGTAATACAACAATAGAACATTCATTTTCAACTTATATGTTGCAATTTCAAAGAAGAAACAGAATAAACAGCATTTGCAGCAAAAAAGGTACCTCTAATTAATACCTGGTTGCACACCCTTTGGCATTGATGACAGCCTCCAAACGTTTCTTGTAGCCACCAATAAGCTTCTTGCATTTCTCAGCTGTTATTTTCTTCCACTCTTCCTTTGCAATTCATTCAAGCTCTTGAATGTTTGCAGGATTCTTTTTCCCAATGATAGATTTCAGCTCATCCCAAAAATTTTCAATGGGATTGAGGGCAGATTAATCGCTGGCCATTTTAAAACAGTCCATTTTTTTTTTCAACAATACATGTGTACTTTTGGATGTATGCTTTGGGTCATTGGCTTGCTGGACGACCCATGATCTTCGACTCAAACTTCATTTTCTTACACTGGGTAGGACATTTTGCTCTAAAATCTCTTCACAAGTCTCTGATTTCATGATTCCTGCGATACACTTAAGGCCTTAAGCACCAGATGCAGCAAAGTAACCCCACAGCATTATGGATACTCTAATATGACTAACTATTGGTTGGGTGTTCTTTTCCTTATAAGCTTAATTGTGACGTCTGCAAGCAAACTGTTGCTTTGCATTGTAAAAAAGCTCTATTTCTGTTTCATCCATCCACAGCACACTTTCCTAGAAGGATTGTGGTTAGTCAAGGAACTCTTTGGTAAAGTTCAGTCATTCCTTTTTATGTCTCTTCTTCAGCAATGGTTTCTTGGTCTTCAACCATAAAGCTCTTCTTGTGCGTCATATGGTACTTGTTCAAACCATGACCCCAGACTGTTACAAGTTGGCCTTCAGGTCTTTGGATGTTTGAATTGGTGTTTTTTAAACCATTCACACCAACCTTCAAAGACATCTTTTGTCAATTTTCCTCTATCCCCACGTCCATGGAGGTTCTATATGGTTCGATGCTTAATAACTAGTGTTGAGCATTCCGATACTGCAAATATCGGGTATCGGCCAATATTTGCTGTATCGGAATTCCGATTCTGAGATCCGATATTTTCGTCATATCGGATACAGGAATCGGAATGTTCCTGTCACGGTCAGTGTCCGTCGGTCGGGTCTGTCAGGAGTCAGCGGCACTTATCTGGCAGAAGATCTCCGGTGGTCACGTCCTGGACTGCTTGATGGCCGCCATCATCTTTTCCCTGGCGGTCACGTGCAGTTTCTCGTGATAACTGCACGTGCTGCTGGTAATCGCGGCCGTAATAGCAGTCCGATGACGTCACCGCCGGGAAGCTGGTAAGCAGCTGTGCTGCGTCGGGATGACAGGCTCTGCCTGAGATTCCGATGTGCAGAGCTGGATCTCGTGGGACACTCGTTACTATGGACTGCGTCGGACAGGTGGTATACTGTTGGTTTGTTTTTTTTCTTTTTTTCCAGGAGATCGATGGCGTCGCAGGATGAGAGTGTAATAAAAGAAATGAAAACTGTGTTGTCTCTTTTATTTCATTAAAAGACTTTTTTCTTGCTGTGTCTTTTTTTTAAACATTTAAAAACTTTGGGATTAATAATGGATCGGTGTCTTATTGACACCTCTCCATTATTAACCGGGCTTATTGTCACTGTGCAATCAACGGTGACATTAACCCCTTATTACCCCGCTTGCCACCGCTACAGGGCAAGTGGGAAGAGCCAGGGAAAGTGCCACAATTGGCACATCTTTTAATGCGCCAAATGTGGGGCTTCTGATACCTGGTATTATCAGGCTGTTGAGGGCCAAAATCCATGGGCCTTGACAGTCTTTTAATACCAGGCCGCAGCAGTCTGCATTTTACTTGGCTGGTTAACAAAAATAGGGGGGATCCCCACGCCATTTTTTTTTCGAGGGGATCCCCTATTTTTGTTAACCAGCCAAGCTAAGCAAACTGCTGTGGTCTGGTATTATCAGGCTGGCAATGTTATGGATCTTGGCTCCTTACCAGCCTGAAAATCCAGGCCTCAGCAGTCTGCTTCATCTGGCTGGTTAACAAAAATAGGGGGTACCCCATGCCATTTTTTTCGAGGGGATCCCCTATTTTTGTTAACCAGCCAAGATAAGCAGACTGCTGTAGCCTGGTATTATCAGGCTGGCAAGGTTCATGGATCTTGGCTCCTTAACAGCCTGAAAATCCAGGCCTCAGCAGTCTGCTTCATCTGGCTGGTTAACAAAATAAGGGGGACCCCATGCCATTTTTTTTCGAGGGGATCCCCTATTTTTGTTAACCAGCCAAGATAACCAGACTGCTGTGGCCTGGTATTATCAGGCTGGCAAGTTCCATGGATCTTGGCTCCTTAACAGCCTGAAAATCCAGGCCTCAGCAGTCTGCTTCATCAGGCTGGTTAACAAAAATAGGGGGGACCCCACGCCATTTTTTTTTCAAGGGGATCCCCTATTTTTGTTAATCAGTTCCCTCTGACGTCACTGATGGTGTCCCTGGCTGACCTGAAGTGAAAGTGGAAAGCAATCAATTAAGCTTTCCACTTCCTCTCCTGTCAGCCAGGAGAGGAGAAGATTCATTCAGATGTTTACTGTGAGGCTGCAGCATTACCTGCGGTCCCTGCAGTAAACATTAACCCTTTCTGATGGATTACACCGTGGGACCTGACTGTGCATGGGATAGGTAAGAATAATTTTGCTTTTTTATTTTATTTTTATTACAGGAAATGGTTTTTGCAGTAAAATAAAAGATTGTCAAAAACAAGTGTCTTTATTTCATTAAAATGATTTTTAATTAAAGTGTGTGTGTTTGATTTTTCTTTCATACAATAGGATTAATAATTGATAGTTGTCTAATTGACAGCTCTCAATTATTAAGCTGGCTTAAGGTCACCTTTCAATAGCAAGGTGACTTTAACCCCTTATTAACCCATTCGCCACCGCTACAGGGCAATGGGAATAGACGGGCAAAGTGCCAGAAAGGGCGAATCTAATTATAGATTTGTCTTTTCTGGGGTGTTTGGGGGAAGATGTTAGTAGCCAGGGGGGGGCAAAAATAATGGTCCCTCTCTGGGCTATTATTATCTGCCCCCACTCGCTGGCTTTGTCTGTCTGGTTGAGAAAATAGGGCGGGAGCCCACGCATTTATTTTCAACAATTTTACACCTCATATTATATATATTACATGTCATTGAATTTGTGACACTATATATATATATATATATATATATATATATTATATTTATATTTAGAGTTCATACACTTCTACATAGTATAATAGCTGCTAATTCAATTGCCGGCTTTTGTGAAAATGCAGAACCCGACATGAAATGACAGATGGTTTACATAGAGTTAACCATGTCATTTCAAGTTGTTTAAATATTGTTTTCACTACAATTACATGAGTGTATGTGTGCAAAATTTCACACCTGTAGGGGTTAATTAAAGGTGTAAATTCGTAGCAAAAAAGTCTGTTTTTTTACAACGAATTTACACCTTTAATTAACCCCTACAGGTGTGAAATTTTGCACATATACACTCATGTAATTGTTTGTGAAAATCAGATATCAAACTACATGAAAAGACATGGTTAACTCTATGTAAACCATGTGTCATTTCATGTCGGGTGCTTCTGTATTTTCACAAAAGCCGGCATTACCCGGCAATTGAATCAGAGGCTATTTTACTATGTAGAAGTGTATAAACTATTAATATATGTATATATATATATATATATATATATATGTCACAATGACATGTATATATATATATATATATATATATATATATATATGTATTCTATGTGTGTATATTTAGTGTTTACAAGGAAAGAAAGGGGTTTTTTTAGTTACGATATTTCTGTCCCATAGACTTGCATTGGATTTCGGTATCGGAATCGGGTATCGCCGATACTTTTTGGGTATCGGTGATACCAATTCCGATCCGATACTTCTTGATATCGTAAAGTATCGCTCAACCCTATTAATAACATTGCACACTTTTGAAATTGGGATACTAATGCCTTTGGAGATGGCCTTATACCCTTTGGAAGTCTTGTGTTTGCTAATAATAGCAGTTCTGATGTAATCAGATAGCTCCTTTGTCTTCACCATTTTGACAAAGGAACAGGGCCTACCATGTGTTTTTTTAACCCCTTACTGTCCAATGACGTGCACAGTCCGTCATGGCCGGGTGTCAGTTCCGGCACCAGGACGGACTGTGCACGTCATGCCTTTGATCTACTACTGCGTGTAAACACGCAGTGGTAGATCAGTGCGACAGCTGTCACAGACAGCTGACAGGCACGGCAAGCGGTGCGGGGACCTTGCCATTGGTCCCTGCACCCACAGCGCTGTGCTTGGTCGTCAATTGACTGACCAAACACAGCAGCGATCGCGCAGGAGAAGCTGAAATTTCAGCTTCTCCAGCGCGATCAGTGCAGGAGCCGGCGCTGCAGTGGCCAGGCTTCCTGCACTGACAGCCAGGAGCGGAGCCCCCACCGCCCCTGGCTGTTAACCCCCTGACTGCTGCGATCGAGCGCGATCGCAGAGCTCAGGGGGGGAGGCAGAGGGTCGGGAGCTCCCTCTGCCTCAGATCGGCGCCCTGCAATGTATTTGCAGGGCCCGATCTCTGCCTTGATGACCCGGGGGTTGTCATGACACCTCCGGGTCATCTAGCTACGGAAAGCTGCTGTGATCATGCTCACAGCAGCTTTCCCCATAGGTACAATGCATTGCAATGCTGGAGCATTGCAATGCATTGTAACTGCAATAAAAAGTAAAAAAAGTGAAAGTTCTATAAAGGGACAAGTTAAAAAAAAATCATTTTTTTTAAAAAATTGTAAAAAAATATTAAAAAATAATTTTAAAAAAATCCCCTAAAAAATACACATTTTTCATGTAATAAAAAAAAAATAAAAAACAAAAAAAATACACATGTTAGGTATCGCCACGTCTGAAAAAATCCCATCTATAAAAGTGTAACCCTAGTTAACTCCTTCAGTGAAAGCCGTAAAAAAAAACACAAAAAAGTAGTAAATTATACTTTTTCCAAGCGGTATCATCATACCGCTTGGAAAAAGTGCAATAACACGCGATCAAAAAGTCAGATATAAATAATCATGGTACCGCTGAAAACGTCATCTTGTCCCGCAAAAAAACAAGCTGCTATACAGCATCATCAGCGAAAAAATAAAAAAGTTATAGCTCGCGGAATAAACTGATGCAAAAATAATTATTTTTTCTATAAAATTTTTTATTGTGTAAAAAACGCCAAAACATAAAAAAATATATATAAATGAGGTATCGCTATAATCGCAGTGACCCAAAGAATAAAGCTGCTTTATCAATTTTACCACACGCGGAACAGAGGAAAAAAAAAAAACAATTCCTGAATTGCTGGTTTTTGTTCATTCTGCTTCCACAAAAATCGGAATAGGAAGCGATCAAAAAACTTTATGTGCCCGAATTTGGTACCAATAAAAACGTCAGCTCGTCCCTCAAAAAATAAGCCCACAGACAACTCTGTCGGCCGAAATATGGAAAAATTATAGCTCTCAAAATACGGCGATGCAAAAATTTCTTACAAAAAATTATTCCAAAAAAAAGCATCTTTTAGTGTATGACAGAAGCTAAACATGAAAAAAGGATGTAAATCTGGTATCGCTGTAATCGCACCGATCCGAGGAATAAAGTCGCCTAATCACTAACACCGCACGAGGAACTGCGCAAAAAAGAAAACCAATTCTTCACCTTTTGTGGATTTGTTCATTGTGCCTCCCAAAGATCGCAGTAAGGCAATCACAGTGGTTCCCCCCACATATGGGGTATCAGCGTACTGAGGACAAAATGCACAATAGCTTTTGGGGTCCTATTTCTCCCGTTACCCTTAGAAAAATAAAAATTTGGGGGCAAAAAGGTCATTTTTGTGGAAAAAAATATGATTTTTTTATTTTCACGGCTCTACGTTATAAACTTCTGTGAAGCAATTGGGGGTTCAAAGTGCTCACCACACATCTAGATAAGTTCATTGGGGGTCTAGTTTCCAAATGGAGTCACTTGTGGGGGGTTTCTACTGTTTAGGCACATCAGGGGCTCTCCAAACGTGACATGACACCAGCAGACCATTCCATCAAAGTCTGCATTTAAAAAGGTGCTCCTTCCCTTTCGAGCTCTGCCATGCGTCAAAATAGTCGTTTACCCCCCACATATGGGTATCAGCGTACTCAGGACAAATTGCACAATAGCTTTTGGGGTCCTCCTGTTACCCTTTGAAAATAAAATTGTGGGGCAAAAATATTATTTTTGTGGAAAAAATATGATTTTTTTAATTTTCACGCTCTACGTTATAAACTTCTGTGAAGCCTTGGGGGTTCAAAATCTCACCACACATCTAGATAAGTTCTTGGGGGGTCTAGTTTCCAAAATGGGGTCACTTGTGGGGAGTTTCCACTGTTTAGGCACATCAGGGGTTCTCCAAACGTACATGACACCAATCCATTCCAGCAAAGTTGAATTGAGCGCTCTTCCCTTTGAGCTCTGCCATGCGCTCAAATAGTGGTTTACCCCCACATATGGGGTATCAGCGTACTCAGGACTAATTGCACAATAACTTTTGGGGTCCTTTTATCCTTTGGAAAATAAAAATTGGGATGAAAAGATATTTTTGTGGAAAAAATATGATTTTTTAATTTTACTGCTCTACGTTAAACCTTCTGTGAAGCCCTTGGGGGTTCAAAAGCTCTCACCACACATCTAATAAGTTTCTTGGGGGGTCTAGTTTCCAAAATGGGGTCACTTGTGGGGGGTTTCCACTGTTTAGGCACACAGGGACTCTACAAATGCGACATGGCGTCCAATCTCAATTCCAGCCAAAAAAGTCAAATGGCGCTGCTTCCCTTCCGAGCTCTGCCATGCGCCCAAATAGTGGTTTACCCCCACTATAGGGTATCAGCGAACTCAGGACTAATTGCACAATAACTTTTGGGTCCTTTTATCCTTTGGAAAATAAAAATTGGGATGAAAAGATCATTTTTGTGGAAAAAATATGATTTTTTAATTTTACGGCTCCACGTTATAACCTTCTATGAAGCCCTTGGGGTTAAAAGCTCTCACAACACATTTAATAAGTTCCTTGGGGGGTCCAGTTTCCAAAATGGGGTCACTTGTGGGGGTTTCCACTGTTTAGGCACACAGGGACTCTCCAAATGCGACATGGCGTCCAATCTCAATTCCAGCCAAAAAAGTCAAATGGCGCTGCTTCCCTTCCGAGCTCTGCCATGCGCCCAAATAGTGGTTTACCCCCACACATGTGGTATCGGTGTACTCTGGAGAAATTGTACAACAAATATTGTGGCTCATTTTCTCCTGATACCCTTGACAAAATTTAAAAAAATTGTGTGGAAAGAAAAATTTTGGGAAAAAAAGTTAAATGTTCATTTTTTCCTTCCACATTGCTTCAATTCTTGTGAAGTACCTAAAGGGTTATAAACTTCTTGAATGTGGCTTTGAACACCTTGAGGGGTGCAGTTTTTAGAATGGTGTCACTTTTGGGTATTTTCTGTCATATTGACCCCTCAAATTCACTTCAAATGTGAGGTGGCCCCTAAAAAAAATGGTTTTGTAAATTTTGTTGGAAAAATGAGAAATTGCTGGTCAACTTTTAACACTTTAACTTCCTAACAAAAAAAAATTTGTTCCAAAATTGTGCTGATGTAAAGTAGACGTGGGAAATGTTATTTATTAACTAATTTTTGTGACATATCTCTCTGATTTAATGGCATAAAAATTAAAAGTTTGAAAATTGCAAAATTTTCAAAATTTTTGCCATATTTCCATTTTTTTCATAAATGAACACAAGTTATATTGAAGAAATTTTACCACTATCATGAAGTACAATATGTCACGAGAAAACAATCTCAGAATCGCCAAGATCCGTATAAGCGTTCCAGAGTTATAACCTCATAAAGAGACAGTGGTCAGAATTGTAAAAATTGGCCTGGTCTTTAACCTACAAAATGGCTTGGTCGTTAAGGGGTTAAAACACTGAAGTCATCATTCACTGGCTAATTCATGTCACATGAGCACTGACAGTTAATAACAGGTTATTCCCATTTGTGATTTACCACAGGCAAGTCAAAATGTATTACTATGCTAATTTAATATAAAGGGTGCAATACCAGTGTCACAGAAAGCTTTAGGTTTTTCTATTGTTCCCTCCCATTGTTTTTTGTTTTAAATTATTGTTTCTCATTTGCTATTTTGTATGTAACATGAGTGCTCTATACAAAAAAACATTTCACTTGATTCATTTTTTACAGCAGATATTCCACATTATGTACTTAAACTTCATGGGTGCCAATAACGATGAGCAGGACTGTATTTTATTCATTAAATTCTATCATGCTTAGGTGTATATTACAATAAAATTTGATATAACATTTTTAAACACATAGGCTTTTGACTATTATTGATATATATTGGGGTATCCACTCAGTTTGTAGGTTATTAAGAAGTAAACTATAGTAGTTTAGGGTTTAATGCGCATGAACCAATTAAAGAAGTTGGTTGGTTATAAATAGTAAATTTCTGCCAGCCATATTTTCAATATGTAGGTACTATCCTATGGGAAGGGCATAATGTAAATTCTAAAAAAAGTTATTTATGTCTGTCTTTCTATTATATATGATTCATTAGCTTTTTGTTCAGTTGTGTTTTAGGAACTAGCTGGGTGGTAACTTATCATACAAATGTATCAAATGTTAACATCATGTTATGATTTCATGATTTAGAAAGCATTTACAATGAATTGTACAGGCCTAAAGGGGTTGTCTGGGTTTTCTGTATAATTTGTGTGTGTACCTAGGATGCAGAATGCTGACAGTTTATAATATTCATTTACAATTTGGGATGATCCAACAGCAATCCTCACTAACAAGTCCTAAAACTTAACTTTTATTATGGATAAAAGAAGTGGGGTAAAACTCTAGCTATAGTTCCATCCCGTGATGACGCCTCATTTGGGGTGAAACAAGTTGGGGGACATGTGATATTGGAAAACTGTCCTTTTGCCCTATAATGTTGTCACCCCGGGGTGCCACTAAGTGTTATTTGGCAATTACGTCTACATTATACTAGCATCATTTAGGCAATATAGAAACAGAACGTTTTCAATGTTTAGTTTCACCCCACTATTTTAATCCAAAATAAAAGTTAACTTTTAGAACTTGTTAGTGAGATTTCCTATTGGGTCATCCCAAATTGTACATAATTGTTATATATAACCCTCCCAAGCCCTTACAAGATCTCCACAATTTGCACATTGATACAATTTTTAACATACTCCCTATCAGCATTCTGCATGGTGTCCTAGGTATCACATTTACTCTGGTGAGCAACTGTCTCCTGATTTTGGAGGAGCTGCTCACTCATTTACTAGAGTTTTCCTGTCTGGCAGAGACTGGTCAGAATCGCACACAGTCTCTGCCAGACCCTCCACCTCCTGCTCCTGCCTCCCCTGCAGCCCACAGTGCGAGGCAGTAGGGAATGACTCAGCTAATTGGATGAACCAGGAAGGAAAAGCTTCTACATAGGTGAGTATAATGTACTGTATACATCCATCCCTCCCTCATCCATCCATCCATCTTGACTCCTCCCTCATCTATCCATACCTCCTTCATCCAACTTTCCATCCTGATCCCTCCCTCATCCATCCATACCTCCCTCATCTGTCATTCCATCCTGATCCCTCCTTCATCCTTCCATACCTCCCTCATCTGTCCTTCCATCCTGATCCCTCCCTCATCCATCCATACCTCCCTTATCCATCCATCTATCCTGATCCCCCATCCATACATCCATCCTGATCCCTCGCTCATCCATCCATACCTCCCTCATCCATCTTTGCATCCTGATCCCTCCCTCATTCATCCATACCGACCTCATCCATTAATCTATCCTGACCCCATCCATACTTCCAACCTGATCCCTCCCTCATCCATCCATACCTCCATCATCCATATTTGCATTCTGATCCCTCCCTCATCCATCCATACCTCTCTCATCCATCCTTCCATCCCTCATCCATCCATCCATCCTGACCCCCCATTCAAACATCCATCCTGATCCCTCTCTCATCCATCCGTACCGCCCTCATCCATACATCCATACATCCATCCCTCCCTCATCTATGCACACACAAATCCATACACACATCAATATAGACTGAAGTTCCGCAGCAACTGAGGTATATAATGAGGTATAAGAGGATATACATCAGTATAGACTGAGGTTCTGCAGCAGCTGAAGTGTATTATGTGATATTTATGTAGATAAAAAAGGCACATCACTATAGACTCGTATGTCAGGTGTAATGTGAAGCTTTGTCACCACTGTGGATTTGATGTAAGGACATGTAAAGCTCGGTCACAACTGTAGATGTGATTTAGAAGACATGTGATGCTTTATCACCACAGTGGATGTAATGTGGAGACAAGTGACGCTATGTCACCACTGTGGATGTGGTGTGTAGTGATTGTGCTGCTTTCCACAGACACAGGACATTGTTCTGTTATTTCCAATACTGGACATAGGTCAGCGCAGGGGCAGATTACTGACAGCCAATGAGTGTGCAGAGGGTGGTGCAGGACTCTGACGTCTAGTGGTCCCAGCTCTAGCTGAGAAGTTAGATAATAAAGCACAAGAAGCGGAACATCCAAGGCCTGAACACCTCGGCCTTTGGATGTAAAACAAATGACCCAGATTTTATACAAAGACTGAAATGCTTAGACCTTCAAATTCTCCTAGAAACATGAACCAGGGCCGAAAACGAATCCTTGGTACCCATTGGATACAGACAAATCTGTGTCCCTGCCCTGAAAAATAAAAACATTAAACAGGGCCGCTGCTCAGGAGGAATATTGATCTGGCATAAAGAAGAGCTCCACCAGTACATCAAACCGATGAAGAGAGGAGACAGCCACATATGGTTTAGAAGCATCCATCCTCACCTCTTATGCTGATGTCTATGTCTGCGCCACCTATATACCACCACTAGAGTCACCCTACTTTGAGATCTTACAAGGAGAAGTCGCCCATTATCAGGCCCTGGGCAAAGTTCTCATCTTTGGAGACCTCAATGCACGAACTGGGAGAGAAAAATACTTTCTGACCATGGATGGAAACATCTATATATTTGGAACAGAGACTGACGGCCATGACTCAGTACACATGGAGAGATACAGCTACGACAGTACAGTCAACAAAAGTGGCAAAAAGATCCTAAACCTATGTAGAAGTTTAGGACTTCATATTCTCAATGGTCGTACCAAGGGAGACTCCCTAGGAAGATACACATTAAACTCCCATGTAGGAAAAAGTGTAGTAGACTACTTTATTACAGATATGGATATGGTAAATATCGACGGCTTCATAGTCACCCCACAAGCACATCTGTCAAATCACAGCCAACTTCTCCTATACATGAAATCTGCAAAGAAACCATCGGCACAAAAGCCTTTGCAGAGCGGCCTCTTCAACTTACCTCCATCCTATAAATGTTCCAAGACGTCAGCAATACAATATCAAAGGCTCCCAGCAGACCCAGAATGCAGGAGATGTTCCACCACTTCTACAACTACGAGTACAAGCCTAACCCAGAAGGAGTAAACCAAGCTACAAAAGACCTCAATGATATATTCTACACCATGGCCGAATCGTCCAAACTTAAAAAAGTCAACTACAAAAGGACAAAAAAAAAAAACAGAACAATGGTTGGTTTGACAGAGAATGTAAAGCCGTACAGTAAACCCTGAGAACAGCCTCAAACAAGAAACACAGAGACCCTAACCATCTGGGTCTGAGGGATGCCTACGACGCTATACAAAGGCAATACAAAACCATCCTCAAGAGGAAGAAGCAGAGTTACATCTCCACCAAATTTAGCCAATGCCAAGATGCCCTCCAAGACAACTCCTTTTGGAACTATGGAACCACATGGCACAAAAAGCAAGAAAACAACATCCATATCCAAAATGGCAATATCTGGCTTCAGTATTTCGGAGACCTCTATAAAGACATCCCAAAGGAAGAACTAAACCAAGAACAGAAAAACATAATGGAAAAACTAAAAGCAATGGAGGAAAAAGTCAAACATTTCCAAAACCCACTGGATACACCAATCACACTACAGGAAGTTACAGAGAGAATCTCTTCCATAAGGTGTAGAATAGCCAGTGTCCTGGATGGAATCCCACCAGAAATGCTGAAATACAACCCACTGGAAATACAGGCAGCAATGGTTAAACTGTTCAGTATTGCGCTGAATGCTGTCTACTTCCCTCATGCCTGGAATCAAGGCCTCATCTCACCCTTTCACAAGAGTGGGGACAAATACTACCCTGCCAACTACAGAGGCATATGTGTCAGCAGGAACCTAGGGAAACTGTTCAACAGCATCCTGAACAAAAGGATCCTTAATTTCCTCACCGAGCATAATGTCCTCAGCAAAAGCCAAGCAGGGTTCATCCCAAACTACCGCATACCGACCACATCAACACCCTGCACAGCCTCATTCAGAACCACGCCCACAAAACAAAGCACGGGAAGATGTTTGCTTGTTTTGTGGATTTTAGAAAGGCTTTTGACTCGGTGTGGCATCCTGGCCTGTTACTGAAACTGCTGGAAAGCAAATAGGAGGAAAGACATATGATGTCATCAAAAGCTCCTACACCGAGAACCGCTGCAGTGTGAGTGTGAATGGTAGAAGAACGGCTGATTTCCAGCAAAGCTGCGGAGTCAGACAGGGCTGCACCTTAAGTCCAACGCTCTTCAATATTTACATCAATGAGATGGCCACCGCTCTGGAATCTTCTACAGCACCAGGTCTCACACTCGATGACGCCCTGGTGAAATTTTTTCTTTATGCAGATAACCTACTGCTGCTGTCAACTGAGAAAGGTCTCCAAGAAAACCTGAAAATATTGGAGAAATTCAGCTCCACATGGACACTACCAATCAATGCAAAGAAAACCAACATCATAGTGTTCCAGAGGAGAAAGCCATGATTGAATCAGCACCTTCCATTTGTGGTAAACAACTGAGTTCTTACAGAAACGGACAAATATACCTACCTGGGCTTGGAAATTCACCAGTCAGGGAGCTTCAAACAAGCCATAGCGACCCTGAAGGACAAGGCCTGCAAAACCTTCAACGCCATCCGAAGGAAACTACCATCTGAAGCCGCCAGTGAGGGTCTGGCTAAAAATCTTCAATACCATAAACACCCCAATCCTCCTGTATGGCAGTGAAGTCTGGGCCCTCACACATACCCAGACTGGTCAAAGTGGGATTCCAGTCGAACAGAAATATTCCACCTGGAATTCTGTAAACACCTTCTTCAGGTCCATCGGAGCACCACCAACAGTGCCTGCCGGGCTGAGCTGGGCAGATTACCACTGCACCTAGCAGTCCTGAAGAGGGCGCTGTCTTTCCAGGCTCACCTACAGAGTAGCAACCTAAGCTACCATCACCATAAAGCCATGCTACTTATAGGTGGTCCCCGCAAACCAGGACCCCTGGAACAGCTCACCCAAACCCAACCTGACCGAACCGTCAACCAAAGCAGCCTGTCAAAAGCCAGAATCAGGAAGATAATAGACGAGGGGCAGGAGAGGTACATCAATGACTGGAAGAACGAGATCAGCAGCTCTCAGAAACTGACCATGTACCAGAGACTACATAGAGACTACAGACTGGCTCCATATCTGGAGAAACTTTCGGACCCCAGAGACCACCAGATCCTAAGACGGTATAGACTCAGTACCCACAATCTGGCCATCGAGGTCATCCGGCACAGACAGAGCTACAAGCCCAGGGAAGACAGACTGTGCATACACTGTGACCTGGAGGCCCTGGAGGATGAGACCCACTTCCTGATACACTGCACCAAATACTCAGCAGTGAGGGACACTCACCTAAGGAGACTATCCAATTTCTTCCCGAATTTCAGCTCCATGAAGGAGGAAAAGAAAACATATATCCTGCTAGGGGGAAGAAGAAAGCGCGGTGGAGATAGCAGAGCAGTATGTGAGCAAGAAAGGCAACCATGATATGCCATGGATTTTCTTAGCCCCCACCCTGTGCCCCATCTATCGTTCCTACAGTCCCCACCCATCATCCCACAGTCCTTACTCCCTATTCCCTACTGTACACGTGCTTTGGCAAAACTAATGTTTATTTGGTCCTGCCAATAAAACTTCTTTGAATTTGAATTTGAGCTGCCAAGTTTGGTAGAGCTGCAGGTAAACAAAGTGGGTGCAGGGAATGAAGTGAAATTTAGTAGAAGCAAAGGGCAGAAACAAAAAATAAAATGTGTAGGGGTGCTGTATATCACAATAATGCACAGATTGGCTTAAAAAAAAAATTGGATTTCATGGTCGGACAACGTATTTAAACCTCTTCGCCCCGAAGCCTATTTTTACTTCCTGACAGCCAATTTTTACAATTCTGACCACTGTCACTTTATGAGGTCATAACTCTAGAACACTGCAATGGATTCCACTGATTCTAAAATTGTTTTCTTGTGACATATTGTACTTCATGCTGGTGGTAAAATTTCTTTGATAAGACTTGCGTTTATTTGTGAAAAAAACAGAAATTTTGACAAAAAGTTTGAAAATGTTGCTATTTTCAAATTTAAATTTTTTATGCCCTTAAATCAGAGTCATATTGCACAAAATAGTTAATAAATAACATTTACCACATGTCTACTTTACATAAGCACAATTTTTGAAACATTTTTTTGTTAGGAAGTTATAAGGGTTAAAATTGACCATCGATTTCTCATTTTTACAACAAAATTAGCAAAACCATTTTTTTAGGGACCATCTCAAATTTGAAGTGACTTTCAGAGGCCTATATGACAGAAAATACTCAAAAATAACACCATTCTAAAAACTACACCCCTCAAAGAACTCAAAATCACATTCAAGAAGTTTATTAACCCTTCAGGTGCTTCACTGCAATGTTTAAAAAAAAATGATACAGGAAAGATGTATATTTTTTACCATGTTAGCCAGTAGATATAAAAGTATTTAGAATTGAGTGTCCTCAGTGGTTAATACCTTTTAATGGCTAACTGAAAAGATAGCAAGCCTTGGAGACTGCTCAGGTCTCTTCATCAGGCTAGACTAATACAACATCTGAATGTGATTCTTCAGCTGTTGTATTAGTCTAGCCTGATAAAGAGACCTGAGTAGTCTCAAAAGCTTGCTATTTGTTACCATCTTTTCAGTTAGCCATTAAAAGGTATCAACCACTGGGGACTCTCAATTCTAAATATTTTTTTTTAAAAATGAACATTTAACTTTTTTTTCACAAAAAAATTAATTCATATCCAATTTGTTTTATTTTCCCAAGGATAATAGGAGAAATTGGACCCCAAAAGTTATTGTGCAATTTGTCTTGAGTGCGCTGATGCCTCATATGTGGGGGGAACAACTGTTTGGGGGCGTGGCAGAGCTCAGAAGAGAACGAGCGCCGTTTTAATTATCAAGGCAAAATTGGCTGGAATTGCGATCGGACGCTATGTCGCGTTTGGAGAGTCCCTGATATGACTAAACAGTGGAAATCCCCAACAAGTGGCACCATTTTGGAAACTAGACCCCTTAGGGAACTTATCTAGATATGAACTGAGCACCTTGAACCCACAGGTGCTTTACAGTATTTTATAACGTTAAACCGTGAAAATAAAAAAATCATATTTTTCCCGCAAAAATCTTTTTTCTCTCCATAGTTTGTATTTTCAGAAGGGTAACTGGAGAAAATAGACCCCAAAATTTGTTGTACAATTTCTCCCGAGTTCCCCAATACACCATATGTCCTTGAAAACTACTTTTGAGGCACAGTGCAAAGCTCAGAAATGCTATATTACAGTGCAGATTTTGCTGCACTTGTTTGAGGGTGTCATGTTACATTGGCCAAGGCCCTGAGGTGCCAGCACAGCAGTACATCCCATAAGTGACCACAATTTACTAACTAAACTTCTCAATGAATTCATCTAGGGGTGCAGTGATTATATTGACATCAGAGGTGTATCACAGACTACTATGCCATTGAGGAATGGGTAAAAATGCACGAAAATTTGTCCCACAATTTCGACTTAACGTGGCAACCCCATATGTGGCTCTACAGTACTATTTAGCCATACGGAGAGACTCGGGAGGGACAGAGCACTATTTGCCTCCTGGAAAGCAGATTTTCCTAGAATAGTTTAAAGATTCCATAAAAAGAGCCCCTAAGTGCTAGAAAAGCAGAATCCCTCCTCAAGTGAACCCATTTTGAAAATTATAAACCTTTGGGAATTTATCTACAGATCTAGTGACAATTTTGACTCCATGGGTTTTTCCAGAAACAAGCAGCAGTGGATGTTGCTGAGTGAAAATTGCAAACTGCCGTTGCAGTGACCAGTACATTATGCCTAGCTCATGCTTCTGGAGACATGCATCTTTAAATTAGGCGGTTTCTCATCACTACAGAAATGACAAACATGTATGTGCTAAATGTGGTTTAGGCACACTGGGCTCAGAAGGGAGGGGGGCATTTGGATTTGGGAGCGGAGAATTTGCTGAATTTCTTCTGGGTGGTGAAGAGCCATTTCGCATTTCCAGAGCCTTTGTGCTATCAGTAACGTGGAAGCCCCTATATTTCCTTTCACAGATGGACCTGAGTGAGGGCGTGCTTTTTTGTGGATTGGGAACATTTTACATAACATTTATGATCACATTTATTCAGCGCTCTATGCTGAGCACTTACAATAGAGTTTCTATCTATATCTCTGAGTGATGTGTGTAGCGCCCGCTTCCCTGCCTGCTGCCAGACAGGGACGTCGCTCTCCTCACCTGCGCTCAGCGTCCTCAGTGCTCCCAGCCTCCTCTGCGCCTCTGGCATCCTCGGCGTCCTCCTTCCGCCCTGCTGGTCCCGCGCGCTCCTTCCCTGCTGCTGGCCTTAGGGCGCGCGCCTGCACCCTCCCCCGCTCTTAAAGGAGCCGCGCGCATTTTCCAAATCAGTCTCCAGCCAATGCTGGTGGACTCCACCCTATATTAAGGGCTTCCTCCTTAATGGAGGTGCCCGAGCAATGTTGTTTCTGTGCAGTCTAACTCTGCTTCAGCCATCAGCTCCTGTTTCCAGTTGCCTGCCTGTTACCTGTCTGTTTGCCTGTCGGCCATCTGACTGCAGCTCTATCCAGAGGTTCGGACATCTTCAGCAGAGATCCCCGGCTGTTGCCTGCTCACCTGGGAGCGATCATCTGCCATCCGACTGCAGCTCTATCCAGAGGTTCGGACATCATCTGCGGAGATCCCCGGCTATTGCAGAGACTCTTGCCTGCTCACCTGGGAGCGATCATCTGCCATCCGACTGCAGCTCTATCTAGAGGTTCGGACATCATCAGCAGAGATCCCCGGCTATTCCAGAGACTCTTGCCTGCTCACCTGGGAGCGATCATCTGCCATCCGACTGCAGCCTACCAGGAGGCTCCACCAGCTCAGGTCGTATGTGCCTGTTTGTCTAGAGACTGCCTTGGTCACTTACCGTGACAAACCTGCCTGTCCAGAGACTGCCCTGGTCACTTGCCGTGACAACCTGCCTGCCCAGAGACTACCCTGGTCACTTGCCGTGACAAACCTGCCTGCCCAGAGACTACCCTGGTCACTTGCCGTGACAAACCTGCCTGCCCAGAGACTGCCCTGGTCACTTGCCATGACAACCTGCCTGTCCAGAGACTGCCCTGGTCACTTGCCGTGACAACCTGCCTGTTCAGAGACTGCCCTGGTCACTTGCCGTGACAACCTGCCTGCCCAGAGACTGCCCTGGTCACTTGCCGTGACAAACCTGCCTGCCCAGAGACTGCACTGGTCACTTGCCGTGACAACCTGCCTGTCCAGAGACTGCCCTGGTCACTTGCCGTGACAACCTGCCTGTCCAGAGACTGCCCAGGTCACTTGCCCTGACAACCTGCCTGTCCAGAGACTGCCCAGGTCACTTGCCGTGACAACCTGCCTGTCCAGAGACTTCCTTGGTCACTTATTGTGACAATCTGCCTGTCCAGAGACTGCCTGGCTAATTGCCGTGATTCCCTGTCCTATTCCCGGATGCCACCCGCTCTCTTACAAGTAAATTGTCTTGTATAATAAAGCTTAGTGGTTCCACCAACCAGACCCGTTTCCGTCAGTGGTTCCACCTACCAGACCCGTTACAGTTTGCTCGGGCCATGGAACCCGGTGGCACCCAAACCCCTTCACTTCCGGAACTGTGTCATGAGCTGTCTCGCCAGAGGTCTCAACAGGAGGCTATCCTGGGTCACCTGCGGAACGTCAATTCCCGCTTGGACACTCTGAATCCATCACCAGCAACCACCGCTGGAGCCATGACTCATAATCCGGCAGCCCCGCTGACTCCCAATTCCGTGGTTTCCATTCCCGGTCCCCGACTTTCAGCTCCTCCTAGGTATGGAGGCGACCCTGTTATGGCTCGGGGTTTCATTAACCAGTGCACCCTGCATTTCGAACTCCTGGCACACCAGTTTAATTCTGACCGGGCCAAAATTGCCTTCATCATGTCCCATCTCACAGGAGAGGCTCTGGCCTGGCTTAATCCTCTCTGGGAGAGAGAATATCCTCTGGTGTCAGACCTGCCTGCTTTTCTCTCGGCCTTCCGGAGGGTATTCGACGAACCTGGACGGAAGACCTCCTCTGCATCATCTCTGTTGCGTCTCCGTCAGGGAAGTCTCACCGTTGGTCAATATGCCATACGGTTCCGTACTCTAGCCTCAGAACTGGCTTGGGACAATGAAGCTCTAATTTCGGTCTTCTGGGAGGGTCTGTCCGGCCGTATTAAAGACAAACTTGCCGGTCGGGACATTCCAACCTCGCTTGATAATTTAATAAATCTTGCCAATCGGATTGATCTACGGTTCCAGGAACGAGCCAAAGAGGTCACCCGTGAAAAAAAGTTTCCTCATTTTACCCCTTCCGTTTCTCCCCAGGTGCACACTGCTGAGCCTATGCAGGTCGACCAGACCAAGATGGTCAAAGCCCGTCAGGACTCACGCCGTGCCGAGAAAAGTTGCTTCTACTGCGGCAGTAAGGAGCACTGGATCCGAACCTGTCCGGAGAAGTCGGGAAACGCCTGTGTCTAGGTTCGCTCGGAGAGGTCAATCTAGACAAAAATAAATCCTCTTCATCTCTGCTGCTCTCGGTCTCAATTCTTCTCGGTAAGAACCGTTACTTCGAGATGGCCCAACTTGATTCTGGAGCAGCTGGGAATCTCGTGTCACAGGCTCTAGTAGAGAAGTATCGCATTCCCACCAAACCTCTTGTTGAACCAGTATCTGTTGCTGCTGTGGATGGGGGTCTCCTACCTCGTCCCATCCGACTTATCACCGAAGCCATAACCCTGCAGATGGGAATGTTGCATTCTGAGAGCATCTCATTTCATGTTCTGCCTGGACTCTCTCATGCTTTCTTACTAGGTCTGCCTTGGCTCCAAAAGCATGCACCTGTGCTTGACTGGCAGAATGGAGAGATTCTTCTCTGGGGACAGGACTGTCATAAAACGTGTCTGGTGCCTGTTCATCCCGTCTGTCCTTCTCCTACTCCTGCTAATCTACCAGGACTCCCGATTCCATATTGGTCATTTGCTGATGTCTTCAATAAAAAGGAAGCAGAGACATTACCCCCGCATAGACCATATGATTGCCCGATCGACCTGCTACCCGGTACCACGCCTCCCCGTGGGCGTATTTACCCATTGTCCGCTGCTGAGACCAGGTCGATGTCCGAATATATCGAGGAGAACTTAGCAAAAGGATTCATCCGGAAATCTACCTCCCCAGCGGGAGCAGGTTTCTTCTTCGTAAAAAAGAAGGACGGATCTCTCCGTCCCTGTATTGACTACAGAGGCCTAAATTTGATCACGGTGAAGAATAAGTACCCTCTTCCGCTCATTCCAGAATTGTTTGATCGTCTTAGAGGGGCTAGAGTCTTCACCAAACTAGATCTTCGTGGAGCATACAACCTGGTTCGTATCCGTCGAGGAGATGAATGGAAGACGGCATTCAACACCCGGGACGGCCACTACGAGTACTTGGTGATGCCCTTTGGTCTCTGTAATGCTCCAGCAGTCTTTCAGGAGTTGGTCAATGACATCTTCCGGGACCTCCTCTACTCCTGCGTTGTGGTGTACCTTGACGACATCTTGGTCTTCTCTCCGGATCTTCAGTCTCACATGAGGGATGTTCGTCAGGTTCTGCTCAGGCTCAGGCAAAATCACCTCTTCGCCAAATATGAGAAGTGCCTCTTTGAGCAGACATCGCTTCCGTTTCTGGGCTACATCATTTCTCAGACAGGCCTACGAATGGATCCGGAGAAATTGTCTGCCATCGAGAAGTGGCCCCGACCGGAGGGGTTGAAGGCCATTCAGCGGTTCCTGGGATTTGCCAACTATTACCGTCTCTTCATACCGCACTTCTCTTCCAGGACTGCGCCAATCTCCGCGCTCACCCGTAAGGATGCTAACCCCAAACAGTGGACGCCCGAAGCAGAGGAGGCCTTCCTTTCTCTAAAACAGGCCTTCTCTTCCGCTCCAGTGCTGCATCGCCCGGATGGCAACAAGCAGTTCTTCCTGGAGGTGGACGCTTCCTCTGCTGGAGCCGGAGCGGTACTTACCCAAAAAGCTTCATCCGGGAGGATGGTATCCTGCGGTTTCTTCTCCAAACTCTTCTCCTCCTCCGAGCGCAACTACTCCATAGGAGACCGAGAGTTATTGGCCATCAAGTTGGCATTGGAGGAGTGGCGTTACCTACTCGAAGGGGCTCTTCATCCGGTAATCATTTACACGGACCACAAGAATCTGGCATACCTCCAGCATGCCCAGAGACTTAACCCTCGCCAAGCCCGGTGGTCCTTGTTTTTTGCCCGCTTCGATTTTCTTTTGCATTTTCGCCCAGCTGACAAAAACATCAAGGCGGATGCCTTGTCTTTGTCTTTCCTGGTGTCGGATCTCGAGGAGGAACCTAAGCATATCATCGATCCCGCCAGAGTGATGCAGGTGGCTCCCGTGAGTTTAAATCGTCTTCCTCCTGGTAAGACGTTCGTATCAGAAACTGATCGGAAGAGAATCCTACATTGGGTCATTCATCTAAACTCGCTGGCCACGCTGGTAAAAAAAAGACCCTCCAACTCATTACCCGGCATTATTGGTGGCCTACCCTGCACAAAGACGTAATAGACTTTGTTTCTGCCTGTGTTTCCTGTGCCCGCAACAAAGTTCCGAGACACCTGCCTACCGGCCGTCTTCTTCCGCTTCCTGTACCCGCTGCCCCTGGCAGCATATAGCCATGGACTTCATTACTGATCTTCCCGTCTCTGCTGGTTGTACAGTCATTTGGGTGGTCACTGACCGCTTTTCCAAGATGGCTCACTTCATTCCTCTGCCAGGTCTTCCGTCTGCACCCGAGTTGGCTAAAGACTTTATCCGCAACATCTTCCGTCTTCATGGTCTGCCTCGTCACATTGTGTCGGATCGTGAGGTTCAGTTCACCTCACGTTTCTGGAGAGCCACTTGTAAGTTGCTAGACGTCACCCTGGATTTTTCCTCCGCTTACCACCCACAGTCCAATGGACAAGTTGAACGAATAAATCAGAATTTGACCAGTTATCTTCGACACTTCGTTAATGCCCACCATTCTGACTGGGTGGAGCTCCTGCCTTGGGCCGAATTCTCCTACAATAATCATGAGAGCGAATCTTCCACCAAGTCTCCGTTTTTTGTAGTCTTCGGTCAACACCCTCGGATCCCTGTCCCTGTTTCCATCTCTGTGGACAATCCAGCTGCGGAATCTCTGGTTAGAAAATTCTCCTCCATCTGGGAGAGTACCCGGTCCGCACTCATTCAGTCATCCGAGCGCATGAAAAGACATGCTGACAAAAAACGTCTGGATCCTCCTCAATTCCGTCCTGGGGACAAAGTCTGGCTTTCGTCCAAATATGTTCGACTCAAAATTCCGTCCTACAAGTTAGGTCCTCGGTTCATCGGTCCTTTTGAGATCATCAGTCAGATCAACCCGGTGTCCTATAAATTGAAACTCCCGGTCAATTTGCGAATTCCTAATTCTTTTCATGTATCTCTCCTCAAACCTGTGGTTCTTAACTCTTTTTTTAAGTCTACAGGTACACCTCCTGCTCCAGTGTCTGCTGATGATGAATTTGAGGTAGAGAACATTCTGGCCACAAAAAGGGTAGGAAAAAAGACTTATTTTTTTGGTGGATTGGAAGGGGTTTGGTCCTGAGGAGAGAACCTGGGAACCTCGGGAGAACATCCATGCCCCTCTCATCCTAGCTAAATTTTTTTCTGGCCTAAAAAGGGGGGGGCCTAGAGGGGGGGGTACTGTAGCGCCCGCGTCCCTGCCTGCTGCCAGACAGGGACGTCGCTCTCCTCACCTGCGCTCAGCGTCCTCAGTGCTCCCAGCCTCCTCTGCGCCTCTGGCATCCTCGGCGTCCTCCTTCCGCCCTGCTGGTCCCGCGCGCTCCTTCCCTGCTGCTGGCCTTAGGGCGCGCGCCCGCACCCTCCCCGCTCTTAAAGGAGCCGCGCGCATTTTCCAAATCAGTCTCCAGCCAATGCTGGTGGACTCCACCCTATATTAAGGGCTTCCTCCTTAATGGAGGTGCCCGGGGAATGTTGTTTCTGTGCAGTCTAACTCTGCTTCAGCCATCAGCTCCTGTTTCCAGTTGCCTGCCTGTTACCTGTCTGTTTGCCTGTCGGCCATCTGACTGCAGCTCTATCCAGAGGTTCGGACATCTTCAGCAGAGATCCCCGGCTGTTGCCTGCTCACCTGGGAGCGATCATCTGCCATCCGACTGCAGCTCTATCCAGAGGTTCGGACATCATCTGCGGAGATCCCCGGCTATTGCAGAGACTCTTGCCTGCTCACCTGGGAGCGATCATCTGCCATCCGACTGCAGCTCTATCTAGAGGTTCGGACATCATCAGCAGAGATCCCCGGCTATTCCAGAGACTCTTGCCTGCTCACCTGGGAGCGATCATCTGCCATCCGACTGCAGCCTACCAGGAGGCTCCACCAGCTCAGGTCGTATATGCCTGTTTGTCTAGAGACTGCCTTGGTCACTTACCGTGACAAACCTGCCTGTCCAGAGACTGCCCTGGTCACTTGCCGTGACAAACCTGCCTGCCCAAGACTACCCTGGTCACTTGCCGTGACAAACCTGCCTGCCCAGAGACTGCCCTGGTCACTTGCCGTGATAACCTGCCTGTCCAGAGACTGCCCTGGTCACTTGCTGTGACAACCTGCCTGTTCAGAGACTGCCCTGGTCACTTGCCGTGACAACCTGCCTGCCCAGAGACTGCCCTGGTCACTTGCCGTGACAAACCTGCCTGCCCAGAGACTGCCCTGGTCACTTGCCGTGACAACCTGCCTGTCCAGAGACTGCCCTGGTCACTTGCCGTGACAACCTGCCTGTCCAGAGACTGCCCAGGTCACTTGCCGTGACAACCTGCCTGTCCAGAGACTGCCCAGGTCACTTGCCGTGACAACCTGCCTGTCCAGAGACTTCCTTGGTCACTTATTGTGACAATCTGCCTGTCCAGAGACTGCCTGGCTAATTGCCGTGATTCCCTGTCCTATTCCCGGATGCCACCCGCTCTCTTACAAGTAAATTGTCTTGTATAGTAAAGCTTAGTGGTTCCACCAACCAGACCCGTTTCCGTCAGTGGTTCCACCTACCAGACCCGTTACAATGTGACAGATGAAACCCCCGAAAGATCCATTTAATACAGTGAGGCAGCAGAATTATTCTGGACTCTGTCTGGCCTCTGTTCAGTGGTGTCCTTCTTTTCAGAAGTGCACAAAACTGTGGAAGATGGCATTAATATGCAATCTTAAAAAGACAGAAACAACCGGATCGTAGGTCCTATGGCATCCACAGTGCCTCCATCTGCCTCATTATAGGGAATCTTCTGCCGAGGGTTCCATCTGAATCACATATTTCAGAAATTTACACTGAAACCCTAGTGTATGCGCTCAGCGCAGAATGCAGGATAAATATGCGCCAAGCCTTACTGCGATTTTGTGAGGCAGAATGAAAAAATCAACAGCAAGTGAAGAACTGGTTTTGTTTACTTTTTATGCAGTTCCTAGTGGAATATAAATGAGGTGTAGATTTTATTCTTTGAGTCAGTGTGATTACAGCAATACCAGATTTATATTGGGTTTTTATGTTTGGCTGCTGTCACACACTAAAAGATATTTTTTATTGTGAAAACTAGTTTTTGCATCACCATTTTTTGAGAGCTATAATTTTTCCATATTTCGGCCAACAAAATCATGCTATGGCTTGTTGTTTGCAGGACAAGCTGACATTTTTATTGGTACCATTTTCAGGCACATAAAATTTGATTGCTTTCTATTCCGATTTTTGGGAATCAGAATGAACAAAACCAGTAATTCAGGAATTGCTTTTCTTTTTTTATACCGTTTTGCGTGTTGTAAAATTAATAGGGCAGTCTTAATCTTTTATATTTTAGCGCTTTTACAAATATAATCTTTTTTATTGAAAAAATAATTACTTTTGCTTTGCTTTATTTTGAGAGCTATAACTTTTTTAATTTTCTGCTGATGGAGCTGTATGATGGCTTGTTCTTTTGCGGGACAAGTTGACGTTTTCTGCAGTATCATGTTTATGAACATTTGTCTTTCTGATCGCATTTTATTGTACTTTTTGTTTGGTGGTAGGACGATAAAGCATTGTTTTTGCATTGTTTTTTATTTTTTAAGGTGTTCACTGAAGGGGTTAATTTGTGGGAAAGTTTTATAGACCACGTCGTTACGGACATGGCGATACCAAATATGTATACTTTTATTGTTTATTTTTTTATTTATATAAATTAATGTATTTATTGGAAACTGTTTCTTTTTTTTTTATTTACTTGGGGATTCTAACCCCTTTCTGACATCAGGCATACATTCACGCTGATGTCGGACTCCCTCCTTTTAATGTGGGCTCTGGCGGTGAGCTCACATCTTTCCGGGGACATGTCAGCTGTTTTGAACAGCTGACATGTGCCCGCAATAGCCACGGGTGGAATCGTGATCCATCCACGGCTATTAACTAGTTGCGCTGGAAGTACGCTCACCGATGACCCGTGTCACGTGATTGCAGGTCACCGTTTCGATGCCATAACAGCCAGATGTCTGTTGGAGACCTCTATGGCTGTCAATGCCAGCTTGTTGTGAGCACTACCCAATGATCGGCGCTCACAGCAAGTGAGTAATTCTGCTACATAGAGGCGATCTGATCATGGCCTCTATGTAGCAGAGCCGATCGGGTTGTGGCAGATTCTAGTCTCCCATGGAGACTATTGAGGCATGCCAAAAGTGAAAAATAAATGTTTTTAAAAATATTAAAAAAATTAAAAAATTATAAAAGTTTAAATCACCCCCTTTTGCTCAGTTCAAAATAAAACAATAAAAATAAAATCAAAGATACACATATTTCCTATTGCCGAGTTCAGAATTGCCCAATTTATCAATACAAAAAGGATTGACCTGATCATTAAATGGTGTAGCGAGAAAAAAATTAAAAACGCCAGAAATACTTTTTTTGGTCACCGCGACATTGCATTAAAATGCAATAATGGGCGATCAAAAGATCTTATCTGCACCAAAATTTTATCACTAAAAACTGCAGCTTGGCACACAAAAAATACGCTCTCACCCAACCCAAGATAACGATAAATAAAGACGCTAAGGTAACGGAAAATGGCGCAATTTTTTTTAACAAAATTTGGAATTTTTTTTCATCACTTAGATAAAAAAGAACCTAGACATGCTTGGTGTCTATGAATTTGTAATGACCTGGAGAATCATAATAGCAGATCAGTTTTAGCATTTAGTATACCTAGTAAAAAAGCCAAAAAAAACAAGTGTGGGATTACACTTTATTTGCAATTTCACTGCACTTGGAATTTTTTCCCATTTTCTAGTACACAACATGGTAAACCAATGGTGTCATTCAAAAGTATAACTCTTCCTGCAAAAAAGAAGCCCTCACACAGCCATATTGATTGAAAATTAAAAAAGTTATGGCTCTGGGAAGAAGGAGAGCGAAAAACAAAATCGCAACACCGAAAAAAGCTCTGGGGTTACGGGGTTAAAAAATTTTTTTACACTTTTTAATATTTTTTTTATTTTTTTACATTGTCCCAGGATGGGACATTACTGTATATCATCAGATCGCTGCTCTGATGTTCTGCAAACCATCTGAACTGCAGGCAGGGAAGGAGACATGTCAGGTCATACTCTGAGCACGCACTGACCACGCCACCTTCCCTGAAGGACCCCATGGCCATATTGCGGAGGAGTCTCCATGGAGACCATCAGGACAATGCGATCGCATTGCGTTGTCCTGATAGAAGCGTGCAGGGAATTAATTTCCTGCACGATTTTCCTCTATGTTGCTGTCACTACTGACAGCTGCATGAGAGGGGTTAAATGCCCCTGATTGGTGCTAGCATCGATTGTAGGTGGTGCTGCGGGGTGTCAGATCTCAAATAGAGCTGACACCCGGACCCGATCACCGCTTTGCTCAGCGTGAGGCCACGTGATCTTGACGCCGTACATGTACTGCTGTTTGCGGGAACGCAGCTCCCCCAGAGCAGTACATGTACAGCGCATGTCAGGAAGGTGTTAAATAAGTTGTCCAGTCTCAGAAGAGAAGGCTGCAGTCACTTTGAGTGACTTCATGGTGCTGAATCCTGTGATACATACACTTTCATGATTCCATGTATTCCCTTGCGGGCAGGCGGTCACGTGTTTGCATATTTGCAGGTTGTAAGACACATGACACGTATAATGCACCAGTAAGATTCTAGTCTGAGGGAATCCTCCTCTCCCTCCGATCTACAGTCATGGCCAAAAGTTTTGAGAATCACACAAATATTATATTTTCACATGATCTGCTGCCCTCTGGTTTTTATGTGTGTTTGACAGATGTTTTTATCACAGACAGAAATATAATAATTGCAAACATATGAGTAACAAAAGCTTATATTGACAGTTAGAATGAGTTAATGCAGCAAGTCAATATTTGCAGTGTTGACCCTTCTTCTTCAGGACCTCTGCAATTCTCCCTGGCATGCTCTCAATCAACTTCTGGATCAAATCCTGACTGATAGCAGTCCATTCTTGCACAATCAATGCTTTCATTTTGTCAGAATTTTTAGGTTTTTGTTTGTCCACTGCCTGTACCTTTTGCAGAATATCAGTCTGTCCATGATGTTTTTTCTGGAGAGAAGTGGCTTCTTTGCTTCCCTCCTTGAGACCAGGCATTGCTCCAAGAGTCTCCGCCTCACAGTGCGTGCAGATGCACTCACACCTGCCTGCTGCCATTCCTGAGCAAACTCTGCACTGCTGGTAGCCCGATCCCGCAGCTGAAACAATTTTAAGAGACGGTCCTGGCGCTTGCTGGTCTTTCTTCGGCGCCCTGAAGCCTTTTTGGCAACAATGGAACCTCTCTCCTCGAAGTTCTTGATGATGCGATAGATTGTTGACTGAGGTGCAATCTTTCTAGCTGCGATACTCTTCCCTGTTAGGTAATGATGACTGCACGTGTTTCTTTAGAGATAACCATGATTAACAGAAGAGAAACAATGATGCCAAGCACCAGCCTCCTTTTAAAGTGTCCAGTGGTGTCATTCTTACTTAATCATGACAGATTGATCTCCAGCCATGTCCTCATCAACACCCACACCTGTGTTAATGGAGCAATCACTGAAAAGAGGTTAGCTGGTCCTTTTAAGGCAGGGCTGCAATGATGTTGAAATGTGTTTTGGGGGATAAAGTTCATTTTCTAGCCAAATATTGACTTTGCAAGTAATTGCTGTTAAGCTGATCACTCTTTATAACATTCTGGAGTATATGCAAATTGCCATTAGAAAAAGTGAAGCAGTAGACTTTGTAAAAATTAATATTTGTGTCATTCTCAAAACTTTTGGCCATGACTGTACATAGAATGTTAATAGCACCAACTGTCATCTCCTACCTTATTAACAAAACAGTCTTCACTGAAAACAAATTTCATAGGAGAATTGAGAAATTGGAAAATTAATGATCAGTAATGTCAAATGAAGAAGCAGATTTCTGTGATGAGATACATTACAGTTACTTATTTTCATGCTTACTATTAATTTATTAAATAACTCTTTAACTTGTCTCATGGATTACATACTTTGCATCAATGTTTTTAAGCAAATAAAATACAAATAATTTGCATAATAAACTTGGTGTAGGCCACATGCTATTAATTTCCCTCCACAGCATTTTATAATGGTATTTTTGTGGGACAGATTTATCAACAATTTAGGATGAAACAGGACATGAAAATTATGTTTTTACTCTGGAATAATGTGCCATTCAACAAGATGAAAAAACAAGATGTGAATGGGGCTAAGTTATTCTTTTTATTGCTTTATTTTAAATGTGGAGTAAGTTGTCAAGACCATTTGTCTCTCACAAAATCGCTATAGGTGAGAACTAGTGGAGATACTCCATCTCAGCCTGTTATGAACTGGTAAATTGTGATTTATTTTCTTCAGCACTATTTTGTGACATTTCATTTCTCTCTGTAGTGTGATATATGAAGAAAGTGTTCACTGTAATGCAATACAAATTGTCACATACCACATTAGGAAGAATATGGATTGAGTATGAAGTGCAATATTCTTAAAATATCTTGGTCTGAAAGATTTAAGGTCCCAATGTATCAAAAAATGGATAACTTTTAGTGTCCTGATCAATAGAAAAGTGGACAAAAAAAGTACTAATGAAGGTTTCTAGAATTTTTCTTTTAATTTTTTTCAGGAAGCTATTGAAGAATTTGGATTTCAGCTTTGATTTTGTTCTCAGATGTATACAAAATTTTCTCTGGTCTCAATGAATTATTTTAAAGCAGGTGTTTGATATCTTTAACCCTAATGTTATCTGTACCCAGAATCTTTAATGTAATGTCTGTAGGATGCCTTACAATGAGATGTTAGTGGGAACATATCAACCTATGGGATGGCAGAAATGTTAGGCTCGTTATAAATAACAAAGAACCTATTTCTTCTGACCAAGCACAGATCTCATTTATCATCTTTTTCGACTACAATTATGCACTAAAAGAAGATAAGTCTCCTTTCCCTTAAACTATTATATAGGGATAGGAACTCTTAACCCCTTAGTGACAGAGCCATTTTGCAGCTTAATGACCGGGCCAATTTTTTACAATTCTGACCACTGTCATTTTATGAGGTTATAACTCTGGAGCGCTTTAACGAATCCGCTGATTCTGAGATTGTTTTTTCGCGACATATTGCACTTCACGTTAGTGGTAAAATTTATTTGATATGACTTGTGTTTATTTATGAAAAAAACAGAAATATGGCAAAAATTTTGAAAATTTAGCAATTTTCAAATTTAAATTTTTATGCCCTTAAATCAGAGAGATATGTCACACAAATTTCTTAATAAATAACATGTCCCACATGTCTACTTTACATCAGCACAATTTTGGGAACAAAATTTTCTTTTGTTACGAAGTTATAAGGGTTAAAAGTTGAACAGCGATTTCTCATTTTTACAACACCATTTTTTTTAGGGACCACATCACATTTGAAGTCACTTTGAGGGGTCTATATGATAGAAAATACCCAAAAGTGACACCATTCTAAAAACTGCACCCCTCAAGGTGCTCAAAACCACATTCAAGAAGTTTATTAACCCTTCAGGTGCTTCACAGGAGCTGAAGCAATGTGGAAGGAAAAAATTGACATTTAACTTTTTTTGCAAAAGCTTTACTTCGGAACCAATTTTTTTTTATTTTCACAAGTGTTAAAAGAAAAAATGAACCACAAAATTTGTTGTGCAATTTCTTCTGAATACGCCGATACCCCATATGTGGGGTAAACCACTTTTTGGGCGCATGGCAGAGGTCGCAAGAGAAGGAGCGCCGTTTGACTTTTTCAACGCAGAATTGGCTGGATGCCATGTCGCGTTTAGATAGCCCCTGATGTGCCTAAACAGTGGAAACCCCCAACAAGTGTCCCCATTTTGGAAACTAGACCCCTTAAGGGACTTATCTAGATGTGTGGTGAGCACTTTGAACCTCCAAGTGCTTCACACAAGTTTATAACGTAGAGCCGTGAAAATAAAAAATCATATTTTTTCCACAAAACTGATCTTTTCACCCCAATTTTTATTTTCCCAAGGGTAACAAGACCCCAAAAGTTTTTGTGCAATTTGTCCTGAGCATGCCGATACCCAATATGTTGGGGTAAACCACTTTTTGGGAGCACAGCAGAGGTCGCAAGGGTAGGAGCTCCGTTTGACTTTTTCAACGCAGAATTGGCTGGACGCCATGTCGCATTTGTAAAGGCCCTGATGTGTCTAAACAAAGGAAACCCCCACAAGTGACCCCATTTTGGAAACTAGACCCCCTAAGGAACTTATCTAGATGTGTGGTGAGCACTTTGAACCCCCGAGAGCTTCACAGAAGTTTATAACGCCCGGGCGTGAAAATAAAAAATCATATTTTTTCTACAAACCTGATCGTTTAGTCCCCAATTTTTTATTTTCCCAAGGGTAACAAGAGAAATTAAACCACAAAAGTTGTTGTCCAATTTGTCCTGAGTACGCTGATACCCCATATATGGGGGGGTCCACTGTTTGGGCGCACAGCAGGGCTTGGAAAGGAAGCAGCGCCGTTTGACTTTTTCAAACCAAAATTGGCTGGAATTGAGATTGGACACCATGTTGCGTTTGGAGAGCCCCTGATGCGCCTAAACAGTGGAAACCCCCCACAAGTAACACCATTTTGGAAACTAGACCCCTATGGAACTTATCTAGATCTGTTGTGGGCACTTTGAACCCCGAAGTGTTTCACAAAAGTTTATAATGCCTGGGTGTGAAAAAAAAAAACAATTTTCCACAAAAATGATTTTTTAGTCCCAAATTTTTTATTTTTCACAAGGAAATTGGACCCTAAAAGTTGTTGTCCAATTTGTCCTGAGTATGTTGATACCAAATATGTGGGGGGGGAAACTGTTTGGGTGCACGGCAGGGTTTGGAAAGGAAGTAATAAAGTTTTGGAATACAGACATTGATGGGGGTCATGTTCCGTTTGCAGTGACTCAGATGTGCCTAAACAGTGGAAAACCCCCACAAGTGACCCCATTTTGGAAACTAGACCCCCTAAGTAACTTATCTAGATCTGTGGTGTGCACTTTAAACCCCCAAGTGTGTCACAAAAGTTTATAATGCCTGGGTGTAAAAAAAAAAAAAAAAACAATTTTCCACAAAAATGATTTTTTAGTCCCAAATTTTTGATTTTTCACAAGGAAATTGGACCCCAAAAGTTGTTGTCCAATTTGTCCTGAGTACGCTGATACCAAATATGTGGGGGGGAACTGTTTGGGTGCGCAGCAGGGCTTGGAAAGGAAGTAATAACGTTTTGGAATGCAGACATTGATGGGGATCATGTTCCGTTTGCAGTGCCCCAGATGTGCCTAAACAGTGGAAAACCCCCACAAGTGACCCCATTTTGGAAACTAGACCCCTACGGAACTTATCTAGATGTGTGGTGAGTAGTGTTGAGCGATACTGCTCGATATCTAAAAATATCGGATCGGAATGGTATCGCCGATATCACTAAATATCGTCGATATCCGATTCCGATACCGGAAGTCCCATGTAAGTCTATGGGAACAAAATATCGCAACTAAAAAAACACTTTCTTTCGTTGTAAACACAAAATATACACACATAGAATACATATATATATATACATGTCATTGTGACATATATATATATATATTATACATATATTTATAGTTTATACACTTCTACATAGTAAAATAGATTCTGATTCAATTGCCGGGTAAAGCCGTGACATACCCCATAGAAGTCGACGGGCTCGGTGCCGAGTACCCCAAAAACCTCTGGCTCTGTGCGACTCAACTTGGGCGTCACGAACAGGATTCTGTAAGCTCGCTATAAGCGAGTCCTGTGTGCCTGAATTGAACTGGTTTTGTGCTTGAGAATTGCTAAAATCATCAGAGAATGTATTTGCCATTTTTCCGCCATATCTGCGTCACGACGAGGCACTGGTGAAGAAGGGTGTGCTCTTCGTGGGTGTACACTCACTCAGTGGCGCGAAAACGATGGCCGACCACTCTAAATGGTACTGCAATGTAAGATCGTGCCCCACAGCTCTTGAGTTCCGCCTCCTCATCCTCCTCAGTGTGCGGAAACTAACACGAAGGTCCCGCCTCACTACAAAAGAGGGGCCCTCTCCAGATGCTAATGACACATGTGACTTGGCAGAGATGGCTAATGGACACGAGCAGAAGTGTGAAGGGATGGAGCAGTCAGAGCTCTCCCCCCACGGAAGCGACCCGATCGCCACGGAACCACCGTTGGGCACCCGCCTGGAAACCCTCCTACGCTGCAAAAAGCGGAGGATACCCTAAGAGGCCTGGCCCGGCACCGGGAGGAGGTCGCCAGGATGGAAGCCAGCTGGCGTGCCCTAAAACTAAACTTGGAGCGGCGCCAATCCCTCTTACCTGAAGTGTCTGTACCGGAAGGTGAGGCACCCGTTCTAGTAGAGGAGTCCGTGCGGGCATCCCAGCCCTTGCAATGTGATCCGGTTGACGTTGTCGCAGTGGAGGCACCCGTTCCTGCAAAAAACGCTGCACCGGCAGCACCCCAGATCCCGCTGTCTGCCCCCGTCGCTGAGACAGAAGAAGCGACACCCGTCCTCATGGAGGAGGCCGCGCAGGCACCAGAGGTCTACCTGTCTGTACCGGAGCCCCGACTGTCATCTGTTCCAGAGCCGGCTGCTTCCTCCGCAGGTGAGCGCCGCCAGGACTGTTGGGCGCCAGGAGAGCTGCCGCAAACCGGACATCGTAAGCTGCAGTTTGATGGTGGAGACATGGAGATGCTGGTGGAGGAGAATTACAACCGGCGTCAGGAGGAAGAGTGGAGACGTCGGGAGAGAGAAGCCGAGCGACAAAGGGAGCAGCGCGAATCCCAGAAGCTTCGCCAACGTCACATCGAGAAGGACCGGGCAGATAAGGACCGGATGAGAAAAGATAAAGGAACCCTGAGGGAGCCGCGGCGTAAGGGTGCAGTACGGAGCTTTAAATTGAAAGCTGGTTGGGGCTTCATCCAGGAGCCTGGACTTTATTTAGAAGTGTTTGTGACCCGGCGGGACGTGGAGACTTACCTCCCAGAAGGACACCCGGGGAGGGACCTGTTGCCAGGAGACTTGGTAACTTACACCCGACACTGGGGTTACAATGGATGGTATGCCCTAAATGTCACCAGGTGCGACCCCTGGTCCCCAGAGTGTCAGGAACCTGTGAGACCCTCGGAGCCTTCAGCCTCCCACATCCAGGCCCCTGCACAAGTGCCCACCCCACGCCGTAAATCTCCCCAGCCTCCCTCAATGGTCTCCTCAGCAGCCCCAGCTATGGACATGATAATGATAGCTGGCCCATACCCGGAGCCTGTTAGGCCCCCTGGGGTTCGTTCAGTTCGGGACATAGGGCTCCAGACCCGGAGGGAGATGAAAGAGGTGGCCACACAGACACAGATAGCGGGTCACGACTTGACTGTACAGGCCACACGACGTCATCAGGTCCTGGTGGTCCTTGGTGTCTCGGATGTTTGGCAAGCATCAGAAGAGTACCAGGTGGTACCTGGAACACCCCTGCCAAAGAATTATAAATAACCCGGACAGGGTCCCTGTATGTAAATAGTTAAATTGTTGATGTACCCGGACGGGTGAATGTTCATAAAAAAGTTTTTTAATTTAATAAAAAAAACAACACAGTTTTCATTACTTTTATTACAGTCTCATCCTGCGACGCCATCGATCTCCTGTAAAAAAATGAAAAAAAAAAAACAGCAGTATACCACCTGTCCGACGCAGTCCATAGTAACGAGTGTCCCACGACGATCCAGCTCTGCTACATCAGAATGACATCAGAGGCAGGCAGGCAGGCAGAGCCTGTCATCCCAGCGCAGCACAGCTTCCCCTGCTTCCCCGGCGGTGACGTCATCGGACTGGTTTACGGCCGGGATTACCCTGCAGTCACTGCAGTTATCGCGAAAAACTGCATGTGACCGCCAGGGAGAAGATAATGGCGGCCATCAAGCAGTCCAGGACGTGACCGCCGGAGATCTTCTGCCAGGTAAGTGCCGCTGACTCCTGACAGACCCGACCGACGGACACTCACAGTGACAGTGACAAATCCGATTCCGGTATCCGATATGACGAAAATATCGGTACTCGGAATCGAAAGCCCGATACAGCTAATATCGACCGATACCCGATATTTGCAGTATCGTATCGCTCAACACTAGTGGTGAGCACTTTGAACCCCAAAGTGCTTCACAGAAATTTATAAACGCAGAGCCGTGAAAATAAAAAAATTTTTTCCTCAAAAATGATTTTTTTAGCCAGCTATTTTTTATTTTCCCAAGGGTAACAAGAGAAATTAGGACCCCAAAATTGGTGGGCAATGTGTCCTGAGTATGCTGATACCCCATATGTTGGGGTAAACCACTGTTTGGGCGCACGGCAGGGCTCGGAAGGGAGGGAGCGCCATTTGACTTTTTGAACGCCACGTCATGTTTTGAGACCCCCTGATGTGCTAAATAGTGGAAACCCCTCAATTCTAGCTCCAACCCTAACCCCAACACACCCCTAACCCTAATCCTAACCCTAATCCTAACCCTAATCCCAACCCTAATTCCAACCTATTGTAACCCTAACCCTAATGTAGCCCTAACCCTAATTGTAACCCTAACCCTAATTATAACCCTAACCCTAATTATAACCCTAATTATAACCCTAACCCTAACGGAAAAATGAAAATAAATATAATTTCTATATTTTATTATATGTCCCTAACTAAGGGGGTGATAAAGGGGGGGTTATGTGCTGTTTTTTTTATTTTGATCACTGTGATAGTTTATCACAGTGTTAAAAATGTACTTTCGGGAGAATGAATGAAAAAATTCTTAAATCTGCCGCAAGGCAGATTGGGCGGGGCGCACTGCGCATGCGCCCGCCATTTTTTTTTACAGGAAGACCGGGAGGATCGGAGGATAGGTACAGGGGGGGTTTCGGGGGACCTGGGGACCCTAATTCTCTCCCCTCTGATGTGCGATCACATCAGAGGGGAGAGAAATCTTTTTTTTTTGTTGCGGTCGCCGTTATGCTGTATAGCGGCGATCACAACACCGGGATCGGTGAATACCGACCCGGATCATGCTCTCTGGGGTCTCGGCTACCCCCGGTAGCCGAGACCCCAGAGAAAATTGCCCATCCCCCAGCACATCGCGGCGGGCGCACTGAGCATCAGCCCGCCATTTTCTCAATGGCGGCGGCACCAGGGGACAACGGAGGGCCCGGGGGCCACATGCAGGGGACCGGGGGCCACATGGGGGGCCTGGGGACCCTTTTTCTCTCTCCTCTGATGTCCGATGACATCAGAGGAGAGAGAAATTAAATGGCACAACATTTTTTTTTTGTTGCGATCGCCATTATAGGGTTAATAACGGCGATCGCAACATCGGTGTCGGTAAAAACCAACCCGATTCATGTTCTCTGGGGTCTCGGCTACCCCGTCGGAGGGGAAAATGCACCTCTGGGGGGCGCTATTCACTTTTTCCACAGCGCCGTTAATTAACGGCGCTGTGGTTTAAATACCCTTAATGACCACCGTTAAAAGGCGTATCGGCGGTCGTTAAGGGGTTAAACATAGTAAATCGTTATACATGTGTAGCCTGACATACATAATACAGTGGCTACGGAAAGTATTCAGACCCCTTTAAATTTTTCACTCTTTGTTTCATTGCAGCCATTTGGTAAATTTGGTAAATTTGTTTCATTGCAGCCATTTGTCAGAGGTTCCCCAAATCCAGGTGTGAAAATCTTGTTGCTTCATTCCCAAGAAGACTCATGGCTGTGCTAGCTCAAAAGGTGCTTCTACTCAATATAATAAACTTGCAAAAATTTCTACATTTGTGTTTTTTTCAGTCAAGATGGGGTGCAGAGTGAACAATAATGAGAAAAAAATGAACTTTTTTGAATTTACCAAATGGCTGCATTGAAACAAAGAGTGAAAAATTTAAAGGGGTCTGAATACTTTCAGTATCCACTGTATGTATAAACTCCAATGGAGAATGGCACATACGGAGGCTTCAGGGCTCATACACCTGTTTGCATCCCTAGTAAGGTATACTGTACATAAGCCATGAGCCCTAACTGAATAAAACTAAAGCCTAGTATGAGAGTTGAGAGGTAGTTTTGAATGTGCAGTGATATATAGTAAAATGTGTTCATCTTATAAACATACTATATATAGACCGTATAAAAGTCTCAATTAAATTTATTCAAAATAACTTAAGACTAGAGATTGACAAATTCTCTTAAAATCGTTTTGGGATTGATTCATCGAATTAAGTCAAAGTTTATTTTTAACTGAATTTATTATATACAAAGCGAATGGGCTCTAAATAATGCCAATTGCCCTGAAATTAGATTTATGACACTCCTATGATATCCAGAATCTCTTAAGGCTATATCCTGCCCATTTCAAGCTTTTTAAAGACTGCTTTAGTAATGTCAACGTGATCTCAACATGTATGGTTATTGACTAATGGATAACAAGCAACCTGTTTGATGATACCCTGCAATATTAAGCTTTTGATGCCTTTTACAAATTAAAACTGGTCCAAAAAGTATCCTTTTTTGAAGCAATGTTGTTTGCAGCAAAAGCAGACATTGCACAGGTGCATAAAATAGTGCCTTGCTTCACTTAATTGACACAGACAGAATCAGAGTGAACAGGGTGGTGTGGTGCATAAATTCCAAAACTTTGACACAGAATATACCAAAAAAAAATGAATACGACAAAAGCAGTATTTCTCAGTCTGAATATAGACCGAACTAAACCACTAGTATTATATTATAATATTCATTAGTATATATAAGGTGGTTGTGTTCAAGTTAAGAGACCCATGGTTAGTTTGTGTATTGTAGAGCACATGTGAACTTCAAAACATGAGTGTGTGTAACTGGCCTTTCTTATCAAAAATTAAACTAGAATTATCAGTGCTGCCTGTGGTGTTTATATTTTAGTAGCTTGATGCAAAAATATCACAATATTGGTGTCATAATCCAGGCCGGGGTTTGTTTCATCTTATTCTCTCCCCAGTCTGGTCATGCGAGAGTTAACCTCTGCCTTGTTTTGGGGTTTGTGAGCCTATTTCAGTCTGCTGTGGCCTGCTGACCAATGTCAGTGATAGTTCATGCTTCCACTCTAGAGCAGCTGACCCCTTCATACCATGTTTTGTCCTCTGCTTGTTTACTCTGCTCCCATGACTTCTTTTTCCTGCCTCCCTGCTTGTCTTAGTGTTCATTACTCGTGCTTGGACCCCTTGGTATGTGACCCGGCTTGTCTTCTGACCTTTTAGTTTGTCTCATGTCTCGGTTATCTCTGCTCCAATATGGCTCTGACTTCTGGCTTGAATTTGACCACATGTATTGCTGTGACCTCTGGTATTTCTGCTACTGACGGTTTCTGACTCGGCTCGTCTGACCACTCTTTTGCCACCTGTGCTGCTGCTCAGTGTTGCTACACTGTGTGTGCAACCTCTCTTGCCCCACCAGCACCTCCAGGTAGATGTTGCGCTATACTACACAGCAGCATTACATTTTGACGTAGCAGGATTGAAAAATGTACAGTCGCAAATAGTGAGTGCTGTTACACCCACACTAACTTGTCATATACTAAACTAGAATTACCAATGGTGTCTGTGGTGTTTATGTTCTAATAGAGTATTTTGATGCATAAAAAACACAATACAGTGTGTGTCAAAAGGAAAAATGCACATGTGCAAAATGTTATGATTATACTCACACACTCAAACAAGTAAAAGGGGAGGGAAAAAACTACCAAAGAGTGAAGCCACATCTGTAACAGTCCCTGTACAGACTAGAAAAGGCCCTAGTAGCACAACTAAATTCACCTCCTTGGACCAGGCTGTTATGTTTCGGTAGCTGAGGAGTGCAGGTAAAAAAGGCAATACACCAGAGCAGTTGGAATCTATGAGATTGCAGTACCCTGACTAACCACCACAACTAGAGGCAGCCGTGGAGCGTTCCTACATTGGTCCTAGACGCCTCGTCACATCCTGAGAAACTAACTACACCTAAAGATAGATATAGGAAAGCTATCTGCCCCGGAGCAGAACCCCAAAGATAATAGAAAGCCCCCAAACATGTAATGGCGGTTAGACAAGATGAAATACTGACACAGAAAGAAAATAGTATGAGCAAACGCTGGGGCCCAAACTAACTAAATAAAAAAGGATAGGAAGGGTACTTACTGCAATCCCAGAAAACCCTGAAAAGCACCAACTCTACTAATTTCAAAAACACCTGAGATCACACTACCTCTTCCACCTAAATTAGTTCTCTGGTGTAACAAAATCAAAACAGCAGCCACTGAAAAAACTGGAAAAAGCAAAAGTACAAACATCAGTGGCTGAACAAAACTGAGAGGGCAGAAGCCCCCGGAGGGGACCCTGAAGGCCCCCACAGAAGTGCAGGACAAAATGCAAAAATATAGCACAAACACAAAAGAAGAAAATGTCTTATCTGTTAGCAGGAGATGCAGACACGACACAGCAGGCTACAAGGGAAACTGGAATAAAGGATTCAGACCAGAACAATTGATCACCGGCAACTCTGATGGGAAGGTGACTCCCTTATATAAGACCAGTCAGTAACACCTGATTCCCAGTCCTCACAATCTTCACTGGACAGACTAGCACCGCTTGTAACCACCAGAGGGAGCCTCTGCTCAGAACTCATCTCAAACCCATTCACAACAGTACCCCCCCTTGAGGAGGGGTCAGCGAACCCTCATTTGAGCAACCAGGTCAGTCAGGATGAGTTCTATGATACGCACGGATAAGTCTCCTAGCATGGATGTCCGAAGCAAACACCCAAGAATTGTCTTCCTGACCATAACCTCTCCACTTAACCAAATACTGGAGTTTCCGTCTAGAAAAACGAGAATCTAATATTTTCTCAACCACATACTCCAGATTGCCCTCAACCAAAACAGGGTCAGGAGGCACAGCAGCAGGAACCACTGGCTCAACAAACCTCTTCAACAAGGACTTGTGGAACACGTTATGGATCTTAAATGTCCCTGGAAGAAGCAAACGAAAAGAAACAGGATTAATAATCTCCATGATCTTATAAGGTCCAATGAACCTAGGCTTAAATTTAGGATATGCTACTCTCATAGGAATATTCTTTGAGGACAACCAGACCAAGTCCCCCACTTTAAACCGAGGACCATCAGTCCTATGCCGGTTAGCAAACCGCTGGGCCCTCTCCTGAGAGAGGGACAACCTCTCCACTACCTGGTCCCAAATCACTTGCATACGCTCCACAACAGAGTCAACACCTGGACAGACAGAAGCCTCCGTCTGTCCTGAAGAAAATCGAGGGTGAAACCCAGAATTACAGAAAAATGGAGACATCAAAGTGGCAGAGCTAGCCCTATTATTAAGAGCAAACTCAGCCAAAGGCAAAAAAGAGACCCAGTCATCCTGATCAGCAGACACAAAGCATCTTAGATAAGTCTCCAATGTCTGGTTTGTTCTCTCAGTTTGACCATTGGTCTGAGGATGAAATGCCGAGGAGAAAGACAATTGAACACCCAGTTTAGAACAAAAAGTCCTCCAAAATCTGGAAACAAACTGGACTCTTCTGTCAGACACAATGTTCTCAGGAATGCCGTGTAAACGAACCACGTGCTGAAGGAACAACGGCACCAATTCAGAGGAGGAAGGCAACTTAGGTAATGGCACAAGATGTATCATCTTGGAAAACCTATCACAAATTACCCAGATGGTGGTCATTCTCTGAGAAACAGGAAGGTCGGAAATGAAATCCATAGAGATATGGGTCCATGGTCTCTTGGGCACAGGCAATGGCATCAACAAACCACTAGAGCGAGAGCAAGGCTTGGAGCGAGAGCAAGTCCCGCAGGACTGCACAAATTCCCTGACATCACGAGACAAGGTAGGCCACCAAAAGGACCGACTAACCAAGTCTCTGGTACCAAAAATTCCTGGATGCCCAGCCAACGCGGAACAATGAATCTCAGACATCACACTCTTTTTCCACTGGTCCGGGACAAACAATTTTCCAACAGGGCAGCACTCGGGCCTATCCTCCTGATACCCCTCCAGAGCAAGTCTCAAATTGGGCGAGATGGCGGAAAGAACTACACCCTCTTTCAAAATAACAGAAGGATCAGATAACTCAGGAGAGTCCGCAAGTAAACTCCTCGAGAGGGCATCCGCCTTAACATTCTTAGTGCCAGGAAGAAAGGAAACCACAAAATTAAAACGTGTGAAAAACAAGGCCCACCTGGCCTGTCTAGGATTGAGTCGCTTGGCAGATTCCAGATAGACCAGATTCTTATGGTCCGTAAGGACCACCACCTGATGTTTGGCTCCCTTCAGTCAATGTCTCCACTCTTCAAAGCCCACTTCATGGCCAATAACTCCCGATTACCCACGTCATAATTACGTTCAGTAGGAGAAAATTTTCGAGAGAAAAAGGCACAAGGGTTACTTTTAGAGGTCTCTGGATCTTTTTGGGACAAAACGGCACCTGCCCCAATTTCAGAGGCATCAACCTCCACCTGAAATGGCAGAGAAACATCAGGCTGCCGTAGAACAGGAGCAGAAGTGAATCTCTGCTTAAGTTCCTGAAATGCAGAGACTGCCTCAGGAGGCCAATTCACCACATCAGAACCCTTTCTGGTCAAATCAGTTAATGGTTTAACAATAACCGAGAAATTACCAATAAATTTACAATAAAAATTGGCAAAACCCAAAAATCTCTGAAGAGCCTTTATTGAAGTAGGTTGGACCCAATCACAGATGGCCTGAACCTTGACTGGGTCCATTTCAATAACAGATGGGGACAAAATGAATCCAGAAATTAGATCCTCTGTACGCCAAAAAGACACTTTGATCCCTTCACATACAGAGCATTCTCTCTCAAAATCTGGAATACAGTTCGAACATGTTTCACATGTGAGTCCCAGTCATTAGAAAAAATCAAGATATCATCCAAATAAACAATCAGAAATTTGTCCACAAAATCCCTGAAAATGTAATTCATGAAGGACTGGAAGACGGAAGGAGCATTAGTGAGCCCAAAGGGCATCACCAGGTACTCAAAATGCCCTTCAGGGGTATTGAATGCCATCTTCCATTCATCCCCGTGCTTAATGCGAATAAGGTTATACGCCCCCCTGAGGTCAAGCTTGGTAAACCAAATAGCGTTTTTCACCCTGGAAAACAGGTCAGAAATCATGGGTAACGGGTATTGATATTTCACAGTAATATTGTTCAAGAGAAGATAATCAATACACGGCCTTAATGAACCATCCTTTTTGGCCACAAAGAAAAAACCGGCACCTAAGGGTGAAGAGGATGGTCTGATATGACCCTTCTCCAATGATTCCTTGATATAAGACCGCATAGCGTCATGTTCAGGTACAGACAAGTTAAAAAGGCGACCTTTAGGGAATTTACTACCCGGCACTAATTCAATAGCGCAGTCATAGCTCCTATGGGGAGGCAAGGATGCAGATTTACTTTCGCTAAACACATCAGAAAAATCAATCAAAAAGTCAGGAACATCCTGAGCCTGGGGGGAGGCAGAAAAAACAGGAGTGTTGGTATTAACACATTGGCAGCCCCAACTGGTTACAGACACAGATTTCCAATCCAAAACAGGATTATGAGACTGTAACCAAGGAAAACCCAGCACGATAATGTCATGCAGATTATACAGAACCAAAAATTTGCAGCACTCCTGGTGATCAGGTTCAACCCTCATTATCACCTGAGTAGAAAACTGGGGTTTATTCTCAGCCAAAGGGGTAGAATCGATCCCCAGTAGGGGAATAGACTTCTGTAGGGGTATCAAGGGAAATCCACAACGTTTAGCAAAATCATAATCCATCAGGTTAATAGCTGCTCCAGAATCAACGAAAGCCTGAGCAGAAAATGAGGACAGAGAGCATATCAGAGTGACAGTTAATAAAAACTTAGTCTGAACACTACCCAAGACAACTGAGCGTGCAAAACGTCTTCCCCGCTTAGGGCAGACTGAAATAGCATGAGAGGCATCACCACAGTAGAAACATAACCCATTGCGCTTTCGAAACTCATGACGCTGTGCCCCAGACACCACTCTATCACACTGCATGGGTTCAGAAGCTGGTTCACAAGGCAACACCATTCCACGCATACTTCTCCGCTCACGCAATCGTTTGTCAATTTGAATCGCTAATGACATAGAATCATTGAGACCAGAGGGGACAGGGAATCCCACCATAACATCCTTTACATTATCTGACAGACCCTTCCGGAAAAGGGCTGCCAAAGCGTCGTCATTCCATTTGGTCAGGACAGCCCACCTACGGAATCTCTGACAGTATAACTCAGCGTCATCAAGCCACTGATTTAATGCCAACAAGGCTTTCTCAGCTTGATCAGTGACATTAGGCTCATCGTACAATAACCCCAAGGCCTGAAAAAATGCATCAACATCACTCAAAACAGGATCCCCAGGTATCAGGGAAAAAGCCCAATCCTGAGGATCGCCGCGCAGGAGAGAGATGATAATTTGAACCTGCTGCGCTGCGTTCCCTGAGGACTTAGATTTTAAGGCAAAAAACAATTTACAATTATTTTTGAAATTCTGAAACTTAGCTCGATCCCCTAAAAACAAATCTGGCATGGGAATCCTAGGTTCCACAACAGGCAACCCAGCAAGATAGATAGCAATACTCCGAACCTCAGTGGCAAGCTGATCCACACGGCCAGACAACTTTGCAAACTCCATTGAGAGAAAAGATCCTCCCCAGCACCCAGAGATACAGAGGGAAAAAAAAAAATGCAACAAACAGAAAAATATCTCTGACAACTCTGACAATATTTTTTCCCTTCTGTGAGTACCATACAATTTTCAATTTTTAGGCCGGTGATACTGTTATGTTTCGGTAGCTGAGGAGTGCAGGTAAAAAAGGCAATACACCAGAGCAGTTGGAATCTATGAGATTGCAGTACCCTGACTAACCACCACAACTAGAGGTAGCCGTGGAGCGTTCCTACGTTTGTCCTAGACGCCTCGTCACAGCCTGAGAAACTAACTACACCTAAAGATAGATATAGGAAAGCTATCTGCCCCGGAGCAGAACCCCAAAGATAATAGAAAGCCCCCAAACATGTAATGGCGGTTAGACAAGATGAAATGCTTCAAAAAGAATTAATAAATGAACACTGGCGCTATACCTATTATGAAAGTAAATATAGAAAACCCAATGATGTATTTAATAAATTGGTGCCTTGGAAGCTGCAGGTGGTTAAAAAGGGGGCTCCGTGTTAACCCACCAGAATGAGTATAACTAAATAATAGATAAACCCCGCGCTAAACCTAAGAGCACTTAGAGGACGACGATAAATCTAAAAAATTGTAAGGTAAAATGCAAGATGCTAAACTCACTGAAATTGCTGGGTTCAAGAGAGAGAAGAAATCCTGTGGGTGATGTACCCTCCAGATATATATAATGATGATGGAGAATATGCGCAGGGTCTGGATAGGACAAAAATAAAAAATGGTAAATTGGAGGTTTGCGAGATTATATATCAAAATAAATAACTGTAATTTTCTTGTACTTACAAAGGTACATGAATATTATATTGCGTTGATTAGCAGATTCAAAATGTCTGAACTAGATGTATTGTAGATCCAAAACTTTGAAGCTGCGGTGATATTGCCAATCGCGAGATACACTCACAACCTACCTGCCATGCAGCGCTACTCCCCGCAATACATCTGAGTCAAATATACCTAGTGAGTATCACGTTAGAGAAAGTTTACAAAGCGATTTTTAGTGGATCCTCTGTGCAAACATTAATATTGTTCATTACAGCAAACCTTTGAAGCTGTGGCAATATTGCTAATTGTGAGATACACTCGCAACTCTATTCCATTCTAACGCTCACTTTCATTCAGCATTATGGCTCTTCTTACAGAAAATCATATCATCCATACGCTCTGTAAGTATAGTAACCACATGTGATCTTTATATACATTCCTATATCCATATATAATTATTCAATAACCTTTCCTTAGAAAACGGCTTTGAGCAGGAATATATTTTGAACCTATTTTTGGATCTACAATACATCTAGTTCAGCATTTTTGAATCTGCTAATCAACGCAATATAATATTCATGTACCTTTGTAAGTACAAGAAAATTAGTTATTTATTTTGATATATAATCTCGCAAACCTCCAATTTACCATTTTTTATTTTTGTCCTATCCAGACCCTGCGCATATTCTCCATCATCATTATATAAATCTGGAGGGTACATCACCCACAGGATTTCTTCTCTCTCTTGAACCCAGCAATTTCAGTGAGTTTAGCATCTTGCATTTTACCTTACAATTTTTTAGATTTATCGTCGTCCTCTAAGTGCTCTTAGGTTTAGCGCGGGGTTTATCTATTAAGATGAAATACTGACACAGAAAGAAAATAGTATGAGCAAACGCTGGGGCCCAAACTAACTAAATAGAAAAGGATAGGAAGGGTACTTACTGCAATCCCAGAAAACCCTGAAAAGCACCAACTCTACTAATTTCAAAAACACCTGAGATCACACGACCTCTTCCACCTAAATTAGTTCTCTGGTGTAACAAAATCAAAACAGCAGCCACTGAAAAAACTGGAAAAAGCAAAAGTACAAACATCAGTGGCTGAACAAAACTGAGAGGACAGAAGCCCCGGAGGGACGCTGAAGGCCCCCACAGAAGTGCAGGACAAAATGCAAAAATATAGCACAAACACAAAAGAAGAAAATGTCTTATCTGTTAGCAGGAGATGCAGACACGACACAGCAGGCTACAAGGGAAACTGGAATAAAGGATTCAGACCAGAACAATTGATCACCGGCAACCCTGATGGGAAGGTGACTCCCTTATATAAGACCAGTCAGTAACACCTGATTCCCAGTCCTCACAATCTTCACTGGACAGACTAGCACCGCTTGTAACCACCAGAGGGAGCCTCTGCTCAGAACTCATCTCAAACCCATTCACAACACCAGGCTCCCTAAAAGACTGTCGAGAGGTTTCTCATGCGCACCTCCTGATATACCAGAGGGAAGGCCACAACACAAATTTAACAAAGGTAGAGGAAAGCATGCAAGAATGCAACAACAAACAGAATAATTGAAACCTCATAGGCCCCAAATGAGGAGAAGAAAAAAAAATACTGGGTATGAAAACTTACAGAGTTGCAGCAGGAAAAATAACTGGGGCTTACCCGAAAAAGTAAACCCATAGTTGAGGAGCTGGAATGTCAAACACCAATCTATACGGAAGTATAGCCTGTAAGTGAGCTAAGTGAAAGGTGAACATACAAAGCACATACCAAAATGTGATAGACCAGAGGGAAAATGGAAAATACCAGGTGAGAAGCTAACAAAGAAAGGAAAACGAAGACAAAAACAACAATCAGCATTTGCACAGATACGAAAAGGACTTTAGCCCAGCAGAGAGGGAAAGCGAACAACACAGCAAATGGTCACCAGACTGAATAAGGTCTATGTAAAAAATTTAATGAATTGCAGTACTGATATTAGCAGTTCCCTGCCTTAAAAAGAATCAGAGAGACTCTTATTTTCCTCTATCAATTTCTATTTATTAACCCTATCTATTCTCTTCTCCTTAAACACTCTATTCTATATTCTGCATTCTGTGTAACAAGTCTCTCTCTGGCTGAATCTGAGGTTCTCTCTCTTATCCACACTACCCTCAAATGTTAGCAGCATTTTCTGCTTGGGCTTTTATAGTGACTATCAGCCATCAGTATCCACGGACCTATAGTCACTCATGATTAGCTGACAGTGCTGTAGGTTAGGGTAAGGAGCCCGAGGTCATATGTTACGCTTACTCTGTCTTATCCTGTTAGTAACATGGCGGTTACCATTTTAGTTAATTATTTTTAATCAATTTTGCCAAATTGATGCATTCATCTCTAAAATGAGACAAACAAAACATTTCTTTAAAGGGATTGTCAACTACTTGGGAAACCCCTTCTCAATTACAATATCCCCACACATGGAATGAAAACACCTTATACTTACCTCAAGTGCCGGCGCTGTTACTGCGATGTTGGCGCCAGGTCTCCCAGGGCTCCCTGCAGGACACTTGTGACATAACAACGCAATGACCCAGCGTCGACACAAGAAGTGAGTATATGCAGTTTTTATTCTGTGAGGGTGGGGGTAGGTATTATACAGTTGTGTGAAAAAGTGTTTGCCCTTTTCCTGATCTCCTGTTATTTTGCATGTTTGTCACACTTAAATGTTTCAGATCACCAAACAAATGTAAATGTCAGACAAAGATATCACAAGTAAACACAAAATGCAGTTTTTAAATGAAGGTGTTGTGAATGTGCTAGAGATGGTTTCTGAGCAGAGGCTCCCTCTGGTGGTTACAGACAGTACTGAACTTTCCAGCGAGGAGTGGAAATCTGGGATCACTGACTGGTCTGATATAAGGGAGGTTCCCTCCCATGATGGTCGCCGTTGATCAATTGTTCTTGTCTCAATTGTGGTTCCTGGTTCATTTGGAAGTTTGCTGGAGTCTTGCCTGCATCTGCTGCTTTCAGATAAGATATTTTTTGCTTTTCTTTTTGTGCTTGCTCTTTGCATTGTTTTCTGCACTTTTGTGAAGGTCAGCCAAGTCCCCTCCTGGGGCCTGAGCTCCTCACAGTTTACCTGCAGCCACTTTTATTTGCTCATTTGCTTTTTCCTGTTTTTTCAGCGGCTGCGGCTTGGTTTTTGTTCACACTGAGATCTGATTTAGTGGGTGGCGAGATCGTGTGATCTCAGTATTTTTGTAATCAGAATTGTTGGATTTTTGTAGGGTTTTCTGGGTTCAGAAAGTAATCTCTCCTGTCCTATCCTATTTAGTCAGCTTGTGACCCCAGTGTTTTCTCAATCTATTTTCTGCCTATGTTTGTATTTTCATCTTGTCTAACCGCCAATATATGTTTGGGGGCTTCCTATTTTCTTTGGGGATCTGCTTCGGGGCAGATAGCTTTCATCTTTCTGCCTTTAGGTGTAGTTATCTCTCAGGCTGTGACGAGGCGTCTAGGATCAACATAGGAACGCTCCAAGGCTACCTCTAGTTGTGTTGTTAGTTTAGGAATCTGCAACCCATCAGTTACCAACATCTCAGGTGTTCAGCTGCCCTGCTGTTATTCCTGTCCTCCTCAGCTACTGAAACATAACAGTATCACCGGCCATAACTGAAAATTATATGGTACTCACAGAAGGGAAAAATAGTTTGGAAAGAAAAAAGTTGTCAGAGTTGTCAGAGATTTTTTTTTTCTGTCTGTTGCATTTTTTCCCTCTTTTTCTCTGGGTGCTGAGGAGGATTTTTATTTTCTATCTCAATGGAGTTTACACAGTTGTCTGACCGTGTGGATCAGCTTGCCACTGAGGTTCGGAGTATTGCTACCTATCTTGCTAGGTTGCCGGTTGTGGAACCTAGGATCCCCATGCCAGATTTGTTTTTGGGGATCGGGCTAAATTTCTGAATTTCAAAAATAACTGTAAGTTGTTTTTTGCCTTAAAGCCTAAGTCCTCGGGGAGCGCAGCACAGCAGGTTCAAATTGTCATCTCTCTCCTGCGCGGCAACCCTCAAGATTGGGCTTTTTCCCTGACACCTGGGGATCCTGTTTTGAATGATATTGATGTATTTTTTCAGGCTCTGGGGTTATTGTACGATGAACCTGTCACTGATCAAGCTGAAAAGACCTTGTTGGCATTAAATCAGGGTCTTGAAGACGCTGAGTTGTAATGTCAGAAATTCCGAAAGTGGGCAGTCCTGACCAAATGGAATGATGATGCTTTGGCAGCCCTTTTTCGGAAGGGGCTGTCAGAGAATGTAAAGGATGTTATGGTGGGATTCCCTGTTCCCTCTGGTCTCAATGATTCTATGTCTTTGGCTATTCAAATTGACAGACGTTTGCGGGAGTGCAGAGATATGCGTGAGATAGTGTTGCCTTGTGAGCCAGCTCCTGAGCCCATGCAGTGTGATGGAGTGACTTCTGGGCTCAGCGTCATGAGTTTCGTAAGCGCAATGGGTTATGTTTGTACTGTGGTGACGCTTCCCATGCTATTTCTGTCTGCCCTAAGCGGGGAAGACGTTTTGCACGCTCAGTTGTCTTGGGTAGTGTTTAGACTAAATTTCTGTTGACTGTTACCCTGATTTGCTCCCTGTCCACATTTTCTGCTCAGGCTTTTGTTGATTCTGGAGCAGCTATTAACCTGATGGATTTCGACTTTGCCAAACGTTGTGGGTTTCCCATGATGCCCCTGCGGAAGTCTATTCCTTTGCTGGGCATTTATTCTACCCCTTTGGCGGAGAATAAACCCCAATTTTCTACTCAGGTGATAATGAGGGTTGAACCAGATCATCAGGAGAGTTGCAAATTTCTGGTGTTGCATAATCTGCATGACATTATTGTACTGGGTTTCCCTTGGTTACAGACTCATAATCCTCTTTTGGATTGGAAATCTGTGTCTGTGACCAGTTGGGGCTGCCAATGTGTTAATACTAACACTCCTGTTTTTTCTGCCTCTCCCCATTCTCAGGATGTTCCTGACTTTTTGACTGATTTTTCTGATGTGTTTAGTGAAAGTAAGTCTGCGTCCTTACCTCCTCATAGAAGCTACGATTGCGCTATTGAGTTAGTGCCTGGTGGTAAATTTCCTAAGGGTCGCCTTTTTAACTTATCTGTACCTGAACACGATGCTATGCGATCTTATATCAAGGAGTCATTGGAGAAGGGTCATATCAGACCATCCTCTTCACCCTTGGGCGCCGGTTTTTTCTTTGTGGCCAAAAAAGATGGTTCATTGAGGCCGTGTATTGATTATTGTCTCCTGAATAAGATCACTGTGAAATATCAATATCCGTTACCCTTGATTTCTGACCTGTTTCCAGAGTGAAAAGTGCTAGTTGGTTTACCAAGCTTGACCTCAGGGGGGCGTATAACCTTATTCGCATTAAGCACGGGGATGAATGGAAGACGCGTTTAATACCCCAGAGGGGCATTTTGAGTAGCTAGTGATGTCTTTTGGGCTCACTAATGCTCCTTCCGTCTTCCAATCCTTTATGAATGATATTTTCAGGGATTTTGTGGATAAATTTCTGATTGTTTATTTGGATGATATCTTGATTTTTTCCAACGACTGGGACTCTCATGTGAAACATGTTCGGACTTGTGTTCCAGATTTTGAGAGAGAATGCACTGTATGTGAAGGGATCAAAGTGTCTTTTTGGTGTACAGAAGGTCTCATTTCTGGGATTCATTTTGTCTCCGTCTGTTATTGAAATGGACCCGGTCAAGGTTCAGGCCATCTGTGATTGGGTTCAACCTACTTCATTAAAAGCTCTTCAGAGATTTTTGGGTTTTGCCAATTTTTATCGTAAATTTATTGGTAATTTCTCCGGTATTGTTAAACCATTGACTGATTTGACCAAAAAGGGTTCTGATGTGGTGAATTGGCCTCCTGAGGCAGTTTCTGCGTTTCAGGAACTTAAGCAGAGATTCACTTCTGCTCCTGTTCTACGGCAGCCTGATGTTTCTCTACCGTTTCAGGTGGAGGTTGATGCTTCCGAAATTGGGGCAGGTGCCGTTTTGTCCCAAAGGGATCCAGAGACCTCTAAGAGTAACCCTTGTGCCTTTTTCTCTCGATAGTTTTCTCCTACTGAACGTAATTATGACGTGGGTAATTGGGAGTTATTGGCCATGAAGTGGGCCTTTGAAGAGTGGAGACATTGGCTGGAAGGAGCCAAACATCAGGTGGTGGTCCTCACGGACCATAAGAACCTGATTTATCTCGAATCAGCCAAGCAACTTAATCTTAGACAGGCCAGGTGGGCCTTGTTTTTCCACACGTTTTAATTTTGTGGTTTCTTTTCTTCCTGGCACTAAGAATGTTAAGGCGGATGCCCTCTCGAGGATTTCTTTTGCGGATTCTCCTGAGTTATCTGATCCTGCTGTTATTTTGAAAGAGGGTGTAGTACTTTCCGCCATCTCGCCCAATTTGAGACTGGCTCTGGAGGGGTGTCAGGAGGATAAACCTGAGCGCTGCCCTGTTGGGAAATTGTTTGTCCCAGACCAGTGGAAGAAGAGTGTGATGTCTGAGATTCATTGTTCCGCGTTGGCTGGTCATCCTGGGATTTTTGGTACCACAGACTTGGTGAGTCGGTCCTTTTGGTGGCCTACTTTGTCTCGTGACGTGAGGGACTTTGTGCAGTCCTGTGGGACTTGCTCTCGTTCCAAGCCTTGCTCTCGCTCTAGTGGTTTGTTGATGCCATTGCCTGTGCCCAAGAGGCCATGGACCCATATCTCTATGGATTTTATTTCCGACCTCCCTATCTCTCAGAGAATGACTGTTATCGGGGTAATCTGTGATAGGTTTTCCAAGATGATACATCTTGTGCCATTACCTAAGTTGCCTTCCTCCTCCGAGTTGGTGCCTTTGTTCCTTCAGCACGTGGTTCGGTTGCACGGCATTCCGGAGAACATTGTGTCTGACAGAGGAGTTCAGTTTGTTTCCAGATTTTGGAGGACATTTTGTTCTAAACTTGGTGTTCAGTTGTCTTTCTCCTCTGCATTTCATCCTCAGACCAATGGACAAACCAAGAGAACAAACCAGACCTTGGAGACTTATTTGAGATGTTTTGTGTCTGCTGATCAAGATGACTGGGTCTCTTTTTTGCCTTTGGCTGAGTTTGCTCTTAATAATAGGGCTAGGTCTGCCACCCTGATGTCTCCATTTTTCTGCAATTCTGGGTTTCACCCTCGATTTTCTTTGGGACAGGCGGAGGCTTCTGTCTGTCTGGGTGTTGACTCTGTTGTGGAGCGAATGCAGCAGATTTGGGACCAGGTAGTGGAGAGGTTGTCTCTCTCTCTGGAGAGGGCCCAGCGGTTTGCCAACCGGCATAGGACTGGTGGTTCTCGGTTTAAAGTGGGGGACTTGGTTTGGTTGTCCTCAAGAAATATCCCTATGAGGGTTGCATCTCCAAAGTTTAATCCTAGGTTCATTGGACCTTATAAGATCATGGAGATTCTTAATCCGGTTTCCTTCCGTTTGCTTCTTCCAGGGACATTCAAGATCCATAACGTGTTCCACAAGTCCTTATTGAAGAGGTTTGTCGAGCCAGTGGTTCCTGTGGCTGCGCCTCCTGACCCTGTTTTGGTTGAGGGCAATCTGGAGTATGTGGTGGAGAAAATATTGGATTCTCGTTTTTCTAGACGGAAACTCCAGTATTTGGTTAAGTGGAGAGGTTATGGTCAGGAGGACAATTCTTGGGTGTTTGCTTCGGACATCCATGCTAGGAGACTGATCCGTGCCTACCACCGAGCTCATCCTGATCGGCCTGGTTGCACAGGTGAGGGTTCGGTGACCCCTCCTCAAGGGGGGGTACTGTTGTGAATGTGCTAGAGATGGTTTCTGAGCAGAGGCTCCCTCTGGTGGTTACAGACAGTACTGAACTTTCCAGCGAGGAGTGGCAATCTGGGATCACTGACTGGTCTGATATAAGGGAGGTTCCCTCCTATGATGGTCGCCGGTGATCAATTGTTCTTGTCTCAATTGTGGTTCCTGGTTCATTTGGAAGTTTGCTGGAGTCTTGCCTGCATCTGCTGCTTTCAGATAAGATATTTTTTGCTTTTCTTTTTGTGCTTGCTCTTTGCATTGTTTTCTGCACTTTTGTGGAGGTCAGCCAGGTCCCCTCCTGGGGCCTGAGCTCCTCACAGTTTATCTGCAGCCACTTTTATTTGCTCATTTCTTTTTCCTGTTTTTTCAGCGGCTGCGGCTTGGTTTTTGTTCACACTGAGATCTCATTTAGCGGGTGGCGAGATCGTGTGATCTCAGTATTTTTGTAATCAGAATTGTTGGATTTTTGTAGGGTTTTCTGGGTTCAGAAAGTAATCTCTCCTGTCCTATCCTATTTAGTCAGCTTGTGGCCCCAGCATTTGCTCAATCTATTTTCTGCCTATGTTTGTATTTTCATCTTGTCTAACCGCCATTATATGTTTGGGGGGTTCCTATTTTCTTTGGGGATCTGCTCCGGGGCAGATAGCTTTCATCTTTCTGCCTTTAGGTGTAGTTATCTCTCAGGCTGTGACGAGGCATCTAGGATCAACGTAGGAACGCTCCACGGCTACCTCTAGTTGTGTCGTTAGTTTAGGAATCTGCAACCCATCAGTTACCAACATCTCAGGTGTTCGGCTGCCCTGCTGTTATTCCTGTCCTCCTCAGCTACCGAAACATAACAGATGGTCTTTATTATTATAGGAAACAGAAATGCAAACCTACAGGGCCCTATGTGAAAAAGTGATTGCCCCTAAACCTAAAAAATGGTTGGGCCACCCTTAGCAGCAACAACTGCAATCAAGCGTTTGTGATAACTGACAATGAGTCTTTTACAACAATCTGGAGAAATTTTGGCCAATCATCTTGGCAGAATTTTTGTAATTAAGCCACATTGCAGAGTTTTTGAACACAAACCACATTTTTAAGGTCATGCCACAGCATCTCAATCGGAATAAAGTCAGGACCTTGACTAGGCCACTCCAAAGTCTTAATTTTGTTTTTCTTAAGCCATTCAGTGGTGGATTGCTGGTGTGTTTTGGATGATTGTCCTTCTACATATCCCAAGTGCACTTCAACTTGAGGTCTCGAGCAGATGGCTGGACATTCTCCTTCAGGATTTTTTGTTAGACTGCAGAATTAATTTTTCCATTTACTATAGCAAGATTTCCAGGTGCTAAAGCAGCAAAACAGCCCCAGACCATCTCACTACCACCACCATATTTTACTGTTGGTATGATATTCCTTTTCTGAAATGCTGTGTTATTTCTATGTCAGATGTAATGGGACGTACACCTTCCACAAAGTTAAACTTTTTTCTTCTCAGTCCACAGAGTATTTTCTCAAAAGTCTGGGGATCATCAAAATTATTTCTGGCAAAACTGAAATGAGCCTTTATGTTCTTATTGCTTAAAAGTGGTTTTCATATTGGAACTCTGCCATGCAGGCCATTTTTGCCCAGTCTGTTTTTTAATGGTGGAGTCATGATCACTGACCTTAACTGAAGCAAGTGAGGCCTGCTGTTCTTTGGACGTTCTTATGGGGTCTTTTTCTGTGCTCTTGGGGTAATTTCAGTTTGTCAGCCACACCTGGGAAGGTTCATCACTGTTCCATCTTTTCAGCATTTGTGGATACTGACTTTCACTGTGGTTTGCTAGCATCCCAAAGCTTTAAATATGGTTTTATTACCTTTTCCAGACTGATAGATCTCAATTGCTGTGTTTCTCATTTGTTCCAGAATTTCTTAAGATCGTGGCATGATGTCTAAATTTTTTCGGATCTTTTGGTCTACTTCACTTCTTCAGGCATTTAAGTGATTTCTTGATTGAGAACAGCTGTGGCAGTAATCAGGTATGGATGTGGCTAGGGAATTTTAACTTTTAACTCAGCTTCCCAAAGATGTGATAACCTATAGCTTATATTGTAAGGGGGGAGGTAATCACTTTTTCACACAGGGCCAAGTAGATTTGGATTTCTTTTTGCCTTAATAATAAAGACCTTTATTTAAAAACGGCATTTTGTGTTTACTTGTGTTATCTTTGTATAGTATTTTAATTTCTTATGTGATCTAAAACATTTAGGCGTGACAAACATGAAAAACAACAAGAAATCGGTATGGGGCAAACATTTTTT
>JARQOD010000001.1:107190602-107247856 GCA_033576555.1 Oophaga sylvatica
CCCGCTGTCTGCCCCCTTCGCTGAGACAGAAGAAGCGACACCCGTCCTCATGGAGGAGGCCGCGCAGGCACCAGAGCACTACCTGCCTGTACCGGAGCCCCGACTGTCATCTGTTCCAGAGCCGGCTGCTTCCTCCGCAGGTGAGCGCCGCCAGGACTGGGGGGCGCCAGGAGAGCTGCCGCAAACCGGACACTGTAAGCTGCAGTTTGATGGTGGAGACATGGAGCTGCTGGTGGAGGAGAATTTCAACCGGCGTCAGGAGGAAGAGTGGAGACGTTGGGAGAGAGAAGCCGAGCGACAAAGGGAGCAGCGAGAATCCCAAAAACTTTGCCAACGTCAGCTGGAGAAGGACCGGGCAGATAAGGACCGGATGAGAAAAGATAAAGGAACCCTGAGGGAGCCGCGGCGTACGGGGGCAGTACGGAGCTTTAAATTGAAAGCTGGTTGGGGCTTCATCCAGGAGCCTGGACTTTATTTAGAAGTTTTTGTGAACCGGCGGGACGTGGAGGCTCACCTCCCAGAAGGACACCCGGGGAGGGACCTGTTGCCAGGAGACTTGGTGACTTACACCCGACACTGGGGTTACAATGGATGGTACGCCCTAAATGTTACCAGGTGCGACCCCTACTCCCCAGAGTGTCAGGAACCTGTGAGACCCTCGGAGCCTTCAGCCTCCCACATCCAGGCCTCTGCAAAAGTGCCCACCCCACGCCGTAAATCTCCCCATCCTCCCTCAGTGGTCTCCTTCAGCAGACCCACCCATGGACATGATCCAGTTACGTGGCCAGTACCCGGCGCCTGTTAGGCCCCCTGGGGTTCGTACAGTCCGTGACATAGGGCTCCAGACCCGGAGGGAGATGAAAGAGGTGGCCACACAGACCCAGATAGCGGGTCACGACTTGACTGTACAGGCCACACGACGTCATCAGGTCCTGGTGGTCCTTGGTGCCTCGGATGTTTGGCAAGCATCAGAAGAGTACCAGGTGGTACCTGGAACACCCCTGCCAAAGAATTATAAATAACCCGGACAGGGTCACTGTATGTAAATAGTTAAATTGTTTATGTACCCGGACGGGTGAATGTTCGTAAAAAAGTTTTTTAATTTAAAAAAAAAAAAACAAAACACAGTTTTCATTACTTTTATTACAGTCTCATCCTGCGACGCCATCGATCTCCTGTAAAAAAATGAAACAAAAAAAAAAAGTATACCACCTGACCGACGCAGTCCATAGTAACGAATGTCCCACGACGATCCAGCTCTGCTACATCAGAATGACAGTCAGAGCCTGTCATCCCGGCGCAGCACAGCTGATTACCTGCTTACGTCATCGGACTGACTGCTTTGGATTACCCAGCAGTCACTGCAGTTATCGCGAGAAACTGCATGTGACCGCCGGGGAAAGATGATGGCGGCCATGAAGCAGTCCAGGCCGTGACCGCCGGAGATCTTCTGCCAGGTAAGTGCCGCTGACTCCTGACAGACCCGACCGATGGACACTCACAGTGACAGTGACAAATCCGATTCCGGTATTCGATAAGACGAAAATATCGAAACGAATTATCGAAAGGCCGATAGAACTAATATCGGCCGATAGCCGATATTTACATTATTGAATCGCTCAACACTATTCTCCACCACTTTTTCTTGGGTCTCCCACCTGGACTTAGGGGGAATTAGCCCATATGCTGTGCAGATGTTCCTGTATACAATTCCGGCTACTTGGTTGTGGCATTTGGTATACTCTGTTCCTGCTTACATTTTGTATCCTGCCACTATGTGTTGGACGGTTTCTGAGGTTTCTTTGCACAGTCTGCACCTTGGGTCCTGTCTTGTGTGGTATTCCTGCTCCTATGGATCTGGTACTTAGTGGTTGTTCTTGTACCGCTATGATTACTGCCTCTGTGCTGTCTTGGAGTCCGGCTTTCTCCAGCCATTGGTAAGATTTCTCCATGTCAGTCACCTCCATTCTCTGTCGATGGTACATCCTATGCAGCGGCTTGTTTTGCCATGGCACTTCATGTTCCTGTTCTGCCTTCCAGAGCTGTTGTTGCTGCCTTATGCTTTCTCTCAACATCTCATCTGGTGCCATTTTTCTGATGTTTTCCTGGATACTCCTTGTTTCATCCATGATGGTGGCTTGGATGCTTATCAAGCCTGGACCACCCTCCTTTCTGTTGGTATACAATATTTGAATGTTAGACTTAGGGTAGAGACCTCCATGCATTGTGAGGAGCTTTCGTTTCTTCACATCTGCAGCTTCCATCTCTTCTTTTTGCCAGCACACTATGCCAGCAGGATCTCTGATAACTGGCAGGGCATATATATTGATGGCGTGGATTTTATTCTTCCCATTGAGCTGGCTCTTCAGGACCTGTCTTACCCTTTGGATTTTGGATGTTGCTGCTTTCCTTGCCTCCTTATCATGGTTACCATTTCCCTGTGGGATGCCGAGGTACTTGTAGCATGTTTGTATATCTGCTATGTGCCCTGCTGGTAATTCCACTTTGTCAGTCTTGACTACCTTGCCTCTCTTTATTACCAATCGGCTGCAGTTCTCCAGTCCAAAAAACATCCCTATGTCTTCACTGTAGATCCTTGTTAGGTGGATCAGAGAATTGATGTAGCATTCATTTTTCTCATACAGCTTGATGTCACCCATGTAGAGGAGGTGGTTGATGGTGCTTCCACTCTTGAACTATGTAATTATCTGACTGAGGGGGTTCAAGCCTATGCAGAACAGCAATTGAGACAGTGCATCTCCTTGGTATATGCCGCATTTGATGGTCACTTGTGCTAGTTGTCTTGAGTTGACTTCCAAAGTTGTTCTCCATAGCTCCATTGAGTTTCTGAGGAAGGTTCTTAATTTCCTGTTGACATTGTAGAGAGCCAAGCATTCACAGATCCATGTGTGTGGCACAGGCTTTCCTGTAGTCAATCCTTTTCCTGTCGAAAAGGAAAAGTAGCTTCCTGTGCTGAGATTTGTCTGTGTTATGAATGTGCTAGAGATGGTTTCTGAGCAGAGGCTCCCTCTGGTGGTTACAGACAGTACTGAACCTTTCAGCGAGGAGTGGCAATCTGGAATCACGGACTGGTCTGATATAAGGGAGGTTCCCTCCCATGATGGTTGCTGGTGAGCAATTGTTCTTGTCTCTATTGTGGTTCCTGGTTCATTTGGAAGTTTGCTGGAGTCCTGCCTGCATCTCCTGCTTTCAGATAAGATATTTTTTGCTTTTCTTTTTGTGCTTGCTTTTTGCATTGTTTTCTGCATTTTTGTGGAGGTCAGCCAGGTCCTTCCTGGGGCCTGAGCTCCTCACAGTTTTTCTGCAGCCACTGGTATTTGCTCATTTGCTTTTTCCTGTTTTTTTTCAGGGCTGTGGCTTGGTTTTTGTTCACACTGAGATCTGATTTAGCGGGTGGCGAGATCGTGTGATCTCAGTATTTTTGTAATCAGAATTGTTGGATTTTTGTAGGGTTTTCTGGGTTGCAGAAAGTAATCTCTCCTGTCCTTTCCTATTTAGTCAGCTTGTGACCCCAGCATTTGCTCAGTCTATTTTCTGCCTATGTTGTTATTTTCATCTTGTCTAACCGCCATTATATGTTTGGGGGCTTCCTATTTTCTTTGGGGATCTGCTCCGGGGCTTTCATCTTTCTGCCTTTAGGTGTAGTTATCTCTCAGGCTGTGACGAGGCGTCTAGGATCAACGTAGGAACGCTCCACGGCTACCTCTAGTTGTGTTGTTAGTTTAGGAATCTGCAACCCATCAGTTACCAACATCTCAGGTGTTCGGCTGCCATGCTGTTGTTCCTGTCCTCCTCAGCTACCGAAACATAACAGTATCACCGGCCATAACTGAAAATTATATGGTACTCACAGAAGGGAAAAAAAAGTGTGGAAAGAAAAATAAAGTTGTCAGAGTTGTCAGAGATTTTTTTTTTTCTGTCTGTTGCATTTTTTCCCTCTTTTTCTCTGGGTGCTGAGGAGGATTTTTTTTCTCTCAATGGAGTTTGCACAGTTGTCTGGCCGTGTGGATCAGCTTGCCACCGAGGTTCGGTGTATTGCTACCTATCTTGCTGGGCTGCCGGTTGTGGAACCTAGGATTCCCATGCCAGATTTGTTTTTTGGGGGATCGGGCTAAATTTCTGAATTTCAAAAATAACTGTAAGTTGTTTTTTGCCTTAAAGCCTAAGTCTTCAGATAACGCAGCACAGCAGGTTCAAATTGTCATCTCTCTCCTGCGCGGCGATCCTCAGGATTGGACTTTTTCCCTGACACCTGGGGATCCTGTTTTGAAATATATTGATGCATTTTTTCTGGCTCTGGGGTTATTGTACGATGAACCTAATGTCACTGATCAAGCTGAAAAAACCTTGTTGGCATTAAATCAGGGTCTTGAAAACGCTGAGTTGTACTGTCAGAAATTCCAAAAGTGGGCAGTCCTGACTAGTGTTGAGCGATACGATACCGCAAGTATCGGGTATCGGCCGATATTAGCTCTATCGGCCTTTCGATACTTAGTTCCGATATTTTCGTCATATCGGATACCGGAATCGGGATTGTCACTGTCACTGTCAGTGTCCGTCGGTCGGGTCTGTCAGGAGTCAGCGGCACTTACCTGGCAGAAGATCTCCGGCGGTCACGGGCTGGACTGCTTCATGGCCGCCATCATCTTTCCCGGCGGTCACATGCAGTTTCTCGCGATAACTGCAGTGACTGCTGGGTAATCCCGGCCGTAAAGCAGTCAGTCCGATGACGTCACCGCCGGGGAAGCAGGTAATCAGCTGTGCTGCGTTGCGATGACAGGCTCTGCCTGTCATTGTGATGTAGCAGAGCTGGATCGTCGTGGGACTGTCGTTACTATGGACTGCGTCGGACAGGTGGTATACTGTTGGTTTGTTTTTTTTCTTTTTTTTACAGGAGATCGATGGTGTCGCAGGAATGAGAGTACAATAAAAGAAATGAAAACTGTGTTGTCTCTTTTATTTCATTAAAAGACTTTTTTCTTGCTTTGTCTTTTTTTTATACATTTAATAACTTTGGGATTAATAATGGATCGGTGTCTTATTGACACCTCTCCATTATTAACCGGGCTTATTGTCACCGTGCAATCAACGGTGACATTAACCCCTTATTACCCCACTTGCCACCGCTACAGGGCAGTGGGAAGAGCCGGGTAAAGTGCCACAATTGGCACATCTTTTGATGCGCCAAATGTGGGGCTGCTGTAGCCTGGTATTATCAGGCTGTTGAGGGCCAAAATTCATGGGCCTTGACAGTCTTTTAATACCAGGCCGCAGCAGTCTGCATTTTACTTGGCTGGTTAACAAAAATAGGGGGACCCCTACGCCGTTTTTTTTTCAAGGGGATCCCCTATTTTTGTTAACCAGCCAAGCTAAGCAGACTGCTGTGGCCTGGTATTATCAGGCTTGCAAGGTCCATGGATATTGGATCCTTACCAGCCTGAAAAACCAGGCCTCAGCGGTCTGCTTCATCTGGCTGGTTAACAAAAATAGGGGGGACCCCACGCCAATATTTTTCGAGGGGATCCCCTATTTTTGTTAATCAGCCAAGATATGCAGACTGCTGTGGCCTGGTATTATCAGGCTGGCAAGGTCCATGGATCTTGGCTCCTTAACAGCCTGAAAATCCAGGCCTCAGCGGTCTGCTTCATCTGGCTGGTTAACAAAAATAGGGGGGACCCCACGCCAATTTTTATTCGAAGGGAACCCCTATTTTTGTTAATCAGTTCCCTCTGACGTCACTGATTGTGTCCCTGGCTGACCTGAAGTGAAAGTGGAAAGCAATCAATTAAGCTTTCCACTTCCTCTCCTGTCAGCCAGGAGAGGAGCTCATTCATTTGGGGGTTTACTGTGAGGCTGCAGCATTAGCTGCGGTCCCTGCAGTAAACATTAACCCTTTCTGAAGGATTACACCGTGGGACCTGACTGTGCATGGGATAGGTAAGAATAATTTTGCTTTTTTATTTTATTTTTATTACAGGAAATGGTTTTTGCAGTCAAATAAAAGATGGTCAAAAACATGTGTCTTTATTTCATTAAAATGATTTTTAATTAAAGTGTGTGTGTTTTATTTTTATTTCATGCAATAGGATTATTAATTGATAGTTGTCTAATTGACAGCTCTCAATTATTAACCTGGCTTAAGGTCACCTTTCAATTGCAATGTGGCTTTAACCCCATATTAACCCATTCGCCACCGCTACAGGGCAATGGGAATAGACGGGCAAAGTGCCAGAAAGGGCGAATCTAATTATAGATTTGTCTTTTCTGGGGTGTCTGGGGGCAGATGTTAGTAGCCAGGGGGGGGCAAAAATAATGGTCCCTCTCTGGGCTATTATTATCTGCCCCATTCGCAGGCTTTGTCTGTCTGGTTGCGAAAATAGGGCGGGAGCCCACGCATTTTTTTTAAACAATTTTACACCTCATATATATATATATATACATGTCATTGAATTTGTGACACATATATATATATATATTTATATTTATAGTTCATACACTTCTACATAGTATAATAGCCGCTAATTCAATTGACGGCTTTTGTGAAAATGCAGAACCCGACATGAAATGACACTTGGTGTACATAGGGTTAACCATGTCTTTTCATGTCCTTTGCTATCTGATTTGCACAAACAATTACATCAGTCTATGTGTGCAAAATTTCACACCTGTAGGGGTTAATTAAAGGTGTAAATTCGTAGCAAAAAAGTCCGTTTTTTTTACAACAAATTTACACCTTTAATTAACCCCTACAGGTGTGAAATTTTGCACACATAGACTGATGTAATTGTTTGTGCAAATCAGATTGCAAACGACATGAAAAGACATGGTTAACCCTATGTACACCAAGTGTCATTTCATGTCGGGTGCTTCTGTCTTTTCACAGAAGCCGGCTTTACCCGGCAATTGAATCAGAGGATATTTTACTATGTAGAAGTGTATAAACTATACATATATGTATATATATATGTCACAATGACATGTATATATATATATATATATATATATATGTATTCTGTGTGTGTATATTTAGTGTTTACAAGGAAATAAAGGTTTTTTTTAGTTGCGATATTTTGTTCCCATAGACTTACATGGGACTTCCGGTATCGGAATCGGATATCGCCGATATTTAGTGATATCGACGATACCATTTTTAGATATCGAGCAGTATCGCTCAACACTAGTCCTGACCAAATGGAATGATGGTGCTTTGGCAGCCCTTTTTTGGAAGGGACTGTTAGAGAATGTAAAGGATGTTATGGTGGGATTCCCTGCTCCATCTGGTCTCAATGATTCTATGTCACTGGCTATTCAAATTGACAGACGTTTGCGTGAGCGCAGAGGTATGCGTGAGATAGTGTTGCCTTGTGAGCCAGCTTCTGAGCCCATGCAGTGTGATAGAGTGACTTCTGGGGCTCAGCGTCATGAGTTTCGAAAGCGCAATGGGTTATGTTTCTACTGTGGTGATGCCTCTCATGCTATTTCAGTCTGCCCTAAGCGGGGAAGACGTTTTGCACGCTCAGTTGTCTTGGGTAGTGTTCAGACTAAATTTCTGTTGACTGTTACCCTGATTTGCTCCCTGTCCATATTTTCTGCTCAGGCTTTTGTTGATTCAGGAGCAGCTATTAACCTGATGGATTTTGACTTTGCCAAACGTTGTGGGTTTCCCATGATACCCCTGCGGAAGTCTATTCCCCTACTGGGCATTGATTCTACCCCCTTTGGCGGGAATAAATCCCAGTTTTCTACTCAGGTGATAATGAGGGTTGAACCAGATCATCAGGAGAGTTGCAAATTTCTCGTGCTGTATAATCTGCATGACATTATTGTACTAGGTTTCCCATGGTTACAGTCTCATAATCCTGTTTTGGATTGGAAATCTGTGTCTGTGACCAGTTGGGGCTGCCAATGTGTTAATGCCGACACTCCTGTTTTTTCTGCCTCTCCCAAGTCTCAAGATGTTCCTGACTTTTTGACTGATTTTTCGGATGTATTTAGTGAAAGTAAATCTGCATCTTTGCCCCTCACAGGAGCTACGATTGCGCTATTGAATTAGTGCCTGGTGGTAAATTTCCTAAAGGTCGCCTTTTTAACTTGTCTGTACCTGAACACGATGCTATGCGATCTTATATCAAGGAGTCATTGGAGAAGGGTCATATCAGACCATCCTCTTCACCCTTGGGTGCCGGTTTTTTCTTTGTGGCCAAAAAGGATGGTTCATTGAGGCCGTGTATTGATTATCGTCTCTTGAATAAGATCACTGTGAAGTATCAATATCCGTTACCCTTGATTTCTGACCTGTTTTCCAGGGTGAAAAGTGCTAGTTGGTTTACCAAGCTTGACCTCAGGGGGCGTATAACCTTATTCACATTAAGCACGGGGATGAATGGAAGACGGCGTTTAATACCCAGAGGGGCATTTTGAGTACCTAGTGATGCCCTTTGGGCTCATTAATGCTCCTTCCGTCTTCCAATCCTTCATGAATGATATTTTCAGGGATTTTGTGGATAAATTTTCTGATTGTTTATTTGGATGATATCTTGATTTTTTCAAATGACTGGGACTCTCATGTGAAACATGTTCGGACTGTGTTCCAGATTTTGAGAGAGAATGCACTGTATGTGAAGGGATCAAAGTGTCTTTTTGGCGTACAGAAGGTCTCATTACTGGGATTCATTTTGTCTCCATCTGTTATTGAAATGGACCCGGTCAAGGTTCAAGCCATCTGTGATTGGGTCCAACCTACTTCATTAAAGGCTCTTCAGAGATATTTGGGTTTTGCCAATTTTTATCATAAATTTGTTGGTAATTTCTCCGGTATTGTTAAACCATTGACTGATTTGACCAAAAAGGGTTCTGATGTGGTGAACTGGCCTCCTGAGGCAGTCTCTGCGTTTCAGGAACTTAAGCAGAGATTCACTTCTGCTCCTGTTCTACGGCAGCCTGATGTTTCTCTACTGTTTCAGGTGGAGGTTGATGCCTCTGAAATTGGGGCAGGTGCCGTTTTGTCCCAAAGAGATCCAGAGACCTCTAAGAGTAACCCTTGTGCCTTTTTCTCTTGAAAATTTTCTCCAACTGAACGTAATTATGACGTGGGTAATCGGGAGTTATTGGCCATGAAGTGGGCTTTGAAGAGTGGAGAAATTGGCTGGAAGGAGCCAAACATCAGGTTGTGGTCGTCACGGACCATTAGAATCTGGTTTATCTGGAGTCAGCCAAGCGACTTAATCCTAGACAGGCCAGGTGGGCCTTGTTTTTCACACGTTTTAATTTTGTGGTTTCCTTACTTCCTGGCACTAAGAATGTTAAGGTGTATACCCTCTCGAGGAGTTTCCTTGCGGACTCTCCTGAGTTATCTGATCCTGCTGTTATTTTGAAATAGGGTGTAGTTCTTTCCGCCATCTCGTCCAATTTGAGACTGGCTCTGGAAGGGTGTCAGGAGGATAAACCCGAGCGCTGCCCTATTGGGAAATTGTTTGTCCCAGACCGGTGGAAAAAGAGTGTGATGTCTGAGATTCATTGTTCCGCGTTGGCCGGTCATCCCGGAATTTTTGGTACCAGAGACTTGGTTAGGCTACTTTCACATTTGCGCTCGGGCGACCTGCGCCTATCTGCGCACGGCCGCCGCTAAGCTCCGCCCCCGGCCGCGCCTCCTCCCGGCGGCTCCGCCTATGGGCGCATGACGGCGCATGCGACCTGTGTACCCTATCTTTATCATTGGGTACGCAGGCCGTGCGCAGTATGCGTTTGACTGCGCATGCGTCCTTTTTGACGGTGCGCCGAGCGCACTAAATGCAACATGCTAAGTTTTGGTGCGCTCGGCGCAGCGTCAAAGGGACGCATGCGCAGTCAAACGCATACTGCGCACGGCCTGCGTACCCAATGATAAAGATAGGGTACACAGGTCGCATGCGCCGTCATGCGCCCATAGGCGGAGCCGCAGGGAGGAGGCGCAGCCGGGGGCGGAGCTTAGCGGCGGCAATGCGCAGATAGGCGCAGGTCGCCCGAGCGCAAATGTGAAAGTAGACTTAGTCGGTCCTTTTGGTGGCCTACTTTGTCTCGTGACGTCAGGGAATTTGTGCAGTCCTGCGGGACTTGCTCTCGCTCCAAGCCTTGCTCTCGCTCTAGTGGTTTGTTGATGCCATTGCCTGTGCCCAAGAGACCATGGACTCATATCTCTATGGATTTTATTTCCGACCTCCCTGTTTCTCAGAGAATGACCGTTATCTGGGTGATTTGTGATAGGTTTTCCAAAATCATACATCTTGTGCCACTACCTAAGTTGCCTTCCTCCTCCGAATTGGTGCCTTTGTTCCTTCAGCACACGGCATTCCTGAAAACATTGTGTCTGACAGAGGAGTCCAGTTTGTTTCCAGATTTTGGAGGACTTTTTGTTCTAAACTTGGTGTTCAATTGTCTTTCTCCTCGGCTTTTCATCCTCAGACCAATGGACAAACCGAGAGAACAAACCAGACATTGGAGACTTATCTGAGATGCTTTGTGTCTGCTGATCAAGATGACTGGGTCTCTTTTTTGCCTTTGGCTGAGTTTGCTCTTAATAATAGGGCTAGCTCTGCCACTTTGATGTCTCCATTTTTCTGCAATTTTGGGTTTCACCCTCGATTTTCTTCGGGACAGACGGAAGCTTCTGTCTGTCCGGGTGTTGACTCTGTTTTGGAGCGTATGCAGCAGATTTGGGACCAGGTAGTGGAGAGGTTGTCCCTCTCTCAGGAGAGGGTCCAGCGGTTTGCCAACCGGCAGAGGACTGATGGTCCTCGGTTTGAAGTGGGGGACTTGGTCTGGTTGTCCTCAAGAAATATCCCTATGAGAGTTGCATCTCCTAAGTTTAAGCCTAGGTTCATTGGACCTTATAAGATCATGGAGATTCTTAATCCTGTTTCCTTTCGTTTACTTCTTCCAGGGACATTTAAGATCCATAACGTGTTCCACAAGTCCTTATTGAAGAGGTTTGTCGAGCCAGTGGTTCCTATGGCTGCGCCTCCTGACCCTGTTTTGGTTGAGGGCAATATTGAGTATGTGGTTGAGAAAATATTGGATTCTCGTTTTTCAAGACGGAAACTCCAGTATTTGGTTAAGTTGAGAGGTTATGGTCAGGAGGACAATTCTTGGGTGTTTGCTTCGGACATCCATGGTAGAAGACTGATCCGTGCGTATCACAGAGCTCATCCTGATCGACCTGGTTGCACAAATGAGGGTTCGGTGACCCCTCCTCAAGGGGGGGTACTGTTGTTAATGTGTTAGAAATGAATTCTGAGCAGAAGCTCCCTCTGGTGGTTGCAGACAGTGCTGAACCATTCAATGAGGATTGGCAATCAGTAATTACAGACTGGCTGGATATAAGGGAGGTTCCCTCCCATCATGGTTGCCGGTGATCAATTGTTCTTGTCTCAACGTTGTTTCCTGGTTCACTTGGAAGCTTGCTGAGTCTTGCCTCTTCTCCTGCTCTCAGATAAGATATTTTCTGTTTTTTGTTTTTGTGCTTTCCATTTGCATATTTCTCTGCATTTCTGTGAGGTTAGCCAGGTTTCCCCCCCCCCCGGGGGCTTGGGCTCCTCTCAGTTCCCTGGTGCCACTGTTATTTGTTCATTTGCCTTTTCCAGTTTTTTCAGTGGCTGCGGCTTTGTTTTGTTACACCAGAGAACTAATTTAGGTGGTAGAGGTCGTGTGATCTCAGGTGTTTTTGCAATTAGTAGCGTTGGATTTTTTTAGGGTTGTTTTTTGATAGCAGTAAGTATCCTTCCTATCCTTTTCTGTCTAGGCAGATTGGGCCCCAAAGTTAGCTCACACTATTTTCTATCTGTGTCTGTATTTCCTCTTGTCTAACCGCCATTACATGTTTGGGGGCTTCCTATGTTCTTTGGGGATCTGCTCCGGGGCAGATAGCTTTCCTCTTTCTATCTTTAGGTGTAGTTAACCTCTCAGGCTGTGACGAGGCATCTAGGACCAACGTAGGTATGCTCCACGGCTGCCTTTAGTTGTGGTGGTTAGTCAGGGTACTGCAATCCAGTAGATTCCAACCTCTCTGGTGTATTGCCGTTTTTGCCTGCTCTCCTCAGCTACCAAATCATAACAACAACCATTCGGGGCGGGAGGATATCGCAGAAGTTGGCGCAGCTGGAGTACCGTTGGATTTGGACCCTAAATACTCTCCATCCTAATGGTCTAAATGAACAAATAAGTTTTGCCCCTTTTCTCTGACTCCTGATGGCTGCTTGAGTTCTTTCTCCATCTTGTGGCTATGTCAGTCATTGCTAGCTTTCTAACTATGTTTTATCTTTGTTCTTTTAGATATAGGATCGTTGTCCGTAATCGTTCACTTATTCCGTACGTCCTTGGTGTGCATGAACTACGTATCAAGATACATCGACAGCAAAATCGTCTATGTCGTTTATTACATCTGGTTATTGTACAAGTGTCATATATGGAACCTTTTGTTTTTCGTCTTTTCTATATCCACATATGCAATGTCTATTTGGCTATAAAATATATATATATTTGTTATCAAATTGAATGTTCATTATCTGGCGTTAATATATGTGGTATGATTATGTGGTGCTCATGTACCATCATGCAACATTATTTACATATTTGTAATATATATTCCCCCAGCTATAGGTCCTGTTGGTTCCCTGTTATATATATATATATATACATATATATATATATTTTGAACGCATGTTTGATTTTAGACATTTTCGTTGTCATGCCCCGCATTGTTTAAATCTTTTCTATTATATTCGACTCATTTCCAAGCACGCCAAGCACGCATGTGCGCTATGTTCCTTGCTGGCCCGTCGGCTCTCAGTGTCTATGTGGGGTGGTTGACGTCAGGTCACGTATTTGTGCCACGGCGCCGCCTCCCTCTGACGTCGACGCCGCCGTGCTGTCTGGGATCGTTTGGCTGCGCATGCGTCAAACGTTGGCTGTGATTTCCCCTTTTATATTCAGGCTTACTTACGGTCCAATCGCCCCCTTCATCTCCGGAGATTGCACTGGTGGAATCACTTCCCGGTGCATTCAGTGGTTGATGAGGTGAGGACGATGGCTTTGTTTGTTGCCTTGACAACCGCTACTATTTCCGGGTAACGCCGATTGGTTCCGGCTTCTTTTTAATCTCCCGACATTCACTTCTATCACGCCCCCTGACGAAGGCTGTTGCCGAAGCGCGCATCGGGGTGTCGCAGACGTGCTGGTTTCTTTTTCTCCCTGTCATTTTGACTTCCAGGGTGGTTCCTCTACAGGTGCAGTGGTGTGTTATACTAAATCTTTATTATGGCAATTTGAGCGACTATGTTATAATCTATTCCATGTGACTATTTCTGTGCACTGTATTAGGAGACCAGGCCTTTTGTAGGTACAGTATAAATGTATGGGGGAATATTCTATTTTTCATTACAATACGATGGGTACGTATGTATTGAATGAATATATTATAATATAACTTCTAAAGCAGCATGTTTGTGTCCCATGCTATCCATACTGCACATATGCACTTTGGTGTGTCTCACCTTGTTTACCTGTTCTGAATTGTTACAATAAACATTTATATATTTTTATTATTCTTTGGACTGTTTGGTCGCATTTTTTCGTGTAGTTCCAGGTTGATGTTAGCATTTAGGGCCAAACTTTAAATCTTTGCCCATGGCTCCACTTTATTTAAAATCTGAACTGCATATTCCACTTTAGTCTTTACATGCCTTGTTGGTTAATTCGTCATGTGTACAGAATACTGGAAATATGTAAATGTAACTTATTTGTTAAGCCTAGTAAAATGTATCACATTATAAAGACAATAAAATTGTCAATAGGATTCAAAAATAATATTTGTCATGTTCGTTTTTTGCATTTTTTGGTACAGATTTTACACGAAAGCCTATAAATCTCTCTGCAAACAGAATAGTTTTGGTTTGTGATGTTTCTTTATGATCAGAACACATCACAATAAGGGCGTTTTCTGGACTTTCTCCTATTGATTCCTCTGTAAGCTGTGAAAAATGGCAGAAAGAAAATAACAAAAACATGAAGCCAAGTGTTTTGTTAACATTTTTTATGTTGTATTAAAACACATTAACAAAAACATTTGGCTTCAGGTTTTCTTTAACAAGCTATTAAAAACACTTAAAAACAGGATGTGTAAGTTCCTTAAAAGTGGCCCCAAACTAAGAATAATGGGATGAGATTAACCATATGTGTTGTAAAATTCAAAGAAATACATAATGTAAAAGTTACTATCTCCTCATGACACTGCCTATAAAACTTAAACACTGACTTGATTTGAGCAGTTATTAAATGTTAACTGCCTCTCTCAATCCAAGATGTTCCAATCAATAAACTTCATACTTCTACTAGTAAAAGTTTTCTGATGATACCATGGGCAATGATCTCAGATTTAGTATAAGAGTAATTAATAAAAATTGATTCTCAAATACATATCATGACTAGGATGAAAGTAGAGTTTATAGAATTTATATTTTTGGTTAATGACCCAATTTTCCTAATTTTGTAGAATAAATTTACATATGAAATTTGGCTGGTTTCATGTCCTGAATATAACGAGATACAATATATAGTATGTATAAACATTAAAAGTATTTACAGGAACTTTCCACTCTTCTAACTGGACAGATATTTTACGCCCCATATTTAAAAGCAAAATGGCTATAAAAAATACTTACAAGAACATTTTACACTCTGTTCACACCAGAGTCATGATTTCTGTTTTTAAGGTAGCTATGACAGATTCATCATAATCCATCAATATTAGTTTTGATGCTGATCTGTTTTTTCTTCTTTAACTTATACTGGATCAGTCAGATTTACATAAGGTATCATTTTTTTTCTGGGTATGATACTGCATTATGGTACACTATTTCAAATGTAGAATAAAAACAACTGAAGCTTGAATCAGTACAGAGCCTTAGGCCTTATTCACACCTCAGTATATTGCATCAGTGTTTGGAAGTTAAAATCAGGAGTGGAACCTACAAGAAGAAAAAAGATAATTGAAATATTCACCAATCTCCTGTGATTTGGAGCCACTTCTGATTTTGACTTACAATTGCTAATGAAATATTTATTATAAATGCAGATGTTTGACTAAATAAATGCAGATGCTTGACTAAATAATCCTTACCGTATTATTTAGATAATGAATCAAATATTTGTTTGAGCACCTAATGGCAAAATTGTCTGAGATGGGGAAACATACAGTATGGCAGTATTATATGGTCATTAATGTGAACTCTATATGGGGGAAATGCTATGCATATTATATAGAGGAATTATTTTATGCTTTATATTGCAATATTCTGGTGAATCTATACACTCATGTAATTGTTAGTGAAAACCATATATTAAACTACATGAAATGACATGGTTAACTGTCATGTAGGGTCATGTAGGGTCTGTAATTTCACAAAAGCCGGCAATTGAATTAGCGGCTACTATACTATGTAGTGTTAGTTGTGTCTTCTGAGCAGTTTGTCAGCTTTTGGACACCCTTGAAGTGTTTCTATGTGTTTTCTATGTGTTTCTATGTGTTTTTGTTTGCCTGCCATTGGTTTTAACGGTGTTCGACGGTGTTCGGCGAACCGAACCGAACTCGAACACTACGGGGGTGGCTCAGCACTAGTTGTGAACTCGCTGGACCTGCCATTTTTCTTCAAGTCCCTCCTTATTGTGCGTCTTGAAACAGCAACACTTGTTTTAAGAGAGTCCAGTATTTCAGCTGATGATATTTGTGGGTTTTTCTTTGCATCTTGAACAATTTTTCTGGCATTTGTCACAGGTCACAGGTGAGGATGTTACCTTTAGTAGCCATTCAAACCTATTTGTGTCAACTTTCGTGCATGTTATCAGGCTTAAATCACCAGGGTATGTGAACTTTTGATCAGGGTCATTTGGATGTTTTGGGTTGTCATTATGATTTAAAAAGAGAAAACACAGTAGTTTGACAATAAATGGCTTCACCCAACCACTAACCCTGAGTGGAGAAAAAGTTTTGGTGTTATCATTCATATTCTCTGAAAAAAGGTCAAGAGATCAAAAATGATGCGGGGGTATGTAAACTTTTGAGCACAACTGTATATATGTGTGTAACACTGACATCTATATATCTATGTATTCTATGTGTATATATCTATTCTATCTATTCTATTCTAACCTGTCACTCTGTGATTTTATTGTATGCGGCACATGAATTGCCGGCTTTTCAAAGGACATGATGTTTAAAAATCGGACAACACTCGCATGGTCTGAGTGCTATACGATTTTTTTCTCACAACCATAGGCTTGCATTGGCGAGTCTCGACCGAGTCTCTGTGACAATAGCAGCATGCTGTGATTTTACATGCACGCCGAATATGGCTGAAAAATAAACGCTGATGTGAGCTGCCCCATAAATTAACACTGGGCCGAGCGTTATGTGACATATAGCACTCGACCATATTCTACGGTAGTGTGACTCCGGCCTAAGGACAGTTCTTACAAAGATTTTCTTTAGTTGCCTAGTGTGTATTTCAACCAATAAATTATTTTCTGAAGTGGAAATACACATTATTGACTGCCTTTATCACCAATGAGCAACTGATACCGATCACATCTCAACTTCAGAATTCTTTGCATGTCTTTTTCTTTACACTTTTTCTAAGAATTTATTCTGGGAATAAAACTTCTGTGTAAAGAAAAAATCTTATTAAACATACACAAAATACATAGATACAGCTGTTTACTAAAATTCAAGGTTTAGCTAATTAGTGGTTGAACAATTAGAAGTTTGATTTCTGCTCAATTAAATGGTCTGACTATTGTTAATGCCAAATGTATAACACTATGATTTATTATTGTACATCAGACATTGTTAATTACTGTGTTACTGAAGATATTTCTAAAATTATCTTATCAGGCTCCATCAAATACTTGAGTGACAAACATTGTTTCATGAAATGCCGAAAATTAAAAAACGTTGTAGACGCTTCGAAAATAAAATCTTTTCCATTGCAGTAGTATTTCATTGCTTGTAATAAAAATTAAATCCTTCGGCAGTGTTTGCTATGGCTGCCTTTGGGAATAAGTTCTGAAGAAGGGAGCTATGCATGAACAGGAGAACCACTGAGCAGAAAATTGCACCGTTGAGTGAAATGATTGGTATGAAGCAAAACTGTCAGTTTTCTTGTACTTCATTAACTACTAAGGCAAAATGTAGTATAGCTTAAAAAATGTCGGAAGCTGGTGGCATGACTCATTAAATCATGTTCAATCTATTTACATTTTTACAGCCATCATTACAAGTCTAAACTCAACATAATACTGCGGTTCTTCACATTAGGAAGTGAGGAAAAGCTAATTTTTCATATCTGCTGAAAATGTAATTTCATTTTTAATTTATAGGACACTTTTGTCAGTGAACTTCACTTAATTTTAAACTAATTATCTTATTTTATTGGTTATACACAGTTGTACACAGTTTACAAATGGATCAAAAAATTGTAGGAGGAAGACTTCAGTCTAGTAAGTATGGCTCCCAAAATAATTCAATACATTTCCTAAAATACCTGCATATGATAGGAATTTTAAAAATAATATGATTGCTGCCTTAAATCATTACTAGTGAAAACAATTATGGCTTCCTGAAACTGATATTAGAAAGAGCTTAAAGGGAACCTATGACATGAAAAAATTCTATTAATCTGCCAATATGGGGTGAATCTGCAGGTTAATAGCATTCTGAAACTGCCCAGCGACCTTTCTTTAAGCCACACTTCAGTGTTTGGCGTTCATTCCCGTGGGTGGAGCCATCACAGGTAAAGGAAGCGGTGGCTGTAACTGTTCACCCGGCACTAACTGACAGCCAGCTCTAATGCTGAGTGAGCTGACAGTCAGTACAGGGAGCGTGGTTATAGCCACTGCTCTCAATTCACAGAGCGGAGACTGAACTTGTGCTGGCACCGACCCTGTCACTGAAACATTAATGCTACTTGAAGGAATAAAGTTCATTCCTTCCTGGCAGTGGGGATCAAAGTGCAGGCACTGGGCAGGTTGAACCTGCAGATTAAACCCTATATCTGTAGGTTCATAGTGTTTTTTCACGTGACAGGTTTTCTTTACGAACTTGCTGTATACTGTTCAAATCTAAAAATTGTTAACGTCTAAAACATACTTGCCAACTTTCCAATAATGTGGTGGGTCCGCTGCTACTGAAAAAGGTTAATCCAAGTTGTTGCTGGCAGGTTGGTCTCCTACCTGATCAGGTTGTGCACGGCACATCTAATTAAAGAGTAATGTGTAATCCAATCATGGCTGCTGCTCCAACCTGATCAGGTGAGTGACCAACCTTCCAACTCACCGTTATCTGTTGCCCATGGTGTTACACAGGGAGCACCGATTGTTTTTTATTCTTCCAAATATCCAATAATGAAATACATTCTGGATTGCTTCCTGCAAGACAGTACTCCATTTATGTCTCCTAATTCATAAGGTTGCCTTATCAGACTCAGTACCATGATCATTCTAGGAATGGAATAGGCATGAATGGTGTGTGGTATCTATGCAAATTAACTACCCCATTGTCCCAGAGAAATATATGAGACCTGGCATGTATAAGCTCAGCTAAAGTCTAGCAAACACACATGGTGATTCCACTATAAGTTTTAGAATAGTTTTGCAGCAGTCCATCAGTTAATTACTATTTACCCGAACTACTTATCAAGACATTTTAATTATGAGTTTGATACCTAAACAGTAAGCATTTTCATACGATTCTGTATTAAATTTGTAGTTTTTTTTATGGATTTCAGTGCACTAGATGGGATGTTGGTGGTTGGATTAAAAGAATTATGTTGAGAAAAACAATGTAGATAAGAATGAAGGGCAATATTTCACACAGAAAAATGTATGTGTTGTATTCATTTGAATTGCTAAAATAGAAATATGAATAGAGATACTCAAGCTGAAAACAGAAAGTTTTGACATTTTACTTCAAAGTTCTGGTTCATAAAAACCTTTCTGTGAATTATTTACGATATAAATCCAGATAATGTTTTTTTATATTTTTCTGTTGCTATTTCTACAGAAGAAATCCAGAGAGATCAGACATATATGATGCTTTTGTTAAAGAACTGAAGTTTTTATTCTGAATTTTTAACCTTCTGTCATAGAAATATTTCTTGCTTTTTTTTGCTGCTTTTAGGGACTTTTTCCAAGAAGCAGAAATATATTTGTTTGGGTATAGTGCAGTTAGTCAATTTTTTTTATTTTTATTTTACCTCCCTTTTACTTTATTGATTGGTCGCTCTTGATGCTCATTACCCATTGCTTATATTTTATTTGCATTTTGAAAATATGTTGAAAAGCTGTAAATACTTATTATTTGATCCAAAGCCTACTTCAGCATTTCATCTCAAGTACTACACACATCCATAATTACTATATTTTCTAGAGATGGCTGGATAGATTTGTTGACCATTGACTACACGCAAACAAAACCTACTCCTTAATAGAAAATAGTGTCTCATATACTAAAAAAACCTGAACAAAACTAGACCCCTAAAACATAACTTCTAATAATGGTTTAAAATTGACTCACTGCAAGCACATCACATAATACTGTGTAGTTCAGATAAAGCATCAGGGTAAAAAAATATTTATAAATATTTAGTAGGGTGCATATAGGGTAAACAATGCCCTAGTCTTCCCTGATTCTCATCCTACTTATATGCGGAGGCAGATAAATCAATGTTGAATGGTATAGCGGCCCCTCGCTCAGAATCAAAAACCCTGAGTGCCTACTAAACATATTGACAAAAAGGTACAAAAAGTGCAATAAAAAGATCTTGGATATTAGAATGGTGTGTCAACCATGGCTGATTATAGAAATAAAGAGATAACATATGGGTATAGTATCAGTGGATAATCAAATCATGCTTGCAGGTGGGTCATGTAGGCAGCTACCGTATATACTCGCGTATAAGCCGAGATTTTCAGCTCATTTTTTAAGGCTGAAAGTCCCCCTCTCGGCTTATACGCAAGTCATATACGGGGGGTCGGCGGGGGAGGGGGAGCGTGGGTGTAAGATCATACTTACCCCCCGCCGGTGTGTCTCTGCAGCTCCCTGCTTCTCCCACGATCTCAGGCTCCTTCCTGCAGCGGTTATGTGGTACCGCTCATTAAAGTCATGAATATGCACATATTCATGACTTTAATGAGCGGTACCACGTGACCACTGTAGGAAGGAATAGCTGCCGGAGACCGGGAGAAGCAGGGGGGCTGCAGAGATGCACCAGGAGGGGGTGAGTATATGCGATATTCACCTGTCCCCAGTCCACCGCTGTGCGCCGCTCTGACCTGCTCGTCCTCTGGCTGTGATGTTCAGGCAGAGGCCGCGATGCGCGCCCGCCCGCCCTCTGCCTGAACATTCACTGACGGATTACCCGGAAGACAGTGGCACACAGTGGTGGACCAGGGACAGGTGCCGGGGTCCTGAGCCAGCGGTGACACTGGCACCTGTCCCCCATAGCGCGTCGGTGTCCCCGCCTGCTCAGGACACCGGCACCTGGCCCCCAGCGACGAGAGGTGAGTATGTCATTTTTTTTCTTTTGCAGCAGCAGCGTCTTCTTATGGGGGTATAATGTCAGGATAATTAAATAAATTAAATAAGCAAAATAAACAATTGTGACGAAAGTACGAACCTTTAAAAGTGAGAGCCTTGAGGAGCAATGAGCCTGAGAGGCCACAGAGGTCACACCTGCTCTCTGCAAGGACAAAGTTAATACTGAGTCAGGGGGTTTCAAGCAGCACCTAAAGATAGGAAGGTGCTCAGAGTGGTAGGATCCCCTAACGCCTTGGAAACAAAAATGTGTGACCTGTGTAAAGGAACCTTTACACATAGCGAGATCGCTAGTGATATCGCTCAAGCGTCACCGATATTGTGACGTAACAGCGATCTCGCTAGCGATCTCGCTTCGTGTGAAAAGTAGCGGCGACCGGCCCCCCGCTGGCTATCGCTGATCGTGCTCGAATGCGCTGGTGCATTTTTCCATCGTTGGCGTCCCACTGGCCAGCACTAATCGCTGTTTTTGAAGCTTAAAAACGACGAGCAACCTCGTTAGCGATGCAGAGCTCAGCGACGCAGGCGTGACAAAGCTATGTTACTGGTCACGCCCCCTCTGCCCCTATTGGTGGGTACAGAGCTCCCAATGTGTGAAAATTGGGCGACTTAAAAGACAACGTGAACAATGCTGGTATTGAAGTAAACCACAGCGCTCGAGAGATATAAACTGTAGAGCTAATACGTTCTCTTTTGTGACGCCGCTGGCCAATGAGAGCGCAGCAGTGACCACCAATCAGTGCTGGGGGGCGTTGAAAGGGAAACGCTGAAGCACGCCCACCGAGGTCAGAATCGTTTACAATAAAGTAGTGTGACAAGGACTCAACGACCGGCGAGGTCGTTATGCAAATCGCTGATCTGTCTTGCGTCGTTGAGGAGATCGGACTGTTTGAAAGCTAATTAGCGATCATGTAACGACGCACCAGTGATCTTTGCCTAGTCGGATCGTTATCTTGATCGCTGGTGCGTCACTATGTGTAAAGGCCCCTTAAGTCAGGTCTATTCCGCCTGAATAAGGGTTAATTAAATATTTAATATCATACTGTTTATTTTTTTTCGAGACCGAAAATATTTTGGTTTACCAACATTTTTACATAAGCCACATTTTGCACTGTTGCATCCGAGACGCTGAAAAATGCCTTGTGCCAAATATCTCGTTCCTGCTCCAAATCCATTGTTTTTTTCACTCATATTCTCCAGGACACATGCATGAGTAGTATGCTTTTTATATCCTTGAAGAAATGATTTAGGCAAGATTCACACATCAGTATTTTATGACTCATGCTCAGACCGCAGTGCAAATACTAGCCACAGGTCTCCAGTAGATAACTCGACAATCTAACATATGCAGCTAAACCATGCATCACGGTCCAAATAAGAGCCATGAAGCACTGGTGTTTTAATCTGCCCCTTTTTACCATGAAATAACTCCACTCATATCTATTGTACTATACACTATTGTATATTGTCAGGAATCTGCACCTCAAATTCACATCAAATACGCTAATCCTTAAAGGGGTATTACAATCTTGTAGATTCATGGAATATCATAAAGATATACCATAAATATATAGTAGGTGGTCCCACTATTGGGAGTCACACCTATCACAAGAACGTGACCTTGGTATGGTTTTCAAAGAGGTTCTTAAATACAGGTGCTTCTCACAAAATTAGAATATCATCAAAAAGTTAATTTATTTCAGTTCTTCAATACAAAACGTGAAACTCCTATATGATATAGAGTCATTACAAACAGAGTGATCTATTTCAAGTGTTTATTTCTGTTAATGTTGATGATTATGGCTTATAGCCAATGAAAGCCCAAAAGTCATTATCTCAGTAAATTAGAATAATTAACAAAAAACATTTGCAAAGGCTTTCTAAGTGCTTAAAAAGGTCCTTTAGTCTGTTTCAGTAGGTTCCACAATCACGAGGAAGACTTGACAGATGTCCAGAAGGCAGTAATTGACACACTCCACAAGGAGTGTAAGTCACAAAAGGTGTTGTTTTCAGATGAAAGTAAATTTTGCATTTCATTTGGAAATCAAGGTCCCAGAGTCTGGAGGAAGAGTGGAGAGCCACACAATCCAAGCTGCTTGAGGTCTAGTGTGAAGTTACTACAAACAGTGATGGTTTGGGGAGCCATGTCATCTGCTGGTGAAGGTCAACTGTGTTTTAACAAGACCAAAGTCAGTGCCGTGGTCTACCAGGAAATTTTAGAGCAATTCATGCTTCCATCTGCCAACAAACTTTTTGGAGATGGAAATTTCATTCTCCAGCAGGACTTGACACCTATTCACACTGCTAAAAGTACCAATACCTGGTTTAAAAACAACAGTATCACTGTGCTTGATTAGCCAGCAAACTCGCCTGACCTTAACCGTGTAGAGAATCTATGGAGTATTGGCAAGAGAAGATGAGAGACACCAGACCCAACAATGCAGATGAGCTGAAGGCTGCTATCAAAGCAACCTGGGCTTCCATAACCCCTCAGCAGTGCCACAGGCTGTTCGCCTCCATGCCACGCCACATTGATGCAGTAATTAATGCAAAAGGAGCCCCAAACAAGTATTGAGTGCATTTACTGAACATACATTTCAGATTTTAAAATCATTTTTTAAGCTGTTGTTATAAAGTGTTCTAATTTACTGAGATAATGACTTTTGGGTTTTCATTGGCTGTAAGCCATAGTCATCAACATTAACAGAAATAAACTCTTGAAATAGATCACTCTGTAATGACTCTATATAATATGAGTTTCACTTTTTGTATTGAAGAACTAAATAAATTAACTTTTTGATGATATTCTAATTTTGTGAGAAGCACCTGCAAATGAATGGAAATTCTGACTATATGTGGGTTCCAGTTGAGAACTGACCACAACTCTTTTGTTGGCTCTGCTCCGTTTTTACACTCCCTCTACCTCAATATCAGAAATTTCAGATATTAAAAGGCATTGTACAAAATTAGTAAAATATCTGGCAGCTGTTCAGGGTTCTATCTGGTATTGACCTGAACAGGCTGCAATGCAGCTCCACATTTAGGATCTATGGACAGATGTGGTTCTGGTTCTGAAACGACCATCAATCCTGAATAACTTTGTTTATTAGAGAGTGCAAGGTAATGCAATATGGAATTGCTGAGAATAATTTTCCTGTTTACTTTCCTGTTATGAAAAAAAGGAAAAGATGTGAATGATTTTGATATCCACATAACAAAATGTAAATTGTATGTAATACACACCTTAGCTGCAGCAGAACCTCATAGTAAACAACTCAAGTGCTGCACAACCTCATAATATACTCTTCAGTTGCAATATAACCTCAATATACACCTTAGCTTTTGCAGAATATCATAATGCATACCTCAGCTGTTGCAGAACATTATGATACACACACCTCAGCTGCTGCAGAACGTCAGTCACCAACTATTCCAGAATTTTATAACACTTTAGTTGCTGCAGGTCCTCATGACACACACTTCATCTGCTGCAGAACATCGTCATGCACACATCAGCTGCTGCAGAACAACATAGTACATTCCATCCGCTGCAGAACAACATAGCACATCAGAGCAGCTGCAGAACCTCATAATACAACTCATCTGTTGCACAACCTCATAGTGCACACCTATGCTGCTGCAGAACCCCATACTACTTACCTCAGCTACTACAGAGCTTCATAATACACCTCAGTTGCTGCAGTGATCTCATAATACATCTCAACCACTGTTGGAACTCATACTGTCCTGTAACCAAGAATGTTTGCTCATGTTCTCCTGTACATCAGTGCAATCTGCACTGTTCTGTTTACCTCATTTAATTTTTCCCCAATTTCTTTTGTGCAGAGCACTAAATAGGCTTTCATTTCCACCAATGTAACAATTTGGATCTTTTCATCTATAGATAATATCTCCACAATTTTGTGATGTGTTATATATGGTGAGTAGTAATGAGTGAGCATGCTCGCCACTGCTTGATACTTGATCGAACATTTGGGTGCTTGATCAAATGCCGAGCAGTGCCGAGTATCACATGGTGCTCAAGTCCCTGAGCTGTCCAGCACTGCATCTCTCTCTCTGTCTCTCATCACTAATGGTGAGGGCTTATATAGTCTACCTCACAAAGAGTACGTGTTGTAAAAAAAAATATTGTTTTAGCACACTACTTACTTGTTGCAGTTGTCCAAAATTATTTACTCTCCTTTTTTGTCCTAGACAGATGAGCTAAAATAACTTAGACATTTTTGCATTAAAGAGCTGAAAATGGGCTCAATATTCTCGCAAGACAACTCAAAGTGTTATACACATACTTTCTGGTCAATTAGGAGCTTTTCATTATTGCGATTTGTGGCAAAATTTGTTTGCCGCAAAATAAAATTTTGAGCAAATTCAAATTTTAAACAGGTGCGTTCTGTCGAAAATGTACCCTAAAACAGTAAAAGAAAAGAAAATGCTAAAAAGTACCTTTTTAAAATTGTTTGCTTCCTCCGGTATTGTCATAATCTTGTAATCTGGGAAACACCTCCTTAATTTACACAAAAGTAATAATGAATGATCTGACATTCTCATATTCATTAAGAGCTATTTATGAGTACTATCTAACAGGTTCTGTGGGTGCAGTATTGGTGATGTGATACACTTACTGGCTAGTAGTAAAAAAAAAGAAAGAAATGTCAAGATTATGAAAATTGGAAAATATGACAAAAGCCAATTAGTTTAGATGTTAAATTCAAAACTAAAAACAGGAGAAAAGAATTGCACTTAATTATGTAGCTCCATGTAATGATAATTGCAATATTCCCCCTGAAGACAGCAAAATAATTAGTCACTATCACTCAATATTGTTGGAACTGTTTATTATAGATTTGTAAAGGGCAAGAATATTGATATAGTGACTCATCAATGTGGTCAGTGATTCACGAAACATAATTCACTAAGCACAAGTTCTATTGTTTAAGTGACTATTTGCTCCTAATTCTTGTACATTTTCCTTTTTTCCATCGTTTAGTCCTCCTTAGCATAAGCTATCATTGTATGCTTGTGGTGATCCAGGTCCAAGATCCCTACTATTATCATAAAACAGCAGTGGGGGTCTTTATAATGCTGTGGGAGCTTGCATGTTTATCCAGGTACGGCTGTTGGAAAATACATATGTTTATTAGAGATGAGCAAGTATGTTTGGTGTAAAATTTAATTCTTTTTGAATTTTACAAAAATTTCATTTATCTAGAATATGAGTTTTATAACAATTTGCTATACACAAATTTTTTCAAAATGTAGGGCAGAAGTCTGGCAAAAGATTACAAAAAAATAATGCTCAACATGTTTTCAACTGCTCCTGCAGTTCACGGCCTAGTGCTTCACAAATCTTATTTTTGCCTCCTGATATGCACATATGCTTTGGCCTATTTCATTTTGAGCTGCCAGCCTCAGGTGACTCTAGTTTCCTGCATCACGATGTGCACCTCAACGGTACAGCATGCAGGGATGTCAAGGGTTTAGTCAGCCGGAAGCTAACAACCAGAATCAAGCAGGACAAAGAAGATTCACATAACATTGGAAAGTAAAAGAAGAGACGTGGGGTGCTGGATTTCAGCCTGCAGCGGCAGCAGGACAGGTTTGCGGTGAGGTATTTTTTTTTTTTACATTTTTCTTTTATTATTCTTTGGATCCTAAGATGCCCCAGAGCATAATAAGGGACATTCAATTTGTATCAAATAACTCTGATGCAAATTGAATTTCTCTGATAAATTTGTTTGATTTTCCTAATTAGAATTTCTGCAAATTCGATTGTCTCTGCTAGTTATGTTTGGTTTTCTGCTTCATCTCCTTTCTACTGATCTTAAGGACAGACAATTAATGTTACAATATATTCCTGAATGAATCTTTAAAAAACTAAATGAATGACAACAATTTTACAAAGGTTAGATATAGGAAAGATGTGTATCTTCGTACCGTGTTAGCCAGTAGATAGAAAAATATTTAGACTTGAGAGTCCTCAGTGGTTGATACCTTTTAATGGCTAACTGAAAAGATGGTAACAAATTGCAAGCTTTCGAGACTACGCAGGTCTCTTCATCAGGCAAAAAAAACAAAAGCTGAAGAATCCCATATTTATATACACAAAGGACACAGGAATAATGCAATAGGTAAGACAAGTGACGTGAAGCAGAACTGTCATTATGGCAGAGGGATGAACATAAATATGACTAGTTCATAGATAAGGAGTGAAAGTTTTATTACCCTCTGATTGGGGTCTGGTATTGTGTTGTGATGACCCTAAAAGGTCAGGGAAGCAGATTCCTTAATTGTTGTAGAAAGACATAAAACTCTGGGATATATTCATCCCAGCACTAAGAGTGTCAAAGGTCATCATAAGTTTATATTCCCAGACTTTTCTATCCTTCTCAGATTTGAAGTTAGATTTTAATACAAGTAATTCCATATCTGTCATGCTATGACCGGGCATACAAAAGTGTTTTGCCACAGGTAAATCCATTCTTTTTCTCTTATTGTGTGGCGATGAGAATTCATCCTTGTTCTCAGTTTTTGCCCGGTCTCCCCCACATACAGACCCCCAGTTGGACATTTAGTACATATAATTAGGTACACCACATTAGATGTGATGCAGCTGAAAGTACCTGGTATCTTGTAGTCCTGATGGGAGTTGGGGATCTTTATCCTGTCCATGGTCATTATAGATGCACAGGTTTTGCATTTCTTTTGTTTGCAAGGAAAGGTACCTGCAGCTGTTGGGGAGGACAGGGAGCTTCTGACAATGATGCTTCTTAGATTTGGGGGCTGCCTAAAACATAGTAGTGGGGGGTCTGGAAATATGGATTGTAATCGGGCATCTTTTTGTAGTAAAGGTTGTAGTTTCCGTGCAGCTCCCCTTAGCATCTCCAGACTTGGATTGTAGGTGACCACTAGAGGCACCGGTTATTTTCTTCTTTAGCTTTGTAATGTAGCAGGTGATTCCTTGATATTCTGGTGGCTCTTGTAATTTGGTTTTCAATTGTTCTTGGATGGTAGCCCTGGTTCAAAAAAGTCTTTCTGAGGCGACCAAGGTGTTCATCTCTATCCATGGGGTTGGAACATATACGATTGTATCTGATGGCTTGGCTGTAGACAATAGAGTTTTTTATGTGTTTTGGATGGAAACTGTCCCATTTAAGATATGTTGGACGGTCGATTGGCTTCTGATACAGGGATGTCTCTATTTCATTGTTCTTTAGCTTAATGGTGGTGTCTAAAAAGTTAATTTCAGTGCTGGAGTAGTTAAGTGTTAAGTTGATGGTGGGATGGTGGGAACAAAGGTTAGAGTCACTCATTTCTTTATCCCAGTATAAAATTCATTAATACCTAATCTATGTCTGTCTACCTAAATGTATTACCTGCATTCTGGTTAGTTAACACCATATATTGACACATACGTTTTCAACATTCTTTTTATCATCTGTGCTATGTTTGATCTGCTTGGTAAATTAGAAAAAAAGCCCTTGACCCTCATTTATAAAGCCTGAGCTATTTATCAAGCCTTTGTAGTTAGAACAATGATTGATCTTGTGTTTTCTCATTCACCATCACTCCACATAGTGACATATCAGGGCTAGTGTTGAGCGATACGATAATGCAAATATCGGCTATCGGCCGATATTAGCTCTATCGGCCTTTCGATAATTCGTTTCGATATTTTCGTCTTATCGAATACCGGAATCGGATTTGTCACTGTCACTGTGAGTGTCCGTCGGTCGGGTCTGTCAGGAGTCAGCGGCACTTACCTGGCAGAAGATCTCCGGCGGTCACGTCCTGGACTGCTTGATGGCCGCCATTATCTTCTCCCTGGCGGTCACATGCAGTTTTTCGCGATAACTGCAGTGACTGCAGGGTAATCCCGGCCGTAAAGCAGTCAGTCCGATGACGTCACCGCCGGGGAAGCAGGTAATCAGCTGTGCTGCGCCGGGATGACAGGCTCTGCCTGTCATTCTGATGTAGCAGAGCTGGATCGTCGTGGGACATTCGTTACTATGGACTGCGTCGGTCAGGTGGTATACTTTTTTTTTTTTTTTTCATTTTTTTACAGGAGATCGATGGCGTCTCAGGATGAGACAGTAATAAAAGAAATGAAAACTGTGTTTTTTTTTTTTTATTAAATTAAAAAACTTTTTTAGGAACATTCACCCGTCCGGGTACATAAACAATTTAACTATTTACATACAGGGACCCTGTCTGGGTTATTTAGACTTCTTTGGCTGGCCTCTTCCAGGTACCACCTGGTACTCTTCTTGAGATTGCCAAACATCCGAGGCACCAAGGACCACCAGGACCTGATAACGTCGTGTGGCCTGTACAGTGACGTCGTGACCCGCTATCTGGGTCTGTGTGGCCACCTCTTTCATCTCCCTCCGGGTCTGGAACCCTATGTCCTGGACTGTACGAACCCCAGGGTGCCTAACAGGCGCCGGGTACGGGCCAGCTATACTTATCATGTCCATAGCTGGGGCTGCTGAGGAGACCACTGAGGGAGGCTGGGGAGATTTACGGCGTGGGGTGGGCACTTTTGCAGAGGCCTGGATGTGGGAGGCTGAAGGCTTCGAGGGTCTCACAGGTTCCTCACACACTGGGGAGTAGGGGTCGCACCTGGTAACATTTAGGGCGTACCACCCATTGTAACCCCAGTGTCGGGTGTAAGTCACCAAGTCTCCTGGCAACAGGTCCCTCCCCGGGTGTCCTTCTGGGAGGTGAGCCTCCACGTCCCGCCGGGTCACAAAGACTTCTAAATAAAGTCCAGGCTCCTTGATGAAGCCCCAACCACCTTTCAATTTAAAGCTCTGTACTGCACCCTTACGCCGCGGCTCACTCAGGGTTCCTTTATCCTTTCTCATCCGGTCCTTATCTGCCGGTCCTTCTCCAGGTGACGTTGGCGAAGTTTTAGGGTTTCTCGCTGCTCCCTTTGTCGCTCTGCTTCCCGCTCCCAACGTCTCCACTCTTCCTCCTGACGCCGGTTGAAATTCTCCTCCACCAGCTGCTCCATGTCTCCACCACTCCACTGCAGCTTACAGTGTCCGGTTTGCGGCAGCTCTCCTGTCGCCCCCAGTCCTGGCGGCGCTCCCCTGCGGAGGAAGCAGACGGCTCTGAATCAGATGACAGTCGGGGCTCCGGTACAGGCAGGTAGTGCTCTGGTGCCTGCGCGGCCTCCTCCATGAGGACGGGTGTCGCTTCTTCTGTCTCAGCGACGGGGGCAGACAGCGGGATCTGGGGTGCTGCTGACGGTGCTGCGGTTTTTGCAGGAACGGGTGCCTCCACTGCGACAACGTCAACCGGATCACATTGCAAGGACTCCTCTACTAGAACGGGTGCCTCACCTTCCGGTACAGACACTTCAGGTAAGAGGGATTGGCGCCGCTCCAAGTTTATTTTTAGGGCACACCAGCTGGCTTCCATCCTGGCGACCTCCTCCGGTGCCGGGCCAGGCCTCTTAGGGTATCCGCCGCTTCTTGCAGCGTTGGAGGGTTTACAGGCCGGGTGCCCAACGGTGATTCTGTGGCGATCGGGTCGCTTCCGTGGGGGGAGAGCTCTGACTGCTCCATCCCTTCCCACTTCTGCTCGTCGTGTCCATTAGCCATCTCTGCCAAGTCACATGTGTCATTAGCATCTGGAGAGGGCCCCTCTTTTGTAGTGAGGCGGGACCTTCGTGTTAGTTTCCGCACACTGAGGAGGATGAGGAGGCGGAACTCCAGAGCTGTGGGGCACGATGTTACATTGCAGTACCATTTACAGTGGGCGGCCATCGTTTTCACGCCACTGAGTGAGTGACACCCACGAAGAGCACGCCCTTCTTCTTCACCAGTGCCTCATCGTGACGCAGATATGGTGGAAAAATGGCAAATACATTCTCTGATGATTTTAGCAATTCTCAAGCACAAAACCAGTGCAATTCAGGCACACAGGACTCGCTTATAGCGAGCTACAGAATCCTGTTCGTGACGCCCAAGTTGAGTCGCACAGAGCCAGAGGTTTTCGGGGTACTCGGCACCGAGCCCGTCAACTTCTATGGGGTATGTCACGTCTTTACCCGGCAATTGAATTAGAGTCGATTTTACTATGTAGAAGTGTATAAACTATAAATACATGTATTATATATATGTCACAATGACATGTATAATATATATATATGTATTCTATGTGTGTATATTTGTGTTTACAACGAAAGAAAGGGTTTTTTTTGTTGCGATATTTTGTTCCCCTAGACTTACATAGGACTTCCGGTATCGAAATCGGATATCGACGATATTTAGTGCTATCGGCGATACAATTTCGATACGATATTTTTAGATATCGAGCAATATCGCTCAACACTAATCAGGGCATGTTCACTGTTTGTTCTCTCTTCTCTGAAGTCTGACCCTTCAAGGCTTATATTGGTACAGTATCTCAACCACTTATTACTTATTAACAATGATTTCATGAGTAATGATTGCATTTGCATGTCTAAACCGCATACCTTGTTGACTAATTTGAGGTGATGAAAAATGGGTCCTGGTATCTGTAAAGATAATTTCTTTCAATAAATGTAGTAAAATTAAAAGACCTATTGAAGTAAAGAGAAACATCATGACATTTGTATGTTATTTGAAGTTAAACACTTTTTCGAACAAAGTTGAGCTAGGCTGATCTGATTTACCATATTTAAGGAAATTCTTTTGCTTTTGATAATATCATACATTATTCAATGGAAATTATTTATCATCTGTCTGAAGATTTTTCTTTTTTTGTTTGATAAAATCCATTTTTTAGATAATGCTTTAATTGAATTGCAATTTAAAACACCTGGACACATGATTTACTTTTAGAATGACTATCAATTTAACTTTCATAGCTTTTTTTTTAGGTTATTCTCTCAGTTTTTCTATCATTTTTTTAAAAGGGAATCTGTCAGTAGCATCAACCCTCCTAAGGCCTCTTTCACACATCCGGCGGGCGCCTGGCGGCGCCCCCGGCATTTTGCCGCAGCGCCGCATGTGAAAAGCTTTCACACTTCCGGCGCCCAAAATGCATTTTTTTGCCGGATGGTTGCTGATGCTTGGAGAGATAAGCAACCATCCGGCAAAAAAAAAAAACGTTACATGCAGCGTTTTTTCCGGACGCCGCAATGTACATTTGCGCCGCATCCGGACAAAACCGCATGCAACGCATTGACATGCGGCGCCATCCGGCGCTAATGCATGTCAATGCGAAAAAAGCCGCATGCGGCGCATCAGATTTTCAGATGCGGCGCTGCGGGAAAATGCCGGGGGCGCCGCAAGGCGCCCGCTGGATGTGTGAAGCCAGCCTAAGCTATCACTATAGGCATGTAGACCATAGAAAGTTGAATAAAAGGATACATTGATAACTGTCATAATTTTATTTTTATTTTCACAAGGGTAGAAAATGGAGCCCTAAATTTGTTGTGCAATTTCTCCTGAGTATGCAGATACCCCTTATAGGTAAACTACTGTTTGGGCGCACAGAAGGGCTCAGAAAAGAAGGAAAGACGTTTTAGAATGCAGACCTTGATGGTCTGCTGGTGTCATGTCATGTTTGGAGAGCCCCTGATGTGCCTAAACAGTGGCAAACAAAAGTGACCTCATTTTGGAAACTAGACCCCTCACTGAATTTTTCTAGATGTTTAATGAGCACCTTGAACACACACATTGTTGTTTTAGTCCCAAGTTTTTTCATTTTCAAAAGGATAGCAAGAGAAATTGGTCCCCAAATTTTGTTGTGCAATTTCTCCTGAAAATACCGATACCCTATTTGTGGTCAAAACTACTTTTGATGCACAGTGCAGAGCTCAAAATAGAAGAAGCACCATATTGGAGTTCATATTTTGCTGGACTGGTTTGAGGTGCCACGTCACATTGGAAGAGCTCCTGAGATGCCTCTCAATAAATTCATCTAGGGGTTCAGTGATCAGAATGACACCACAGGTCGGTCACATTATGTTATACCATTAAGCAGCGAAGACAAAAATAATTAAATTTTACCCCCAAAATTTAGTTTTAGCCCAAGATTTTACATTTTTACATGGGGAAATAGGTAAAATGGTCCAAAAATTTGTCCCATAATATCTGCTTAATGTAGAAATGCCCATAACTGGCCCTAGAGTACTGCTTAGAAATACAGTGAGACTCAGGAGAGAGTTTAGCCTCAAACTCAAAGGGCTAAATAGGGAATACGATACCGTTGGCTTGTACTAATAATCTGTATGTAATGCTATTATTCTCTATCTGGGTACCTTCCCTCTATGTATATTTATCATCCTGGTTTTATTAATTAGTGTATCATAGAAGGTCCATTTCCATTTATTGTTAGAAACAATCATTTACCATACTGATCCTGATATTCCTCCTACTTAACAATTTTTTCTCAAGAATATTCATCATGTTTGCTGATGTTATTTAATTGTCAATAACATAGATTTTCTTTTATTTTTCTCAGGCAAATCCTTCATTATTATCTCACAGATACTCACCTTCCTAATCGTTCCAGCGCTGCTCTAAAGTGCAGTGTACTAAAGTCTGGAGCACCCTGCACTTCCTGTTTGCGCTCCACGAGCGCTTCACAGTCTATCTCCGCCTAGGGGAGTTAGATTATGACTCATTTCCGGCAGACCGTCTTTGCTGCATTCCACCTGCGTTCCACCAGTACCGTCTCAGCCTCCATAACGTCACTTCCGGTAACGCTAGCATATTAGAGCACACACGTGCACCGCTGCAGATCAGCGCCTTTTCTCTAAGCAAGTTACTTATATTGCCTATACTCACAGCGCCTATCGATCTCACCAGCTAATTTTATGACTCTTGGTAAGGATTCTTTTTCCTCTCACCTAAGGGACACTACCAGGATATTACAAGTGACGATGTTTATATTAAGTGGACACTTTTTCACAGCGGTCTATCCTTCTCTTTTCCATAGAATATTCCTCTCCCCTTTTTTCTACCAGAATCCGGTAAGATTATTTTCTGGAGGATTATCATTATTGTTTGATTACTATTATTACTTCATCTATGCTATGACATTTGTTTTCTATGCAAGTCCTGCATTCCTGCAGACCATGTATATTTATTATGATGCAATTATGATGCTATTATGATACTATTATGGCGTTCTCAAAAGATTCTATATGATGGTATATAGGATACTGTATAGGGTTCCATGAAGCATATTCTAATTCCAGTTGTGCTTTCACCTTGCGATGGAACATTACACTGTTTTTCCATACAAGTATGTTTTCACATGATAGTTTTTTCCTATTGCAGTTTTGCAATCCTTATTTTTTATTTTTATTTTTTGTTACTATATAATGCTATTATATCTTGCCATACAGTGAACATTATTTTTGCTTCCTTTTCTTTGTTGTTTGCTATTTTATTGTAATTTCACAATGAATGACGTATAATATTGTAAAGATTTGTATAATATTACATTCTATATATTTCTTTATACTCCATAGTCTGAAGAAGGTCAGAGTCTGACCGAAACATCACTTATTATTTTATTGTACAAGAATAAATCATATTATTCAGCATACTTTTTTTGAGTGCCGGATTTATTATTGACTTCATACAATATTATAGGCCCCACATATTCATCCGTACAGTATTATGGGCCCCATGTAGTCCGAAATAGAGTCCTTACACCATCAATATAATATTCCGTTTTCTTCTGAAGACAAGACAGTTGTACTGTTTTAAACATGAAGCAGCTATGTCTTGCATAGAGATGAGCAAATCTTTCAAGATTCGGCTTGGTTCAGATCGGCGAACGTCTCGATGTTCGAACATGTTCACCAAACGGTTCAAGAACATACCCAAACCCCATTGACTTCAATGGGAGGCAAAACCAAATGCATAGATAACACGTTAAGGGGAGCCAAAATCTGCCAAAACAGCTGAAATTAGGAGCAGAAACCAGGAAAAGTGGCATCAATTGACCCATCAATTGCGCTATAAATAAATAATTTAAAAAAAAGTGACTTTGGTTTCCCTATATTTTTGATAACCAGGCAGACAAAACTGACAGCTGTGGGCTGCAACCCTCAGCTGTCCACGTTAGCAAGGCTGGTTATCATTAAAATGAATAATTTTAAAAAACGGCATTTTTTGACAACCAGCCAAGCTAAAGCTTACAGCTGGGGGCTGGTATTCTCAGGCTGGTAAGGGGATATGAATATTGCCCCCAAATTTAAAAATAGCAGCCCTCAGCCACCCTAGTAAAGGTACATCTATTAGAAAAAAATCTAATGGTGCAGAACTGATGTCACCGGGTTAGCCGCAGTTCAAGTGCCCAACTGGGAATGTAGCCTCAATGCCTGCAATAATCTCGATGATGTCACCACAGGTCACTGAGGCTGCTCTCACAAAAGCTCATTCCTTGGCAGTTCTCAGTTGGACGGTCGCATCTTGGCATAATCCAGGTTGAAAACTGTTTATTCCCAGACATGGATTATGACGTGGGACAGAACGGTGGGCAGGTGAGAGATATAGTTGTTTTTCATGTTTGTTTTTATTACAGGAGAAAGTTCGCTCAGGAAGCCTTTTAAAAAATGTATTCCTATTTTGAGAGCTGTTTCTTGAGGGTATACAAACATGAGAGTATGTTTACCATCATCAATAGTACTGCCTAAAGGCTCAGACTCATTTGTGAGAAAACTATATAAGCGCAAGCCCATAAAAATCGGATTGCACTTTGACCAATGTTCATTTATGAGTCCATGCTCATCTGCCATTTTTTTTTCTCAGCTCACAGCATGCTGTGATTGTCTTTGTTTCTTGGACGAGACTCGCTAATGCAAGTCAAAGGGTGTGATAAAAAAACTGCATTCCACTTGGACCATGCGAGTGCAATTTTTACATATCCATGTCCTTAAAAACCTGACATTTTATTTGGGTGTACAGTAAAATCACAGTGTGACCCACAGAATAGAATAGATAGAATAGATATATACAGTGGGTACAGAAAATATTCAGACCCCTTTAAATTTTTCACTCTTTGCTTCATTGCAGCCATTTGGTAACTTAAAAAAAGTTCATTTTTCTCTCATTAACCCCTTTCTGACATTAGATGTACTATCCCGTCCATGGGACCTGGGCCCGTATGACCATAGATGGGATAGTATGTCACATGCGATTGGACCCACTCACAGGGTGAGACCGGATGATTGTGGCCGGGAGTCAGGTGATTCTCACAGCTGACACCCGGAACTAAGTACCAGGAGCACTTCAACCCCCGACACACTGCAATCAAATATGATCGCAGTGTTCCGGAGGCATAGGGAAGCATCGGGCAGGGAGGGGGCTCCCTGCGTGCTTCCCTGAGACCCTCAGAACAACGCGATGTGATCGTGTTGTTTCGAGGGCCTCCTCCCTGCAGGCCCCCGGATCCAAGATGGCTGCAGGGTCCTTCTGAGTTCTGCAGGGAGGTGGCTTGTCAGTGCCTGGTGAGAGCAGTGCTCTGCAAAGTGTCAGATAAGCGATCTGACATTACATAGTAATGTCCCACCCTGGGACAATGTAAAAATGTAAAAGAAAATATATACTGTGTAAAAATATTTTTTGAAAAATCCCTAAATAAAAAAAATATTTCCCCCATAAACACATTATTATGTAAATAAAAAAAACAATAAAAGTACACATATTTAGTATAGCCGCATCCGTAGCAACCCCCTATAAAACTGTCCCACTAGTTGACACCTTTAGTGAACCATTAACCCTTCACCCCCAAGGGTGGTTTGCACGCTAATGACGGGCCAATTTTTACAATTCTGACCACTGTCTCTTTATGAGGTTATAACTCTGGAACGCTTCAATGGATCTTCGCGATTCTGAGAATGTTTTCTGTGACATATTGTACTTCATGTTAGTGGTAAAATTTCTTCGATATACCTTGCGTTTATTTTTGAAAAAAACGCAAATATGGCGAAAATTTTGAAAATTTTGCAATTTTCAAAATTTTAATTTTTTTTACCCTTAAAACAGAGAAATATGTCACACAAAATAGTTAAGAAATAACATTTCCCACATGTCTACTTTACATCAGCACAATTTTGGAACCAAAATTTTTCTTTGTTAGGAAATTCTAAGGGTTAAAAGTTGACCAGTGATTTCTCATTTTTACAACAAAATTTACAAGGCCATTTTTTTAGGGACCACCTCACATTTGAAGTCACTTTGACGGGTCTATATAGCAGAAAATACCCAAAAGTGACACCATTATAAAAACTGCACCCCTCAAGCTACTCAAAACTACATTCAAGAGGTTTAATAACCCTTCAGGTGCTTCACAGGAGCTGAAGCAACGTGGATGGAAAAAATTAATATATAACTTTTTAGCCACAAAAATGATCTTTTACAAACTTTTTTATATTTATTTTCACAAGGGTAAAAGGAGAAAATGGGCAGATAAAGTTGTTGTGCAATTTCTCCTGAGTACGCCAATACCCATATGTGGGGGAAAACCACTGTTTGGGCACACGGCAGAGCTCGTAAGGGAAGGAGTGCCGTTTGACTTTTTCAAACTAAAATTGGCTGGAGTTGAGATTGGACGCCATGTCGTGTTTGGAGAGCCCCTGATACGCCTAAACAGTGGAAACACCCCACAATGACGCCATTTTGGAAACTAGACCCCCTAAGGAACTTATCTAGATCTGTTGTGAGCACTTTGAACCCCAAAGTGTTTCACAAAAGTTTATAATGCCTGGGTGTGAAAAAAAAAAAAACAATTTTCCACAAAAATGATTTTTTAGTCCCAAATTTTTGATTTCTCCCAAGGAAATCAGACCCCAAAACTTGTCTAATTTGTCCTGAGTACGCTGATACCCATATGTGGGGGGGGGGAAACTGTTTGGGCGCACGGCAGGGCTTGGAAAGGAAGCAGTAACGTTTTGGAATGCAAACATTGATGGGGGTCATGTTCCGTTTGTAGTGCCCCAGATGAGCCTAAACAGTGGAAACCCTCCACAAGTGACCCCATTTTGGAAGCTAGACCCCTAAGGAACTTATCTAGATCTTTGGTGAGCACTTTGAACCCCCAAGTGCTTCACACAAGTTTATAATGCCCGGGCATGAAAATAAAAAATCCTATTTTTTTCCCACAAAAATTATCTCTTAGTCACTAATTTTTTATTTTCCCATAGGTAACAGGAGAAATTGGACCACAAAATTTGTTGTCCAATTTGTCCTGAGTTCGCTGATACCCATATGTGAGAGGGAACCACTGTTTGGGTGCATGGCAGAGCTCGGAATGGAAGGAGCACCATTTGACTTTTTCCAACCAAAATTGGCTGGAATTGAGATTGGATGCTATGTTGCATTTGGAGAGCCCCTGATGTGCCTAAACAGTGGAAACCCCCCACAAGTGACCCCATTTGGGAAACTAGACCCCCTAAGGAACTTATCTAGATCTTTGGTGAGTAATTTGAACCCCCAAGTGCTTCACACAAGTTTATAACGTAGAGCCGTAAAATTAAAAAATCATATTTTTTCCACAAAATTGTTCTTTTCACCCATTTTTATTTTCCCAAGGGAAACAAGACTCCAAAAGTTATTGTGCAATTTGTCCTGAGTGCGCTGATACCCCATATGTGGGGGTAAACCACTGTTTGGGTGCATGGCAGAGTTTGGAAGGGAAGGAGCGCCGTTTGACTTTTTCAACGCAGAATTGGCTGGATGCCATGTCGTGTTTGGAGAGCCCTGATGCGCCTAAACAGTGGAAACCCCCCACAAGTGACCCCATTTTGGAAAATAGACCCCACAAGGAACTTATCTAGAGTGTGGTGAGCGCTTATGAAGACCCAAGTACTTCACAGAAGTTTTATAACATACAGCCGTAAAAACAAAAAAAATCATTTTTTTTTTACAAAAATGATTTTGTCGCCCCAGTTTTTTTTTTCCAAGGGTAACATGAGAAATAGGCCAAATTGCACAATAACTCTTGTGGTCCAGAGTACGCTGATACCCCATATGCGGGGGTAAACTACTGTTTGGGCGCATGGCAGAGCTCAGAAGTGAAGGAGCACCATTTGACTTTTTCAACGCAGAATTGGCTGGAATTGAGATCAGACGCCATGTCACATTTGGAGAGCCCCTGATGTGCCTAAACAGCAGAAGCCCCCAATTCTAACCCCAACACACCCCTAACCCTAGTCCCAACCCTATCCACAAACCTAACCCTAACACATCCCTAACCGTAATCCCAACCCTAATCCTAACGTTAGCGCCAACCCTAACCCTAACTTTAGTTGCAACCCTAACCCTAACGGGAAAATGGAAATAAATACATTTTTTTAATTTTATTATTTTTCCCTAACTAAGGGGTTGATAAAGGGGGGTTTGATTTACTATTTATAGCGGGTTTTTATGATTGGCAGCTGTCACGCTAAAAGACGCTTTTTATTGCAAAAAATAGTTTTTTGCATCACCACATTTTGAGAGCTATAATTTTTGCATATTTTGGCCCACAGAGTCATGTGAGGTCTTATTTTTGCGGTACGAGTTGACGTTTTTATTGGTATCATTTTTGAGCACGTGACATTTTTTGATCGCTTTTTATTTCGATTTTTGGGAGGTTAGAATTAACAAAAATCAGCAATTCATGAATTTCTTTTGGGGGAGGCGTTTATACTGTTCCGCGTGTGGTAAAATTGATAAAGCAGTTTTATTCTTCGGGTCAGTACGATTACGGTGATACCCCATTTATATCATTTTTTTTATGTTTTGGCGCTTTTATAGAATGAAAACAATTTTATATAAAAAATTATTATTTTTGCATCGCTTTATTCTGCGAGCTATAACTTTTTTATTTTTTCACTGATGATGCTGTATTATGGCTCGTTTTTTGCGGGACAAGATGACGTTTTCAGCGGTACCATGTTTATTTATATCGGTCTTTTTGATCGCGTGTTATTCCACTTTTTGTTCGGCGGTATGATGATAAAGCATTGATTTTTTGCTTTGTTTTTTTTTTAAGGGTTCACTAAAGGGGTTAACTAGTGGGACAGTTTTATAGGGGGGGTCGTTACGGACGCGGCGATACCAAATATGTGTACTTTTATTGTTTCGTTTTTTTAATTTACAGGAAAAAATGAATATATTGGGGAATTTTTTTTTTTTTTTTATGATTTTTTTTTACCACTTTTTATTTTTATTTTTTTTACTTTTTTACTTTGTCCCAGGGTGGGACATCACAGTATTTTAGCAGATCGCTGGTGTGACAGTGTGCACAGCACTCTGTCACACCAGCGATCGCTCTGGCATCGCTGCAGGCTTCCCCAGCGCTTGCTCTCAGCAGGCACTGAGGAAGCCGCCTCCCTGCAGGACCCCGGCGCCATCTTGGATCCGGGGACCTGGAGGGAGGACGGACCCTCGGAACAGCGCGACACATCGCGCTGCTCTGAGGGTCTCAGGGGAGCGCACAGGGAGCCCCACCCTGCGCGATCCTCCCCTGTGCCCGGGTACACCGCGATCATGTTTGATCGCAGTGTGCCAGGGGTTAATGTGCCGGGAGCGGTCCGTGACCGCTCCTGACACACAGTCACGGGTGTCAGCTGTGTTAATCAGCTGACACCCTGTGGCGATCAGCTGCGCTCCCTCCGGGAGCGCAGCTGATCGCCCATGACGTACTATTCCGTCCATGGGAATTAGGTCCAGGGTCACATGGACGGAATAGTACGTCTGATGGAATAAAGGGGTTAAAAAAAACAAGGCAAAAAAACAATGCTTTATCATCATACCGCCAAGCAAAAAGTGGAATAACGCGATTAAATAGACGGATATAAATAAACATGGTACCGCTGAATACGCCATCTAGTCCTGCAAAAAACGAACTGCATACAGCATCATCAGCGAAAAAATAAAAAACTTATAGCTCTCAGAATAAAGCAAAAATAATTATTTTTATATAAGAGTTTTTAATGTATAAAAGTGCCAAAACATAAAATATGATATAAATGAGGTATCGCTGTATTCGTACTGACCCGAGGAATAAAACTGCCTGATTAATTTTACCACATGCGGAACAGTATAAACGACCCCCCCAAAAGAAATTCATGAAATTCATGAATTGTTCGCTTTTGTTCATACTGCCTCCGAAAAATCGGAATAAAAAGAGATCAAAAAATGTCATGTGCCCGAAAATGGTATAATAAACGTCAACTCGTCCTGCAAAAAACATGACTGTGGACCAAAATATGGAAAAATTATAGCTCTCAAAATGTGGTGATGCAAATCTATTTTTTGCAATAAAAAGTGTCTTTTAGTGTGTGACAGCTGCCAAACATAAAAACCCGCTATAAAAAAACCCACTATAAATAGTAAATCAAGTTCCTCTTTATCACCCCCTTAATTAGGGAAAAATTATAAAATATAAAAAATGTATTTATTTTGATTTTCCCATTAGGGTTAGGGTTGGGGCTAAAGTTAAGTTTGGGACTAAAGTTAGGGTTAGGGTTGTAGCTAATGTTAGGGTTAGGGTTAGGGCTAAAGTTAGAGTTAGGGATGGGGCTACAGTTAGGATGGGGCTACAGTTAGGGTTAGGGTTTGGGCTAAATTTAGGGTTAGGGTTGGGGCTAGTGTTGAGGTTAGGATTTGGATTAGGGTTAGGGTTGGGATTAGGGTTAGAGTTGGGATTAGAGCTAGTGTTGTGTTAGGGTTAAGTTTGTGGTTAGGGTTGGGATTAGGGTTAGGGGTTTGTTACGGTTAGGATTGGAGTTAGAATTGGGAGGTTTCCACTGTTTAGGCACATCAGGCACTCTACAAACGCAACATGGCATCCGATTTCAATTCCAGACAATTTTGGCATGAAAATGTCAAATGGCGCTCCTTCCCTTCCAAGCCCTGCCAAACATCCAAACAGTGGTTCCCCCCACATATGGGGTATCAGCGTACTCAGAACAAATTGGACAACAACTTTTGAGGTCCAATTTCTGTTTTTACCCTTGGGACAAAAAGATGTTTGTGGAACAAATATGATTTTTTTTCACGGCTCTACGTTATATAAACTTGTATGAAGCACGTGGGGGTTCAAAGTTCTCACCACACATCTAGATAGGTTCCTTAGGGGTTCTAGTTTCCAAAATGGTGTCACTTGTGGTGGGTTTCCGCTGTTTTGACACATCAGGGGCTCTCCAAGCGTGACATGGCATCCAATCTCAATTCCAGCCAATTTTGGTTTGAAAAAGTCAAACTTCCGAGCCCTGCCGTGTGCCCAAACAGTGGTTTTCCACCACATATGGGGTATCGGCATACTCAGGAGAAATTGCACAATATTATTTGTCAATTTTCTCCTTGTACCCTTGTGAAAATAAAAAAATTGTTTGTAAAAGATAATTTTTGTGACTAAAAAGTTAAATGCTCATTTTTTCCTTCCACATTCCAAAAATTCCTGTGAAGCACCTGAAGGGTTAATAAACTTCTTGAATTTGGTTTTGAGTACTGTGATATGTGTAATTTTTAGAATGGTGTCACTTTTAGTTTTTTTCTGCCATGTAGACTCCTCAAAGTAACTTCAAACGTGAGGTGGTCCCTAGAAGAAATGGTTTTGTAAATTTTGTTGTAAAAATGAGAAATCTCTGGTCAAATTTTAACCCTTAAAACTTCCTAACAAAAAAAAATTTGTTTCCAAAATTGTGCTAATGTAAAGTAGACATGTGGGAAATGTTATTTATAAACTATTTTGTGTGACATATTTCTCTGTTTTAAGGGCATAAAAATTCAAAGTTTGAAAATTGCTAAATTTTCAACATTTTTGCCATATTTCCTTTTTTTTCATAAATAAACGCAAGATATATCGAAGAAATGTTACCACTATCATGATATACAGTATCAAAATCTCCGGGATCCATTGAAGCATTCCAGAGTTATAACCTCATAAAGGAACAGTGGTCAGAATTGTAAAAATTGGCCCGTCATTTACGTGCAAATAACCCTCGGGTGTAAAGGGGTTAATGTACACTCTGCACCCCATCTTGACTGAAAAAAAAGCAGAAATTTTTGCACATTTATTAAAAAAGAAAAATTGAAATATCACACGGTAATAAGTATTCAGACTCTTTGCTCATTATTGAGTAGAAACACCCTTTTGAGCTAGTACAGCCATGGGTCTTCTTGGTAATGATGCAACAAGTTTTTCACACCTGGATTTGGGAATCCTCTGTCATTCTTCCTTGCAGATCCTCTCCAGTTCCATCAAGTTGAATGGTGAACGTTGGTGGACAGTCATTTTCAGGTCTCTCCAGAGATGCTCAATTGGGTTTAGGTCAGGGCTCTGGCTGGGCCAGTTAAGAATGGTCACAGAATTGTTCTGAAGCCACTCCTTTGTTATTTTAGCTGTGTGCTTAGGGTCATTGTCTTGTTGGAAGGTGAACCTTTGGCCAAGTCTGAGGTCCAGAGCACTCTGGAAAAGGTTTTCATCCAGTGTATCTCTGTACTTGGCGCATTTATGTTTCATTCAATCGCAACCAGTCGTCCTGTTTCTGCAGCTGCAAAACACCCCCATAGCATGATGCTGTCACCACCATGTTTCACTGTTGGGATTGATTTTGGTAGGTGATGAGCAGTGCCTGGTTTTCTCCACACAACTGTTTAGAATTATCACCAAAAACTTCTATCTTCGGCTCATCAGACCAGAGAATCTTATTTCTCATAGTCTGGGAGTTCTTCATGTGCTTTTTATCAAACTCAATGCGTGCTTTCATATGTCTGGCACTGAGGAGAGGCTTCTGTCTGGCCACTCTAACATAAAGGCCAGACTGGTGGAGGGCTGCAGTGATAGTTGACTTTGTGGAACTTTTTCCCATCTCCTTACTGCATCTGTGGAGCTCAGCCACAATGATCTTGGGGTTCTTCTTTACGTCTCTCACCAAGGCTCTTCTACCATGATTGCTCAGTTTGGCTGGATGGACAGGTCTAGGAAGACTTCTGGTGGTCCCAAACTTCTTCCATTTAAGGATTATGGATGCCACTGTGCTCTTAGGAACCTTGAGTACTGCACAAATTCCCTTGTAACCTTGGCCAGATCTGTGACTTGCCACAATTCTGTCTCTGAGCTCATTGGCCACTTACTTTGAACTCATGATTCTCATTTGGTCTGACATGCACTGTGAGCTGTGAGGTCTTATATGGACAGGTGTGTGCCTTTACAAATCAAGTCCTATCAGTTTAATTAAACACAGTTGGACTCCAAAGAGGGAGCAGAACCATCTCAAGGAGGATCACAAGGAATACTTTCCATACCCACTTTATACACAGAACAGATATATATATAAATATGTCAGCGACATATATAATTAGTACAGTTCTTGTGTAGCTTACTGTACATGTATTTTATTAATTAATTATTTCCTGAAAAAAACTGTTGTGGGGTCCCCTGCAATTTTATTAACCAGCAGAGGGAAAGCGGACAGTTGGGGCAGATGTTTATAGCCTGGGAAGGGGGTAATACCCATTGGGCTTCCCGGCTATTAATATCAGCTCATAGCTGTATACTTAGCCTTTACTGGTTACTATAATGGGGACCTCCAAAAAAACGACGTAGGGCCCCCCTATAATTAATAAACAGCAAAGGCTAAGCAAACAGCTGCTGGTTGATATTAATAGCTTAGGAATGGGCCATGGATACAGGCCCCATCCAAGACTCAATATATCAGCTTTCAGCCAACCCAGAAATGACACATTAATAATATGTGCCCAATCTGGCACTTAGCCTTGCTCTTCCCACTTGCCTTGGTGTGTTGGCAAGTGGGGTGATAGTATAAGGGTTGGTGTCACCTTTGTATTGTCAGGTGACATCTAGCCCAGGTATTAGTAATGCAGAGGCATCTACAAGATGCCCTGTTACTAACCTCATAGTCAAATTGTCAAAAAATAACACCCATGATAAAGTCCTTCCTTTGAACAAATTACACAGACTCATTTGTTGACTCTAAATTAACTAGAAACACTTATAGTCACCTTACACTCAATCCAATGAAGCCAGTGTTGCCTGTAAAAGATTTAAAATAATAAAACCATATTTCTCACCTGTCCGATGAAAAGATAATAATGTAATTTGCCCACAACCTGTCTAGCTCTGCTACATTTAGATGGCAGGCTACATTGTTGCATGGTGTGACTATACAGCCTGCTATCCAGAAGAGATACTGAGCTTGGCATACTTATTGCCTCACGCTGACGTGCTAAATTTGAGTGATGTACATATCCAATGAACTCCTTTGGCCTCACTGACATCCCAAACCTATTACCCCACCAGTGCAAGTGGGAAATGATGGGCAAAGCATCAGAATTGGCACATCTAGTAGATGCGACTTTTCTGGGGTGGCTGCAGGCTGCTCTTTTTAGGCTGAGGAGTGTCAATATCCATTGCCCCTTTCCAATCTAAGAATACAAGCCCTCAGCTGTTTTAGCTTAGATGGTTGTCAAAAGTGGAGGGGACCCCACTCCGCTTTTTTAAATTATTCATTTACATAATAATAAAAAAAACTATCTAGGACACTTCTATTCTTGATAACAAGCAATGATAAAGCTAACAGCTGGGGTTTGCAGTCTGCAGATGTTGGGCTTTGACTGTACTGGTTATCAAAAGTAGAAGAGACCCAAGAGAGAGAAGAGACATATTTATTTATTTATAGCACAGGCGCCGGCTGATGAATATTTTTATCAGCCTCACCTGCTCTCGCTGCTATGAGCAAGAGCAATCATAGGATGATGAGAGCTTTACTGTGACCAGTACTTAAATGGGCTTAAAATCTCATTTGAGGTGAAGCGCACTGGGTGCTCCAATTAGTGTATCGCCCCACAATGACGCCCTCTTCATTGACTTTAGTCTGACGTCAGTGGAGCGCACTTTGTGCCCCATAAGCAACACCTTTTTACTGCTGGTCACAGCTGCTGGCTCATGTGCTGTGATCTGAAAGCATGCGAACTGTATCTCTCTGACTGACATTAACTAAGTTACTGCCGATCAAAGCCGTTGGTGTTTCTTGCGCTGTCACACAGATGACAGCATGGGAAATAGCCGATGTTCAAGCTGACAAACCTGAACAGTAACACCAACTTCCTGGAGAAGTCCATGTTCGAGGTCCGTGCACAGAAACTAGGTGTTCGGTACAGACCCCTAACTTTTCTGTACGGGTTCACTCATCACTATCTATAAGTCAAACGTACATAATGGTGAAATTTGCAATGGCAAATGTAACTTGAACAGAGGGCACCACCTGATGTAAGCAGGATCTCCAAGAGTATGCTTGAACCAAATACCACACAAAAGAAAAGAAGCATACAAATTCTAGGGATCACTTTTATATTGAAAAACAATGAATTTTATTGAAAATACCAAACACTCCAAGGAAAAAATTTCATTTAAAACCATAAATATAAAAACCACAAAAACAGGCCTGTAATAAGGCCACTGACCACCCTCCCATCAATGAACATGTCCCCATATTAATACATGATGAAACATGACACGGCGTACAGATAATGTTAATGGTAAACTATGTACCAATGATGGATGTCTGACTCATGCAACCAAAAATCAGATATAAATCCCTGCAGAATGCAACACAGAATATAACCACTGAAATACCAAAGGGTGCAACCATCACAGGAAACTACGCAAATAACCCAATACAGCAATAAAAATAGAGATTCAGTGTCCGCTTAGCCTAAGCTAACACTACCTGCATGTGCTGCTTGAGTTGAAGGCAGATGTCAGATACCACCAAAAACAAATGAGTGCCGCTGTTAAGGAGACTATAAATGACGAGGGAACGGTGGGCAGAGGAACCCAAGCAGCACATGCAGGTAGTGTTAGCTTAGGCTAAACTTTCTCCTCTGGTGACCTCAACACTTTATCACACCTGTCTGGCACTAAGATATTGTCCAATGCAGATTCATGATTATCTTCTTCATCATCATCCATGATTCGCTGACAGGTGCCTCTGTGTGTGAAATGGCCAGCACTGATTCCGCCTCAACCTTAATCCCAGTTGGTTTGCCTTTATTCAAAGTGCCACCACCATGAGCAGTGTCCCAATCACATCGGCTTGCAGAAGCCACAACACAGATTGGCATTAGAATCATTTAAGGATATCCTCTGGCACTATGTCCTCTTTGAACAAAGGCTAACTGTTCGTGTGTTCCAAAATATCAACTAAAAGTTTTTCTGTTGTAGTATTTTCCTTAGCTCTCAAGGTGCTGTGAATTAAGAGACGCTGGGACAGAATAGAAACAGATGTCATTGACGGATTGGAAATTCTGTTATGGATAACAGTAAGAGTAATGGTGGCAGAGGAGGTGGATTGATCAGCACACTGACTCCAGCTGAAGTCGCTGTTGTAGACTACATCACGTTGCTGTGATTGACATGAGGAATAGGACATAGAGTACACTTCATTATGCATTTCACATTGTACCCGCTAATATGATAGCCAAAGGCTTTGGAGGACAAATATAATATCACGGATTTACCATGATAGAGTGGAGCCAGAAGACCGCAGGGTCTGAGTTCTCCCACTCCTGCACTGAATGGAAGCGCTTCACCTTCTTATTAAACAATGTAAATTTCTTTGGGCAGTGAAGGAGTTAATTTGCTCTTTTAAGAGATCTTGGAGCTAAGGCTCTTAGCTGTGCAGCCACTCCCATCCCTTATATAATCTGGGTCCTGACTAACACACATCGTCAGAGCCAGCTTATGTTGCATGGCTTGGAGGATAGTTGTTGGTGGTTATTTGAGTAGGTGGTTGATGGATTTATCTGTGACAGTTGCTAGGTTTTGTGAGTGTGATAATTCCCTTCCTTCTCCTCCTTTGGTTTAAACCCATCCTTCACTCCCCGGTGCGTACCTCTGCTATATGTGAGTGTATATTTGTATGTTTGGTATTTTCCATTACCACTGTTCATATTACGTTAGTCTGGTTGGTATACTACTGTGCAGTATTACTCCCTTCTCCCTGGGTAGGGAAAAGATACAGACTGAAGGCTGATTCACGAGCTAAGGCAAGGTATGTGGCCCCTGCATCGTCACCTTCAGAAGTAACTCGGGGATCAGTGCAAGCTAGGGAGCACCCCTAGCATTAGGGACAGGGATTGAGACCCTGGTTCCATGTCACCCGACAACAGAGTCATGACATATGACTTGCGTTTAGTTCTACTACTCCCGGGACAACAACATTGCTAAATCCCTATTTGTGGGACTTCTGCCCATTGGAAAGATGCAAGGATTGGGAAATTCAGATGTTGGAGCATGTGTACCAGCTCTACTCAGAATTCCATTTTACTTGTAAGAAATTTTGGCGCATATACAGTACAGACCAAAAGTTTGGACACACCTTCTCATTCAATGATTTTTCTGTATTTTCATGACAATGAAAATTGTAGAATCACACTGAAGGCATCAAAACTATGAATTAACACATGTGGAATTATACATTACACTTAACAAAAAGTGTGAAACAACTGAAAATATGTCTTATATTCTAGGTTCTCCAAAGTAGCCACCTTTTGCTTTGATTACTGCTTTGCACGCAGAACTGGTGAACGGATGGACGTTACATGCCTGGTTCCCACCGTGAAGCATGGAGGAGGTGGTGTGATGATGTGGGGGTGCTTTGCTGGTGACACTGTTGGGGATTTGTTCAAAATTGAAGGAATACTTAACCAGCATGGCTACGACAGCATCTTGCAACAGCATGCTATTCCATCGGTTTGCGTTTAGTTGAACCATCGTTTATTTTTCAACTGGACAATGACCCCAAACACACCTCCAGGCTGTGTAAGGGCTTTTTTACCCAGTAGGAGAGTGTTGGGGTGCTACCCCAGATGACCTGGCCTCCACAGTCACCAGACTTGAACCCAATCGAGATGGTTTGGGGTGAGCTGGACCGCTCACGGCTTCAATTTTGAATAAATCCCCAACGGTGTCACCAGCAAAGCACCCCCACACCATCACACCACCTCCTCCATGCTTCCCGTTGGAACCAGGCATGTAGAGTCCATCCGTTCACCTGTTCTGCATGCAAAGCAGTAATCAAAGCAAAAGGTGGACTACTTTGAAGAACCTAGAATTTAAGACATATTTTCAGTTGTTTCACACTTTTTTGTAAAGTGTAATGTATAATTCCACATGTGTTAATTCATAGTTTTGATGCCTTCAGTGTGATTCTACAATTTTCATAGTCATGAAAATACAGAAGAATCTTTGAATGAGAAGGTGTGTTCAAACTTTTGGTCTGTACTGTAGTTCTCACATAGAAGAACAAAGGCATGATTTCTTTTGTATATAAGATATTATTGATGGCAGTTTCAAGGGTCCCTTTGGATACACGCAGTTAAAAGGAAATAAACATGGGGACCATCTACTTTGAGGAGTAAGTTGGAATATTAGTGTCTCCAGGTCTGGTTTCCATAAATGAGGAGGTCACAACTGTTTTCAAGTCTATTGCATAAAATTTAGATGAGAGATTATGACATGTCTCCTCTTTGCTTTGAGGAAAGAGGAAAATTGAAGCATATGTTTTGTCCATGTTCCTGCCTAAGAAGATTATGGGCTGGGGTGGTAGATTAAATTTGTAGAATAAATAGAATATAAAACACATGCCTGCTGGGATATGTGTAGACTTTCAAGAGTTATCCACTATATGAGTTAAAGGTGGCCAGAATACTATGTCACGTAAAGGAAGACGACAACCATGAATTAATTCAGATATCCCAATTGCATTGCGGAAGTGATTTAGGGACTGAATTAAACCATTATTTTAAAAATAAAGTGTACACAAAAAGAGGTGCATTAACCAAAATATGAAAAACAATGGGAGAACTAGTGATATCTGATGCTCTTTTGAGATATGGACAGGGGCGTACATAGAAATCATGGGGCCCTATAGCAAAAGTCTGAATGGGGCCCCCCCCAAAAAAAAAAAAAAAATCCACCCCGTCCCCCAGCCAGACGGGCTCATCCTCTTGTGTGTGTGTCCCTCTCCCTGAGTGAGAGAGGCTCATGAATTTTTTCTGCTTTCTGCTTCCTGCTTCCTGCAATGCACGTGTGCTGCTCTCTGGCTGCCAGGAGGTGTGGTGTTCTTATGCAAATCCAGCCAGAGACTTCAGCCAACTGCTGACTAGGAAACAAGGAAAGGGGAGCTTCAAGCGGGTTATACAGCGGCCGGCGGCCAGTGCTTACATTTAATTAATGGAGATAGTACTGTGTCAGCACAGCACAGCTGCCAAACCCCAGCGGCCGTCGTGGGCCCCCTCACCTGTCTGGGCCCCATAGCAGCTGCGTGATCTGCTACTATTGACGGTACGCCACTGGATATGGGATTTTATTGCTAGTAATTCTTTTAAGCACTAGCTTATCAAGAAGCTCATCAAGAGAATGCCAAGAGTGTGCAAAGCAGTCATCAAAGCAAAAGGTGGCTACTTTGAAGAACCTAGAATATAAGACATAATTTCAGTTGTTTCACACTTTTTTGTTAAGTATATATTTCCACATGTGTTAATTCATAGTTTTGATGCCTTCAGTGTGAATGTACAATTTTCAAAGTCATGAAAATACAGAAAAATCTTTAAATGAGAAGGTGTGTCCAGACTTTTGGTCTGTACTGTATATTTTTGATCATACACTTGAAGGACGGCACAGGGTAGGTGGGTATATGGGTGGCTTGCTTATTAGGTTATTTGGGCACACAATTATTGCATAGCATGTATTTTTTACATATTTGTGCAATGATCTAAAAGAACAGCAATTCCAGGTTTTTTATTTTCTACAACTGCACAAATAGTGATTGTCTGTCATGCTTTGCATATCCATTAATTTGTTCATTGGGTGATCCACAGCCTATTTACATTGAAAGATTAATGTGAATGAATGTTCAGAAAAATGACCATTCCTGCTTTCAGTATAAATGCAAATTAATCTTAGTGAGATTATATGAGTAATTTACTTGTAAAAGAAACTACTCTATTATGCATAGCATTGTTCGCTACTATATTGTGTCCTCTCTTATTATGTATTTCACTATACCTTATCAAAAGACATCTCCTCTTGTTTGGTATAGTGCTGTCCCTTATTACATTGCATCTCTTCTTGTTACGTATGGTGCTATCTCTTACTAAATAGCATTCCCTCTTGTTTTGTAATGTCCCTTATTACAGTACATAGCATCCTCTCTTGTTATGTGCAGCACCTTTCTTCTTAAATATCGTGCCCTTTTGTTATGTATACTGCTGTTCCTTATTACATAGCATCATCTATTGTTATCTTTAGTGTCATGTTTTATTACATACTTTGCCTTCTTGTTATGCATACTGTTGTTCCTTATTAAATAGTATCATCTATTGTTATGTAGTGCTGTACACGAGGAAAAAAATTCTTTATGGCTATATATGTGCCTCTGTATTTTTGTCACATGACCTATCACATACCCTCCCAGAAAAGGACATGTAACATGTTACATGATGCAATAGGTGCTTGCCACTTTTTATATGCCCTGCTTACAACAATGTAGTTCACATACTGTTTGCTTTTCTTTAGCCTTCATCTTGATTCATAGCTTTTATCCTACATTTTATTCATGTTCTGCTATCATTTATACCATGATGCATCACGTATCGGTACAACCTCACATGACCAGTTATCGCTAGTACTTCTACATTACAATTGTGCGACAAAAGCTGTGCAGTCATCATCAAGTAATAGATTCTTTGGTCTCCCTCTGCTTAGAACTTCAGTGGTATAGCCTATGCAAATTCATCATACAGGTACATTTATTGACTGAGATGCTGACACCAATTAGAGAAATAGAGGTATGTATTTCCTAGCCATCACCATTAAGATTGAAGTTTATCTTAAATTTCCAAATAGAATTGTGCAAGAAAACAAGGGAATACTAGCTGAATCATATGTATGTACAGTTTTTCTCAAAAGTTTACATACCCCTGCAGAATTTTTTGCTTTCTTGGCTTTTTTTTCAGAGAGTATGAATGATAAAACCAACCCTTATTCTCCACTCATGGTTAGTGGTTGGGTGAAGCCATTTATTGTCAAACTACTGTGTTTTCTCTTTTTAAATCATAATGACAACACAAAACATCAAAATGACCCTGCTCAAAAGCTCACGTACCCCATTTCTTAATACCGTGTATTGCCTCCTCTAACATCAATGACAACTTGAAGTCTTTCGTGGTAGTTGTGGATGAGGTTCTTTATTTTCTCAGATGGTAAAGCTGCCCACTCTTCATGGCAAAAAGCTTCCAGTTCCTTTAAATTCCTGGGCTGTCTAGCATGAACTATGCGCTTGAGATCTCCTCAGAGTGGCTCAATGATATTGAGGTCAGGAGACTGAGATGGCCACTCCAGAACCTTCTCTTCGCTCTGCTGTAGACAATGACAGGTCGACTTGGCCTCATGTTTTGGATCCCTGTCATGTTGGAATGTCCAAGTGAGCAGCTTCTTGGCTGATGATTGCAAATTTGCCTCCAGTATTTGCTGATAACGTGTTGCATTCATCTTTCCCTCAACTGTAATCAAGTTTCCTGTGCCTTCGTAGCTTACACATCCCCAAAACATCAGTGATCCACCTCCGTGCTTTACAGTAGGAATGGTGTTCTTTCATCATAGGCCTTGTTGATCTCTCTCCAAATGTAACGTTTATGGTTGTGGTCAAAAAGTTCATGTTTGGTCTCATCACTCCAAATTACCTTGTTCCAGAAGTTTTGAGGCTTGTAGCTGTGCTGTTTTGCTCATTGTAGGTGAGATACTTTGGGGTATTTGCGCAGTAATGGCTTTCTTCTGGTGACTCGACCATGCAGCCCATTTTTCTTCAAGTGCCTCCTTATTGTGCATCTTGAAACAGCCACACCGCTAGTTTTCAGAGAGTCCAGTATTTCAGCTGATGTTATTTGTGGGTTTTCTTTCCATCCTGAACATTTTCCTTGCAGTTGTGGATAAAATTTTTGTTGGTCTACATGACCATGGTTTTGTTTTTGCAGAGCTCCTAATTTTCCATTTCTTAATCACAGTTTGAACGCTGCTGACTGGCATTATCAATTCCTTGGAAATATTTTTGCATCCGTTTCCTGTTTTATACAGTTAAACTACCTTTTCCCGTAGATCTATTGACAATTCTTTTGCTTTGCCCATGACTCACAATTCATAAACCTCAGTGGCTGGATGAAAGATGCAAGAGTCTGGATCCCAGAAACTCACTCAGCTTTTATGCACATACATTGATTACAAGCAAACAGGTCACAGGTGATGAGTTTAGTAGCCATTCAAACCCATTTGTGTCAACTTCTGTGCATGTTATCAGGCCAAAATCACCTGGGTATGTGAACTTTTGATCAGGGTCATTTGGATATTTTGGGTTGTCATTATGATTTAAACAGATAAAACACAGTAGTTTGACAATAAATGGCTTCATCCAACTACTAACCATGAGTGGAGAAAAAGGTTTAGTGTTATCATTCATACTGTCTGACCAGAGGCCAAGACAGCAAAAATGCTGCTGGTGTATGTAAACTTTTGAGCACAACTCTATAGGGCGATTAATTAAAAAATTACAGAATTACTAAAAACAATCTTGGAGTGTACTTTAAGTATTCATGTAAATTTCCATGATATGCTGTTTGGATCTATCATATGCAGCCCATAGCTCCTATCGGTCTATACAGTCTATACGGTCTATACTCTAGCTACATCTAATTTTAAAATTATGTGTTTTGATGCATTCAAATATACAGAAGTATTGCCATGGAGGCACAATATGGCTGTCTTACAGAGTCTTATACATGACCTTGCTTGTGCATGTGATCTTAGATTGAAAGGACAAACTGTTCAGTCAGAATACATGAAGAATGGAGCAGCAATTTAATATAATAAATCCAACACATAATTAAAAATGCAGTGTTACATAAAATAGATTTTTCTGTTCTAGCATTCCTTGTTTGCCGTTTTTCTTTTTTTTTCTTATATGTTGAGAGCTTTTCCAGATAAACATTGACATTTTCACATGGATTAGCATTTGCAGTTTCATTAAACCTTTTCCACCTGACCAAACCAGTTAGAAATGGTCATTTTGATGAAATTTCTTTCCCGCTTTTTATTTCCATTTGATCTGCAGGTTTTGTGCATTTTGCAGTCAGTTGTTTTCAGGCAATTTTATTATAAGAACATCAGCTGTTAATGGCCTCTAAAATCTAAATGCCACAGTTTTTTGTAGAATACTAAAGTATATCAATTTATTGTTACAATGTTTATAGCTGTGGCAAAATACAGGCAACTTTATTACTATACAACATGAAAGAATGTATTCCTAAAGTTTTTGGAGAAGTTCTAAACATACAAAAATGTAAAAATGTGCTGCTTTATACTGGACTTGTTTCCAAAATGAACAAATGCAAAATGTGGATTAAATCCAATGCCTTAAAACAAGATTATTATTACTAGGAAGTATATAAATACTTAATAGATAATGACCTCGTGCTGGAACAACTATGGGTGCTAAATAGAGTATTTCCTGAGTTGTACACTTAGCTGTTCCAAAAGTTAAAGATTTAGTGTTTCTTACAGAATAAGCATTTGATTAATGAAATGTCTGTACAGTACAGAACAAATGATCATAAAATGCAACATTTTTAACAATATAAAGTACCCTTTACCGCTTATAGCCTTTTAGCACCTTATAAATCATTGAATTGAGATGAATGGCCAAAGCTGGACAAGGAACACATTGGCCATTATTAAGACTTAGTTGTAACTCCTACAAACATATCCATCTCAGAAACACATTGTAACAGCTTTACTTCATTACAGCTGGTGGATGTTTAGTGTAATTGCTCCACTAGATTTTAAAAATTCACTATATAGCCTTGTTTCAAGCTTTTTTATTAGTAACCAGTGTAGTAGTAATAATAATAACAACATTTTTGTTATTTACTTTTTTCTCTCAGTGAAAGGCTTTACACTATGTTTGGGGAAAGGTCTGTACAGATTTCCTTATTTATGATGATTTGACCTGGCTCTTAGGAAGGTGTTCAATGGTCGTAGCTCTGGGCAGTATAATCAAATTCATGTCCACAGACATTTGCAAATCATTTTATGGACTTTGATCTATGAATGGGGAAATTGTTATAGTAAAACATTGGCATCCAAAAGAAAAATTCTCAACTTTTTTGCCATATGATTAACCACTTTTTCCATGTGGGAACCAGTAAAAAAATTATGTAATCCTGGAAAATCACTAAAGAAGCCCATTACTAGAAATGAGTGGATCAATCTGCGGAAGATCACATTTCAGTTGAATTTCAAGAAATTTGCTGTTTCACATCAATTTAAACAATCTGTGATTTAATTCGGGAAGATCAGCAACAAGTGTGCTATGTGTGATGGGCCATTTCACACATGCTGCACAAGCAGTAGGCAGGCTAATGGCGTCAGGCGTGATATCGCAGCTTCCACATAATTCCTTGTAGCAATTTGATCATATGGCATAAAACAGTAAGGGTATGTTTCCACTTTCAGTATTTTCTGCAGATTGGATGCTGCATACAGCCGCAGCATCCAATCCGCAGCGGCCAGATGTTACAGCATGGTGGATGGGATTTTATGAAATCCCATCTCCACTATGCTTTCAAAGATGCAGGTGGTAGACCTGCGTAACCAGACATGCGGCTTTCTAGACCGCAGCATGTCTAGTTATCTTGCGGAGACTCTCAGTCTCCGCAAGATAAATATCACAGTCCAATGTATAGGATGCGGTGATTCCGCATGTGTTCTATGAACACATGCGGAATCACCAAGCATACAAAAGCCAGCAGTGCTTTGGACGGAGCGGGTATCTGCTGAGTTCAAAGCGCTGCCAATACTGAACATGGAAACATACCCTAAATGATGGATTATCACTAGAAGTTTATAAAATATAGTTTCTAGCTAAGAAATGCCACTTTATTTTGTACCATACTATAGCTGTAGAAAAAGGTAAAAGAAAGCTGAAACGACAGACTGCAGAGAAAGACATGTACTGCACGATCCAAAACTTATACATTGTTCAAACTTACATTGTTCTATTGCGGCTAAACAAAAATGTACAAAACTAAACATGAGTTTATTAGTTTATCATTTTGATCAGACTGTATGAAGCCTACTGCCGTATCACTGTGAACCTCTCGGAGGTCCCTAACCATAAAGGTGCAGCAATACCAAGCAAAAGGAGTTAAACTATTCACCTTGGGTAAACTCTCAGACTGAACTGAGAGCAAAACAAGGCAGAAACCCATTTGCAGTCTCCTATGAATTCAAAATGCCTGGGCCATATGGAAGTAGTCCTGGTCCAAGTAAAAAAAAGAGGGGATATACCATAGCTGTAGATAAAGACATGAACCGAAATTCCTAAACTTATGCATTAATCTATTGGGTTTATTGCTGTTAAGAAATGTGAGTTTTTCCTAGCTCCTTTCAGTTGGTGCTGGTGCTGTGTGGCAGCTGTGGTGATGCTGTGAATATTTACTGCATGGATTTGAGCCATGGGGACTTTTACCTGTAGCATTAAGCCCTTAAGGAACAAGCCATTTTGTAGGTTAATGACCAGGCCAATTTTTGCAATACTGACCACTGTCACTTTATATGCTTATAACTCTGGAACGCTTCAACGGATCTTGGCGATTCTGAGAATGTTTTCTCGCGACATATTGTACTTCATGATAGTGGTAAAATTTATTCGATATAACTTGTGGTTATTTATGAAAAATACAGAAATATGGTGAAAATTTTGCAATTTTCAAACTAAATTTTTATGCCCTTAAATCAGAGAGATATGTCACAAAAATAGTAAATAAATAACATTTCCCACATGTCTACTTTACATCAGCACAATTTTGTAAGCAACATTTTTTTTTTTGTTAGGAAGTTATAAGTGTTAAAATTTGAAAGCGATTTCTCATTTTTCCAACAAAATTTACATTTTTTTAGGGACCACCTTCCATTTGAAGTCACTTTGAGGGGTCAATATGACAAAAAATACCCCAAAGTGACACCATTCTAAAAATGGGACCCCTCAAGGTGTTCAAAACGACATTCAAGAAGTTTATTAAACCTTTAGGTACTTCACAAGGATTGAAGCAATGTGGAAGGAAAAAAATGAACATTTAACTTTTTTTCCCCAAATTTTTCTTTGGACACAATTTTTTTGATTTTGTCAGGGGCATCAGGAGAAAATGGACCATAATGTTTGTTTTGCAATTTCTCCTGAGTGCACCGATACCCCAAAGTGTAGAGGAAAGACCAATATTTTAGGGCACGGCAGTGCTAGAAGGGAAGGAGAAACATTTGAGATTTTGAATGTCAAATTGGCTGGAATGGGAGCGGGGCACCATGACAATTTGGAGAGCCCCTGATGAAACCTTTAAAAAGTGGAAACCCCCATAATTGACCCCCTTTTGGAAACTGGACCCCCAAGGTATTATCTAAATGTGTGTTGAGCACTTTGAACCCCCCGGGTTCACAGAAGGTTATACGTAAGCCCTTAAAATAAAAAATCATATTTTTTCAAAAAATGATCCTTTTGACCTCCAATTTTTTTAAAAAA